>CM052900.1:25272226-25305664 GCA_028534135.1 Potos flavus | reverse complement strand
TTTCTTTCTTTCTTTCTTTCTTTCTTTCTTTCTTTCTTTCTTTCTTTCTTTCTTTCTTTCTCCCTTCCTTCCTTCCTTCCTTCCTTCCTTCCTTTTCTTCTTTTTCTTTTTTTTTTTTTTTTGCCAGACCTTTAGAGTCGGGATTCCATGGAATGACTTTGAAGATCTTGGTATTTCTTAAAACCTCTATACAAGATTTTGATGTGTGCCTAAGAGTCAGAAACATTTGTCAAGTGTTTATTCTGGATAATGCCATGCACACTATTTTGAAGGGCAAATATGACTTTTAGTTGCTCTTAAAATGGTTCTCCTCAAAGCCATTTAATTGCCTCCTCATAGCACTCACTCATAGCACTCACTGTCCTTTAAGTTGGTATTAGACAGTTTTCTCTCTTTTCCTGAGGGGAAGCGCTGTGGCATGGGCACCTTGTTTACCTCACTTCCGGTGTTACTAGTGGTGATGAACATAGGGTTTGACGCATAATAGGCAATGCATCAGTTTTTTAGTCAAGGAATGTAGACTTAACATTGCTTCTTTGCATTTAAAATGTGTCTTTTAAAATTAGCATGCTCAAATAGTGATTCGGCTGAAGAGTGTGGCAGGGAAGGGGTAGGGAGAGTTGGGGGCACAGGAAGACGGTCATTGTAAACATGCCAACTTTTACATGTGAGTCCCCATCCCGGCACAGGGCATCTTAGCATTCAGCCCTTTGACATTCCACAAGTCAGTTCAGAATTGAAGACTGCTAGTACATGCAAACTCTCCATTCTGTCTGTATTTGTTCTCACAACAATGAAGTTATACTTTTTACTCTACATGGAAAACTTGGGGATTTTTATTTTTAATAAAAACATAATGAAGTGACAGTGATAAAAGTATTCTTCTATATGATATATATTCAGCTGGTAGTGGGATTTTGGTACATTTTTCAAGAATGTGGGAAATTGGTTAAGTTGCATTTAATATTGAACTATAGTAAAATAATTTTAGTCAGCCGATTTCTTTCTGATGACCATCATATAGGCAGGAAATTAAAGGCTGTCTGCCGTAAGATTACCAAATTAAATAGTGTTTTGTGAGTGGAAGAAATAAAATGTTTTTACAGGAGAGTACATGGTGATTTTGTAAAACTTTACCTATGACATGGTTTTTAGTGGTGATCTCAAAAAGCATATCATAGCAATGATTATGGGCATTTACAATGGCTCCCTCATTGTACCAATGTGGAAACTTAGATCCAAAAAACTTACGTAACTTTCTCAAGGTTATATGTAACCTAGTTAGGGCAGATCTGAGGCTAGAAACTGGGTCTCTAATTTACTTGAAAGTCTTTCCATCAAAACGCTGCTCTTGAATTTTCCGTGCCTGGGTCATTCAGGATTAAAGGTTAGAGTCATCACTTCTTTCCTTAAAGCACAATACACTTACCTCAATAATAAGAGTTGTTTAATTTTGGCTCCAGAGGAAATGAATTCTTTCAATAATAAGAACATGGAACTCGGATCCAAATTTGCAGAGCAACAATGAGTCATTTGACATAAGTCTAATACATTGTTTTTCTAATTAGACATCTTCCATTTAAATGCTATTAAACATGGGAATTGAAGTCAGCACATCACCGTTCAAGTGTCAGCCCTCAGCCTTATACTTCTACCACTGTGGTGTTGAATAATTGCTTAACTTCTCTAGTGTAATGTTTCATTTACAACATAAAATGTCACTTAAAACTGATTTGAAGATTGAAAATGTCCAAATGCCTATGTCAACTATATGTTAAAATACTATACAGATGTTGTTTTAAAAATCTAAGTTTCTACTAATCTAACTTAATGTATAAGAGTGGAATGTGTCAGAAGGACTTATTGTCCTTTACTGTCCTCAAGTGACACTGGTAACACTCTACTCACACCTGTGAGCAAAGCGTAGCTAAAACGATATGCCTCCTGGTGGTCCTGATTCCTCAGGGGAATGATCAGGGTGGGTTGGGAGCAGAGTTTTGTCACGTACTCTTACAGTCTGAGGCTTCTTGCTAGAAATCTTTATGCTTTCATAGATCCGAAATAAATGAGTCTTACCATTGGTAGGCACCACTAAGGACACCGATAATGAGATTCCTAAGCATCATCCCTGTGAATATTAATTCTGTGATGGAGAAGGGCTTTCCTGGAGCTCAACTGAAGCACATTCTCTTTTGTCCCCCAGAGCATGCCGCTGAGAAGGAAGAAGAAACCCAAGAGATAAATGTACCCTTTTTCATTTTTCTGGTTGGTCTTCATAATACTGTGAAATATGTCCTAGAAATATATGAATTCAGTCAAATCTATCCTAGAAAAATGTGAAGATCTTTTTGATAGAAAGTTGACTTTCCCGTTACAGTGTTGTTCTCAGAGACCATAAAATCTTAAATTTTGTGTCATGTTTTTGGCTGACATGATGATGGTGAAGTCTCTTGGTGCTTCCTCATACTCTGAGGTTAGTTTTACATTGACTTAATTTTAGGATACTCAGATGGAAGTTAACATTCAGATTGATATGTGGAAGCTAGTATCATTGTGAGGGAATGAACAAAGGCTATGAACCAATGTTCCATTTTCTTTTATTTACTTCTGTCTTTTAGAACTGAGGAAAACAGAAAATGATTTTTGAAGAGCTGATATTTGGATTTTCTGCAATAGGTCTTACTTTTTTGAGACTGTAAAATTTCAGGGGGCAGGTATGTTTTAAAAAATGTAAATATTAATCTCTTCTGGATCCTGGTGCTCTGCCTAATACCTAGAAGGTAATGGCCAAAAATATGTTCTTTCTACTAAGTCTTTCAAATAATGTGGCAATTTTTGTAGTCATTAGTTCTAAGATAGATGCAACTTAGTGCAAGCCAGTGTGGCCAGGGAAATATTTAATGCTAGCGTTCTTGAAGCACAGTGGCTTAGAACCAGTCATTATAAACAAGGAGGAACTTGTCGGAAGCACTCGTTACATTTCTCTTTTTGCAGTTCGTTGGCTCCATTGTTACTGGAAATAAAAGAATGTTTGACACTTCTGGAAGTAAAAGCCTTTAGACGTTTATTTCTCTGAGAGGATCTACAGCATTGCTTTTCTATAACCTGATGATATGTAGTGAAACAAGTTTACAAAAACTCTGACGCCATGCTTGGCGGGGTTTTTTTGGAATGACAGCTAGTACTTTGCCCGTCCTAGAATGTAAAACTCAACCAATTTTTCTGTAGAGCAGATACCCTGATTGTTTTAGTCTCGTTCTGTTTCAAAGCTGCATAAATCAAAGCACTGCCATGTTGGTGAGTCTCTTGATCTCCCTCCCCATTGAGCATAACATAGTGTGGTGGGTAACCACAAGCTGTAAGCTCAGTTATTACTGTGATAGTCTTTTGTGAGAGGGTGATTATGGTCGCACGTTGTTTTCTTGTCAGTGGCCTTCTCATAGGTAGCTGCTGAGAGCTTCATTTGAGAAGTGTACATTTTAAATTCTGTTTCATGGTTTGCAGGGGAGCGGGGAGCAGCCATGTATCTTCTGCCCCGCTCTCCAAATCGCATGGTGTTTGAAAGAAAAGAGCACTATTTATCCAGAGAGCAGTGATACCTTATCTAATTTGCCACTTCTTTCTTCCTTTCAAAATCATTTCATCTTCCCATGCCTGCATTCAAGCACATATCTTCCACTTACACGGCAGTTCCATTGCACACGCAGCACCTACTAATCTAACTCTATCTAAACCATCTCGGGGACTGGACCAGTATCGCTGTAGATTCCGGGTGCTTGTGTTACCGCAGAGAAAGTAAGCAACGTGGGATTCCATTTCTATTCTTTCATTTTATTTCAATCCTTGCTACCCACTAGAGTTTTATTTTCCTCTATGACCAACAAGTATTCATTGAGCTCCTATAATGGGTATGCACTAGGCATTCTAGCACTAGACTAGAAGGTGAAAATAATTTAAAAAAAAACGTATTCTGGGGGAAAAATGCATATTTTGCAAAAGTTTTGAAAAGGATCCTTCAGGGGAAGAAGTATTTTCATATGTAATAACTGCACGCATTTAATGAATGATGACACTATGGAATTACAGTCCCCAAAAATTCAGTTCAGAAATGCGTGGAAACAAAGGTCAGAGTTAAAGTCCTCTAGGAGAACATATTGCATCATATATTCAGTGTAAGAAGAATATTTTTAAAAACTTGGGCTGTGTGGCTTCCTTCAGTTTTCACCATTGGTTTTGCCATACTTGTTTGCTAGGCCTGCCATAAGAAAATACCGTGAAATGAGTGGCTTAAGTTAATTTCTCACAGTACTGCAGGCTGGAAATCTGAGAGGAGAGTGCCCCATGATTGAGTTCTGGGGAAGGCTGTCTTTCTGGCTTGCAGAAGATCATATTCCTGTTGTATGCTCATATGGCCTTTCCTCAGAATGAGTGAGTACAGTGAGAGCAAGCTCTGATTTATCTCCCTTTTCTAAGGACACTGATCTTAACAGATAGAACCCTACCCTTATGAACTCATTGAACCTTAATGACTTCCATACAGCCACTTTCTCCAAATACTGTCACACTGGGAGTTAATACTTCACCATATGAATTTTGGAGTGACACAGTTCAGCCTATAGCAGCCACTGGTCGATCTGTCCAGAAAATGACATCCATGTAGTAAGATTGTGTCCTAAGTAGGTAAGTGAGCATCTAGTTGTTGCTCAAATAAGAATCACATTTCATGGATTTGTCACATTTTCTCTTGTTTCGCTAAATTTTTGCCTTATGTATTTTGAGGAGATGCTACTAAGTGCATACAAGTCAATTTTTATTTCCTAGTAAAGTATTACTTCAATAACTAATTCATTACTCTCTTTATCCTTAAAAATGATTTTTTGCCATAACTGTTTACTCCAATATAGTATTTTTCCTGTAGAATGTCTCTATTCCTTCATCTTTTTTTTAAAAATAGAATTTGTTTTTTGAGCAGTTTGGCAATTATAGTAAAGTTGCTATAAACATCTGCTATAGATTGAAAGTTTGCTACCCACACCCCATTCAGTTGTTGAAATGGTAAAACCAAGCTGGTGGTATTAGGAGGTAGGGCCTTTAGGTGGTGAGTAGGTGATGAGGCCAGAGCTTTCGCGATTGGGATTAGTGCCCTTATACAAGAGACCTCAGAGAACTAGTCCATTCCTTCTGCTGTACAAAGTTACAGTGAGAAGACAGTAATCAATGAGGAAGTGGGCCCTACACCAGACACCAAATTGGCTGGTACCTTGATTGTAGACTTCTCAGCTTCCAAAACTGTAAGAAATAAGTGTTTGTTTTTTTTTTTGTTGTTGTTGTTGTTTTTAAGTCACCTTGTTGATAATATTTTTGTTATAGCAGCCTGAATGAACTAAGACAACATCCATGTGCAGGTTTCTGTGTAGACATAAATTTTCAACTCCTTTGGGTAAACACCAAGGAGGATGATTCCTGGATTGTATAGTAAGAGTGTGTTTAATTTTATAGGAAGCTGCCAAACTGCCTTCCAAAATGGCTGTGCCATATTGTTTTCCCAAAGCAAGGAATGAGAGTTCCTGTTGTCAGCATTAGGTGTCAGTGTTCCAGATTTGGGCCATTCTAAAAGGTGTATAGAGGTATCTCATGGTTTTAATTTGCATTTCTCTGATGACATACGATGTGGAGCATCTTTTCATGTGTTTATCTGCCATCTGTATGTGTTCTTTGATAAGGCCTCTGTTAAGGGCTTTGGTCCATTTTTTAATCAGGTGGTTTGTTTTCTTACTGGTGAATTTGAAGTGTTGTTTCTGTATTTGGGAAAGCTCCCATTATCAGGTATGTCTTTTGCAAACATTGTCTCCCAGCCTGTAGCTTCTTTTCATTTTCTTGACATCTTCTGCAGAGCAGAAACTTTTAATTGTAATGATTCATTTGCCTTTAAATGTCCCTATTTTAGATATTCCTTATTTAGATATTTAGATATTAGAATGTAGCATACAAGGAGATTTTTTTAAAAAATTAAATTCAGATTCTCTGTTTATTAACTGGATATTTCTTTTGTTTGCATGTGTTTTGAGTATAGATCTACTTCTCTTTATTTCTACCTTATAATTTTGTATATTATAGATCATTTGATTCTTTTATGTATTCTTTTCACACACTTATTTTTTTGGTTAGCTTCTTAAAAACTCCTTTTTTTCTCTTCTTTTACGAACTTGGGAGATAAGTATTTTTTATTTCTATTTTTTTAGTGGTTTCTTTTAAATGTTTATCTTGATACTTCACACAATAAAGTCTGTCATTAATTAACATCCATATCCTTCTTCCAAATAATGCAAATACTTTAGAACTCTTTAATCTCCAGGACACTCTCTTGTTTTACATGACCTTGTTTTTGTGTGTGTGTGTTTTAGAAATTTACTATTATTGTTTTATATACAAAATATTTATTTAAGCATATTCTGCTTATTTATTTCTGTTCTTCACTCATTATTGGTTTTTGAATGTTACACCTTTACTTTCTTATTCTTGAGAGAAATTAGTGGTTCCCTTTGTAATATTCTCTAAGTAGTAAATCCTCAGCCCCCTCAAGCCAAAAGAAATCTATTTGAACTTCACTGTTGAGTGATAAACTGGCTATATTAA
This sequence comes from Potos flavus, assembly GCA_028534135.1. Taxonomy (NCBI): domain Eukaryota; kingdom Metazoa; phylum Chordata; class Mammalia; order Carnivora; family Procyonidae; genus Potos; species Potos flavus. Next base: position 25,299,028 of record CM052900.1, on the reverse strand, counting down.
AATTTATGTTGACAGGTAATTTCTCACAGAAATTGAAGATACTGTTTTCTGGGTTCTTGCTATTGGAGAGATTAATTGTTACATTAATTGTCATTACTTTGTAGTTCATCTATCTTTTTTCTTTGGTTACTTCTAAATCTTCTTTTTGACTTTGATGTTCTTCAGCTTCACATGACCTGTCTAGATGTAGCTTTATCTTTTTTTTCTTCTATAATATGTTTTGCAAATATGATGATTCACTTCATTTAGTAGTTCAGGAAGAATTTTAGCTATTATGTCTAGATTTATTTTTCTCTATTCTCTCTATTCTGTTTTCTTGGAACATGTTAGAGATAAGAACCTGTTATTTTGCCCTCTATGTATTTTAATAATTTTATTTCTTATTTTTTACTAGTTTTCCTTTCTGTAGCCTAGTCAGTGGTTTAATTTATCTTTCAGGTTTTAATTTAAATTTATTCATTTCTAGAAATACAATTTTTTTTCAAATATGGTTGTTGTTTTAATGGTGATTTCTTTTAACGGTAGAGTTTTTGATTACTTCTTTGACACCATTGTTTTAAATATACTTTTAAAAAGGGAGGGCATGTGATGTGGTGAGCACTGGGTGTTATACTCAACTAATGAATCAGTGAACACTACATCAAAAGCTAATGATATGTTGGCTAATTGAATTTAAATAAAAAACAAACAAAATTATTTTTAGCATTTATCTATTACTTTTTAATCAATTTTCTCAGCTGTGAAAGAAGATAATTGTACCCAGTCATTAAGTTACTGTGGGCATTAAATGAATGAATACATGAAATGTCTTTAGAATAGACACAGATTAACTCCTCAGTAAATATTGACTATTAGTATTATCATCACCAGAATTGTTGGGCGCTAAATCCTCTCTTATTGTTGGTCTGATGAATCTGTGTCTTTATCTCTGCATTTTCTAATTTTGGATTATGAGCTTATCTTAGAGAACTTTATCTGTGGAAATCCTTGGTGGGTTTGGGAACACATCTTTCCAGAACAGGGTTTATATTTACTTTTGTTAGCTGCCCTAGGGATCCTACTAGCGTGGGCTATTTTGGATCCCAACTTATCAGAAGTACTTGGGGTTCCCAGAGGTAGGATAATATAAACTCTAACCCTCAACCCTGATGAAGACATACTGATGGACCAATGCTAATAGAGTCCCAAGAATCTTTGTATTTTGCTACCTGAAGTCCAGGTCAAGATAAACACACTTCCCCAGCAACTTCATATATTGGTTAAGTTTAGCCCATAGAAAGGTCTGGCTTCATGAAATGGCTTCCTCATCATGTGGGCCTGAGCACCAATTGTTAGCTGCATGTGGTCACAAATGCCCTGGGTGGCAGACACAGAGCCCAACAACCTACCTCGGGGCCGTGGTGGCTTCAGTACAGAGAGGACTGCTTTTTTTTTTTTTTGAGAAAGCGAGTAAACAAAGTTAGCTGTGCATTTTAGAAAAACCACCATTACAGCCACCTTGCGATGGAGAGTAGACCGAGATGACATAAAGCACGAAACTAAAGCAATAATCCGGGAAAAAATGATGAAACCTTGAAACAAGTCAGAAGCAGAGGCTGAGGAGATGGGGGAGCAAGTGGAGACTGTGAGAGAAACCTTAGGACTTTGTTAACGATTTTGAGAGCATGGACAACAGATAAGAATATCGAGTAAGGAAGTGTGGAATACCGAGTGAAAAGTACCGGGTAAGACTCCGATGTTTAAGGAAGGATCAGGATAAGAGGATCTGGCCAAAGAGACTGAGGAGGGACAGTCAGAATGACAGGAGGGAAAGCAGGAGGGGTAGTGATTTAAGCTTCTTTTCATAAAAATTTAAGGCATTACTGTTGAATTATGACTTACGCTGACCATCTATTTGACTAAATGTGGCCTGATTTAGATACTGGAGCAAGTTCAATAACACAGAGATCCATCACCGGCGCTGGGGATGATTCACTCGAAAAGCTGGCCGGGAATGAGAAAATGGGAAGCATCTTTTTAAAAGCTTTTCAGAAATGGATCTTTCTGATTGTCATTTTTCCTTCTGCCTGACTCATAATCCTACTTTCAGAATTGAGAAGGCGATAATCTCCTAAGAAGTCAGTTGAACCTTAGGAAGGGGCTCTACTACTCAGTAAGCACCTTACTGATGTCTAGTCCTAATATTTTAGTGTTGCTACTTGAGATATGGTGTGTAACTTTTCTGAATATATGTGTTTTAAAGGACTGATCTTTGAACTTATGAAATATTCTGAAAAGAAATTACCTTATTTGTGTGTGTGTGTGTGTGTGTGTGTGTGAATAATCTGGCTAATTAGGTAGTCTTGACTTCTTTTTCTCTTCTGGAACTTGAGAGAATAGAAATGTTTTTGTTCTTGGAAAACCATTTCTGGTAACTGTTCTCGATAGCTGTTCTTCCAAGACATTTGGTTATATTTTGAGAAGTAGAGAAATGTCTTACTTAGTGTGTTGGAGCTGCTATAACAAAAACCACAGACCAGGTGGCTTATAAACAACAGAAATTTCTTGCTCACAGTTCTGGGGACTGGAAGTCCAAGACCAGGGAGGCACCATGGTTACATGAGGGCCCTCTTCTGGGTCACAGACTTTTTGTATCCTCGCATGGTGGCAGGGGCTGGGGAGCTCTGTGGGATCTCTTTTATAAGAGCACTAATCCCATCATGAGGACCCCATGACTTAACCACCTCCTAGAGGCCCTACTTATGAACACCATTACCTCTGGGGGTCAGGACGTCAATATATGAATTTTGAGGAGACACAACTTTCAAGCTATAGCAAGGAAGGAATGTTAACTTTTAAACTCAAGTCAGGATCCTTTGCTAGCAACTCCAAACTGCACAGGAAAAAGCATTCATTTATTGAAATGTGCATCCTATAAGGCATAATTTTTTTAACTGAATTAAGTGGATGCCCAGCAATGTAGAAAAATTGGAGACTCAGGCTACTGACATGAAGACAAAGCTCATGAGAGACCGATGTAGACAATAAGATGCCAGTTCATTTATTTGCAATGTTTGTGAGAGGGACCAGAGATGCATGTTAGACTTCTCACTCTATTTTCTCTCTGTTAGCAATCTGAGTGGGAAGCCACATTATCAGAAGAATGTATAGCAAGGTTGTGATCCAACCTAGGGACTGAGTTACATAATGCTAATATTTAATTGTGCTAACTTTTGAGAGTCTTTGTCTGTATTCATATATAATTACACACATATTTAATTAGTATACATGTGCAAGTCTGATGAAATACTCGTGATGGCTTGTCAGGTACCTCTCCTCTTGTTTATTGTGTGTGGGTGGGTGGGTGTGGATGTGGTTTTCCATAGCTGATTAACTTACTTTCTAATGGAGTTTTAAATTTATAGGTAATGTGTTATATTGTACATGTTCATTTATACATTGTCTTAGACCCTGGAATGCTAGTTCCATGATTCTCTAGAAGAGAGATTAGGAAATGTTTTCTGTAAAAAGCTAAGTAATAAATATAAACTCTGCCATCATTGTGCAACACCAGCTATTGTTCATTTGTAAACAAAATTTTATTTATAAAAGCAGATAGTGGGTTGGATTTTACTAACCTTTGTCCTAGGATAGCGTCTGACACATGAGAAAAATTAAAAAATACACATACACATAATATCTGGAATAAATGAATCACAATATTGTTACCATTACCATTGTCGTCATCATCATCATTGACTATTTGTTCAGGGATTATTAAGTATCTGGCACTGTGCTAAGTGATCCATGTGCATTTTCTCATTTAATTTATTTGTCAGTCCTACGAAGTTCTGCAAATGAACAAAATCCAAAAATAGCATGTCTTATATAAGAAAGAAGTTTATCTTTTTGTATGTATATGGAGTTCAGTATAAGCAATCAATCCAGTTTGTTCACAGCTATAGTATTATAAGTCATCCCGGTTCATTCTGTTTTGTTGTTCTGCCATCTTTATCTATGCATTTCCTCTTAAGGACAAAATGACTGCTCATACCCAGTCATCACATATGATTCCAGCCATCTGAAAGAAAGAAAGGGTGACGTGCAGTTCTCCCTTTCTCTTTATAGAGACCTTCTGAATTTGCACATACCTTTTGTGCTTCATCTTATTTGTCAGAACTTACCTCCCGTAGCCACACTTCCCAGCAGAAGAGGGTGGATATTGTTGTGTTTATTTCAGGCAACCATGTGTCCAATCTAAAATCCGAGATACTAATGTTGGGAAAATGGGTTGGGACAGATAATAGGAGTTAACTGATAGTTTCTGCCACAATTGGAGCATCATTATTTCTATTTTTTGGAGAAGGAAACATAGGCATAGGGAGGTTCCATAACTTGCCCAAGGTAAAGAATTAGAGGAGCACAGACTCTGGGTGAACAAGCTAGCTCTCTGGAAACTTTAAGAGTCTTCCTGTGTTAGAAGCCATTCTCTCTCTTAAGGGAGACTTGACCCTTTCTGGCCCCTAATGGGTTGTTGTTTTAAAGTTTACTCTCCATTGGAAACTTCATTTCCTTTTAAGTGTTTTAATATCACTTCAGTGTTACCTTGACTGCGTATAATATGCGTAAGTTATCTGAATTGAAACATTTGGTTTTGATGTAATTTACCCCTTGAGGTATAGCATGATGGTAAATTTCTAAAGGGCACTTTACACGAAGGCTATAGTGAAGAGGAGACAGGTCGATGGTACCCAAATCTTGATCATGGTGGCTTGTGGCCACAGTGCTAACTGTGTTATAACATGTTCGTATTTGCAGTAAGTCATTTTGCAAAACTTTTGTGATGAATATTTAGAAGAAGTTTACCGAATAATGGGGTCATAAGATGATACAACCATAATTAGTAAGAAAATTTTGTATATAGAGAATTGCCTCTCCGTTCTTACCGAAAATCCTCAGAAATTCAAATTCCCCTTTCAGATTTTTATACTTAAGTTTTCAGCATAAACCAAGAACCTAAAGACTTTCAAGAGGAGACTACTAACCATTATCTCATCTGGTTGTTGTGTAGCTCTTAAAAGTAGAATATTCAAGGAAACAACCTCTTAGCTAGTTCAAAACTTTGTTACCTTTCTTTTTTTTTTTTCCCCTCCAGTTTGGATTTATTTTTACTTTTACTGAAATGGTGTTATCATTTATATACCAATTTCTGGCAAAAGCTTAAAATTTTTTATTAAAAATGCTCTATGGATTTATTTCTACATAAATGGCAATAGAGGACCCCTAAAAATCTGTTGTACCAAATAATAATCTTTTTCGTTGTTCGAGTAGCTGTCAGAGCTCGGCTCTCATTGCCTGAAACTTCAGAGCTCTAACCATGCTTACATGCGTTTTGCACATATGTGTACCTTGTTATCAATAAGCAATTTAAACAAGTGATATGGAGCTAATTTCTGAAAAGAGAATCTAGTTTTTGTTGCAACATTTCATTCTGATATTTCTAAATTAAAGAGCAATTTCAAAGCAGATGTTTTCTTCCCCATGTTAGATCCTAGGGACTGACTACAGAGTCAGGTCCTTGGACATGTATGATTAAATAGTATTCACTTAAGTAAATGAAATGAAAAAGAAAATTTCTTGTCTGGTGTTAAGATGATGTATACAGAATACTTACCTTCCTTAAGATTCTTTACTAAAAAGACAATAATATATAAGTGACAAAAATTAGGATTTAAAAATACAATATTTCTTTTATATTTATCCAAAATCTTAGTATTGCAATAAAATGATCTATCAAAAAGGTCATTTACTTATATCAAGTATGTCTAAGCCCTAAGATGACTGTACTTGATACTATGCACATGCCTCATGTTTTTAGAAATATTTATTTTTTTATTGCTCTGTCATCAACCAGAATTACACTCTTTTATATTTGGCTGGCGTGTATGTTTAATTGGAGGTTGCCTGCATGTTGAAATTCTGAGGACCATTTTCACCAAAGCCCTGTTTCATTCTGATTAGGCTGCATTGTATTTTATTCTTGCTCAAGGAGTATCCTGCCCTCAGTCCTGTTTCCTTTCACCTCTTGGTCAAAGAATGGCATCATTTCATAGTGAGAAGAGTACATTAAAAAGCACAATAATAATAATAATAAATGTTAATCAAAAAACTGCATGTGTCTTTCTGATTGTGCCAGTGTTGTGGTATTCAATTATGCATTTTCATTGGCATATTAATCATCTTTTCAACAAACAAGCCAGCGTTAATTAAAGCAAACCATGGATAAAGACATGTTGCCGGATCATCATTCCGTTTATCACAGTGCACAGGCTGGCCGTTAAGTAAATTCCGGACTGTGAGATGAATTTCAATGTTGGCTTCGTCTTTTTTGTTGTTGTTGTTGGGAGTTTGAATGCAACTCATCTAACAATAATAACAACAAACTTCAGACTTCACAAGAGAAAGATGAATTTGTTTGTAATTAATGGCAAAGAAGGAAAGATAGAATAGCTGCCTGCTTCATATGTGGAATTAGGCTATTTACAACCAAATAATTTTTGAAGATTTTCCATTTTTTCCTTTAACTCCAAGTACCAGAAGGACAGGGCTGCATAGCCAATTTGTTTCCTTACGTCAACCTTGCAAAAAAATATTCTTTGGTAGAGAGTGAGTTCATGTTTGTAGTTTATGTGCAGAAATCAATATTTTTGTAGAAAGAATATATCATGATGGGTAACATTTAAACATATTGAATTTAAATGCTTGAATTTTAGTTAAAATAAAATATTTGTCAGAAATACAACACAAGCCATCACGCTTTCCGTATTCCATGCTCAGCTACAGTGTTCTTCAACTCTTGTTATTTTAGACTTGTTCTCAATCTCCCTTTATAATTATTATAGTATATCCAGTCTTTCAAAGCCTACACATACCAACAATAATCATCATGGAAGGGATAAATCAATTTAACAAATTGTTTTGCAACAAAGAAAACCAAATATGTTTGCTATTTTATTATATACTTGTAAGCTCCACATGAGACAATAATTTTAATCTTAAGACACTAGTCTCCACAAATGCATCCATTGCTTGTGCTTTTTAAAAATGATAAAATTTCCACATGCTAATCAGCTACATGTCAACTACATATGTGTTTCTCCAACCTTAAGCCTTTTGACACCTTGTACTGAAATTTCACTACAAGTCGTCACTGCCTGAATCCTAGATTACCTCTAATAATGTGAAAACTAGTATTAATCTTTCTAAAATATGTGAAACTGGAAAAATATTATGGTATACAAAATAGTTTTTACACATTTTTTATTTATTTCACTTTTTAATTATATGTATATATATGAAAAATTACGTGTGAGGAAAAATGATCAACAGAATACTTGTAAAATACAAAAGTAAGAAATATTTCACTACCATCAGAGTAAAAAAATATTGTGAGATTTTATTATTTGCTTATGGCTCTGTTCAGCTCGTGGCAGTAATTGTATTTTTTATTTTATTTTTTTATTTTTATTTTTTAAAGATTTTATTTATTTATTTGACAGAGAGAGAGATCACAAGTAGGCAGAGAGGCAGGCAGAGAGAGAGGGGGAAGCAGGCTCCCCGCTGAGCAGAGATCTCAACACGGGACTCAATCCCAGGACCCCGAGATCATGACCTGAGCTGAAGGCAGGGGCTGAACCCACTGAGCCACCCAGGTGCCCCAGTAATCGTATTTTTAAAATAGAGTTGTTGAGTAGTAAATGTAACAGTACGAATAAAATTCCTGGCATATGATAAACCCTCATTAAATGATAATGATTAGTAATGATTGTAATTAGATGGGAAACTTCTGTTCTGAAATTAATGTAAATAAATATAAGTGAGAATTTTTATAGATTTTATAATTTTCAAATACAACCTATATTTGTGACACTGTGAAGTAAAATATAATCTACAAATACAGGGTAATTAATGCCCTACATTTGCAACTATTGGTGATGCTCAGTGGATTTGCTTCCTAATTTTTTGTGCATTTTTTAATTGACTCAGTTTTCTTAGACTCTGAGTTGACTTAAGACCTTCATCATTTCCTTTTTAGGGAGGCAACATTTATAAAGAAGTGATATGGTGGGAGTTAAATGTGTTTAAATATATCTTGCTTTGAAAATGCTGTAAATCTAATTATTTTCTCTTAATGACTTCCATTGCAAAGTAAAAGTTAGTTCTTACAGAATATAGGTTGATCCTAAGATTTCTAGTTAGTAGTTTGGCCTCATATGAGGCTCTGAACTTCTTTCCTTGTCCGCATCCCAAAACTGAATGTAGCAGCTGCTTTGTGTACAAAGAAAACCCTATAATTCTTGGAGGTGCCGATCTGTGCTAGAAATTCTGGCAGTGGGATATAGAAGGGATCAGAATTTTTGGAAAAGTAAGTGCTTATAAGTGACAATTATTTCCAGATTAAACCCTGGAAAAAGATGATGAAGTCCCTGTTCTTTCACTCGTTCTGCCTAGAGATTTGGACAATCTTCTTACCTCATGCCACGCGGCATATACTGTGAGCTTTATGAGAAGTACTTCTTTTGCTCCATTCATGACATCACCTGATGACATCATGATAAGATTGTGACAGACACATACAAATTGTAGATGCGCTTATCCCGTCTTTCCACCTTGGCCTCAGTTCCACTTGGCAGTGTTAGCTACTCTGACCCAAAGTGATATTCCAAACCATCACCTTTTACTGCAAGCCCTTAACAATATTTTCTCCAATAGATAGATCTACCAGTAGACAGACAAGCAGTTAATGTGTCCTCTGATTTATATATTACATTGCTTCTAACTACAGTCCTTCGCCTCTCTTTTTCTTTATACCCTCTTTATAGAGGGTTCTTTATAGCAACCCTTCTAGAAATTATCCCCCTATTTTTTTTTTTGCTTTATTTTCTCCTGTTTATCCACATGGTATGGTAACAACCTTCTCAAATATATGAATTATCTTGTCCGCTAAATCCAAGAGCCCCTTATTTCTTAATTTATCCAATCTTCAAAACAACTAGTTGTTCTAGTTGTCCTTTTCTTTCTCATTCACTGGAGACTCCTTAATGTTGGTGTTCCATAAGATTCTCCTCTCAACCCTAGCTGTTACTTACCCTATGCATTCTCTGATCTCACCCATATCTAGGGCATCACTAGGACAGTAACTTCCAAATCTGGATCTCTAACCCAGATCTCACTTCTAGACTGCTCCTGAAAAAATAACCCCCAATTCATCTCAGACTCAACATATCTAAGACTGAGTTTTGGTTTCCCTCCCAGATCAGTTTTGCACTACACTTTCCAGTGAGAACCACCGCCATTACCAAAGCTTAAAAAACATGGCACCATCCTTGAGTCCTGGATATTCCCCTTCCACTAGGAATCCCCATTCAAATTCTGTAGAAGTTTTTTTATTTTTCCTCTCTCTCTCCTCTTGACCCTCTCTCTCTCCGCAGTGATTTTGCCTTCATAAGGCTTTGAATTTATTACGTGGGACTATTGCCCTGTCCCCTACTTCAAGACTTTCCGCCCTCTGCCTAGAATGTCCTCTCATTCCTTCTATACCTGTGGCCCTTCACATTGCCCCTCAATGAGATATCTAGGTCAATGGTTTTCAAAATGTGGTCTCTGGTTAGCAGCAACAGCATCACCTGGAAATTTGTTAAAAGTGCAAATTCTTGAGATCTTCTGAATCAAAATGCCTGAGGGTGGGACCACACCATCTAGGCTTTTAACAAACCCTCCAGGGAATCCAGATGCATGTCAACATTTGAGAGCCATTGGCCTTGGCCTTGGCTAGGAGTTAGCAAACTTTCTGCTTAGATTCATACAGTAACTATTTCAGGCTTTGAGGGCCAGGAGGCAAAATAAAAAATATTCTGTGGGTACTTATATTATAGTGAGGGGGAAAGTCCACAACAGTTTTATTGATGATATGCAAATTTTTATTTATGGACAAAGAAATCTGAATTTCATAGGATATCCACATATCATGAAATATTTTCCTTTTTAAAACCATTTAAATATATAAAAATCATTCTTAGCTCAAGGCTGTATCCCTTGTGTGCAGTAACTACAGCTTATTAAATTATATGTTGTCAGCAGAAAATACTCCGCCTGGCTCAGTAGCCATTTGCTCTGTGGATAAGGGAAAGAAAGAATACATTGGAGGGCAGAACATGCCATGTTTTTGTGAATCCTCCACTAATTTATTTGATATGTTTCCTAATTTTAAGCTATTTCCTTTTGTTTGTGGGAATTCATTTATTAACTGTTTTTTGTTGGCTTATAAATAGCCATACAATTGAATTCATTTTATTCATTTCTTTGCCTTTTAAGAACACCTCTGTTTCTGCTCATCCTCTTCACCAGCTGCAAGAGAGGCAGTTTTTAGGCGAAGTGTTTTCAGTTACTATTTCATGGTTTTGTTGCTGAGGAAGAAGAGGAAATGGATCCTGAGTCTCTCTCACACATGGGGTTTTTACTTCAGTATTGTTTTCACTCCTGAGAAACTTCTGCCACCAGTTCTAATAGTCTGCTGAATCTTTTAGTCACAGCTCATCTGTTTTGATCACACCGCTATGTTTGTTTAACTTTTTATTTTTGAAATAATTTTAGGCTAAAAGTGGCAAGAACAGTACGGAGAGTTCCCGTACACACATTACCAGCTTTCTCTAATGTTACCCTCTCACATAACCATATTAGGATTCTCAACAGCAAGAAATTAACATTGATACAATGCTATTGGCTAACCTAATAGGCTTTACTGATATTTCGCGATTTTTTTCCAGCGGATGTACTTCTCCTATTCCGAGATCTGCGCCGCAGTTCCACACTGCATGTGTATTTCATAGCTCCGGACTCCCATTTGCGGTAGTTCCTCAGTCTTTCCTTGTCGCTCATGACACTTTGCAGAGTGGTGTTCAGTTATCTTGTAGAGTGACTCTCAGTTGGGGCTTGGCTAATGTTTTCTCATGATTAGATTGAGGTGATGCATTTTTGGCAAGAATACCAGGAAAATAAAATGGTGCCTTTCTCAGTGTTTCATATCGGGCGGCACGCAATGTTGATAGGTCTTATTATTGGTCATACTGAACCTGATCCCTTGACTAAGGTGATAGGTGCAGGCCAAGTGTTGTATTTAAGGTGATCCCGTATCATCTGAAATGCCTCTTAAAACATTTTGATATCAAACCCTGAATAACATAATCTATAATAAAGTATGATGTCGACAGTTAGCAAAGGTGTTGTTTGGATAAAATTAAGTAAACAAAGGGCTAAATAAGAATTTTATCATTCAGCTATTGTTTCAGACATGGGGTAGTAAAAAAAAATGGAAATGTGCTGCCAACATTGTCAACGCATAGCATGGTCTGAGTTAGATGAGCTTCCTCTCTGTACTTTGTTCACATTGAAGAAAATAAAAAGTGTGCAGCCCAAATTACTCTTTTTATTTCAGAATTGTGCTTGAAGGAAGGGAGGAAGAAGATTATAAAAGCAGAAGCTTAGTCATTGATAGGGTAGTCACTGAGAGAGAGTTTTGCTAGATTGGATCCATGGCTAGGAAATTGAGGGCAAATCCTGAGTCTCCATTTCACTATTATATATTAGAATACTGAAAGAATAACAAAGATACTTTTGATTTGGAGGTAAACTAAATGATAATAATTAAAAGTGTTCTTTATATGTTTACATATATATAATACATATGTAGAAGAATGCATGTGTATAGAATAAACTTGATCATGAAGTTGGTATCATTTAGAGTTTTCCATAGACATTTCACTTGATTTTCTTTTTATTAGTTTCATTACATGTTTATTGACCACCTACTGTGTCACCAGTGTGGTGCCAGGTTCTCACATTTCCTCTTAGAAAGGCAGAAAAGAATTCCTGAAGAAGAATTAAGAACATCTTATACCATAATATACTTTGCACAATTTCCAATTTAGCAATTAGTATTTAGTTGTTTATTTACATAGCTGTCTTTTCTCTAAGCGTCTGCCTTCGCTTTTTTATGTACCAGACATCTGTTCTTAATACAGTTAAATCCCTGGAAAAAGGAGTAAGTGAGCAGCAGGGAGATGTGGAGAGAAGAGCACATGCAAAGGTATGCTGTTAAGAGGAAGCAAGGTATTTGTGGGAGCCTGTACACAACGGATGGGAGGATGCACAGTGAAATTGGTAGAGCGGACAGGGGAATGAGTAAGAAGTGCCTTGCATGCTATGCAAACAAATTTAGACTTGATCCAAAAGTGACAGGGATGGGAAGCCATTGAGGCCAGCCCGCTAATAGCTTTGTTTCTTTTTTTCAAGATTGTATTTATTTATTTGAGAGTGAGAGAAAGAGAGAGAGCACAAGCAGAGGAAGGGGCAGAGGCAGAAGCAGACTCCCCACTGAATGGGGAGCCTGATATGGGGCTCGGGGCTTGACCCTGGGACTTCAGGATTGTGACCTGAGCCCAAGGAAGACGCTTAACCTACTGAGCCATCCAGGCGCCCACAGCCCTTTCATATCTAATTAACTCATAGAGAGGGTAGTGAATTTTATTAAGAGTGCAACCCAGTTTCTCGAATCTTGCAGGCACTGGCCCTGCAGGTCAGTGTAATAAGTTTGGAAGTGTGAATTAGAAGGTGTAGGAAAAGAGATGCCTCTTCATATCTGAGCACATAGTCAACTCCAGGAAAAATGTAAACTCAGCATAGTTTGCTTTGGTATACTCTGTCTCCTCTGCCCTTCCCGCCTCTCCCTGCTCCTGCTCTCCACCCTTAGCCCTTCTCTTCTCCTGCCCCCAACACCTCGCTGCTTACACAGATACCATCTACTTTCTTTTCTACCACAATTCAGAGAATGCAGCTTTCTGGTAGATCCCAGAAAGAAAAAATGGAAAAGGTGCAATGACTGACTGACAATCACACTCTGAGACTTTGTTCACTTTTTTTTTTTTTTAAAGATTTTATTTATTTATTTGACAGAAAGAGAGAGATCACAAGTAGGCAGAGAGGCAGGCAGAGAGAGAGGGAGAAGCAGGCTCCCTGCTGAGCAGAGAGCCCGATGCGGGGCTCGATCCCAGGACCCTGGAATCATGACCTGAGCCGAAGGCAGAGGCTTTAACCCACTGAGCCACCCAGGCACCCCAACTTTGTTCACTTTTATAAAGAGAATGTTTGCAAACCAAAGTGAACTCATAGTTGGAGGAATTTCAGGCAGCAATTGCTATAAATTGGAATAAAATATATCTGAAAGTGAGAAAGGAAATTCTAAGAATTTCAGAGAAGGGCAAGATTCCAAGATCAGATTCCCGAGCTGTCTGTTTTCCACTTTCCATTCTTCTTCATTGTTCTTCCTCTTTTTCATATCCCATGGATAATCTTAAAGCTTAAACTTCATTCTGTAATACTCATTTTTTAACCCCTTCCACCATGTATCGATTCCTGTATTTCCAGCCAAAATTAATAGGCTCAGAAGGGACCAGGAGTTTTCACAAATGGCAGTTGTAAGAACAGAGAGAAGGAATGTTTTATGGGGGAACAGGTGAGGATGGGGGTAAATCTGCAGTAGGGGATAATTAGAAATGTGTTTACACAAAGAAAAAAAAAAGAAATGTGTTTGCAGTTACAAGATTAGAGTCAAGCCTTCTTCAGAGTCATCACGAAGCAGTTCTCACATGGAAATTTTATACATTGGATAAAAAACACAGTTGTTTGCAATTCCAAGTCACTAAATAATCTTGAATATATTTTGTTTTGCATTTGGTTAAATGACTGTTTTCTACATAATAAATTTATTTATCCAAGACTCTTCAATTGCAAATTTTAATTTTCATGAACTATTTTCTGTACATTACTGAATAAATATTCAAAACTTTTGTTATAGTATGAGCTTATAATTGTGGTAATTTAATAATTTCTCCCTTATGGTACCCTTTTTGATCCAATACATTTCATATTATTTAGCCTGCAGAATAGCATGCTATGTATCAGCATCAGAAGAATATGTCTTCAAAATTATTGATAGAATACTTCTTTTAAACATAAGATAAGGAAGTATCCTGCTCAAATTTAAGAATAAACACAGATTTGTTGAATGTCAGTATAAACCAAACACTTAAGAAATATTTCTAAATAAAGTGAGTGTATGGCATTTTTATATTTACAACTAAATGAGGTGTCATTTCTGGCCTGAATCCACCTTGTATATATTTTATAATTTTTTTCCAAGAACAATAACATTTCTGATGGGTGAAGAATTTTGACAACTATTAAAATGAACAACTATATTGATTTTTTTTTGGGGGGGAATATAACAAAAAGAAAGAGACAAGTTTTGGTTTTAGGAAGTGAATAATATATCGATTATTGGCTAAATACATTGTAATATAAACCTAAATTTAATTTTATAGTATTTAAGAAAGTTTAATCACAAACGCATTCTGTCTAAACATAAACCTATGGTTGCTTTTTAACAATTTTCATCTTATAAATCTCATTAAAGTATTTGCATCAATAAAAGAATACTTACTAATGCTTTAGTTAAAGACTCATTAGACTGATAATTTAGAGAATCTCGATACAAACAAAAAAAATAAATATATAGATTGGTAATATTTTTTTAAAACTATGAAGGCTAATAAAATTGAAAAAGTAAAGGTTAAAAATTTACTCAAAATTTGTTAAGCATCTGTTTACTTCTAGAATTGTTGTTTCCAGAAAAAAAGTTAACAGAAATTTAAGAGAAAGTGATTAATTAATACAAGTGATCAAATCCGAATTTGTAAAGACAATTGTCCCTGTACCAGTTTCCAACCCTTAGAGTTTTCCTATTTCCTTCCAAGGTGTTCTAGCAAGGGCAATTATTTTGTTGTGTATTTCAAACTATGAGTTTGCTTTTCACTAAGCATTGATAATTGAGCTGTAAATTTTCAGCTAAGACAATCTATACAAGCTTTGTAAAAAAAATAATAGCTTCTCTTATTAAGTGATTATCTAATCTAAATAACGTTCCCTGTAAAGAGTGGGTAAAAACATACATAATATGGGGGCAAGATTTAAAGAAATTGAACTGCGTAGTACAGTATTATACTTAAAAATTGATTCATAACTAAATATTAGTAATCATATACATATATCCCTCTCAAGGCTGTCTTTTCTATCTCCCTGAAGAATGTCAAAGTTTACTTATATATATTTCCTGTGGATTCTGCTTATTTTCTGAGACTTTTTAGATATTTTGAGACTTGCAGCTTTGTCATTTTTTTTTTTTTTTGCTATGAAAAATTTTGGATTGCTTTAACTCTTCTAACTGCTTTTAAGTGTAATTTATTTCCTATACTCTATTCTCTTATTTTATTGGTATAAAGTGCTGTTTTACTTAACCATGGGAATGAACAAGGTGTACTCTGCATCTGATTTGATGTAGATTGAGACTAATCTGAACTTTGCCACCAGTTCTATTGACTTTCAGTGCATCCCTTCTAGGAAAGAATCATCATCTTGTTATTTTTATATTTGCTATTTATTGACTTTAATTCTAGCCACCATCTTCCTTTTTATATCATAACTTTATTAGCAATAGACTTAATTAACTTCTGTTCAGTTTATAATTTTGAATTTTATCTGTATAAACAATATTGCAAAAGGCCTTTCTCCTCTATCCTTTTGAAATTTTCAAACATGCTAAATTAGTAAAATTAAGAATGCTAATTTAATTAATTTAATTTGAACTAATTAATATAATTTAAATTCAAAAGAACACTAATATATTCTCTTGTTTTCTGGTTAATCACCATTATTTTTGCCATTATGCATCAAAGTTTACTATATATAAAATAAATATGCATTTTTACTTAAGAATGGAAACGTGACATGGAATAAAAGTTTAGGTGAAAATAGATATTGATCGCAAATGTACAACAAATTAAATGTGCAATATTAAAGTAAGATGGCTCGTATCAGGGAAGAATGATGACTTAGAAAATCTTTTTAAGGACAAGCTTTCTTAGAGTAATACCAGGATTACTCAAGAAAAGTTCAGTTTATAAAATGGTAGAGTTAATTATACCCATTTTGAAAGCAAGGGAAGCGAGATTAGATTAGAAGAGAAAATAAATTGTAAATAAAGAGGCAGAGTTAAAATGTAGGAACTGAAGATATAAGCTAAGGATATTGAAAGGTTGAAACTGACATCTTATTAATTACTATGCAGGGAAACATTAAAAAGGCAGGAAAAAAAAAAACCCACCATTTATGGAAAAAGTAGTGACCATCCTTAAAGAAGAAAACGAGATAAAAAAGAGGATCCTGGTAATTATAGACCAGTCAGCTTAACTTTGATACCAAGGCAGATACTACAGCAAATCATCAAACAATCAATTTACAATCATCTAGAAGAGCAAAAGTTAGTGGGTAGCAACCAACATGGTTTTGTGAAGAGCAAACTGTGCCAGGCCAATTTAATTTCCTTCTATGATAGAGTGACAGGCCATGTAGATAAGGGCAAAGTAATAGATGTAATCTATCCGGACTTCAGTAACGCTTTTGATTCCTCTCCACATGACATTCTCATCAACAAGCACAGAAGATACGGTCTAGACCATACTTTGGTTAGTTGAGTGCACGGTTGTCTGTGGATTCATGCTCCCACGATTGATTATCAGTTACTAGTCCTCATCCACAGGGGTCCTCTGGATTGGCATATGAGCAGTTGGTATTAATAAGACCAGTTATGTTTCCTTTGATGAAGATGGAATTGGGCTAGCATAGAGGCACATTAAGCCAAATCCCTTGTATACCAAAAGGAGAGAGTCCAACTTTAGCCGTGTCTTGTATCTTATGGGCACATCTAAGAGGTGACAGTCCAGGAAATGAAGAACAGGCAAACAAAGTGATCAGTTTTACTCATTATTCTTCAATCATAACTATTCTTCTAAGGTGTGTAAGTGGTAACAGGTAACTGTTAGCATTCTGACAGGCTCCCTGGGAATAAATTATCCTCTTAAACTCCATAGAAGGGATCGTTAAAGAGAGTAACTAGAAGAGAGTAAAAGAAACCTTTTATATTAAACAGGAAAAAATGTTGATATGTAATGACCCAGAAAGAACTGTATGAAGCACCTTTATCCTGACCTAGATCATAGATTTGAGAACATTTAGTTTACAGATCATATGATGGTGAGCCATAAAAAAAATGTTAATAACTTTGTAGATAAGAAAAAATTTCCAAACAATTTTGATACTTTGGGAAAATAGTCTATGGAAAAAACAAGATAAAGGTCATGGGAATGAAACAGATAAAAGATAGGAAAAAGACTGGCCTGGCTCTTCACATTGGGAACAAGCTCCAAAATATCAGTGAGTGATACTTGGATATCTGTGAGCTGGGTCATGTGATAATATTATTAATGAATTAACAAGAGAGTGCCCTGAAAGCTAAACATTCGCAGATTTTATTTGTAGAGTGGCAGTATTAAAAACGAATTATTAATAGCACACATTTCCACTGAACAGTGACAAGCACTTCTTAAGGAAAGTATTATTTATTTGCATTTTGTAATTCCTCATTGAAAACTGTTTGACTAAAAAAGGTATGTAGCAGAGGAGGGAAACATTTTTATCAGAACTCACATTAATAATGACCTAGAAAACAACGGCTTTTATGTGATTCAGTGGTTAACCTGAGTCCTTCGTTCACAGCAGATGAATTCTGAGGTTTATTAGTCACTACAGTTTCTGCTGGGTATTTATCCAATTTTGTGGCACCATTTGGGCCCTGTGATTTTGTGAATACCATTCCTCTGCTGATAGTTGATTACAGCTGCCCTTATTTTAAAAAAACGTTTGTATTCTGTGGATTCTCAAGAAATAACCAGCAGGGTTTCTTAGAGATAACTCCCCTAGGATTAAATCCAAGGGAGTGGTTCTTAAACATTTGTCTTCCCCAACTCCCTGAGAGTTCCTGCCAAGAGCACTGCCCATTTCATCCCTCTTAATTGCATACAGGAAGACAGAAGAGGATATTATCATCTCGTCTTTATTTAGTCTAGGGGAACACAAGATTGCTCAGTGAATATGGTCAACTGAGAGTTAGTTGATAAGCAGTGGCAAGAGCAGAGGAGAAATGGAAGAAGTTTGGAGACAAATACTGCCCTTGCTATTAACAAGTAGGAAAAACTTTGGCTCCATTTCCCGCACATAATTTGGCATTTCCTAGTGATGTGCAGAAAAATTACATATCCGAAATTTAAGAACCTCTTCAAAGAGAAATCACAGAAATAATGGCATTACAACTTCAAGAGCCTTCTTAAATGGGATGTCATTAGCCACAATAGTCCCATAGTGCTTTTTAGTTTGACTCATGTGATAGGTTTCCAGTTCCTGACCCCAGTTAAAAAGATTATCTGTTAAACAGATGTTGATGTAACATGTAGAAATAAAGGATGTTGTGACAATGCAAAGTCAGTCACTACCCTAGAATCAGTGTATGGATTTAGCACATGAGCTGGTATAAGGCAACCTCGATCTAACACCGTATTATACTGATTTCTAATGAGAACTAGATCTTTCTAGTGCTTACATTAACACACTTTGTCGAGTCCTTATTTTTATTCAATTTATTTGGGTTCCTAGGGAAGAGGAAAATTAAGAGAGAACAATTTATCGTATCTAATTATATTTCCTATAAATCAATGTCAGAATAATATTTCCTGATGGTGAATTAATGTAGAATTTCAAAAGGGAAAGAAGTATGAATAAATGTTACCAATAATTGCTTTGAAATAAACATATGTGACTGTGTAAGAATATCAGTCTAATCTGCATATATAAAGGGACGGTAGACAGCATGGTACATGGGAAAGTGCACCGGCTTGGAATCACACAGATCTGGGTGTGAATCCTGATTCTCCATCATTGCTTAAGCTTTCTTAGCCTTATTTTTTTCAGCTGCAAAATGAAAGTGATTGCATCTATTCTGCAAAGTTGGCGGCTGTGAGAATTAAAAGACATAATATGTTGGGAAAAAAAGCAAACCTCTCCTTAAAGCCCACATAGGGTAGGTCTGCTATAAATGGTTCCATAGTTACTTTGTTACTATGAAAAGTACCAGCAACAGAACTTTTGAAGAACTACAGCTTTCAGTCAGATTGATTTGAGTCTATAGAAACATAGGGACAACTAGCACGTACTGGAATGGTTAAGCCACTTAGTTTGTTTTCTGTTTATTTACCATATATAGATAGATATAAATTCAAAATAATAGTTGTTGTAGATCTTTACCTCATGGAGGAAACTGATCCCAAACACAGCAAATGCATATTAAATGGTGTCTAAAACACAATTTTTTTTTTCCTGATGACATTCTAGTGAAGTCAGTAAAATCATAGTATAGTATTTGACTTTTGCTGTTTTTAGAATTAATCAAATGCTACTTTGTTTCACTATAAACCACAGAAGTAAGAAAGATTCTAGAGTTCTGTGCCACCTCAAGTGTAGTAATAACTCGAGTAGTAATAACTACTCCTTGAAGAAAATTGATAATGGCTAAAGTAATGATTAATCAGTGGTAATCAATGAGATATATATAGCCAATTTATATACAAAAGGCAATAAAATGTCATACCATAAATCTATTTTATGTCTGTTGTATAAAGAAATTTTAAAGTTTCAAATTCCAATAATAGTAGACTATGACATAAAACATATGAAGAATGTTTTACCCTGTGTTTGACAGAAATATTTTATAGAAGAACATATTGTAACTCTTGCTTTAACTGAATGATATTTTTTAAAAAAGGAATAAATCTGTATCCAAATCATACAGAGAGGAAGCAAAAAAAAAAAGTGCCTTCCCCAAAGTCAAGTGTAAAGAAGCACTGTAAATATCATGAATAAATGTCACTTCCTCACAGTATTAATAAATGGGAAAATAAAGCATGTCTCTTATCTTTTTTGGCATAATTTAAGATAGTTTATTATTTTGGAGCAGCAAGCAGTGAGCACTTGTTAGATATCATCATTTGGTCACAGATTTGTAAATATATCAATTCTGTGCTGAGAGGAGGATTATCCTCAACCTACTCCACTGAAAATAATTACAGACATATTCATAACTGTTTTGAACATACGACTTTCATCAGGTTTTCATCTGTATTCACACACAGAGTTTACTATTGGGGTTATTTTCTAAGTGTTTTATAACATTTAATCCTAAATTTTCTCCATTTTGAGGTAAAATCTTTTAATTCAGATTCTGCTAAAAAATATGATATTTAAAAAGAAAGCACTTTATTTTAAACTTTTTCTTTTGCAGCTCCTGAACCTCTCTCCAAGATATGTTACATTGGGAATCTCCTGTTCCGTTGCCTATTGCTGTCAGGATAGAAACTTGATTGAGAAATATCTTTAAGTAAAATCACATGCATTGCATATTATTACTTAGAAGTCATTTAAATAATTCATTATAGATATTAAAAAAATAAAAAAAAAACAGGTAAAACAATAGACTTGAAGTAGATCCCTTGAAGGGTGTAATAAGAGATGACTTTGGAAAGGTAGAGAGAAATGAAAGCAGAGGGATCCATGTAAGTCAGACCAAGACCCAAGCTTAAAATTCATTTTGCTCTTAGTATTAATAAGATGATGTTATACTTTTTAACTGAAGAGATTCTGGATAGGGTTACCGAAAAGAAAGTTGTATCTATTTGCATTAGTATATATAAAATATCCATATCTTAAAATGTATCATATGTATTTCTGAAATGCTGCAGACCACATGAATCATCGAGTACAAGTGATCTGGGACTGGAAGTGAGTTCCTATGTCTATCATCAAACCACTTGAGAACTTCCTCATGAGTCCTTTAATCCAAAAATGAGAAAATTAGTTAAGCAATTATCACATATTAGGAAGGAGCTCGGGGTTTGGCTATAAATTTAGACTTTGTATTTAACCAACCCAATAATTTGGGGCAAGTCATTTAATCCAGTTGAACCATAATTTGTTTATCATAATTTTGTGGTAATGGTGCCTATCTCACAGTATTGCATGTGAAGTTGGAATGGCAAAATATAAGTGACAGCACACTGTAAATTGTAAAGGGCAATACAAATATACTGTGATATTAGGCACAATAAAATAGCTTCATTGGAGGGGCTCCAGGGTGGCTCAGTGGGTTAAAGCAACCTCTGCCTTCGGCTCGGTCATTATCTCAGGGTCCTGGTCATGATCTCAGGGTCCTGGGATCAAGCCCCACATCCCGGTCTCTGCTCAGCAGGGAACCTGCTTCCTCCTCTCTCTCTGCCTGCCTCTCTGCCTACTTGTGATCTCTCTCTCTCTCTGTCAAATAAATAAAATCTTTTTAAAAAAATAGCTTCATTGGAATACAGAGTAAAAAAAAAAAAAAAAGAAAAGAAAAGAAAAAAGAATACAGGGTAAAATAAGTAATGCCCCAAAGAATTATACTCAATTTCATTCTCAATGATGGCCCAACTGATAACACGAATGTCTTATTTGGTTCTGGGGGAAAAGTTGACTGTTGTTTGAAAGTAGAAAATGGTAACCCCACCCACTCCCTCCCATGGCCACCACTTGATCTAATCATAAAGCCAAATTAGGACGCATTCTTGAAGAGAAGTGAAACTTATGAGTAGGTTGAACAGATTGCAGTCTCTTTGTGGTGGTGGAAAATTAAGGATTTGAAACAAGGTATAAATAAAATTTATTGGAGAAGAAAAAGTTCATTGTCAAGGAAGGAAAGGTGGGGGGCGGGGGAGGAGTTGAGGGGGGCTGGTTTCCAGGCTGCCAAGGAATGGAAAGGTCTTCACTTAGAAGCTGCAGAATTCTAGATGCTTCCAAGAAAATCTGACACCTACCTCATATTATAGTTTAACCATTAATCGTGAAGCATTTTGAGAGAGAGTTCAATTTCTCTTGGAGAATACCTCGCTCTTTATGGCAGCAAAATCCCATCTGATAATATGAGAGGTCCTTTTGGCAGCCCCTAGAGCACCAGTCCAACCAGTAATACACAGTTTCCTGGCTGTGTCACTAATTCCTGTTGGAAACTTATCAGCTTCTGTCTCTAGCAGCAGAATCCTGACTGATAAGAGAAGAGGCTCATCTGCGGGTAGCCGACCCCCACCCCCACCCTCCCAGTTTATCAGTTTCTGACCAGTTCATAAATCAGTCTCTGGGATTTTTTTTTTTTCTTTTTTGGTTTTGGTTTGTTTTTATCAAAATGTATTTCTCTCATTGTAACTGTTAATACTTTAATAGGAGAACTTAACCAGGGACATTAGGAAGTTAGTTAGAGACATCTTGCAGGCGCCTCCTCCCTTGTCAGTGACAAGGTAAGGTAATCCTATACACAGGCTGCTATTGTGAGCTAGGAAACCGGCCTCCTTCCCAGCCAGAGACCAGATGCACCTCTCTCTATCCTAATCTGTAAACGACTTAAAGGAGCCTTATCTCGGGGCTCTACGGCTTCATTTCATGCTTGATTTACTTTAATTTGTCTGATAGGGCACAAGGATTTGGAGACGGCCCATCTTTCTGCAGAAAACGTTCAGATTTTTTTTTTCCCCTGGCATTGTTGTGCTGGGATTTGGGATTTTTTTTTTTTTTCCGAAAAAATTTTTTTTAAATGTGGAAGAAATCTTGCTCCAGTGCAGCAAGCTGCTTGAGTGTGTTTAGATTTAAGCTATCCCAGCAGAAAATAGTTTGTGAAGTGGTGTGATTGTGTGATGGTCCCCATTTACATTGAAATCACATTATGCGATGTATCAGGATTCCTGAAGGGAGCGGTGCAGTAGAGCGCTGGGCCCACAAGATACTTTGAAAGGCCTATATATAGCAGCAACAATTGATAGGAGATTTTACAGGAGACTTTATAAATATGTAAATAGGCGTTATCTGATTGGGTTCTGTGGCTACACATCTGTACCTCAAAGGAAGCAGAGCTGTGAGAACTACCAGGAAAACAGTAGTTTGCATTCTAAGTGAGTCTGAGAAATAGAAATGTTTCCTGGGTTGACAGCAGGTCAGGGTGGAGCCGCTTTGCATACCTTCGAGGGGAAGCTTCTGTGCCAGGGAAGGGATCTCTTCCTTCTCCCAGAAAGGGAGACTTGCCCCTCACCGAGTTTTCATTTGTTTTATAACAGCGCTCAGATCGGTAGCTGTTGACCTTTCCCCCTTCTTGTTATCTCTTTAAATTGTTCACGCGATATGGTGCCGGGGGGAATTGCTCTTACGTTTTTTGCATTTTAAAAAATGTACTTGCAGTGACCCAAGGGAAGGAAAATAAAGACTTCGGTACATTGATCCCTTGATTAGTTATTTCCTAAATGAAAATGGAAATACTATTAAAGCAGTAATAATGTTCCATCTTAATAGTTGAGGAGTCAATAAATGGCTCCCATGTGCTTCATTAAGGATCTTAATGAAGCCATTTTTGATGGCTGAACTTTACATCATCCTTTTTTCTCTTCTTTTCTTTTTTTAAACTGGGAGTCATTTAAGGAAGGGAAGTAGTAGCTATAAAGTGTTCTGCAGATTTTCTTTATATTAATATGGTTGCCGCCGCTAAAATAAAATTAATGGTGATGGGGGGACAAATTATTATGCAAAAGACAGAACATGAGGATTTACTTTTCATGGACAACTTTTTTTTTTTTAAGTAGACATGTTTCATCAGTAAGACGTTCATACAGTTAGCAGACCCGTTCCTGGGCTAGTCTGTGTTCTCATATTCTCTCGTCCGACACAGTATATGTGTGCATTGCAGTGATCGGACAGGCCTCTATCGTGTCCCAAAGCAATAGCTGAGATTAACCAGTCCTAGTTGAACTTCTACAGCTTTCTCCACCACTTAATAATGTGCTGTTGTTACCCTTTATGTAATCTTATCCCCCTCTTTCCTTTGCCAGATAGGGAGCTGTGACTGCAGCCTTCTGTGTCTAAACAGGTGGCCTTGGAGACGTTGAGGAGACAAGTCACCTCACTTCCTCTGTGAGGTCTAAGTGTAAAATAGTTTTGGACAATGTACTTTTAAAAATAAAACAAAAACATCTTTATTGTTGGGGAGCACTACTTGCGTCGGGGTTAGTGAGCGCATTTAAGCATATCAGAACAGAGGGCTGTACTTTTTTGTTTTTTCATTTCCAAGGTATTGTTTCACTTTCGTATCTTATCTTGTAGATGATTCACTATAATAAAATGATGGCAAACACTATTTAGTCAGGAAATAAAGTGATTGATTACATTAAAAAATATACAGAAGATACTTGATCTCTCCGCTCCTGATCTCCCTCCATCCCCACTCCCCAGTGCCATCTCGCTCTAGGTGCAGTGACAAGCTCTAAGGTGTTTGGAATTACTCTTTGAATTTTTTGTGGAGAGGCTGTAAAACAACCCTGACAAGAATGTATTGATTATTCGAGTTTACAATCATTTAAAGCATCCCCTCCAGGGACGCTTGGGTGGCTCAGTTGGTTAAGCTTGTCTGCCTTTGCCTCAGGTCATGATCTCAGGGTCCTGGGATCCAGCCCCACATCGGGCTCTCACCTTAGCCGGAGGCTCTTCTCCCTCTCCCTCTGCCCCTCCTTCCTGCTCCTGCTTTCTCTCTCTTACTCAAATAAATAAATAACATCTTTTAAATAGATAGATAGGTAGATAGATAGATAGAGCACCCCTTTCAGGCACCCGAGCTGGGGTTGTAGGGGGCTGGGTTTACCCCCTGAGGCCTCACAAATGCCCATCCCTTCATGCTTCACAAGCAGGTCTCTAGGGACGGAATATTTAGAAGGTCTCAAAATATGTTCACTGCCTGAGAAATTTTACCTTTATCTCAGGGACTCGCATACTGGCTTCAGAGTGCTTGGGTGTCTGCGGTCAGTCTATTGGTGGTCGTCTGACATCTAAGACGTCTGGATGCAAATAGCACAAGACCCCTTGATTCCAGCCTAGTTGCAGCCCTCAGAAATGCTCAGTCCCTGGGCCAGCTGCTAAATCTGCTCACAGAGCAAGCAGGGTCTTTAGAGCTGGTGGGTTCTGGCCGAATTGGCGTGGAGGGAGCTTGGGTTCTTGCTGCTCTCCACCTCTCCACTGACAGCCCCTCAGCCTTCAGCAGCTTCCACTCCACTAGCTTCTCACTCCGCCCGGTGTGCAACTTCCCGTCTTTCTTTTGCTTTTTCAGTTATCAACAAATCTCTTCCCAGGAAGATTCTAGTAAGCCTGCCCACGCTGAGAGGTAAACAACTGATGAAGTATAAGTTTCTTTCAGGCCTATTTGCCTTTTAACAGGTAGCAAAAGGAAATGACAACTTATTTTTTTTTTTTTTTTTAAGATTTTGCTTATTTATTTGACAGAGATCGCACAAGTAGGGAGAGACGCAGGCAGAGGGAGAGGGAGACGCAAACTTCCCCCTGAGGCAGGGAGCCTGATGCAGGGCTTGATCCCAGGACCTTGGGATCATGACCTAAGCTGAAGGCAGATGCTTAACCAACTGTGCCGCCCAGGAGCCCTGGGAATGACAATTTTAGAAAAAAATGGTGTCTATAGCAGGGAAGTGGGCAAGTATTTCTCAGGTCTCCACCTAGATGGTGGTGATGGCCAGAGCCAGTCCAATGACGGCAATGATTATCAGGAACCTCTGCTTTATTTTGGCTCTAGGGCATTCTCTTAAGTTAAGTGGGGAGACATATTCCATTTAGATGCCTTCTGAATTCTTCATTCTGTTGATCTGATCTCAACTTTTTTTAGAATTTTAGTGGACAGATGATTTCAATGAGTAAGAGTTTGATTTCAATGAATAAGAGTTTGATACCAAAGGTCAAATAATCCAATATAAGCTAATAATTTCTTTTTGAGGAAGAAGTTGTTTCTCTTAAGGTCACAAAATTATATCCCAAACCATTAGCAACTGCTGCTGCATACTGTTCATTATAGGACTCCCTTGGTCAGTGCAGACCAAACCAGTAATCCAAAATAAGCAAGCCAATTGTAGTGGTACTCAAGAATGAACTGTGCATGCAAAGACCATAAATGTATATTCCTGAAATGATCTTAAGATATTGGGAGTCCTCTATTAGACTAATATGGGCTAATGTGGGATGTTTTGAAAAATAATAATAATTACATATCTAATATTTGAAAATCATGGGTGTTGTAATTAGATGGTCATGAGTTCAAATTTCAGCTTCGACCTTTGTAAACTGGTCTATCTTGGGTCTCAATTTCCTCTTCTATAAAATAGGAATACTAATAAGCATCCAACAGATTTGTTTTAGGAACAAATGCAGTAGTGTTTTATAAAACATTAAGTACCATGCTTAACACATGGCAAACATTCTATGAATAATGAATATAGTAGTAATAATGAAAAAAACCAGTTTTTGCATTTTATATCACTAGGTATTCATTTCTACATAAAATCAATAGCCAATCATGTGTTATAAATTTCTCCTTAACTCTGGCTTTTAAGTGGTCTTTGACAAATGATGGGACTCTAGAGGTTTTATTTATGTTAGAGGGTGGATATGTTTCAAAAAGACTTGCAGAAAGAAAAATACGCCCTTAAAATTTTCAATGACTTAATGCATGATTAACTTTATAAATGTCAGAGGAGTATATTGTTTGTTTTTCTGTAAATTAATTGGCCAAATAGCCATATCTTTGATGTAAGGCGGTAAAGCCAAAAGAAGAAAGTGTTATTTATTCTAAAATGGCAGTAGGTTGCTCTTACCATAAGAATTTTAATAGAGAAGACAGTATTTAGAGATTTTTATATCAGCCCA
>CM052900.1:25242216-25262215 GCA_028534135.1 Potos flavus | reverse complement strand
ACACACACACACACACACACACACACGCACGCACTTTGACTATTCAATTTTAGACCAATAATTTGAGCAAGGCAGACCCTTTCTTGATGCTGTGAGTAAAGTCAGGAAAAGAGTCTGTAAGCCTTTGGTGTAGAACAGGATTTTCTCTCCACATCAGTTTTCGATGCTATCTGTGATCAAAGGGACATATGCTGTTCCTAGGCTTCCTCTGTACTTCAGAACTGGCTGTGACCCGGAGGGTGCACGAGTGCCCTGATGTGGTTGCCTAGAAACTTTGGCCACACAAGTGTCAACTTTCTTTCATGGCTCTAAGGGAGAAGGAGCCTCGCAGAGAGCTCTAGACTTTGTAGAGGGGGAAGAAAAAGTCCTTGTGTGTTTTAAAACAAGTGTCTCACCAGGAGATAATGGTTGAGCTGTGGGTTATAAATGGTGCATTTTGTTCTTTCCGTCTTGCTGATGGCACGAGGGGAAAAAAAAAGTTCATCTCTCGCTTATCAAAATACTGTGACATTTCTTCTTCCACAGGAAAATTTTCAATCACAACCTTCTGCAGCAACCGACACCAAATTGAACAATTGTAAAACTCTACGGTGTTTCATTAAAACCTGGTTTTGACCTCTGTTCTTTTATGTGCCTCACTCAAGCTAAACCACACACACGGATCCTGAAAAAAATTTGCTACTAATTCCCGACTTGAGTTTTTTTAGGAGCAGATCGCATACTTAGGATCGGAGAGTCTTTGGTTCTTGTTCTGGTAATATTTTCTGCTGCCATCAGCACAGTTGCTCCTAAATGATGAGTTTTATTAGGTCTAGAAGCTTTGAAGAAGACACACTTTACAAAGTTTCCTTGAAAGTCGGTGTGTTTTGAGCGATATTTAGAAATAAGATAAAGGGAGAGGACTTTTCTATGCCAATCACCTGATGCGTATGTCCTGAATATTAATTTTTAGTGAAGATTGTATGTCCGTTTAGGTTTAGATCGTTATTTCACAGGAGAGATTTTTTTTTTCCACACCACATGTTCTACGTGGGAAAACAGGAGTGGTGACTTGGTCAATGTCAGATCAATAGGAATAAGGATCGTGTAACTCAATTTTCAAATATAGAGTAGTAGGTGGCTAGGTGATGGGATTCCCATGTCCTTACTGAGATTAAATTGATTTTGTAATCTTTATGAAAATAGGCATAGCATATAGAATTTAATATCTCTCAGTTGCTACAGATGTATTATAGAAGACATATGTCACAGCTATTTAAAGGATAGACTGGTGTGGCAAAGTGCCCAGACAAAGGACTTTGAAGAAAGCTGCCTTAACAATAATGTGAGCCTATGACCACAGAGGTTTACTTATCGATAAAATAACACTTAAAATTATCAAGGCCCACATTTTGAAGGACCGTCAATTCACTAATGTAATTTTGATGTATGAACATATTTTTATCAGGTTGCTTAGCCTGAGAAGTGCTCAAGAAATGTTTGGGAAACCAACGGTTCCCACATGGGTGTAAAGTGCACCTACAGACACGTAAACTCCGTTCTTTGTAGCTATCGAATATTTCCTGATAAATTAATTATTTACAGAAAATTGAGATTTTTTTCTAATTTCAGGCTTTCTTAATACAATTAACTGAAATTGACATTTTGCCTTTTTGTAGGGATAAATCCTTTCTCTTAAAGGCTCCTCATCTCTTTTTTTTTTCTTAAAGATTTTATTTATTTATTTGACATAGAGAGAGAGAGATCACAAGTAGGTAGAGAGGCAGGCAGAGAGAGAGGGGGAAGCAGGCTCCCTGCTGAGCAGAGAGCCCGATGCGGGGCTCGATCCCAGGACCCTGAAATCATGACCTGAGCCGAAGGCAGAGGCTTTAACCCACTGAGCCACCCAGGCGCCCCTCCTCTCTTGTCTCTTGCTCTTTAAAACATTCACGATTAATGTACTAACTTAATTCATCAGAGCCTTATATCTAATGCTAATGAAACTTGATATACATGTTAAAACCATAAAATCCAAGAAAAAATTGAGGACATAAAATGAAAACTTGGATTCGTTCATACTGCTGCCTGTTATTTTCTACTATGAAAGAAATACAGGAAAAATGTTTCGCATGGATGAATGTTCCAAATGTAATAAGAATAGAAGACACTAACTGCTCAATGTACTTGGTTTTCATGTTTTAAAAGAGTTTTCATTTTTTTTCTATTAAATCCAGGAACCATGTGGCTACCCTCTTCTATTTTTTTTTTATATTTGAGGTTTAATACTGAGTTTTCCTAAAAGCAGTGAGGGCGGTGATCAATAGTGAGATAAGCTAAAACGGAGAAAATCAGTACCAAAGTAGCGATGAGTTCAGGTAAAACATCCGATTTGCTTATGGAAAATGAAATATGTCTTTAAGTTTGACTTTTCTTTAAAAAATTGTATTTGTTTATTTGAGAGAGAGAGAGAGAATATGGATAGGAGGGGGAGGGCAAAAGGAGAGGGAGAAGCAGACTCCCTGCTGAGCAGGGAGCCCAGTGCTCAGTCCCAGGACACTGAGATCATGAGCTGAACCTAAGGCAGATGCTTAACCGACTGAACCACACAGACACCCCTAAAGTTTTAAATGATGACAGAAACAAATGTAGTAACACATACATTCCGAATTCCATAGAATTATGATTAAGACCAAATTGTTTCATTCTTATACAGTCCCAGCTGAGGCACAGAGAGGGGAAACGTTTGTAAATTCATTAGTGAACATCTATTTTCATTCCTCTCTCCTTGTAATGTGGACTCCATGCTGTCCTTTATATGTTACATTGCCTCCATAAAGCTGTGAGACCTTGCCATGAGCTATTTAATCTGTCTGTGCCTCAGTTTCTTCATCTTTAAGCAGTGATGGGGCGCCTGCGTGGCTGAGTCAGTTAAGCATCTGACTCTTGATTTCGGCTCAGGTCATGATCTCAGGGTTGTGAGATCAAGCTCCCATGGGGCTCCATACCCAATGGGGAGCCTGCTTAAGAGTCTCTCTCTGTCTCTCCCCACCCCAAATCAATCAATTAATCAGTGATAGCAACATGTATTTCATAGGGTTGTAGTCTGGATCAGAGGAGCAAATATTTGTAAATTGCAAGGAACAGTGCCCGGGGCATAGAAAGTGGTATGATTATTTGTTAAATGAATAAAAGTAGCATTGCTCTCTCTGAGCATACTTCAGACTTTAGAAGGCTCGCAAAGAGTGTTTGTAGGGACAAGGAATGATTCAGCTTGTGTATTCACTTGGTATTTTTGAAGATACATTCTCCTTGTTCAATCTGAGAACTATCGAGGGTTTTACTTAAAACTTCAAAAGTGCCTCTGTTTTCACAAGGACTACGTGGCAATTGTTTGGGGGGTGGGGATGTCATCCTTTAGTCAAAGTCAGGAATATAAATTTCAAAAACATACAAGGAGCCAGAGAGCAAAGTTTTGTTTTTGCACTCAAAGACTGGAAGCTAAAGGGTCTGCGTGGTGTGAAAAAACCGGCAGCTTTGAACAGGGTAGAGATTTTTTTGTTTTTCATCTCCATGATGGAACTTACCCATTAGCACTGAGCCTCAATGATTGAGTCTTATTAAAGTGGGGGCAAACTAAGCCAGCTGCTTCCTTTAATGCCCCCTATTACTTTTCAGGTGTTACAAGCCTGTAAGAGGAGCTTTTATAGATCTAGAGCTGGTTCTTGGATTTGTGTTGAACTTTAAGATCTGGCCAAAGTGTTCCAGCATCATCATCCCTGGGGAGCTCGTGTTAGAAATATAGTCTCATGGGCACCTGGGTGGCTCAATCAGTTAAGCATCTGCCTTCAGCTTAGGTCATGATCTCAGGGTCCTGGGATCGAGACCCATGTAGGGCTCCCTGCTCAGTGGGGGGCCCGTTTCTTCCTCTCCCTCTGCTGCCCCCCGCTGCTTGTGCTCTCTGGCTCTCTGTCAAACAAATAAACAAAATATTAAAGAAAAAAAAAGAAATATAGTCTCAGAACCCCAGCACTGTCTGAGACAGAATCCATATTTTAAAAAGATACAGCCTGAATTTAATCATGAACAACGTGTAGCAGATCATATAGAAATTAGAATTATGTCTTTGTAGAATTTTAGCTTTAGAGGATCTTAAAAATCAGTGAATTCAACTGCTTTATTTTTTAGTTCCATGGCTTTAGGAAGTAGTAGTTCAGTACCTGCTATGTGCCAGGTTTTTAAACTCTGTGTTGTGTCTACAAAGATAGATAGGGTATATTCCTTTCTCTAGAGGTCTCTTCAGACGGGGGAGTGAAATGTAAATGCAGTGTAGAGACTGCTCTTCTAGAAGTAAGTGCACAGAGCTGTGGAGGAAACCCTTGATCCTAGATGGGAGAATCAAGAAAGCCTTCCCAGGCACAGTTATATTAAGTGTCAGTCTTGAAGGATGAGTGAGTGTTTCTTTAGATCTGAATTAAACATTTCTAATAGATAGGGCTATGAAGGAAACTTACAATTAGAACCTCGAAAAACAATTGCCACAGACTGGGTGGCTTAAACAAAAAAATATTTTCTTGAAATTCTGGAAGCTAGAAGTCCAAAGTCAAGGTGTTGGCAGGGTTGATTTCTTTTGAGTCCTCTCTCCTTGGCTTGTAGATGGCTATCTTCTGGTGTCATCACATGGTTTTTCCTCTGTGTGTGTTTCTGTCATAAACTCCTCTTCCTATACAAAGTCAGATTAGGGGGCACCTGGGTGGCTCCGTCAGTTAAGCATCTGTCTTCGGCTCAGGTCATGATCTCAGGGTCCTGGGATCGAGTCCTGCATCAGGCTCCCTTCTCAGCGGTGAGTCTGCTTCTTCCCCACCCTCTGTGATCTCTCTCACTCCCACTCTCTCTCAAATAAATAAATAAAAATCTTAAGATAAATAAATAAAGTCAGATTAGGATCCATCTACATGACTTGGTTTTATCATAATTACCTTAAAGGTTCTATCTCTCAATACAGTTACATTCTGAGATAATTAAAGTTAGGATTTCAACACTGGAATTTTGAGGGGACACAATTCAGCTCTTAACACCGAGGGAATTTTGAACATAAATTTTCCATCAAATTTTACTATAAATTACTTTATTTATATGATTATTATAATTGCTATATGTTCCCAGTATGAAATCTAATTACTGGGTTTCAAAGTTAATAACCAGTATACCAAGTAATACTGCACATTTTGCTTCGACACAAATGCCTCCTGGACGCTCACAAATTCACCGTCAGCTGCGGTGTTCTCTTTTAGGACACAACATCCAACATTTTTTTTTTAATTCCTTGAAGTCACCACTCAGTCAGGGCCAAGTGAGCATATCCACTCAGAAAGAAACAGTTCACCAAATAAAATGAAACTAGAACAGGAAGAAGAATTCCATTTATGGAGAAAACCTGCCATTGTGATTTTTAGTTCAGATACCTATGAATTTATTCGGATAAAAAATTTGAAAAAGATAAGATTCATGGCCAGAAGTATGTCTATCAGATTCTTAAATATGATTAAAAGGCTGTCATGTTAACAAATGTCTCCTAATTCACAGAATGATTGCAGTCTTTGGCACTTACTATAAAGGAGGTATGCCAATACTTCTTAGCCCCCGGCGAGCGACTTTCTATGATTTTATAAAAGTTATTATTATCCTGTGAAAACCAGCAATACCAGACTCTCCATAATCTTTACCAAAATCTCATTATCCTTGGTGGATTAGTCTCATAACACTCTGATGTTTTGCCATAGACTTCTGTTCTGGATCTTTTGCATAATGTATGTAGTAGTTTGGTCACCATTGTATTAGCTTGGAATCCCATAACAAAGGAATAACAAAAATTTATTTTCTCACAGTTCTGGGTGTGGGAAGTCTGAGATCAGGGTGCAGACACTGTTGGGTTCTGGTGAAGGCTTTCTTCCTGGTTTGCACTCAGAGAGCCCTACTCTTTCTTCCTCATCTCATAAGGACACCAATCCTATCAGATTAAGGCCTGCCCTTATGACCTCATTTAACCTTAATTACCTCCCAAAGATCCTGTTTCCAGATACAGTCATGGTGTGGGGTAAGGCTTCAGCATTTGAATTTCAGGGGAATACAATTCAGTCCATAGCAACTAGTAAGCATTTATTGAGATACTGGTGCTGTACTAGGTACTTGAGCTTTACAGTACGTAAGATACAAATCTGGGCATCAGGCAAACTTACCATGTTGGACCAATGTTCAAATCTGATGGCATCTAACATGTCATATGAAACTTTATTTAAATTCCCTTATTGTTGTTCAGTATATTTAAGGAAGTTTTGATAGTTGGCTCAAATTCATTCTTTCTTTATTTTTTAAATAACCATCTTGAAGAATTCAGCTCTTAGAGTGGTGGAGGTCTGAATTATGGAGATCTTACACAAGCTGCTTCTGGGTTCCAGCGATAGGAATGACTGAGAGAGTAGCATTAAGGTCGGTGAGTGGTATTGACTGAGCTGCGTCCAACTTTATCATGTGCCTAATTTCCCTCCCGTATTAATTTCCTAGGGCTGTCATAACAAAGTACCACAAACTAAGTGGTTAAAAACAAAAGAAGTTTATTTTCTCACAGGCCAGTGGTCTGAAATCAAGATGGCAACAGGGCTGTGCTCCCTCAGAAGTCTGTAGGGGAGTTCTTGTTTGCCTCTTCCTGGCTTCTGCTGCTCTGCTGGTAATCTGTGGCTTTCCTCGGCTTACAGTAAAATGCATCACCGCGATCTTGCCTTCATGGTCACATGGTGTTCTCCCTGTGTGCCTCTGCTGCATGGCCGTCATCTTCTAAGAACCCCAGGCATATAGGATTAGGGGCACAGAATACTCCTCATCTTAGTTCATGGACCCTATTTCAAATTAGGTGTAATTTTGAGGTATTGGGCGTTAGGATTTCAACGTATCTTTTTTTTTTTTTTTTTTGAGGGGAACCCCTACCACTTCTGAAAGAGAAAATATTTTGAGAATCATTTTTGAAGACAGAAAACCTTTTGTTTTGACAAAAATATGCCAACTGTAATCGCTACCCATTTTCCAGACTTGCTGAAGATGTCTAAATAAAAGTGCTTAAAGTATTAGTTGTTTCCATAAAAATAAAGTTCCAAAGAGCTTTTCTGCTACTATAGTGGGTCAGTCAAAAAGTCCAAATAAGTTACTGTTTCTATGGATAGTTTTAAAATCAGATTTTCATCCTACATAATGTAATGATGATGAAAAAATTGTCTACAGAGAAAATACCTTGTTTTATATATTAATGTAATTTCATAAATCGTATGAATTCTTAAAAACCAAATTTTCAAGTATTCCTATATATCCTTATCACAAATTCAGGATTGAATGAGTTTTAAAAAACATTTGTTTGGGGTGCCTGGGTGGCTTGGTGGGTTAAAGCCTCTGCCTTTGGCTCAGGTCATGGTGTCAGGGTCCTGGGATCGAGTCCCACGTCCAGGTCTCTGCTCATCAGGGAGCCTGCTTTCCCCTCTCTCTCTGCCTGCCTCTCTGCCTATTTGTGATCTCTCTCTCTCTGTCAAATAAATAAATAAAAAATCTTTAAAAAAAAAAAAAAAGAAAGAAAGAAAACATTTGCTTGGGCACCTGGGTGGCTCAGTCAGTTAAGCATCTGCCTTTGACTCAGGTCATGATCCTGGGGTCCTGGGATCAAGTCCCACATCTGGTTCCCTGCTCCTTGGGAACCTGCTTCTCCCTCTCCCTCTGCCTCTCTCTCTGTCTTTTATGAATAAGTAAATAAAATAAAAAAATTCTTAAAATTAAAAGAAAACATTTGCTTTTACCACAAAGTAGTAATACAGAAGGTCAGATGTGAACCTAAGTTTCGTATGCTATTGATTTTTTAATTTTACTGCTCTAGAGTCAAAAGACATGATTCCTAATTTTTCTAAAGAAGAATCACTCTTTACATGTTTTAAAAAGCTAATGGCA
Organism: Potos flavus; assembly: GCA_028534135.1. Classification (NCBI taxonomy): domain Eukaryota; kingdom Metazoa; phylum Chordata; class Mammalia; order Carnivora; family Procyonidae; genus Potos; species Potos flavus. The sequence goes on along the minus strand of CM052900.1, from coordinate 25,254,253 downwards.
ATGTTAAGATTTTTTCCTCAACATGGTACTATTTTTCTTGAAAGTATTTAAAAGAATGCTTACCCGCAACGTAATTCTCTTGCTCAGCTTTCTTGTGGAATAAAAAAGATACAACAACACTGACAAATTCCTGTTGACTTACACATAGTGACTGTGCATTTTAAATTTCTATTACATAATCGTGCTCACTGAATGATGTAATTGGGAGCACAGCGTACCTACTCTGATGGGTAACTCTAACTCATTACGGCAGGTTTACAGGAGCTGCGGAAGGAAAAAAACAGAGTCAGAGTGCTCTTCAGCGGCATCAAGTAGTTGTGGCAGTGAGAAACATAGGATGTAGCTAAAATCCCAATATTGGAGGATTCGTACGTGCATTGGGAGGGAGAGGAAGGTCCGTATCATTACATCAGTATTCAGAACCATGCCTTTTTTACCATAAGTTCTTGTAATGCTCCAGAAAATTGAAGAATGTGTAGAATTAACAAATCTGATTCATGTGTAGGAGGGATAAATGCACTTTGAATATATTTCTCGACATTTATATTGCACAAACATAACCAGGTAAAGAGCTGCCAATGAAATGCAGGTAAGCTGAAATTGCTTTGCCTAAGTACCCCTGGAGTAAAGAAGACTGTAAATGTTTGTACTATTTGTCCTGCCTATCTTGTAACTCTCAGAAACATAGCTTAATCAGACTTGCTAAAAAAGGACAGTTTTAAGGGAAGATGTTTCTAGATTTTGGTGAGCACTGTGACAGTGTTAATAGGAATCCCTCCAGGTGGTCAAGATGAACTTCCAAATTTGTAAGGGTTGACCAGAGAGATAAAACACCAACTTTCCTCTTTACCTGCTCATTGATGAGAAGTGTGGGACTTCTTAGGTCATCTTAAGGAAAAATTAAAAGACTTCTTATGTATCCAGGAGGGTTCTGTATGAAGAAAACATATAATGTGTTCCTGGAGAGTTTGCGAGCTATGTTATCACAGTTACCATTAAATGTGTCTTGTAGAACCAGCAGAACAGAAAACCTGTATATTTATGCTGTAGACCTATCCCCAGTATTACTCCCTAAACTCCCTCAACTCTTATTTGTTTCCCCTCCCTTCCTTTCCAGTCCCCTCCTTCCCTTCTTTCCTTTTTTTTCTTTCTCACCTACCTTTCCAACCAGAAGGCAAGCTCTATAAAAGGAGGGAAGTTTTCTCTGCCAGACTAGCATGAGGATAAACAGGACTCAATTGGCCAAAGAGAGAAGAATATTCAGGCAGAAGGGACAGTGTGTGCATTTTTCCTAGTACATATGAGAAGCTCAATGAAAATCGGTATGGCTGAAACACAGAGAACAAGAGGACAGGGAACAATCAGCCCACTTAAGAGATGTTAAAGATTCTCCCCTTTTTCCTAAGAGCAATGGAAAGACATTAAGTTTTTGGAGCAAGAGGTACTAAAGAAAATGATGCTATTTACAACTTGAAAATGATTGCCTTCGCCATAGTGTGGGGCACGGATTGGAAGGGGTCAGGAATATGCCTTTTTCTAAATGACCAAAGGAAGATGTGTCTATAGCAACAGCAAGTTTTCAGAGATTAGTAACGTTGAGATCATAAGATGGCATTCTCCTAATACATGGCATATCTCCTAAGACACGCCATTTGGCTCTTACAATTTTCCACACAATGTTCAAATAAGGTCTTGAGTCAAATATATGAAGGCGTATCATCGGGGAATAAATAGACTGGAAATTCCAAGTGGCTTTGCCATTGGCCTCCTTCCCATTAAATAAATAACTACTTTACATTATGATCCAGATTTCCATAGAAGCTTCATAATTCATTAAGTAAAGACAGTCTGTTTCCCAAGTAACCTTTGTGTTTCTGTGTAGCATACACACGCAACTAGAGTTGTAGGATTTTTTATTAATGCATGCTACTGAGGCCGTCCTGATTAATGCACATCTCTTATGAGCCAGTGATTCAAAAATTAGTCCTAATTCTGAATGAGTAGAGTGACAACCACTATTAAACCCAGATATGATTGCATATCAGCAGAGAAGACTGTGGCAGAAATGTTTCGAAAACTTGCCTCTACATTACATGTAATAAACAGGATTTCAACATGTACTCCATCACAAAAAATAGAGTATTTTGTTTGCTTTGGAAACAAACTGAACTTTGTATTACAGTCTACAGTTTGGATTCTTTGGATAATAATCCTTTGCTTTGATTTTTCTGGGCTGCTTTTCAGCATTTCAAAGAAATCATGAAGTCCGTCTCAGGCCTAAAAGGACTGTGAGGTTCTCTGAAAATTATAGTGTCTATATTCGCCTGATTATTTTAGCCTCCTCAGATGTTCAGCCCTGGAGGGAGAGTTTAGCTCTGTCTGCTTTCTGATTAAAGTCATTCTTAAGCATGTTACATGGGATGTTAGAAATATATGTTCATGGACTTCAGTATTCACAAATGACCATGCTGTGACATTATTTTTAACTGTGTTATGGTTGGTTGTTTTCAAAATTAGGAATTTGATTTTACTTTTTCTATATTCATTATTTTTATAGAGTGTGGCTGTGCAGAGTTTCATAAAAATTTTAATTAGGGATGAGAACTTGTCTGCACAGGTAATAGGTCTTGACAGAGGCCTCTGAATTCTAGAGAGTTATGGAATATTTCAAAGTTTTAATGAGCCATAGATTTGGCTAAAACAAAGGTGCGTTTGAAATCACATGATAGTTGAAACAAAAATTTTACACAGTAATAGACCTTGAATAAATTATATATTAGTTAGCCCTAAGTTCTTAAGGAATACAATGTAACTCAACTTCTAAAGACACGGGGTCATATTGGGAATATTGCTATTTTAATTTTACTGTTTAATAATGAATGTGGTCTGTTTTAATATTTATGTTAACTTTTTTCAGACTACCAATTCCTTTGGTCTCAAAGTATTATTATTGATAGAATATTTCTGATTATCTTAAAGGGAGAAGACAGTTGTTCATAAGTCTCAATGTCTTGGCCAAGTTCCTTTTCTCTCTCCTGTCTTTCTTCTATTTTTCATAGTTTGTGTGGAATCTTATCCTTTTTTTTTTTTTTTAATGCCATACTCCTCAAGTTGAAGGTCAGGGAGCCTTTTATAATGTTCAGTAAAGAAAACATATTTCTGTTAAGAACTACTTTTATTTGCACCAAGATAATGGGGGCTCTGTCCGTGTTACAAACAATGAAAATTCCTCTAGATGGTTCAAAAGACATATTTATGAACACAGGACACATTGTTGGCTTTAAGTGCTGTTTTCAGTTGTGAATGCTGAATAAGATAGCCAGAAGATCACATACCTTTAGCATGATTAGTGCTAGGGAGACTCATATTAAAACATGGGGGCAGTGAGGGAAGAATGGGTGTCAGAAAAGAAGAATGATAGGACCAAGGCTCTCTTTTGGAACTTGTGGGAGAGCTTTGGCATGCATCCAGTAAAATAGGCTGTCAAATCAAAAGTCTGCTCCAGTTAAAGCATCTTCTCTTGAATATAATGTATCAGTTGTGAATACTTCTCTTGTTACCTTGTGATTATTATATTTCATGGATTGAAATGTGGGTTACTGCCATGTATTCTTGAAATCATAGGACTAGAAATGATTTTCAGAGTTCTTGCAGTTACTAGTCCCCTTGCTAAACTAGATTTCAAAATCATGACCCAACAGTTGTTCTCTTGGAGTCATAAGATATTTAAGGCAATAAAATCTGCCACAGTCTCTTTGTTAAGATGATAAAATATTAAATAATTTTATTTAATTGCTATTTATTTATTTATATAATTGAAATCTTACTATGGTTGATAGAATGATATTGGAGATAATTCAGGGTTGGGTGTTTTTTTTTTTTTTTTTTCCCTACTTCTACCAATTCTTTCTTTGTTCAGGTCCAAACTACTAAATCAGACTACAGAGGTATTTAATCTTCGTTAGAAACTTCGACTCTAAAATGAGGAATAGATTGTTGATCTCCCGAGTAGAAAATGAAAGTCAAGATAGCTTCATTAAAATCTTATAATCTATCTGATAGAGGTTCTTTGTTGACCGCAAATCTTTGCAAATGAATAAGATAGCCCATGCTAATCTAAAAACTAGGCATATGTTATATTCTTAATGGTCTTGAGAATTATATTGAATACACATCCCTCAGTAAGGGGGGCTGTGGTGTGATACAATCTGTGGGCATTGATGTGAAATCCTGACTGTGCCCATGACAAATTACTTATAAGCCTTTGCCTCTTCATATGTAAAATGGGCACGATGATACTCACCACATAGAATTAACTTGAGGATGAAAGGAAATATATCCCTAAGATACCTAAAAAAACCCTCGATAAATCATCTCTTCCTGCCTCCCTCACTTCAATGGAAGGAAAAATATTCTTATTCCAAAATGACATATTGCATTTACTTGGGTTGGAAGATGTTATGTTTAAGGCACTGTTGAAGTGCTATTACTAGATCTTTGGAAGTATCTTCTATCCTTTAGGGTAGAGACCTTTTCAGTTTTCAACAGTTTAATATATTTAATATATTTTATATATATTTCTATTATATTTGAAACTATATTTCAACTGATAGATGATGTTTATCCTCTAGAGGCCAGGAAATACTGAAGACTGTCACTGACAAAAAAGTTCAAAACTTCGCCTGTGACTGTTCATTACTGTTACAAGCTTTTTGGACTTCCAAGTTTATCGTTATATTTTAATCTGTTTAAAAATATAGCTTCATTTTGAATTAAAGCAATGAAATGGTTCCTATTTTCTTCCGCCTCTTGCACCCTTTGTGTATAAGTCGACTTCAGGAATATTTTCCTGTCCCAAAGAGGTTGTGTGTGTGCTTGAGTAGTTCAATAGTATTGTGATCTCACTTGCCAATATCTGTGGCTCACAAAATGTCTGTATTCTGTTCAATAGTGATGGATAAATGATACTTTATTGAGGCACTGTAAATGGCAATATATCACAGTGTACATACTTCAGTTGATTTTATGAAAAGCCTTAAATTGATCCTAAAGGAGGGATGGTGACACATGAAATTGCTAAATATAGACTCATTGGAGAATTATCAGTGAAATAGACTATTCTTCCATGGGACCACCAGGAGCACGCACATAGGAAGTTTCATTTACAGTAAACATAGGCATGCTTTTCTAGACGTTTTCTCCTATAGACTTTTAGTACATTGCACATTTGGAACCACAGTTTCATCGCAGTAGCTACACATGGTGGAAAAGAGTAGGGGCTTGCCTGAGATGTATTTATTATCTATGGGACAATTTTTATGTGTAGTCATGACTATGATAGATAGTAAACGAACCCATAAAACTGACCTTCAGCAATTTACATGCACCTCTGTGAGCTGGCAGAAAGAGCCTTGGATTTCTTATACACCTCTTTTTATTGCAAAGTTATAATTATATTGGTGTAGGAGATCGTCACAGAGCCCTAAACACAAAGTTGTCCAGCATCGGCCAGGCGGATCAAGGGGTATTTTTGTATCACTTTACCAATGTTAAATCCCTTAAGTGTATCTTTCTTGGTCATCCAATTATTTAGTTTATTATTCATTCATGTTTTCCCCACCTGCACTACCAATTTGGGCTTTATGTAATATTTAAAAGCAGAATATTTTACAGATATTATTATTTTAATATTATCAGAAATGTTGTTTAAGTCTAGTTTTCCTCAGTATTTTGTTATTTTATTTTATTATTTTATTTTATTTTAGCTTCGTTTAGTTTAGTTTAGTTTTAGAGGGGTGGGGAGAGGGAGAGAGAATGGTCTCCACACCCCCAGCACAGACCCCCATGCAGGGCTCCATCTCACAACCCTGAGATCATGACCTGAGCCGAAACCAAGGGTCAGAGACTTAACCAATTGAGCTACCCAGGTGCCCCTCAGTATTTTATTTTAAATTTTACTTTGGATTGATCTATCCAGATTATTTGCTTTTTTCTCTCTCACTCTTGCTTTCTCAGACTGTCTCTGTCTCTCGGTCTGTATGCTCCCTTATTTTGTTTCAAGTTGAAAAACTATTTTGAAGTGTTAAGGTATTTTTTATATAAAAAAATTCAGAATAATTTTTAACCAGAGATTTGGGGAAGGCCGAAATACATTCAGAGGGATTTGGGGGGTGGGGGGAGGAGGCAGAAGGATATTTAGCATGTAGAGTTCATATTTACAAGTCCCTCAGTGCAGGCTCTGCTCCTTGAGCAAGGTTTTGTGAACATGGTCAAATGACATAGTCTCACAAAAACTCAGCTTTTTCATCTGCTAAATAGAAATAATGAGCTTCAGATGGTTTTTCTAACAGGTAAATGAGATAATACAAGAAAGGCAAGTAGCTTAGTACATGTGCATAGTAGGCACTACAAAGAGTTACGATATGTGATAAATTTGTAATAGTATCATTTGTTTTATAATCAATAAAGTATGTGAAGATTACTGAAAGCTAATTAAATGAAATATACTTTACCTTATTAAATGTATATTAGGAGACTTAATCCTCTCCTCAAAATTTAGCTTGGAGACCCTGCCTTAAAATACTTGTTCCTGGGGCGCCTGGGTGGGTCAGCCGATTAAGCATCTGACTCTTTATTTCAGCCCAGGTCACGATCTCAGGGTTGTGAGATCAAGCCCCATTTTGGGCTCCATGCTGAGCATAGAGCCTGCTTAAGATTCTCTCTCTCTGTCTCCCTCTCCCTCTATCCCTACTCCCCCATACTTAAAAAAAAAAAAACTTGTTCCATTGAAAAGAAGCTGTAACATACATTTTAATGTTTACATGAAATAAGTGATCACTACATGTCAAGGAATTCTTTTCAGCAGACCTCAATCTCATCCCTTTTGTCGATCTTTCATGTGACACTTCCTAGCACCACAAAGAAGAAATAAGAACATATGGCTCAAACTAGGAGATTGGCAGCAAGGTCCCACATTCAGAAAATTGTAGCTGAAAGTTTTTTTTTCCCCTGGACTTCCATTTTATCAAATTATTTAACTTGAAAAATGTTTGTGAATATGCAATTTGTTTTTTTACATTATGCATCATTTTTTTCTCAATGCCACTGCATGACTTTGAAACAGTTTTCTGTGGTTTACTGTTTTGGTAGTCGTATGACTGCAGACTGACCTATAAGTTCAAATTTCTCTTCTTTAGAGTTAAAACGTGGACCCATGTCTCAAAATAAGGCATCTGGTGCTTATTTGTTAACCAACGGAGGGGGTTCACAAATATCCTATATTCTATTCTCCAGAGCCTGTACAAAGTTTTAATATTATTCTTGACTTAATATTCTTTTTGAAGTGTGTGCTTTATGTTAGGCCTTATCATGCATATTATACTATTTAATTATTATAAGAATCCCATATGATAAGCATTATTTCTCTCATTTTTATAAATGAGGATTTGGAGTTTCAGTTTAACTAACTATGCTGTCACACACTTGTTAAGTAGCAAAGCTGGAATTCGAGGCTATGTCCATCTGACTTCAAAACATATTCTCTTTCAATTCCACCATGCTGTGCCTGTACTTTTAAGTGAAATATCATGAATATCCTGGATCAAAGAAGAATCTTTATATTGCAAGAAACACTTGACTTATTGAACAGAGTTTCAGATGAACATACCCATTTAAATGCACTTACATCTTGCTTAAAGGCAGTACTTTCCAAGGAAACTGAAAATAAGCAATTAGATTTAATTTACTTGTAGGTGTACACCTAAGGCCATACCTACACCAGCCAAATAAATGGAGATTTTAGTATCTTTCACCAGGGAGCAGTAATATCTGTGTTGCCATTTTACAAAATGTATAATCGTACAATATATTTCCATTTAAAACAGTATAGAAGATTAAATCCACTCTGGCAGTGTATTTCTCACATTTCACTATTTTATTGCAGTATTGTAATGACTTTATCTGCCTTGGTATAGCATCTGAGTCTCACAAAAAGGAACAGATGAGAGCATGAACACCAAATGCCATTTAAATTATCTACATTTGGAAGAAATTGTTAATATTTTATAAATGTATAAAATTATTTTTCCAAAAACAGGTATTTGAAGATTGTAATGAGCATCGTTGATGTCTTTCTCTATTTTAGGAAACTAGTAATTAGTATTAATATTTCAAAACTAATTCTTTGAAAAAATTGTCAAAAATTACTTTTTTTAGGAGTGCCTGGGTGGCTCAGTCGGTTAAGCATCTGCCTTTGGTTCAGGTCATGATCTTAGTGTCCTGGGATCGAGTCCCACATCGGGCTCTCTGCTCATGCGGGAGTCTGCTTCTCCCTCTCCCTCTGAGATCTCTCTTGCTTTTGCTCTCTCTCAAATAAATAAATAAATCTTTTAAAAAATTACTTTTTTCAGACTCAGCAGGAATAAAACCCATCTCCAAAGAGAGAATACTTTATTATTTATGCAATAAACAATTCTTATATGACAAATAATTATTTTCTGGCAGCTACTGTAACTAATTTTTATTTACTGATGATGAATTACAAATATTATAGTTGAGGTTCTACAAATAAGCAATAAATATTGAAAAGAAAAGTGTCATATTGTTTGTTCTCAGTTATTTAATTAATGAAGTGGGTGCTTGAATATTCAAGATAATTTCTCTCCTTACAATTTTATAAAATTCGAGATAGATTTTATATGTACTTCAGTTGTTGATTATTCTCTCGGTAGTGAGATGGGTTAACTCTAGTTGGCTTTGTTTTTGATAATCATGAATTAGTAGTTTAAGGGCTCATAAGGTTATAAATCCATATTTTCAACTGAAATTTTTTTGAGATAATTATAAATTCACATGTAACTGTAAGAAATAACTCAGAGAGGTCTCTTGTATACTTTTCCTAGTTTCCTCTAATGGTAGCAATTGCAAAACTATAGTGTAATAGCACAACAAAGATACTGACATTGATTCAACCCTTCTATCTTATTCTGATTTCTCCAGTTTTACTCGTACTTGTCTGTTGAGTGTGTGTGTGTGTGTGTGTGTGTGTATTGAATCTGTAATGTTTTTGAGAACTAGCAGTGTCCTCAGGAAGTCATATAGTTCATTAGACTGTTTCTAGTGTCCAGAAAGGTGTTTACTGGCTAGGGATCTCTTGAAATGCATATTTAAAGCCAATAAGAGATCTTGGTGATATTAGTAGACTATTTGTTTAGTTCGATTTGCATTTCCATGATTAGAAGTTAAATAAGAACCTCCTGGATTAAAAACCTTGAGGAATTTACCTCCATTTCCTTTCAAGACACAGTTCTCTCAGCCTGTCTCCCCATGGATTAAAAGGATATACTGTTACATAGGATGGAATCATAAACTCAGCCGCCAAGAGGAACTTTATTGCATGACTCTCCCTGACTCAGTTTAGCTTATATAAGCTCATCAATCTCTTCTTTTTTATCACTTCCTTATTCATATATTTGGAAGATATTAAACCTATTAACACTATGAAAGAAAGAATCTTTGTTTTCGAATTTAAGTGATGTATCCTTCATGTATTTGTTTCATATTCCTTTTATTCTCTATAGTTGAAGTCACTCTATGTACTTTTGCAAAGAGTATCTTCACACTCCCTATTCCTTTCTTCTCTCCCTCTCCCCCTTCCCCATCTTTCCTTCCTTCTTACTTCCTTCCTTCTTTCCATCCCTCCTCTGTGTATTCACACAATATTTATGAAATCCTCACTTTATTCAAGGCATAGTACTAGGTCTGAGGGACATAGTTGATTAAACATTATACCTTATTTTCTGAAGCATGCAACTTGGTAATAGTCAACCAGACATTATTATGGATATTAGTCAAGCACAGACATGTACACTCACTTACTACAAGTACTGTCATGGATGTCGGTGGCAAAAAGAAAAAAGAAAGGGGAATGTGAACTATTCTAACTGGAAGTGACTGGGTATCAAAAAATGTTTTGGAGGACTGCCTCTTCATGTCCATTTGGTACTCTACACGATGTTTCTATATGAGTTAAAAACCTGAAGCCCTTAGTTTTCTCAAATACTAAAATTCTGAAGAAAAATACCATGTTCCAATATAAATTTTTCAGTTATAGGAGTAAAACCTCAGTGGTTTGAATTATTTAGGGGATGGTCAGTCCTAGCGTGGGTATTAGAATATATTTAAAAAATGAAGATCTGTCATTTTTATTGCATACAGTAGAATCTATTTATGACTAACAATATTCTAAGTGAGGTCAAGTGGGGATCACCATGATTTGTAATTGGAGTCTTCTTTCACCCTGCCCTAATGATGCTGGCCCCTTCTTTTCTTGTAATTGCATTGTGTGTATGTAAATTAATTTCTCTTAAGTGTTTTAGAATTTATTCTATGAAGTAGTCTCATTTCAAATATTGTTTATATTATTCTCTTGCTTCAAGCTCCTGTTTCAGATTTTAGCTTTGGTTCTGCCAGCTTGATTGTCATTCCATATAATGAAGCTGAAACTAAAAACGTTCTAGTCTAATTCTGTGTTCTGGAAAAAGGAGGTGCCATGGCTCATATGGTTGTGATTAAGTATAAAGGTAGAAGTAAGTGTTTGCTTTATTGTAGACACAAGTTGGGTTTGGAGTACTGATTTAATAATCTTCAGTTGAGCAAAATTATGTAAGGAAGGTGATCCCCAGAATGCACAATGATTACAAGTAATGCTCATTGCATGTTTGCTCTAGCAAATAAATAAAAAAAAATGATTTGGTTAGGACTACATGCCATATGCTTATCCTACAGCTTTCTTATGGAATCAATCTTTCCTAATGTACATGGGTTAATAATAAATACTGGTAAATACAGTCATTGTGTAGGAACCTTGATTTGTTCATGCTTTGTTGGTTTTGAAAATTCAAGAGAATAATTAATAATGTACTTAAAAATACTATTCTTTTCCTGAAGACATGCTTTATTTAGGTTTAACATCCTTGGCTTAAGGAGCTCAAATTGTTGAACAAAATGGCCAAAAACAATGATCATAGTAATAGTAATAATAATAAATCTGCATTTTCACAGTGTTCTGGCTAAGGAATAACCTTTTATTTTGATAAAGAGATATATGTAAGTGTGAAGGATTATAGTAAGGAACATTTTTGAAGAAATATTGGAGGGAGTATCTGTTTATGTTTGGAATACTGCCATTTTTACCATCAAGAAATTAGTATTGTCCATGATTTTAATTTAACTCTCCATTAGACATTTAATCATTGTTATTCAATATAGCAGTGTTAGAGCCTTCTGTTTGTTCCTAGTATCTGTCTCTCATGTATTGGATGATTGTAGCTATTCTTTAATCCTGATCAACTTTTCCTTCCTTTACTGTGACTTATTTAATTGCATCAATTTGAGTCAGAGTATTCTCTTGAGTTAAAAAGAAAAGGAAGTAATATTTACATCCACACTAAATAACAAAAAAAAATAAAGAACAGTGTTCTAAAAAAAAAGTAATAAAAGATTATGGGGATACCTGGGTGGCTCAGTTGGTGAAGTATCTGACTTTGGCTCAGGTCATGATCTCAGGGTCCTGGGATCGAGCCCCACATCAGGCTCCCCATGCAGTGGAGAGTCTGCTTTCCCTTTTCCTCTGCCCCTCCCACTGCTCATGAGTGTGCTCTTTCTCTCTCATTCATAAATAAAATATTAAAAAAAGGTTATGACAATTAACAAAGATGCTTTTACTTTCATTTATGTGGTTTATGATGGGCATCAAATTATTTCCCAGCTGCTTCTCTTAAATTTGTTGTGAAAAGAGAGACCATTAGGTAGAGGACTCAGTATAATATCTGGAACAAAGTAAGCATTCAATAAATGTTATAGATTTTATCTTGTTTATTCTACAATTGAGAATATTCGAAGAGAAAAATAAAAAGATCTAATGATGGACAGTAACATAGGATAACTATTTTCTATTGCTTTATAAATATGGTTCTTTTTCACTAATATATAAGCGTGTTTCTTATTTTCTCCTTTTTGGAATTGTATGTCAAGATAA
>CM052900.1:25115861-25241716 GCA_028534135.1 Potos flavus | reverse complement strand
CTTAACTGACTGAGCCACCCAGGTACCCCCAAAATGTTAAGGTTTAAGCATAACACTAATGATGGGCATTTAGAGTAATATACCACACAGCAAAGGTCTTTGAAATACAAAAGATTGACTAGGACTGAACCCAAAAAATAGAGTGTCAAGGAGGCTGCTTTTGGCAAAATTACTCTTGTCAGTTATGTGTAACTTAAGAATGTATACAACTGGGGGCACCTGGGTGGCTCAGTGGGTTAAAGCCTCTGCCTTCAGCTCAGGTCATGATCTCAGGGTCCTGGGATCGAGCCCCGCATCGGGCTCTCTGCTCAGCGGGGAGCCTGCTTCCCCCTCTCCCTCTGCCTGCTTCTCTGCCTACTTGCGATCTCTCCCTCTCTGTCAAATAAATAAATAAAATCTTAAAAAAAAAAGAATGTATACAACTGTAAATGTACACAAGCAATAATAAAAGGCTTCAGAATCACAAGTAAATGACAGCATCTTGCTTGATGTTTAGGAAATATATTTTTGGAAGTATTTTCTGAAATTAATAATATTTTCAGCAATATGATTTCAGAGTTTAGAAATAAAAACTTTGTGCCAGCATCATAGCCTACATATTAATCTTTCTTTAGGTGAAGGCATTTTCAAACCAAATAAATATATGCATGTATCATATTTATTGAAGAATAACATACAGTAAGAGAATTAAGTGACTGATACACTTTGGTACTGCACAGGACTTGTTCCCCCAGATCCTCCAAATTCACCCACATCAAGATTTCATAAAACATTTTGATATTATATGTGGTGAATTGGCAATCATCTTAGGTATGAACTCAAGTAGCAAGTATCTATATTCACTGGCTACATGTTAAATTTTTAGTCTCTTTATTGTTTTATATCCCACTCTGTTTTTTGAAATTCTTTTAAAAGATGATACTTGTTTGCTGGATAAAAAAATTTAAAATCCACAATGGAATATCACTTTTAGACCGGTCTTCTGCACATTTCTATTCTTGGCTGAGAGTACTTCAAAAGTCACCTCCCCACTCCAAATATAGACCTTTCTTTCCACGTAAAACTCATCCTAATCACAATCAATCCTTAAGAATGTTTATCTGTTAAAGCTCGTCAGTATATTTTCATCTCCATCTACACCATTTCACAATGTAAAAAAAAAAAAAGGACTCTATCTGGATCAATATGGTTATTGAGCAAACCAGTGGTGTTTAAACAACAGCGATGACTTGTGAAAAGTTCCATTGCGTGCCAACTGTCTTTTTCTAGATGCATAAACGTAACCTATGAAAAGCATACAATTTTAACATACAGAAGTCGACATTGCCTAAAATTTAGAACTGCAGACATTGATAAGGCCCACTGATGGTCTATAGCAAATGTTCTTTAAAAGCTATTTCTGACTTCTTTTTAGTCAAACTGGATTCATGCTTGATTTGTACCCAAAGTTTTTCCTTTAGAGTTTTTCCTCCTGGAGAAAACAGGCCTTCTCTGTCTCACCAGGGCCCTACAGACCCTGCCCCTTCTATGGACCTTCTGTTCGTCGACTAACTTTTGGATGTTGCTTCTCCGCTGCTGTTTTCTGTGTCTGCTAACCCAGACCTCTCCCATCCGTGATGTTTCCTCCCTCGCCATACCTTCCAAAGCACACTCTCCTCTGTGTCTCAAGATTTGAATCAGGAAGTGGTATTGGGTCAGCCGGTGACAAGGAATGGTGTCTGGAAGGTCAGGGAGGGTTTCTGGCAGCAAAGAAGCACACCGTGCCAGGTTTCTTGAGCAAGAGTGGTGACTCCCTCCTCCCGCCTCCCAGCAGCTGAAAAGAGCCCAAAAACTGCAGCTCCTCCTTCCAGTGACACTTCCAAACATTTGCAAGAGCCAGTCATACTCCAGGTGAATATTTTCAGACACCTGGGATGAGCTGATTTTTTGTTTCTATAAATAGACCATTGAGCAAAGCACAAAATATGGCAATTTTTCCCCCAGTCTTGAGCTTGGTCTCTGCCTACAGAACTTAATTTTATATGTGAATATGCAGGTGAAGACATTCTAGTTTTATTTCACATCATGGTTTTGTTTTTAAAAACATCTTGAATTTTCTACTTTATTACCAATGATCTTACTACCTAGAACCGCATTTTATCTCTTCTATTTCTCTCTCTTGAAGATGATACTTTATAGGTTTCAGTAGGCCTTACTATAGAAAGAATACCCAAACCTATCACAGCCTCAGAATGAATTCTCGAAGCCAGCCAGAATCAGAAAGTAAAAGATGCCTGAGTTTGTATTACATGCTGATCTATGGTAGCATAGGCATGCAAATTTGCTTCTTAATGCCATACGCATTGATTTCTATGACGTTTTAGAAACTGTAGCCAAAGGGTACGTTTTTATTCTTGAAAAATGCAGTGATTTAACTAGGTTTTAGACAATTCCAGTGTCTTGTTTTGGAGTTTGTAGTCACTGAATGCATGAAAAGAGAATGTTTCTATTTTGCCACTACCATTATGTTATCTTTTCCAGTGCAATTACAAGCTAATTCAGGGCTCTTTGTGTTAGACTAATAGCTTCTGATTCGCTGCTGTCACCCAGTACCTCTTCCTACACTTTTAATAACATCTGCAGTGCCCCCAGCACTCACCTAGGGTGAGCATTTTTCTCTAAGTAGAGACTCATCTTTGGCAAATCATTAATGGAACATCAAAAAGATCCCATCTGTTAGAGTTACATATGGCTAAGATCAGAATTATCAAATATCTCATTTTTTTCTTTATTCTTTTTTTTTTTCTTTTTCTCCCTTTCTTATCCACACAATAAATGTAGTTGTCAGCAGGATAAGTTCATGCGCCGGATAAGGTCACAATTTCATTTAGTGACAACTTCCCACAGTACGAACTTACAAGGTTCGATTTATTAAAGAGTCAGAAGGGATAAGATCACTCCATGGCCAGCCTGATTTATCAGGGTTTGACTGGAGTACTTGAATAGGGAATGTCGTATTTCAAGTTTATGTTCAAAACTGTAGTTTAGTGTGTGTTATGACTGTATGACTCAAAAATTGAGAAGGAAAATTAGAAAAGGCATCCCTATAAGGCGATGTGTAGCCACTTACCAAGAACTATCATTTCCTGTGCCAAACCGTGCTTTGAGATGGCTCAATGCAGCATAATATAAATGGCACTATTTGTCTTAAAATGCAGATGAAACATGCTGTTATTAATGCCTGAGGAAACACACATATAGTGGCGAAACTGCGGTTTGGCTGTGGAGATAATCAGCAGCAAAATGATCATCTAGCCTCTTCTATATCCGGCGGGCAGCTGTCAAATGGTTAAACCATAAAATAGCAAGAGCTCGGCCATACTTCAGCCACCTTGGCTGACTTTGAAAATGTTTTGAGATTTTTAGAATCTTTCAGCGCTTTTTGAACTCAGCATGACTTCGGGGCTGTCCATGTTTGATACCATGATGTATAATGTTTTCCAACCATGGGGAAAATATAAATACGGCTTCTGACGCTATAGCCTTCTGTTGTAGTAAGGCCTGATAAACATTATGAGCTAATTCATGTGGTCTGCTTTAAAATTTGGTTATATATTTAAAACCAAGTTCAAACCAATCCAAATTTTATTTTCAGCAAATGAAATAGGATCTTCTGTCATCTCATTTATAGGCAACCATGTCCGTCTACGAAATCCAAGCCTGGAGTTAAGGGATGTCCTGTAAATTCCGTATACGTTTATGTCATCAATTTAATACCGAATTCAACTGAAGCAGGATGGCTGATAACCACGCTAAAAGGCCCACGTCTTGTCTGTTCGCCTTTGGTATACTACCGTTTTCATATACTGTGCTTTCTAAAAAGGCATCAAAAGGACCCTATGTAAAAGAAACAAAACAATGGTTTGATTGTACCTTCAGTAAAATAAGATTTGAGGGTATCTCTCTTGACTTTAAGTATTTCTTTCCACCAGCAAATTTCTTTTATTTGCGCAAAAAAATTGGCTTGGTATCTTAAAAGCTACAGTATGTTTGGTAGTGATTTCGGACTTAGGGCTTTTTTTTTTTTAAAGTGAGGCTATCATAAGTCTTTGAGTAATCACAGACTTTTAAAAGTATGCATTATCAAGAAGATAAGAGAAACAGCCCTCAGCACTAACAATATTATCTTTTACCAAAATTGATTAGTCCATCCTATGTGTCTCAAATATTTTGTGTGAACTTACCCAGCATGTTAAAAAAAAAAAAAAAAAAAGGCTTCTTTTTGAGGAATAGCTGCAAAAATGTGAACTGGCTGAGAGGAAAAATCTTTATTTTTCAGCCTGCTCCATATTTCACAGATGAGGTAACATAAGTAAATGTAGTAAAATGCTGAGCAAATGAAATATATGGTTGTTGTACTACAAAGAGAAGACAGATATTAAGGCAACTTTTTTTGTCCTTAAAATCAACTTTAACTGTACTAAAATTAAGTCTATGAACTTAAGAGAATCTTCGTCCAAGCAACTATGTTCAGTTTGTATTTTGCCATTACCACATGTCACAAATTATATTGGTTACCAGAGGATATATAGAAATTAAAAACTCTACCTGGAGTTCAAGATGCTCATATTCCTCTTGAGGTGCAAAGGGTTATCAAAGGGAAAGCACTAGGGAGTCATTAACTGCAAAATTGTGTGGCATTGGATTATAAATGCCTTGGGAGTACTAGGGAAGGAGAACTCGGTTTGTTCTGGAGTTCAGAGACATCTGGTGAAAGAGAATAGCTTTGGGTTTGATCTTGCAACATTAATGGAGTTTATCAAGGCAGCCGAGAGTACTGTGTCTGCCAGGTCGCAAGAACAAGTCTCAGAAAGATGGACATAAGGAGGAAGGTATAGTGAGGAAGGCTTTCTTGACTGGAAGGAAAAATGTATTCTGGACATGAGGAGGAAGGTATAGTGAGGAAGGCTTTCTTGACTGGAAGGAAAAATGTATTCTGGAAAGCAGAACAGAAGACACTGTGGAGCAGTGTTGTGGTTAAGATTCAGGCATAGATGCTCAGGTTGGGATGGTCAAAAGGGAGCTCCTAAAGGAAGTTGTACCAGTGAGTGACCGTGGAGTTTTAGTAAGTTTATCCTGACAGGGATTTGGCACCTGAATTGGAGCTGTAGAGTGAATTGAGGCTGGTCGATAATCTATATCTGAGTTGATGAGCCCTGGGGAATGCTGCTAAGAAAGGTGAATCCAGAAAATATTTGAAAGGGAGAGAAGCCAAGATGTGGGGAGTATTTTGGATGGAAGTGTTTAGAGGGGATGTGACCACAGACACTGGTGAATGGTTAGATGGGATGATGGAAATATGTGGACATGCTCTTAGAATGCTTCGGTGTCTTTTTGGTGAAATGGTAAATATTTATTAGGCACTTTGCATGTGTTATGTGAATTAATCCCCCCAGCAGTCATATGAAGAGGATACTGTAGTTCCTTTTTTGTATGCAGAAACTGAAGTTCAAAGGCTTAAGGATCATATGGCTTGCGTTCATGATCACATGGCTTGTTCAATTGACAATTACTTCTCCCATTCAGTTTTGAACTCATTCCAAACTCCTTTCACTCCAGATACCCATGATTTCCATCTCATCAAAAGGGATCTTTCTGGTTCTTTTCTCACTTTCATGAATTTTCAGATTACTTGATTCATCTCTCCTCCTTTACATTCTCAATCCATTGCCTGCTATATCCAGTTTCTTTTCAATTCTCTTGCACTTTTCCTAAGTTTCTTTTTTTCTCTTTTAAAGATTTATATATTTACTTGAAAGAGAGAGAGAGAGCAGAGTAAGGGGAAGAGGGAGAGAATATCCAAGCAGATTCCCACTGAGCGTGGAGCCAGGATTAGTCCCAATACCCATGAGATCAGGACCTGAGCTGAAACCGAGAGTCAGATGCTAAACTGACTGAGCCACCCAGGTGCCTCACTTCTAATTTTCTGACCCTGCTCCTCTATCACTCTGCCTTTTGAAGATCCTTAGAGCTCTGTCCGAGGTCTTCTTACTTTATTGTGATACACTCTATCTCAGATAAACAGTCTTATGGCTTTTGTTACCATATGCAAGCTAGTTTTAATTAATGAATAAAATACCTAAATTTATCACTCCAGTTAAGACCTTGCTTCTGAATCCCAGGCTTGTACCTCCCCACCTATTGCCTTCCTTACAGCCACTTTTTTTTTTTAAAGATTTTATTTATTTATTCATGAGAGACAGAGAGAGAGAGAGTCAGAGGGAGAAGCAGGCTTCCCGTGGAGCAGGGAGCCTAATGCGGGACTCAATCCTAGGACCCTGGGATCACGATCTGAGCCAAAGGCAGACGCTCAACCAACTGAGTCATCCAGGTGCCCTACTTACAGCCACTTTGACCTCGATATTTCCAAACTATAACTCCTCATCTTATCTTTAAAATGTTTTTTTTTTGCATGTGTTCTTTATCTCAAAAGGTACATGACCATTGACCCATTTGCTTAAGCCAGATATCTGAACATTATTGTTGAATTTTCCCTTCTCTAACTCCTAAAATCTAAATAATCACTAGGTTCTATGATGTCTACTTCCCAAGCCTTATGGATTACATTTCCTGAAATTTGTCCAAGGTCCAAGCTTGTTTTGTTTGTGGCTTTATGCTTGGGCATAACCCACTGCCTGATATTTGGTAGATACCAAATAAATAGTAGTAGAATAAAAGAATAAATAAACTAATGTATGGAGGCAAAAAAGAATGAATAAACAAATTAAGAATTGGAGATTTGGCTTCCTGATTTTGGAATATCTGATCTTTTCAAGTTAAACATCCATTTTCACGATAAACTGTTGAATGTGGGTCTTTGACCTACACCCCCAGTGTTCTTTTTACCTCTCATGATATATCTGGCTAAAGAAAATCATAGTGTCATGGGCACCTTACCAAGTAGCAAGTGAGTACAAAATCCTCTTTACCAAGGACAAAGCAAAGACTCAGAAAAGATAATTTTTCTATTCAAGGCCATTTAGCTGGTTATTGATAGAGTTGACTAAAAGTTAATCTTGTTTTTAGTGCAATAACGTTTCCTCTATTTCATGACACCTACTAGTCTTTGAAAAAAATTAAATATTATATTGTTAAGCAACATCTAAGTTAAATTAAATATAGCTTCCATTTATACAATGTCTTATTTCTCTATGGCTAACCTGTGCAGCCTCGGTAGTGTGTAAATGCTAATTATTTGCACTGTGCTTGCGGTTTTCTTTAACACTGTTGTGAATAAATGAGTATTTTTATTTAAATACCTCAGCAACAAAATGGATTTCCCCAGTCCTCAGAATAACTTCCTTATAAGCTCGAAAGGAGACTGGGATTTGCCTGTTTGCCTAATAAAGTTGAAAAGATTGTCTTGTTAGCTTGACAGTTATTGGGACCTTATGTCATGGTTATGTTTAAGTAGTTTTGGTTTGCTTAAAATTTTAATGCATAGTCAAAGACACCCCAAGAACTTTGGCGATATTTAGGTATCAGTTTATGATCTGCCCTAAGTTTGTAGTTCTTAATCCATTAAAAGAAAGAGCTACTTGTAAATCCACAGGTATAGATAAGAAGTCCCTGTTTGACTAGGTCTGAACCTTTTTCAAATGAAAAATGTCAGTGGCAGAAAGAGAGGACGAATTACTTTTTTAAAAGGTTTTCAAAGATCCTCTGATTTCTCTGGTATCACTAAAATGTGACATGACTTTTTTTGGTGTGTAAAAACAAGCAAATTATGTGGGCATCATTTTTACATAGAAAAGAACATTCTTAGCTAGTGTTTAGCAGAGGAATTGAAATGTATTTTATCTTTAAATGGTAAATTGTAAAGAAATGGCTTAAAATTTAAGTAAGTATGGTTGAAAAATTCAAAGAACTACCAAGAATTAAAGTTTCTTTTCAAATAGAAAAAAGATCTTAAAAATTTAAATAAGTACCCTATCACATATGAATATGAGTGTATACATTGAGGGACATTTTCCACTGAGTCCTTCTTGACATCATAGTAGATTGTTAGCTATCCTCTGTCTTGGAGAATTTTGTGAATAAGGCCTCTGATTCCAGTGCATTAATCAAAAAGATTGTACAGGATGAAAAACATTTTCAGGGGAATATCTTAGAAATGGGTTTGTTATTCCACCTACAGAAAACAAATTATTTTTTCCATATTCCCTGGACTCTGGATTTGATATTTAAGCATTAATATATTACTTGTTGCAAGTATTTTATTTATAAAGCTACATTTCAGAAGCTCAGACTTACAGAATCTTTTTTGGGTCCATTTTCTCTAATTACTGATCATCTTTAGCTACCAATATATCAGAATGGAAATAAAAGGAGGGGGATGTGTGCATCTGTCTTAATGCATTTAATGAGTTGTTCCATTTTTGGTGTATTTGACAAGTGGGAGAGACATGGGGTATGAGAAGAAGGGAGAATTGAGGTGTCATCCTTGAATTGACATTGTTTACAGTGAGCCTGGGATTGTTATTTCCATTGTATCTTCATTGTCCCAATACAGATAAATTTATATTTTCATAATGGACATAATGGAACCATGACACAATATTTAACTGACCGTAATTTACATACTTTGATTGGGGGTTTTCAGGATAAGCAGTAATAAAAACGTGAAAAGTAATATCTGATATTTTTAACTGGTGTTAAATGGAGGAGACACACATGTAAAGAAGGAAATATCTAACTGAACTCAGGCTGATGGCATTGCTTGTAAAAACATCAAGATGAAATCTACATATTTAAAGTTATAGACTTGAAAAGAAATTAAGGCCAGAGTAAGGCCAAAATTTTATAATATATTACCTACCATGACTTATATATCACTTAGAAAATGTAATTACCGAATACATTGTGTTTTATTTAGAACTTTTCTCAGCTATCTGTTGTATGTGGGTTTCCAGGTATACTTCTTATTAATCCATTCCTTCCCATTTTCATGGCTACTCTTGAGCACGGTGAGAAGAAATATCAATAAAAAAACAATAAATTATATTATTAAGATTAACATTTTGAAATATAAAGCTTTTCCTATGATAATATGGTATGGTAATACTATCAGGACATAAATATCATAGATTTAATTATTTACAGGGAAAGACTCCAATTCCTGATTGAGATTTTGTTGGTTTGTTTATCCCAGTTTTTAGGCTGATGGTTATTCTTTGAAATTTCGAAGGCTTCACTTATTTATTTTTTATTAATTCATTTATTTCTTAAATAAATTTCTTAAGTGAGCATTTTATGAATTCCTACTTCATGCCAGTGTTTATGCTGTCTTTACTTCCTATTTCCCTTTAATGATCCTAATGTAATAATTTGGAAGGAACGAAAGGAAGAAGACCATCCAAAACTGGCTGTTTTATAAGGTTTTTTTGTCCAAACTCTTTTGATAACATAGAATCTACATCAAGTACCACATATAAAAAAGTAATGAATTTGATTAAACATTTTTTTTATTTGGGAAAACGTACATCTCTGCTTTTTGTACATGTATTTTATCCCTTGAAACTAGTAGTAATTTCAGAAAATTACCAAGTGTTTTCAAAAGCTCACCAGATGTTGTTCACCATGAGTCCTGAAAAACTATAATAAAGTTATTGCATAAGGTATATATCTTTAATTATAACTTTTAATTACATTGGTGATCAAATATAAAATTTTAACTCAGTGCCGTTGTCCTCATGTTTTTTGCCCACCTGTTTTGACATTAGAGCAGTGCTTTTTAAGATGTTATTATTCCGGGTTCTTCAGGACTTACTACATAGAATTGACTTCTGTAGATGAGGTGTAGAAAGAAGTTGGACTAAATTCCAGAATACAATTCTAAGGACAAGTTTTCTTTTCCTCTCAGGATAGCAAGATCAGTTGTTTTTCAGACAGGCATAATTAATTATCTTAATACGAATCCCGAGAATACTGCGTGTGTAAAGGAAACACACAAAAAGAGGTGGCTGTGGGTAAGGCACACGTGAAAGTACTCCAAACACCTCTTGTTTTCATTGTCCGCAGGAGAGCTGGAGGTATTTCAGAAAGACGGAGAACGGAAAATCCAGAGTCGGCAGCAGCTTCCTGTGGGAACAACCTGGGGGCCATTTGCTGGGAAGATGGACCTGAATAATAATTCCTTGGTATGTGGAAGTTCTGAGATGGTTGACTCAGTATTTTGTCATAGCTCAGAAATTATCTCTGCTTGCTTCCCAGGGAAATCACTAAAAATAACTGTTTTTTCTTTTTCACGGACCACAAAACTTGGATATTTTCCAAGTGGTTTGTCTCTGACAGTAATACACGCAGAATTTAGAAGGAAACAGGTTAATCATACTAAATGGTTGTTTAGTAAGGTAATTTATAAGGTTGTTTCTTTTATCTGCTTAGCCAGACTAATACTACTCACACTTAATAATATATACAAATGCTTTTATTTTTAAGATGACACAAATTAATTGTCATACATTACAGGTTTACATGAGGAACAAGAAATAAACAACCTTGTTATTCCTTGGTAATATTATTTGTACCTTTAAGAGCATAGATGAATGCTTAGCATAATAATTTTTGTTAACTTCTTTGGAAACTCTCGGTAAAATCTTCCTCTGGGTAAGATTATATGGATAATTGATGAATTCAGTGTTTTAAAAAGTAGTGGAAAGATGGGATGTGTGGATACATTTAAACTTCATTTCTTTTTTTTAACTTCATTTCTTAATTACATATTTTAGTTTTCTATTGCTGCTGTAGCAAATTACCTACCACAAACTCTGTGGCTTTAAGACAACACAAATGTATCATCTTGCTTTTCTGCAGGTCTGAAGTCTGAAATGAATTTCACCAGGCTAAAATTCAGTATCTGCAGGGCTGAGTTTCTCTCTGGAGTCTCTAGGGGTGAATCTGTTTCCTTCACTTTTCCAGCTTTTTCTGGCTGCCCACATCTCTCGGCTCATGGCCCCCTGCCGTCTTCAAAGCCAGCAATGGCTGATTGAGTCTTCACCATATCCACATTCTGACTCTGAGTCTTCTGTATCCCTTTCTCACATTTACAACACCTGTGATTATAGCGGGCCCATGCGGGTAATCTGGGCTAGTAGTCCTATTTTAGGGTCAGCTGAATAGTGATTTTAATTCCATCTGCTTCCTTAATTCCCTTTTGCTGTGTAAGGTAACATTGTCAAGTTCCAGGGATCAGGACATTAGGACCTTCCTAGTTAAGTGATAATACAAGTGATAAAACTTGGGGAGAAAAATGTTTTATATTATTTAGGAGTTCTACAAATTATATATATGAAATGAAAGTCTTTCTCTCTAAATGCCACTTATGAGAGAAGATCTCATGCTTGCTAAATGACTCGGTCTACACTGTAGGGACATAAAAACTCCCAGAGGGGTTTGGACAAATGTACTGAACTCAGCAACATTGCGTTCCTTCTTCAATGTGTTACATGAAAGAAATTCTACAAGTTTATTCCACGAAAGAAAGTGGTATGTGCGGATCTCTGCTTATTCAGTGCCGTGTGGATGAGACAGAGGTTATTGGTTCCATTAGAAGTAATGATTGGAATAAATAGGACCTATTTGTGTCACTAAACTTCTAAACAACATGGGAGATTCTAAGTGTGATTTTTACTTCCTAAATCCACCCATTTGTCCATAAAAAGATGAAGTAGGAGATTTCACATGTATTTAAGAACCAAATAGGTTGATAGCCCAAGCTAAATATTTAATAATCAGGGCAATTTAACTCTTAGTGGTCTAGTGCACCTACCTTCAAAAAAAGCTTTGAGATGTGGCCCCACAAAACTGCAGTTCTTGGTTGGTTGGGTTGTATTAATTAGACTGTTCTATTGACTCCTTTGAGAAAACAATATTTACCACACAGAGTTCTCAAGCAAAGGCAACAGGAAGATTGTCTACACACCAAAGTTTGTAAATTCTATTCTAAACCCATTTTATCTGGAGGTTTCTATTGGTTCTCTAGCTTTACTTAAAAAGTGTTTTAGGCAATCGGATACTTATTTATCACTGCATATCAGTCACCGACACAAACTTTAATTATTTCTCTGCTATTTCTTCAAAAGTGTACTACCACTGAAGTGAAAGAAATGTTTTCTCTTTTACCTCACCAAGATAATATCTATATGAAAATTCAATTTTTTATTAATCTTTACATAATTCTCTATCTCTATATATATTTATATATGTAGGGTGGTACTTTTATACATTTTTAGCATATGCAAATATGCTATATGCTATACCCCGCAAATAGGGTGGAAAATAAACCTATTTGCGAAAGGTGAATTTTTCAATGAAATAATTTCCTATTTTTTAGACAGATTTTTTTAATACTCCTGTACTAATCTAAGGCTATTTTGTGCCATATTTAATATTTTTAAAGGATTCAGTTTGTATATATGAACTTTTCAGAATTTTTTATATTATTGGAAGACTAAATACTCTTCAAGGTTTCAAAAACCAATGGTAGGTAATAGATTTTTAAAAGAAAATAATACTCTAGTTTTCTTCTTTTGCCTTAGGGTTTAAATATTTGATTCATGTGATTCCCTTATACTGTAGTATTTTTCTCTATTTAAAAACGTAGTTGCTTTGCCAAAATACACTTCAAAGTATTTTTCTATTGTAATAACAATCTTTTCCAGAAATTACTTTTGACTTTGTCATTAAATACCCCTGGTACTACCGTTGGTACTACCGTTCCTGCTATAGAACTGTGCATCCTCATTCTTTCCTATCCACTGTAGAAAGAATTCAGGATGGATTCATTCATCTGATCCTCAAAACAAATCTGTGAATTTGGGTCTATTTAAAATTGTGTTTTATAGATAAGAAAATAAAGGCTCAGGCCTTTTGATTCCAGATTCGGCACTTTTAAGGACCATGCCACACTGTCTTCTTCAAGAGCATCTGTAATGTGATTGGAACATGATAAAATCGTTCAGGATTTCTTCACTTTATAAAAATCTCTGGAGAAAATGTGCAATGATTAGAGGTGTGCTCTTTTTTTCTTACTTTAGGCAAAATATTTGTTATGGTACTTCATGGACTGTTTGGTGCAGTTACGAGCTAATTCAAAGGCTCCTGCAATTTCATTACCTCTATAATCCGAACAGGACTTCGACGTGTATTTTATATCATGTATTTTATATCATGACGACATATATTTTATTGTAAAATATATAGCCTCCTAACCCTTCCTTACCCAACCTTGAATCAAAATTTGGAATTAGCACACTCCTAAAGTGCTTATTCGCCAGCCAATGTAATGTAACTCTGCTCAGACTCATGGTGTTGGCTCAGGAGATTCAGCACACTAATTAATCCAACACAGTAATTAATTGAGTCACCATGCCAGATGTCAAATCCTTTTTATATCGTTCAAGTTCCCATCTTGAAGTGCATTAGCAATATGCCACCTTCTGCAGGAAGCCTTTGCAGCCCAGGCATTTGGATGTATATGGAACATTTTGAGAATATAAGCTACATAGAAACCCCAAACAAATTGATTTGACAAAAAGTTATTCTTGGAATTATATAATGCACCAAACATAGAAATAATCTTTTGCCACATCCTCATGTAGCTGCCATTATTGAATCATTAAAACAACATGTAGTTAATACAGTCATTGGAGCACATGTGGATCAGAGGGACAGATAGAAGGAGAGAGGGAAAGAAGAGATTTATTATAAGGAATTGGCTAATGTAATTATGGAAACTGGCCAGTCAAAAATCTTCCGTGTGCACCAGCAGGCTGGAGACCCAGGAGAGACAATAGTGCACTTCTAGTCCAAACTGGTAGGCAGAGACCCAGCAGAACCAATGGTGCAGATGAAGTTTGTTGCTTGGAGAGGACATGGTTTTTGTGCTTTTCGAACCTTCAGCTGGTTAGATGAGACTCACCCATATTACAGAGGGCAATCTGCTTCACCCAGAGTTCACTGATTCACATGTTAGTCTCCGGGCACCTGGGTGGCTCAGTTGTTAAGTGGCTGCCTTCAGCTCAGGTCATGGGTCCTGGGATTGAGCCCCACACTGGGCTCCCTGCCCAGCGGGAAGCCTGCTTCTACCTCTCCCACTCCCCCTGCGTGTGTTCCCTCTCTCGCTGTCTCACTCTCTCTGTCAAACAAACAAACAAACAAACAAATAAATAAATAAATAAATAAAATCTTTAAAAAAAAGTTAGTCTCATCCAAAATACCCTCCAAGTTGACACATAAAATTAAGGATCACAGGTTCCAAACGTCTATGATACATTGTAAGTTTCAGTTTTTTCAGATATAATTGTATACGCCTGAGTGGACTGTTAGTGAGTGAGCCTAGCCTTCTCTCCAATATCCCACCTCTGCACCAAGGGATAACTTACATTAAATGGTATCATGGTGACATAAACTTCATGTTTTTAAAAGTCCTGCAGTTTTATTCATTGAAAAAATCAAAGGACTACTGACAAGGAAGACAATTTAAAAATCACTTGAAATTGTGATCAATATTTGTCTTGGAGGTGTTTTAGAATTTCTATACTTATATATCATTCCTTTGAAGTTTTCCCATTTTCTTCTAAGGACAAAGGTCTTTGTTACATGCTAAATCTCTACTATATTAGCACATGACGAGTGCCTAATAAGTATCAAACAACAGGGACTATTTGGAAGATTGGATGTCTGGAATTTAAGTGACATTTGCCTTCTCTTGCTTTTGAATATATCAACTGTCAGTAGCTAACTAGTCTAATACAGCCAACATGCTTATTTAATTCAATAGAACATAAATAAAGTCCCACATTACTTACTACGTAGTGGTAAATTCATCACAACCTGTTAAATTTAACAAATGAAATCTGATGGAGAAGTCTCATTTTATTGATGTTCAATCAGGATAGATCGTTTTATTTTCCCATACAGCATTTGTGACATTGAATTCTCCAAATGGGAAATACATATATAAAGAGTGCTATAGACAACATTTCGTTGACTTCATAATGAAATAATGCAGGCATTAAATTGTACCTTAAACTTTTTAAGATAGTTACCATCATAAAAATGTGGTTGAGGGGCGCCTGGGTGGCTCAGTCATTAAGCATCTGCCTTCAGCTCAGGTCATGAACCCAGGGTCCTGGGATCGAGCCCTGCATCTGGGTCCCTGCTCAGCGGGAAGGAAGCCTGCTTGTGTTCCCTCTCTTGCTGTCTCTCTGTCAAATAAATAAACAAAATCTTTATTTATTTTTTTTTAATAAATAAAATCTTTAAAAAAAATGTGGTTGAGGAAAGAATCAGAGGTTTCTGTTTCATATCATAGGAAAATATCAGAATTATTAGGTGTCTCCGTCTCTCCCCTTCCAGGTCTAACTCTTTCAGTACCAATCTCTGATCTCATTCATTGCCAGAGTCTTCCAACTTCATAATGTACATACCATGTAGCAAATACACCCCTACCCATATGTCTCTAGCATTCATCTGTAGAGTCAAAGGCTGCTTAGTGGAAACATCTGTGACTCTCTAGTAGAGGACTTTTTTCCCAGCCTCAGGAGCAAACTCGCCACAAGCCAGGCAAGTTGGAAGTGCTGGAGAACTAATTTTTCCTGAACTAATGCTCAACCAATGAGGGACAGAAGTTGGTGGATAAATACCCCCACTTCCTTGCCTCTCTGTTCTGAGAAGTGTTCTACACCATCTCTTAGAGTTTGCCAGTGCAACTGAGATTCATTTGGCTTTATAATGCCTTCTTTATGGCCTGCCTTCTCTTTCCTTCTCTCCTTTACTTCTCCATTCCTCTACTAAAATTTTGTGAGATCACCTCCCCAATGGACTACTTATACTTTTTTTTTTTTAGATTTTATTTATTTATTTGACACAGAGAGAGAGATTACAAGTAGGCAGAGAGGCAGGCAGAGAGGGAGGGGGAAGCAGGCTCCCTGCTGAGCAGAGAGCCCGATGGGGGGCTCGATCCCACGACCCTGAGATCATGACCTGAGCTGAAGACAGAGGCTTTAACCCACTGAGCCACCCAGGCGCCCCGGGACTACTTACACTTAAATCAGTCTCATGGTAAGTTCTGGGGAAACATAACAAAACAACCTCTAAAATATAATAATGAAGTAAATTTGAAAGTAATCCAAATTATTGTTAAGATTCTAGAGAACATAGATTTCTTTTTAAATTTCTATTATTCAGTTTTAGACCTCTGCCCCTGACACATAATGGATGTTCAATATTGCTCTTTAAAAGAATAATCTAATTAGTGGACTTTCCTTACCATGAGCATTCTGATGGACCCTACCCATAGGCTCCCATCTCACCATCACAATGATATAATTTATAATTTTGCTGAGGCATGATTTTTTTGTTGGGTCTTATGTTTCTTTTCATTGATGTCGACATTGGGAAAAATCTCTTTTTAGTATTCATTCTAATCTAGGCTCAGGACTACCATATTTTCCTACTTCTCATATTTCTCTGGGTCTTGGCTCTTTTGAATTTAACCGTGCACGTTTCCCAAAACAGTCTGGCCTTTCTTCTCTTCTCCCTCTGTTCCCAGTGCCCCAGGGAGCTTATCCACTTGCAAAGCTTTAGCTACTAATTTACGAATGACATTTAAATTAAAAAATCTCTAACCTTGGCTTTCTACCCTTTCTTTAATAGCACATTTCAACTGTTTTGTAAGCCTTTCCCATTGACTTGCTCCAACAAAATAGTCACAAGGAGATTTTAGTACTGTTTCCACAGATTGCTTCTCTGTTCTTCTCCCTGACTTCCAACTTTTAGTCACCTTTGATCCTAAGTCTCTGTCTGCATCTCCTTTCCTACCTCTGCAAGAAATTCATCCTGTAAGTTATTCTGGATTTTGTCTCCATTTCCACCTCTCCTTCTCTCACATCTCAGTCGTCCATTTATACATGTAGTAACACAGGCGCGTGCACACACCCCCCTCTTCTCTATTGTCTGTAACTACTACCCTTGCTTTTCTCTTCATCTTCCAGGATTCTCATGTTCACTTCCAGAAACCAAGAACCATAACTCCTGCTTCCTTCATGTCTGCTGTCTTCTTTGTTTCTGGTACCACTGCTTTAGTCGAAACCTCCATCTTTTCTTCCCTGATTATCACAGTATTCTGTTCTTTCTGCCCTCCTTCCTGTCTACTTTTACTTTTACCCAAATCACAATATGTCCTAAAAACAAAAGTGGTGTCATTTTTTGTGTTTAAAATCATCCTAAAGGTCACAAGAGAACCCAGCCTCCTTGGCAAAGCCAAAGAGGACCTTCGTGATACTCCCCTCCTCAGCTCTGACCCCTTTTCCTCTCTCAGCGTGGAATTTCAGTCAACATCACCTCCCTGTAGGGCTCTGAATATACTTTCTTCTCGCATCTCTGTGCATTTGGCCATGTTTCATCACCCTAGGAAGCTCTGTGTTCCCCCCCTGCCCCTCCTCTGTATCATCACACTGACTCCAGTTCCTGCTTAAAGACTCAGCTGAAGTAGACCTTTCTTAAAGTCTGGAATAGATATGGGCTTCTCAGTATTTCCATGATGCTCTAGGTCCACTAGGATAAGAGCATTTACCACATAATTGTGTCTGTTTACTTGTCTGTCTCCCCTGCAGACTATGTGTCTTTTATCTTTGCATCCTTTCTATCTAGAGCGATGTCTGGCTGAGAGCACAGGCCCAATGAATAACCTTCAAAGAATTAGTAAATCAGTTCTTTCCTTTCACTTCTCTCTAGTAGCAGTGAATGATGCACATCTCTTTATTCAAGATCCTTACATTATCCCCACCTCTTCCTACCGGTTTCTTTTGTTTTCTCCGGGATCTTACTTGATCTGCCCAACTTACCAATACAATTACTGTTGTTAATACCATCTTGTGTCTGTTTTTTGTTTATATATTTATGTTTATTCTTTATCTCAGTAGAGTGTAAGACTCAGTAGGGCAGGATAACTTTTTTTCTTCAGTTTCTACCCAATAAGGAGATAGGCTCGTGACAGTTTCTTGATAAATATTGACTAATTTTCAGTGTAAGATTTGTAACCCTTGAAGTGGTTAGGGAGGATGCAGTGTTGAGCCCTTTGAGGCAATTACGATTTGTTTACAGCGGAATCAGTTTTAGATCCCTCACTATGACATGGGTGAAGGCCAAGAAGGTGTTCTGCTCTACCATGCTTTCTGCGAAGTCTCATCCAGCATCTCTCTTTCCAGTGACAAACCATCTGGGAAATTCCATCTGTCTCTGCTTGGAAACTGAGGTGGCAGTCGCCCACTGTGAGCAATTTTCTATTAACTTCTTGGATAAGATCAGTCAGATTTATACTGAATTGATGGGAACCGTAAGAGCAGGGTTGTTCCAAGAGAAGACAAATGTACTGATTCCTCTAATTGGGCTTAAGCCAGTTTCATTCACGGATGCCCTTAGGTTCTAGTAGTGCAAGGACTTATAACCTTTTTAATTGTACCCTCTTCCTCTTGGGAAGCATTGGTGAAATTCATTATTGATGGAGGTTGTAGATTTGTCCCTCAGGGAGGCCAAGATCCTGGCTTCTCTTATACTCTGTCTGCTTTGTGGAGAATTAATGGAAACTGAGTGGAAGCTGCTCCAAGAAGACATGAGACAAGACATTTAATGCAGCAGAGCCTTGGAAAGTGACATATCGGTCTGGTTTTTAGAATTAGAGTAGGTTTCTTGTTTGTTTGTTATTTGTTTGTGGGAGAGGAGGGAGGTTGGTATGGAATCTTATGTTGGTAAAGTATCCTATAGAGTGTGAGTCAGAAAGGAAGAAACCAAACACCAAAGAATTATCTCACAATTCAGATCTGTAGAGGCAAACCAGACAAGTCAGTTGCATATGGATCTGAAGGGGCTGATTGTATTACAATGTAGGCATAGCAATGATGTTGGCAGTGGATGGAATTATATTGTAATATGGGAAAATAATGTTGGAATGAAAATATAAATTGTGCCTTTCCTGATAATTTATACCTACCTCCCAAACACACCTTTTGTGTGTAGCTAGTCTCTGCGACTCTCAATCTCTCTTTGATGTATTGTTTCTTCTGAAGGTGAAGTCTTTCCAGGTTCTCTATGTTTGGACTTGCATTTGAAAGGTGGGAACCCAAAGACAATTCCTTGTCATTCCTTGTTATATGTAGACAGCTTATTTATACTTTACTCACCTAGGCCTGAAATTTAAGCACATTTTTGCCTTTGAATTATGATACATGGCTAAACCTATTTACCTATACTTAAGCCAAATTTAAATGAAAAAAAAAAGTATCCTTTTCTTCATGTAAGATTATTCATCGTTCCCTTTCTCCAGAACTTCAGAACTTCAACTTTTGTTGAAGATGATCTTTTCAAGGAATTATTAAAATGACTCCATGTTATGCTGCTGATTTAGTCAGTGTCTGGAAGAGTAGCTATTCATATGAGCATATGACCAAAGTTGTTCTACTAAGAGTATGTGTATAAATTTGAAGAGACTAATGATTAGCCCTACCTTTCTCAGAGAGTATAGGCATTGAAGACAAAGTCTGGCTGTTGGTTTACAGCTCCAGATACTCTTTGTGGAGTTGTTCCTGTTCGTAGATCTTTTTCACACTTCATGGTCCCTCAGAAGAGGGAGATAGAGTCTCTGCTCCCCCAGGGGAGTCTATTGGATCCGTGAGTGGTAAGGGAGTGTTTTGTAAAATATAACTCCATTGTTTTCATAACACAAATTTTAGAATATAAAGCCTGGAAAACATTTTGGCTGGAGGAGAAGTCAAGATGAGAAAGCACTGTGAGGAGCAGTTTGAAAAGGTGATCAAAATTTTCTGTTATTTGCTGATTTATCTGGCATGACTTTAAAGTCTTTCTCTTTGAGTTTTTTTTTTTGAAGAGTCGCCATTCCATAAGTTTTTTTAAAACAATTGGATTGTCATTGTGAACTTAGCCATGATTTGCATGGTTATATAATAAATATTGTTCCAATGTTAGGAGGATTTAGCAGTGATCTCAGCTAGGCATGATAATTAATACATTCAGTAACTGAAATGGTAACTGTGAAAGAATGGGCTATTTTGTATTTCTTCTGTTTGGTCTTAAAAATCAATATGACTTAGGGATAACTCTTGAAATATAAAGTATTAGACTCTCTTTTTAAACTATGAATAGGAAAAAATAAAAATTAAAAAAAATAATAAACTATGAATAGGTGTTCCCAGGACACCATTAATCAAATATAATTTAACAGTAACTCTCAGTTGGCACTGACAATCTTTGGTATCATATGAGGTTTTCCTGGTAGAGGAAAGTCTGGGAATATGACCTTGTCTAAGCCACTCTTACAAGGCTCTATGTTGATATTGTATGATGGTCCACAGGCAAGAATTTTTGCGTGTATTTCTAATAAGAGAAAAATAAAGTCATATTTTTTCAGTGCTTTTGGAAACTTCTTAAATTATTTGAGAAACTCTCTTGGAATTAACATGTCTTTGTTAATTTGTGTATAGAATTTAAAATAATCATTTTTCACTTGATCTTACATAACTTTTCTCATAATGTCCTTTGGCCAAGTTTGGCAAAACCACGGCTTCTTGATTTTAGTAATTTGTATGTCTTTTATGCCATTTTATGTGTGTTATCCCTCTTTCTGTTATAAAGGTCAGGATCTCAGAGTCAAGCACAGGGCTCTGTGTGTATGCTTCGTGGTTTTTCTCATACTCTCTATTCTTAGTTTCTGAGAGCCAGAAATGTGAGCACAGCTTATCTAAATGTCTCTGGTACAGTGTCTCTCACAAGGCTGCCATCACGACAACAGTCAGGGGTGTGGTAACATCTAACTCTCAACTACAGGAAGATCTGCTTGCAAGCTCACAAGCATGGCTGTTGACTTAGTTCTTTGTCTCGTGGATCTCTCCAGAGAGCAACTCAAGTCACGGCAGCTGGCTTCTATTTGAACAAGTGAAGGAGGGAGCAAGAGAAGGAGCCTAAGATGGAAGCCACAGTCTTTTTATAGCCTAATCTTGGAAGTAGGATTCCATTACTTTTGTGGAATTCTATTTATTAGAATTCAGTCGCTAGTCTGGCCCACACCAAAGGGAAGAGAACTGCACGAGGGGTTGAAACCAAAGGCTGGCTCACTGAAGCCATCTCAGAGTCTGTTTACCTCTAAAGGTAACCTGCATAAATAGTTACCCAACCTCTGGATAAAAAAAGACTTTCAAGTAATAAGAACAATGGGAGAAATCACAAAAGAAAGTCGAATTACTATGAATAGAAAAAATTAAATCATACATTATAAAGCACCATCACCAAAATCAAAGATTAACTAATTAGTAAAAGACAGTTGTGAAAATGAGATCTATTTTATTCTTACTATTGAAGCTAAATAAGGTTTTCCACATGGAAGGGTTAGTATCCTCTTGATTAATTTATTTAGAAATTGTGAGGATAGAGAAAGATGAATTAAGGTATATGAAGTGTGAGTTATACAAAATATAGTGGGAATTAGGAACCAGAAGCAGGTTGGTTGCTGAGTGCTCCTTTTCTCTTTTAGTAATTTTGAAAAACATACACTACCACATTGTAAAGATCAGAAATGGGGGAGAAAGTATGGAAAAGAGCCCATGATGTGGTCAGAGGAGCCTGATTCTACTCCCAACTATTATTACCCAAAGTGGATATGCTATCTTGGGTAATCACAAATGCTCTCAGTTTCCTCATTTATAAAATGGATGTTATTATACCAGCTCAACATCATAGAGTTGTTGTAAAATTATATAAAATTATATGCATTTAGTCACTTTGAAAAAAATATACAGATTGTTACATAGACCTACATTACTTTTTATTATGCCCATGAATAGAAAATAGATTACCCATTCCTTTAAACACCACCCCTTTCCCCCCAGCAGTGCATCTAGCCTTTTCTCTTCTGTCCCCTCTCTGAACAGATTTGAAAAGCACTTTGGCTGTCATTGTACATATACATCTTCATACACATGTGCACACGTGTATTTATACACACACAGACACACATACTTATTGATTAGCTAACATGAGTCTAATGAAAACTCATAGTCTAGAGAAGTACAAAGTATATTTATCATCTAAGTACAATCACCAGAGAAGCAGAGCAAAAACATATATATTTTGAGGAAGAGAAAAAAAGGTTAAGTGGTCAAACTGCTTTTTGAATTATCCTGGCTTCTTTGTGTTTTCTTTTTGTAAGGCGTTATTCTTCCGGAGGCATTTCTCAGGTGTATGACTGGGGATTTCAGACAATTGGAAAAGTAATTTACCCTGTCTGATTCACCCTGTCTGATTGAGTTAGGTTTGTATTTTAAAAACGTTAACTCAATTCTTTAAGTATTTATGGCATTTTAGAGTTGAGTAGAGAATGGAGTGAATAAGGCATTCGTAAAACAGGCAGTGACACGCCCTGAAATATGAAGAAATGGGGACAGAGTTCGAAAGAGCAAAGGCATTTCCCATGCCTTAAGTTTTAGATTTTATTAAGAAGACAAACAAACATTGTTTCTCATTACCCTATGTGTGAGCATTCTCCCGTGGGCGGGAGCAGCAAGAGTCCCTTGGGTGCAGATGCTAATCTCGATACGGCGTTACCACCTTGCGTCTTAGAAGCGCTGCCCCTCCCACATGTGGACCTTATTAGTCCACGCGAGGTGCCCCGGCGAGGTCCGCATGCGCATCTGAGATAAGCGTCGGTCCCACGCACATGTTGAATGAAGTAGCTACAAGGAAAAAAAAAAAGTATTTTCCTTCATTAAGGAATTTTTGTGGTGGTGAAAAAGTTCTATTCCTTTATCGGAATATTGTCAGCAAGGAACACAAGCAGTTTTATACTCGTTGCCTTCCTTGGAAACTTTCTGGGCATGACGGCTCTTCAAAGGAAGCAGACACCGGCAGGAGTGTTCCCCATTTCACTGATCCTCCAGGAGGAGGAGGCGGCGGGCGGGGGGTGGGGGGAGTGCATGGTGGGAGTCCCAACAGTGGTCGGCTCCATTGCTTCATTAATCAGGTGGAGGCACTCTGAAAAATGTTTCTCTTTGGTTGCAGCCATCTATTTTTTGGTGTTAATCTGTGCCCCGTGGCAGGGTTTTGTGAAAGGAAACAATGAACAGTTGTATCGCCCCCCTCCCCCAATTGTTGTAGCCCCTGTCAGAAGGCTCCGAGGATGATGCAGGTCTGTATCAGCCTGATAAGGAAAAGAGGATTCCAAATGGCTTTGGAGAGCATCTGTGGGAGTAGAGTATGCCGTTTTGGACTAGACGAGCTGTGGAATACAGCAGAGGCCCTTAATGGGATCCTAAGGGTTCAGTGCCAGACCTTCTGCTGCTTCTTGAAGATTTTCTGAGGAAACACTGTGATGGTGAAATTCTGACTGTCAGAGGGGCTGAGGTTCAAGATGCTGTTTTAAGTTGTTTGCTCTGTAATCTGTGATTAGTCAATCCAGGTCAAAAAGACAAAAACATTTTTTTAAAAAAGGAAGGAAAAAAAACCCTCAAGAAACCTCCCAGAGTATATATGGAGGTCACTTTTAATCTGCTGACAATGAGTTTCCATGCCGTTGTCATCATGAGCTCTGTGCAAGTGGCCAATGCATTTTATATACTGTAAGTTTCTATTTTATGGCTAGATGAAATATGAAACGATCTTGTATAATTCTGATTCCATTTTGGCAGGCCTTTGGATCCACATATGGTTCAGTTAAGCTGTTTTGGAGCCTAAGGTACCTTTGTTATTTATTGGGATTTTTTTTGTAAAGGCGATAAATGTGCTATTTTTGCTGTGGATTTAAAAAAAAAATCCACATTAAATGTCCCCCCCCCCAAAAAAAAATTCATATAGCTTAAAGAATTCTAGTGAGCTTTAGGAACTGATCTACAGCTCCCAGGAGAGCCAAAATAAAATCATTCTGACCCAGGAAGAAAAACAACTAAAAGACAGCTGATGTTCCAGCAAAATAGAACCAATATTTTATAGTATACCACAAAAAGAAAATAAAAACGGAGCACAATTAGTGAATGGGGGCTGAAAAGTTGGCATCCTGTAAACAGGCTGTTATCTTTAAGTTTCTTTAGGCTTATGGATTCCGCTGGTTTGTTGTTTCACTCATTCCACTGTTATTCTGGCATGTGATAAATAAGCATACAGGCATAAAGAGTCAAAAACAAAGTGGTTGTCAGAGGGCTGAATGATAGGCAGTGACCTCACATACCATGGATAGTGCAGTACTCAGGAACTTAGTTGCCTAGAGGTGAAGCGTGCCCCTCCACCGAGGTCTAACTGATAGGGGGAGACTCCCACTTTAACTTTAATCTCCTTGTTTTGGTGAGTTTAACTCAGACTCTTAACTTTTGTTTAAAAGAATGTCTGCATGTGAAGATAAACCAGAAGGAAAGTGACATATTTACCAGTGTCATTTCAAAGCACAGCTTTTTCTTCCTAAAAAAGCTCTGGAAGGAGAGATCTATGTGGATAATAATACTCAGACTTCGCCTTCGTGATGAACAATCAGATTTTTTAATATGGTGCTTTATTTTTATTTGAAGTTAATCATTAGATAAAGTTGCTAGAAGGGATGTATTCTAAACTTCTGGCCACTGGATACATAAGGGACGAGATAAAAGAGAGGAGATGGACCCATTTTAATTTGTCACACTAACTAACCAAACTGTGTGCCTTCCAAGTTGTATGTCTGTGTGTTTTAATCTTTCTTACCAACAAATGAGAGGGTAGTAGAATATTATTTCATAACTATTTTCATAGTCTTTCCCTGTTGTTATTTACAAGCAATTAAATGACTAATATCTATTTCTCAGATACATTGTGCTAGACATTTTCAAGGAAAACTTGACTCAATATTGCCTGTACTATACAGCAGGAACTCTGCTAAGAAGCAGGGACACAAAAATCTGCATTCTTCTCAAACAGAGTTACTTCTTGGATGCATACTTAAATAAACCGAATTCTAGCCAGAGCCTTTACGTATTGCTTCGAACAAACATAACACTCAAAAGGCCATATTTATAGGCACCCAAGCACATACACACACATATACAGGGTCTCACACACACAATAAATGTTTGATTTTTAAGCCAACAAATAAGATTAATATTTTAATTTTATCTTGTTGATACTCTTAACTTTCCTAAGTAAAACAATCTCATGAAGTAAACTACCCCTATGTTGTCGAATGAGTTACACAAAATTATTCAGTATTTTTCTTGTCATAGATTAGGCAACATTATAAATATGGATAATGTTTCTGTAATTTCCTTACTGCTCATGATTTCAATATTTTATCCTATGGCAAAACACACAAATGCCAGATCATCATAGGATATTTTAAGTAATAGATAACTTGGTTCAAGTGTAGAGCATTTAGATATATAAATCTGCAGATGAAAAAGATGTTTATAATTCTTGAACGACTGGAGCATTACAGTGAGACCCAACTGGGTTAGTGGCAAATATGGGAAGAGAAGAAAAAGAAAATGTGAGAAATGAAAAAATATGCAAGCAGTAAAACTCAACATTCTCTCAAATCATTTGATTTTCTGTCAGTTTTCATTTCTCCTTGTTCTCTATTCTCCAAGAGCCTGAATTATTGAGAACTGTCTATAACCTTCATTGTAATAGTATAAAAATATTTTGTGATTATTAAAGACAAATAATTTAATTGGGATGAAAACTGAATCTTTAATTTTTAGTATTTATCTCTAGGTTTAAGAAATAAAGGGGTTTGGGAGTAATAGTATTATTGTAAGGTATTATTAATATTTGCTGTAGACCTTACATACCACTCACGTTGTAGGGGACACAAGGGTACTCACTCTTTTGATTGTTATTTGTATACCTCTATAGCCACTAAAGGCTTGAAAAGAGAAGCAAATCATGTCTGTCTAGTTGGTTTGACAGCATCCAAAGGAATGGAGTGCCTACTGTTTTAGCAGCATCTCCTTGATAGTTCTTTAATTATCTTTTGCTAGTGCATATGCAGTTATCTTAACGTTGCAAGGAAGGGAAATCAGTAGAAACAAGAAGTGCAGTCCATTTGAGTTGATCAATTACTACAAACTTTCACTTACCTTATTTTACTGTATTCCTTTACCCTGGTTGCTTCTGAAATGCATTGTAAAGTGAGCTGAATGGCTTTTTACCATCAACTAATACAAGATATTCATAATGTATATAGCACTTAAAAGTTTCTCAGTAATTTGCTTCCATTTCGCGGATGTGACTCCTCTCAAAATCCACATGATCCATGTTGACTAATTGTGAAATAATAGAATTATTTTTTAAACTAGTGAACCTGACATGGTAAAAGTATTAGATTCTATCAGCACTTCACGTGGATATTAATATTACAGAGAAGTGCTTTTATCATTGGGATATATGAAAATAAAGCAGATTCCACTGTGAAATGACTGAATGCTCACTAAAGTTGCTTAAGTTGGAGCTTGAGTTACTTTATAATGCTTTAAGAATGCTGTATATTGAATGCAATTGATATATACTAGAAAACTGATAAAAGGTAACTTCATAACTCCACAGGCATTAATTACATTTTTATAGTTTCCACTGATATTTATAATGCTCTTTATGCCATTAAAAATCTGATCCTAAATCAGGATGAAGTTTGTTATTATTCTGTATGCCCTTATTTATGAAATGGTAGGTGAGCCTTCTTTAGAATATTTTCTATTAACCATGTATTCAGTGAAATATAATGACTTCTGAAATAGCTAAAGAAGTGTTTTTTTTAAGTGACAATGTAATTAAAGGTGCTGCAGATTTAAAGAAAAAGATGTTTTAACACCAATATTTCTGTCAAATTCTCGAAATAAACTGCATTGCATTTTTAATACAGCAATGCTTCCGGATGAAATTCTATCCATTCTTGTACAAAGAGATCATCTTGGTTTTAAGCATTTAGCATCCAACATGGCTGTTCTTAATTTGTCATTGAGATTAGAATATGGAAAATTGGGTTAGAAAGTAACAACTAGCCTTAAGCTTTTTTAAAATGAAGAATTTATTTGAGTCAGTCCAGATCTCCAAATTCTCCCTCTAATTCTTTGCTCCTTCTTTAAAGAGAGACGGTACCACTGTTTTGTCTTTGGTTCCTGTGTCAGGGAGTTGAGAGGTGAGAGCAGTGGGATTGCATTTTCAGGATGCCACATGTACACTGTTTGATCTGGGGTACTGTGTGCCTCAGGGAATAAGTCCAATCTTGATTTCTTTAGTCAATCATCCACTATCAGGTACCACTGCCCTGATTAGCAGGCTGAAGAAAAAGAGCATATTGTGGGTATATGTTACAAAGATGAAAAATAGTGATGAGCCTGTTGGCAGCAGAGTCAGCCCCTAGTTTCACAATGTGGCGTTTGCTTTCTCTTCGCATAAATCCCCTTAGTGCGTGAAGGAACAAAAACCAGTATTTCCATATGTTTTTCAACAAACTGATGATTTTTTTCACAAGATAGTAGTTTCCTTTCTTTGTTTAATCTGTTACTGTGAAGTGGAAACCGGAAAGAGAATTAGCAGGATGCATCACGGTAATTGCTAAGCGAGATTCAAATATAGCTGTGCCTGCTTAACATTCCTGCCATTCTGTGAACCAAGCCAATGGCTAACTATTGTGAAGTGTTCCAAGTCTGGAAAACTAGCACCACACCTGTGCTTTTGCTATCTCTTCATCTGGTGTTACATAGATGTCCAATGGTTCTCTGGATCTAGAGAGCCTCAGTGTCCATCCATTACCCATCCTGTGATGCCCCTCCCCCAAAATTAGGGTCTGAAAATGTTCTGAATTGTCTCCCATATATCTTCTTTTCTTTGGTCAAAATAAAGGAGAGAATATCTCCAGTCATGTGAGGGTATATGCTGATGACAACTAATGTCTTTGGTCTCTTTAGATACATATTTGGGGTTTGTCCATGTGTATCATGTATTATGATGTTGAGGTGGAAATGGAGGCTCTGAGAAGAAGACTAAACAGGGGATAGATATCCTTTGTATCTAAGTCTTTGCCAAATCTCACAATCCATTTCAAAATTAAATTTATCTACTGAAAAAATTAATTTTTGTGAGCATACGTTATGTAGAAAAATGCAAGTATAGATATAGTTGTATCATAAATACTTATGGTATGCTCGTGTCCAATTGAAGTTATTTACTATTGTATTTGACCTTGATGATGGGACCAGTTTGATAAGGTTAAGGTCAATGACTGCATTATTTTTAGACAAGATACAAAGTGTAGAATGTTCTGTTTTGCTTTACTGTGTTAACAACTAGTAGCGTTTAGAGTTCTCTATGCCCTGCTGATTTAAGCGATGCATTCATCCTGGATGATTATCCAAAAGATTTCAGCACCTGTAATTAATCACCCATTTGAGAAAAGAAACACAAAGTAAGATATAGTTTGGCTTTTCCCCTCCCAGAAAAGTCTAGGCAGAGTGTGAATAAGAAAAGTAACAGTGCCAGTAGTAATCACAATTATGCTTTCAATGTATATGAAAAAAAAATCACTGAAACAATCTTTTGATCACATTTACTAATTAATGCCCTAATATTGTTTGCTTAACTTTAAATGTTGTGTCATAGTGGTAAGAAAAGGACTTGTTATCTCTGTTTTATAAAGGAGAGGGAGTAGTGACCTTTTCAGAGTTTAAAAGTAAGTTTCTAGCAAAATCATTTTTGTTCTCTTAATTACTTGGACTACTGATCATTAGTATTTTTTTCATGCAAACATTTATTTAACTCAATGTAATAAGCAGAAAAATCTTAGTAAGTAGCAATGGATTTATACAACAGACCTTCCCAAAGATAAAAATCATCTACTAGATGCCATTATATCTATTAAGTTGTCATTAATTAGTTAAAAAAAAACACAAAACTCTCCTGACTCCTTTTTAGCTTGCATGTACTTCCTTCCTTCTTTGAAAAGTAAATAATGAAGTGTTAGTCATGAGTTTTTGTGTCCTGGGCATGGAGGCTAAAGAATGAATGAATCAGTGCAGTACAAGGATCTTATATTTGGAAATCGAAACAGCTACTTTTGAACAATTTCTGCATTTAGACACCTTACATGGTGTCAGAAGAATATACTAAATCTGCGCCACGGACTGAAGGAATATAAACAAATCTTTTCTACTTCTTGTGATGGAGACTAATTTATTAGATTGATGTCTGGTAGACTGCAGAGAGCAAATACATTTAACCTCATTCAGTAGCTAGAACTAACCTGTTTACAAATACTCTAATTAGATCAAAACATAGAAATAACTAGAGTAGATGTAGTCGGCAGAAAAAAACAAATAAATGCACCTGCATCAATAATAAACTGGCATTTTTTTCCCCCCGACGTGTTCTTGGTACTGAAATCATTCTACACTTCCCTGTTCACTTAGAATCTAGTATTTTAAACTTTGAGAAATGACTTCGAGAACACTTCGGACCTCTAACTATGATTCTCAACAACCTTGTTTTATCTCACTCAAATTTGTTTAGATCTAGTGAGGCCTGCTCTTTCCTGTCCCAATATCTATTAATGATAATTACTTAGAATACTATCCCCATTCTGTGATACCATCACATTATTGTGAGGTAGATTGTGATCTTATCCCTTCCTATTCTGTTTAACTCTGACACCCCTTCTATTATAGTGGGGCCTTGATAAGATCGTGCCTGTTAGGATCAGACATTAGTTGGAATCAATATTTGAAAATGTGCCTGCTTTTGCTTAATAGTAAAGTTAGTGTTAGCATCAAAGTGAGATCATTTGTTGGATGAGATTGTATAACTTCATCTTGTCAAGGGTTCTTTCTAGTACTTTATACTCAAAAGCGCAGAATGAGATCTTGGGGAAACCATAATTTTACTGACCAACCCACCTGGATATAGTAGCTTTTAGGTAGGTATCCTACCCTAATGAGAATAAATGATATTTTAAAACTGATTCAGATCAGAAAAAAGAATGGGAAAGAACGGGAGACTATCTTCATAACTCTTCATTAATGAAACACAGTTCGTTGGGTGGTTCTCCATCGGGGACAGTTTTGTCCCTAAGGGACATTTGGTAGTGCCCAGAGACATTTTTGGTTGTCACAGCCTGAGGGTGGGGGGTGGAGGAGGGAGAAGGAGAGCGTTGCAACCACAGTGGTTTTTGTCGAGGCCAGAGTTATCGTTAAACCTGCTGCAAAGTACCGGCTAGCTTCCCACAAGGGAGAATAATCTAGATCGAGATGTCATAGTGCCAAGGTTGAGGAACAATGTACACTGAATATATCAAAATGAGCTGTTTGGCAGCAACAGATTTCAGCTTTTAATATGACCGCCTGTCTGCCTGGGAGAAGCAAAAGCTGCAGCTCTGTATGTCCCTCCTCCTGGCTAGCAACATCTGGGAGATTTGTCACTAAGGAATTCTTCTAGGCACACACAGTTGGAAATCTAGGTGGTTTTCTTCAAATTTGTGCTGAATGAAATTTTATTTGAATGGAACTCTAGGTAGAAAAGGTAAAGTGAGAAATCAGCTATTAATCCTTACAGGATATTATATTCTCCATTTGGGACTTATTCATAATTTTTGACATGAATGAAATAGGGAATGGAATATCCATATTTATCCCTTCCCCAAACTTATCTTACTTCATGAGATTTGCTTACTCTTCGGTTATATATTTAGTTATATGTATGATTTGGTTATTTACTGATTATATATTATATATTATCTGGTTACATACCCATGTATGAAAAAACAACACTGAGTATTATATCTTTATAATATTTGGGAGATGGTTGTTGCCCAATAAATGTTGAAAAAAGTTAATAAATTGTTTTTAAAAAAAATAGTCTTTTAACACTTACAGGGGAAAATAGGCAACAAGGTTACAATATGTTTCTGAGGAATAAATGAGAGGATGCATTTTATGATTACTGAAGCCTATGCAACAGGGTTTTGTGACTAAGCTCTTTCATCTGCCAAGACAGTTAAGGGATTTTTTTTTCCTTACTCTTGTATTGTTATGAGTCCTAAAAGCTTTTTCCCCTGAATACTCAGATGGGAGCCGTGGAAGGAGGGCAGGAGGTGCCCATGGCAGGGGTACTGTGGAAAATCACACTTCTTTTGATGAAAGGTGACTTCCCAGCGGGTTGGAGAATAAACATATGGGCTGGAAGTGCTGGTCTGGAGAAAAGGCGCTGAAGTAAATCAGAGGGGAGTGTTCCACTGAAGTGGACTTGAGGGCTCACATCTCTGAACCCGCACAACCTAGCAATTCATCGCTCATTCTCCACCCATTTTAGCAGAGACAGCATGGGATAGCCTTCTGCAGACTACTGTATTCATAAGCCTTGTAAGACAAGATTCTTTGTGAAACCTAAAAAGTTTCTAAGAAGTTGGCAGGTTAAACTAGTTTTCTTTCTGCTTGATTTCTAAAATTCCTCATGACGTAAAATATATTTTTATCATATTCCTGCCCCCCCTTTTTTGTTTAGTGTTACATGTTTTTTTGAAAGAGTCCAAATTCTATTTCAGCTTTTTTTTTTTTGGCATCTGGAAAAAATGATTTTGCAAATGAAAAATATTATTTTTAAATATCGAGACATTCTAAATTATAGTACTGTTTGGGAGTATATATTCTGAACGGAAATAACAAGGATGGGGTACTCGAAATGTTTTTAAGGTTACTTTTGGAACTACAGTTATTCTCTTTTATAATTTTTCACTTTGTTTTTTTCTAAATTGTTTGGAATTATGCCTCTGTATCATCAACAGAGTGTATTTTACGATGTCTATCGTAACAACAAGAAAAAATAAAGATTAAAGTAAATTCCTTCTTCCTGGTAAGTCCTGATCTGAACATGCTGAGAAAAATGCCAATAGGGTGGTTAGTACTGTGGATAGATTGTTTTCTCCTCTGGTGTCAAACACCTAGAGTAGCCTGGTTTGTACGGAGTTAAGTAAACTAAAGACAACTCACTGCTCCCAACCCTCTATCTCCTTGGGGTTTGCCCACAATCATTTCTTCTTGTAGAGTAAGATAAGTTTTCATGTGTTTGTGCTTGATGGATTAACAACAGAAAATTAAGGAATTTTACAAAAATTCCAACTTGGCAAATAGTAGCAACCCTTATCATGCAGAGGCCTGATAAAGCCCTCCGATAAAGCACCAGGGAAACTAGTCTGGACAATGTCTTGAAAAATACTAGGTATCTGACAGCAGTCTGCGCCTCACCATGAGCGTTGGTGATCAGTTAAACGCAAGCACCATATTAGAAAGCAGAACTGTCCTTCGTAAGTCTGTGTTTCTGTCTTTAAAGGTAGGACATTGGTTATGATGGGGGCGGGCGTATGGCTGTAAGCACTGCATAATGGGGGCTGTGCTCCTTCTCCTGACCAATTTTGACTGCAAGCAAATGACTGTTTGGGGAAGGAAAAGTATGATGGAATAAATAAATACCACTCATAACTTGGGACAGGGAAGCATTGGGACCTAGTCCAGACAAGGCCATGCTTCACACTGTAGTCCTTACAAATTATCAGCTATTTGGTAGTTGTTACCATGCTATCTGATCTACATAAAAAAGTTTTTAAGAGATTTTAGTGTTCCTGTATTTTTTGCTGGGCAGGGTTGGGGATTTCCACAGTACACATACAATAACCAGAATACAATGTTTCTTAAAGAAGAAAGCACAAAACATCCTGGAGAATAGTGGGGTATCAACTTTTATTGAAGTCCATAGTTTCAGTTGTTTCCCCCTGCCCCCTTTCTATTTGTATCTGCACTCAGGGCTTTCTGGCTTCATCT
This sequence comes from Potos flavus, assembly GCA_028534135.1. Lineage (NCBI taxonomy): Eukaryota > Metazoa > Chordata > Mammalia > Carnivora > Procyonidae > Potos > Potos flavus. Next base: position 25,208,846 of record CM052900.1, on the reverse strand, counting down.
TTAAAGATCTAGATCCCCAATTCACTTCAACCTTGACTTATTGTTTGTTTTGAATATATAACTGTCTAGTCTGAGTCAAATCATATATGTGCTCTGAATAGGAGTGGATGCATAGAAAGTAACTGTGTATGTATTTTATTCTGTTCATCTACTCGTTCATTTAACAGACATTTATTATTAGTAAGGAGGTACTAGGCATGGTCCTAGGCTCTGAAGATATTTCAGTGTACTTGAAATAGACATTGATCTCGTTATCCTGGAGATTATATTTTAGTGAGAAATGTGGACAAATATGTGGCAACTACTGTATAGTAGGTAATTAGTGATGATATTGTAAGTGCTAAAGAAGGAAATACAGTATATTAGAAGAATATCTAATGTGTATTTGAGAATTAAAAAATAGAAGTGATATCTAAGGGGAGGCCTGTAGACTGAATAGGAACAAATTAGCTTAAGAGTATTTGGGAGTTGGAAGGGGTTTGGCGCTGTGTGTGTGTGTGTGTGTGTGTGTGTGTGTATGTTCGTGTGTGTTGGGGGTGGCAGAAGTAGAGTGTAATGCACAAAGGCCTACAGGCAAATGAGAACACAGCTGACTTCAAGAACCCTTGAGTTGTCCATTAAGATGAGATAACTCTTTAAAATATTTTGGTGACAGACTAAATCATCAGCCTAGTACACTTCAAACTCTACCCTAGATTATTTCCATGAAATTTTTTATTTTGTTTTGACTATCCAAGGATACTTCAAAATGTTATCAAAGGAGATTAGCACTAGACATAATCCTCTCCCCGCTTTTTTTTTCTACCACTTCCCACGTTTCAGAGAAATATATGGAACTGAGCTGTTGTGCATTAGATCATTAGAGGCTTCTCTGGAAGTTTCTGGGATCTCTTTATCACAAATGATCCAATATCAAAGCATATTTGAAATACTTTGACCTTTTTATGTGAAGTGGTTTTTAGGCCCCTCTTTTCTTTTTCTTATTTCTTTTTTTGAGCAGATAAAGAAAATATCCTTGCCCTCAGGGAGTTTACAGTCTAATTAAAGGCTTAACCAGATAGCTGGTTATTTGGAGAATTGTGTACAGAGGTGAAAGCTTAACATTCTTACAGATGAATGGCACATTCACGGAATAAAAGCGAAGTTGGTACCTCAAAACACTAAAAGGATTGCTTTAGTCATAAGCAGAAGAACTACCCTTTATTTCAAACTTGGAACTGTGGGCCTTTTACTATATTAAACTCAACATAAAAATATTCAAAATGCCTTTTAAGTAAGAATGCATGCCAAATGCCTTTTTTTTTTCTTGTGATAAAACCAAGACAAAAATGACATAGATTAAAAATATTGACTGCCCTTACTTTGTGAAAGTACTAGCAGGTACAACATAATCTGGAAAGAAATTGTTCACAGGTCTCTTTTCAGGTTACCATATGGAGCATTTCTATAAAGCACAAATAACAACGGGAGCTGTTGTACAGTGTTATAAATTATAAACCAGGAAAAATAGATTTGCAGTATAGATTAAGAGAATTTTTTAACCTTGGCACTATGGGAATTTGGGGCCAGATAATTCTTTGGTGGAGAGCTGTCTTGTACACTGTAGGATGTTTGGCAGAATCCTGGTCTTTACTAGATGCCAGGAGCATGCCCTTTGGTTTGACACGGAAAAATTTCTCTAGGCATTGCCAAATGTCCCCTGGGTGGGGGTACAAAATTATCCCCATTTGAGACTAGGGGAATAGAATATTTTAAGAGATCAGCAGTATGGATTATGACAATACAAGAACACCATGGAAAAGGTTGAGAAAATCTACATACTGTGTTTTGTTTTGTTTTTAGCTCTAATCATTGGTTTTTATTTGTTTTACTGACCATTAGGCTACTACATTTGGTGAGAATATATGCATTTGGAGGAAACTGAAGTCTAGGTTGGGTTTGGAAAATAAACTTATTTTATAACCTATATAAGTAAGAGGAGAATTGGATTAGAATGCATTTGATAATATTTGATCTAAGGATTAATCTGCTTACCTACATAGGGCAGAGATGTGAATTCTGTCATAATAGCCAACAGTTTCTGGTGTGGTAAAATCCGGGACTGCTCAAGAATACTCCCTTTGTATGGAAAAGAGACGGTTCCTATGGCAAATTTAGGGAGAGTAGACTGGAAGATAAAAATGTGTATTTCTTCCTTCATTCCCACCATAATTTTGAAAGCAAGTTTTACATTAAAAAAAAAAAAAAAGCAAAACTCATGTCAACCTATGAGACGGTGCTTTGATTTCCCTTCTCCCCTCCTCTGAGTTGAAAGCACTTCATTCCACAAGACTCTCCATGTCCACCTTTGGGTCCTGGTGTAACTTCAGTTTAAGACTGCTGAAGGAGCACCGGATGTTGGGTTGGACTTCAATCTCAGTGGAAATGATGATGCTGGAATCAAACTTTCAATCTTTTCTAAATTTCTTTTTTATTGGCAGCCTGAATGGCCTACTTTATTCTTTTGCGGTAGGGCCTTCCATTAGACATTTGTTTTGTTGACATGTGAATGCTCTTTTGTCAAAGATTAACCACACTGCCTCCTCACAGGCAGGATGCCATTTAAGATAGTCCTTTACTAAATTCTTAGAGTAAGGATGTATGTCAGGCCAGTCAGGGGGCAAGTTTAGGTGACAGCTGATGATGGGTAGGCTTGGGGGCTCTCTCCTCATTGACCTGTTGAGAACATGGCCACAGGAGGAATTCGGGAGAAACGCCTGATCCATAGTGCACACAGTTGAATGGGATTTAAGGATTCCTAATCCCATTTATATTTTAAAACCTTTAGTAGCTCAAAACGGGTTACAAAGCAGCTAGCCTGAACAGTCACCTGAAAAGTGAAAGCTCCATGAAAGGGCTTGTGCAAACCTAGTAGGTCTTGGATGTGAACTCCATGGACCGCCTCTACTCCTATGATTCAACCCCACTTGAACTTTACAGTCTATATTTGTATAAGGGTTTTTCATGCCATTAAGTTATAACAGAATGTCATTGGGTCATGCTCTGAAGGACAGAAATGGTGTGGGGAAAATGACAATCCCAAGTTTCGTCACGTCATCCAGACTTTGTGAAATACATACCGCAAGAGTTTTCTTAAGCCTCAACAAAGAGACTATCTTGGCAATGTACTTACCAGCCATATGGCGGTGTTTTATACATAATCAGAAAAAATAACTTTTGCAAACAATTTTAGCTACTTTGCCAGCAAAGCTCACAAAAACCTAAAGTTAAGAAAAGCTAGGGATTTGTTTAATATAGAAATCTGAATTTATTACAGCCAGAATGTTTGAGATGTTTCTGATATATTTAGATTAATAGTACTTTTTTGTTGCTAAATCCCCTGTTTGGCCTCTTATCTCTTACTGCTAGCTTAGTTTTGTGTCTTTACCTCGAGAGCATGTTACCGAGTTATTCTTTATTTTCCTCCTTTTTCTACTCTGCCATTCATATTCTTCCTGTCCTTGGCACTTTCCCTTTAACTCATCTTCCAATTCATTTTGTTTACAACTCTTCTATCTTCCTCTTTCCTTTTCAAATTAGCTGCCAAGTACCACTCTGCTGCTGACTTTTATTATTTTGCTTTGGTTTTCTTTCGAGCTAGCCCGATACTTCATGTCCTTTTGCCGTGTGCTCTATACTCCTAGCACTGTTAGTGAGGGGAGTATCTTTTGTCTCTGAAATGCTGCATTTTAATTCTGTGATGCATCATGGTGATGTGTCTGAGAAGCCCCCTTTATTGTGTCCCACCCATATCAAGTTATTTTCCTTCCTTCTGTTGCAGATAGGTGACTCTGTGCAGGATAATAAGGATCATATTCATGACTGCAGTGTCTAAGTGTCTGATAGCATACGACTTGTGTCCATACTACAATTGTATTAGCTATTTTAAATACCTCTGCTTTGAGCCACACATCTACTAAAAATGCTTTATGTATTTCCTTATGAGGCTTGGTTCACTTCAAGTCATGAGAAATGCTTTTGGGGGCCATAGATACAGCCAAAGGTGTTTTTGAGTTAGATAATAAATTTTATGGGAGATCTTTGTACCCAAAACTTTAAGAGTTCTCTATAAGGAATGAGGACAGCTTTTACGCTTGGCACAGTACCTTGAAGAAATTCAGGTAACAGTACAAGAAAAAAGCATGTGTATGTGTATACACATGTGCACACACACACACACACCAAGTCAGGGGAAGTGTGGCTAGCTTTTTACCAACACCCACTCAATCATTGCACAAGACATATGGTGCACTTTAGGAATAAGCATATCAGACTTGAAAGAGTATAGTTCTGCCGTAGTATTAGTAGTTTGGAACTTATCCAGGAAAATAAAAATAGGAGGGATTAGAGGGATAATGCAAGGTTATTATAAGTATTTATCAGTTATGGGTAAGATAAGTTAGTGGGGTAACAACCACCCCCGTTCTCTTAAAATAGCTTCAGTTTTCAGACTTAACTCCCTACTAAAGCTTGGAGCCTTAGCTGAATGTCCTCAGATAAAGAAAAAGGTAAATATAGGTTATGATTGAGTGGGCTGATCCTGATGTTTTCTTCTCTGTGGAGGCCCACAACCTGGGTTGTAAACAATAAATTCTGCATATTCATGAGATTAAATTTTTGGAACTTCTCAGAACCTCGTGGAGTTCTCCTCGAATTAATTATTTGAAAAATAACAAGAAAGCGACAATTACAAAAACCAAGTCACCCCTATATGTTAATAAGTGATTTTGCTTCATAAGAAGTTGGATTACTTCAGCATTTTTATTCATGGTAGTGTTTTTTTTTAAGTCACAAAATTTGTTTATTAAATGTAGTGTTTAATAGGTCTTTAAAAATGTAACACTTCTTTACTCTTACAACTGTGGAACTGACAAAGATAGTACTCTAAGTATAGCTTTTAATTAACACTGAAAAAACATTAGTATCTTGAGTCTAATACAATTTTAAACTTCTATGCAAGAAAAATAAAATAAATGCTAAAATGCACATCATAAAAATTTTATTTCAAGGCTTTTGATTTTTATATGGTTTGATAAGCTATAGAAGTTGGATTACCTTAATCAATCCGAAAACATGCAGGATAAATGCAGTCATATTCATGTTGCTGAGTAGGAATGCAACTTATAAAGCTGTACGTAGAATACCCAGTAATATTATCATTTATAAGAACATAAGTATTAGTATTAAGTCCTCCAACACCTGTATCAGCATGACATCCGCCCTCTCTCAATTTTCAAAATTAATAACAGGAAAATGGCAAATTTCGCATCGTGAGTCCCTAGTAAAATACAGTGCCAGCCATTAAAAGGTGAAAATAGAAGAGAAAAATAAAACACCAGATAAAGCAGAGTTGCCTTGTGTGTTAACTGTGTAAAAGAAAAATTTGATAAACATTTTTATTCTGTTCTCAAAACACAAGCAGCTTAGCTTTAAAATTTCATCAGATCACTATTAGGCTTACAAGGCATTACTGAACCTTCTGAAAAAAACAGTTAAATTCCATTTCAAAGCACTGTAGTGAGCACAGGAAACCTGCAACAAGCCTTTAGTATCATTTGGATAAGAAATAAGGGAGACTCAAAGCAAAAATATCAAAGGTCAAGAGGATTCTTTACTCTCAGTAATTGCCTTGAAGGCTTTTTTTCTTCTCATTTTTTTCCCCTTGATACATTGTTTTTAAAGGGTTGTCTGAGATGTGAAAATATAATGATGCAATCATAATAAGAATTCACAAATCATCCAGGAAGGTGAAAGGACTTTCCTATTTCTCATTTGGCTACCGAAGGGTAGCCAGATCGGCAGGCCATCCCTGAAAGGCCAAAGTCTTACACATTTTGGTACAATTTCATTTGATTTGAAATACATTTTCCCAGTTTAAAAATGTTAACTATCTCACAGTGCAATTGAAACTTGCCTTGTGTCAAAAACAGGAAATTCTAAGGAGAAATAGACTGTGGATTCATGTCAGATGTTTCTCTTCTTTTTTTTTTTTTCTCACTTTCTTTTTTAGGCACACAAAACCCATATGCACACACATATATTAATATATATAATATATGCAGATATTGATGGAATTCTGTGAGTTGAAAGAGGAGGAAGATGTCTTGAAGGATCCATATCTCTCCCAGCAGATTTGTGCTATTATCACTGAAATGTGGCCTTCAGTCTTGAAACAGTTAAAAGAGTTCTACGGCCACAAAAGAAGAGATGTCTTCAGAATTATCTCCCGCCTCACATTTGCTCTTAGGCAAGCAGTTTAAAAAAGCCCAGTGATTGAGCCAGTGATCCAATTTGAAATGCAGAAATGATTAGAGCTGCTTGCCTCATTTCATATCGAAATTCTCTGATTTATGACAGGGCTGCAGCCAAGATCTATCTCCAAAGGGAATTAGTGTGCAAGTTTGCATATTTTTGTTATTTAGGTTTCTGATAGCAGCTGCTAGCTAGAAATACGGAACTGGGAGGTGGTGGGGCAAGGATTTTCAGCCACTGGAGCAAAAGAAAGATAAGAGCTTTCTGTTTAGGACATCGAGACCCCTTGACCAGCATATATCTGTGTTACATATGCTTCTTATACGTGTGTATATTTAAGAACTTGTTAATGGTGTGGATGCAAATGTATATGGATATATAAATTATGAAGTTCAGGGAGCCCAGGAATGTATTGGAATGGTTAATTCTAGTAATGGAGCAAAGAATTACCAAAATTCCGTCTCCATGTTTTAACTAGTGGAATTTTAATGAGGCATAATACTTCAATCATGCAACTGACCTGTGGGGCAGAGTATAGAACATATAATGAAACAGAAATAGAATTCTGAAAAAAAAATTATTACCTTATCTGGAATTTACATGAAGTGTTAACAGGAAATTATGCAGCAGTTATAAATGAAAAATATGGGATTTAATGTACTTATTAATAAAGATTTGTTACATACATGATACCAGTGTCCCAAATCTGCTGTCCGCAGCTGTCCCCAATTTCTAATGTTTCTGTCCTCAGATGCCTCATTTAGAGTCATCTTATTACCATGGAAGCTAATGCCAGTTTCTCTTCAGTGAGTATCCCATTCCAAGTAAAAAAAAAAAAAAAGGGAAATATCTTTGTGCACAAGTCAAGGTGTACAGACTCTCTATCAGTTACATTAAAATATTAAACACACACACACACACACACACACACACACACACACACACCCCTGCATACGGCTTCCTTAGGTTAGACCCATGCTTTCCTTAAATTTGTAGATCTTAATCATTGTTGACAAAAAAATCATGATTCTTCAGGTAAAAAATTCCCTTGAAAGAAAGATGTGCGGCTGTCAGTCTACATTAGTCCTGCAAGGAGCAAAGAAATCATCGTGGGAAAGTTTATTACCTTCGCTGTTCTCTGGCTCCATATGGAGTCATTATGGCCTCGAGTCTTAGCACTGCTCCTCGGCTGACCTTCCTATAATGCAGCTGGCTTCTAGGTATTAAAACCGCTCTCATATTTCACTGACTATTCTCCAGGGGACCCAGGGTTATTGTAGTAAAAACTTTAAATTTTGATTATCTTGTTCGTTGACAAAGAATGCAGTAAGATCTTTAAAGACATCTTAAAATGCCTGAGTTATTCCTTTTAAATCAACTCATCTCTTCTGTTATGGGGCTCTTCGAGTTCTACTCATCTTGCCTAATTCAGGACAGAACCCTCCATGTGGCTGATGACTCTTAGTATTTAGGAAGAATATTGTACCAATATTGTGAAAAATTATTTTCTAGAAGATTCTTCCCCCCAAGAAGGTCTTTCGATAAGTTTTAACTTCATTAGACCTTTTAAAACAGAATGAAGCCTTCTTTAGTACTGTAGCATTTTATAATGACTTTTTAAACATTTTAAGACTATTTTGAGTATTTATTATTATAGATCATTCAGTTCTAAATTGCAGAAGCTCACAGTTCTAACTTAGAGTGAGTAATTTTATTCATAACCTAAATATTAATATTACTATTTGTAGTGCCAGGGACTAGCTTGGTGTTGGTTGTTTTATATTTCTCTTAACTCTGTGAAGCTGATCTAGTTCTTCCATTTTACAGAGGATGAAACTGAGGTTTCAGTTACTCCTCCAAAAGCACTCATTTAATAAGGGCAAATCCTGGATTTGAACTTAAGTCTGACTTAAAAGTTCTTAACTATTTTAATGTTTGCATACCTCCCTACAGTTACGTTCTAATAATGGCCCTCATGACCATTTGTATTCATCATGATTCACTCTTCAAGTCTTTCATTGATTCAACACACACTTGTTGAATCCTCCATTACTGTGCAAGGGACTGGGAATAAACAAATGATGTAGATTTAGCCTCTCCCCTCAAGGAACTCAGTCTAATGAGAGAACCAGCTCTGTAGAAATATGGCTATAATATAGTAAGATGATTTCTGATAGAGGCATATATGAGAATTTTTTTCTTTTTTCAAAGAAAATAAGCAAGAGGAAAAAAAAAGAGCAATAGAAACAACTTCTGGCTAACTTAGGCAGAAACAGAATTTATAGGGAAGATATGGGGGTTTCACAGAATCACTAGGAGGTCAGACAACTAGGTTTAGAAAAGGGCAGGAATCAAGGCAGTCTGAGGATGGCAGAGGTCTGGGAATAGGAACGGTTATACAGTCTTGTCATGGCACTTTTCAGAGGCAAGAATGAGCTGCAACAAGTTTTGGTGTTTTTTTCTTTCTTTGTTTAAGATGTAGGTCCAGGAGAGACGTGCCCAGTCAGTCTAGTGTGGGCCACATCTCTGCCACTTGGCTAGGGAAGGAAGGGCCCCTAGATTACTACCCCAGTGTGTGTGTCCAAAGGAGGAATTGCCCAAGAAGACACAGAGAGCTGTTACCAAGTGGAGCTGGACCAGATGCTGGCCAGCCATAAAACAGAAATTATCTAAGTATGAAAATGAAAAATTTAATTGTCTCAAGTGCCCAAGGAAGGGTGACTTTCAGAAAAAATTTTGGAGGATTAATTGACTCAGCAAATAATGTAAATAATGTAAAGATGTAAATTCCAGGGAAAGCAAAAGCATAGACAAAGGCATGAAGGCATGAAACAAACAAGTGTTTGGGGTTAATAACAAGTAAAAAGAAGGATTAGTGACCAGAGAATGGGAAACTTCCCATACCAAGTCAAGGAATCTGGATTTCATTTTCTATTCATTTGGTGATGGACCAGAGAACAATTAAATATGGTGAATTTTTTTTGGCAGCATTTTTAAATCCATGTTACAGCTAAGCCTATCTCTTTTATTATCTTTAGCCATTGGATGAGCACATAACTTCTTACATCTATTGTAACCTGTGTATTCTTCAGGATTAAATCTCGAAAGAGAATTTAAGTGTGTGTGTGTGATGAGAGTGTGATGCTCGCTAATATACTATAATTGGTTTCCAATATCATCCAGAATCTATGTCTACTTTCAAACAACCTGAAGAGAGAAGCAGAGTAAGCAGAATTAGCTGATGTCTTACTTTTGTCTGAAAGGAAAACAAACAATGACCAGTTGTGTAATAAAATTGACTAAAATAGGTGAAGCATTTCAGTATTTAGTAGATGGTAATTCTGCGTATTCATTAAACACTTATGGCGAGTAGTGGTATCCATATCAGAACGGAAGAGCAGGTTGTAAATTGGATGAGTAAAAACATGTTTAGATTCCCTGAAAGTTACATGCCTTGTCTAGGCAGATTAAAAGGAGTAGAAGTGAATTGAGAAATCACCAAGAGGAGAGAAAACAAAGCAGATGATAAAAGTCAGAGAAAGAGTAAGGGGTTTTATTAATTCTCTTTTTCTTTCATCTTTCATTCTGCATTTTCAAAAAAAAGAAGAAGAAGGAGAAGAAGGAGAGAGAGAGAGAGAGAAAAGAATAGAAAACCAAAGAATTCCATTTATAATAAATAGCACCATCTCAGTCATAAAGAGCCTTGCACTCTCCCTAACTATTCTGGTACACTGTACCTAGAGAAAGAGCATATTCTTTTCTTGTGAAGACCTTTACCAGTTTAGCATCAACCCTAAAGCTTCTGGAAGTTTTAGTCTGATTTGGGATCCAAAGCTGCTTCTGCATAGCAGTGGTGAGAAAAGAGCCCATGCTAGTTAAATCATGTCTTTTCTATGAGAATCTCACTATCCTCTAGTTATCATATAAAGTAACTCATGCCAGAGGGGAAGATCTCAGTGTATCAGATCTTGATCTGTGTTTTTGTGGGTGCGATTATAAGATTCGTAAGTAGATAAAGCCCTTGCGGGGAGAGAAATCCTGGGACTCTTTATCTCTAAAACCTCAACCAAGCAAGGCAGTGTCTGCGGTGATTTTCACTTATGACACCCAGGAAAGGGACAGACATACTATACTCACCCCATTGCTTTTTGTTTCTTTACTCCAGAAGTTTCGCTAAAGCTGTTGTTCTTTGGGAAGTAGAATTCAGATTGTACATTTAAATATCTATTTCGGCTTCACATATTTGTGATTTCATTCCAGATACCTCTTTGGCATAATAGCTGTGCCCTTACCATTCCAGGTGTATATGAAAGCTGTGTCCTGCTATCAGTGGCAAAAGGGGCATTATCAACAGGTACAGAATTTTTGGCTTAAGTTGAATGTTAGGGCCCTGTTATTCCTGGGCCCTGTCTAACATCTCTGAAAATCAGAAAGAAACCTTTGGATTGGCATGAACTGACATGGTCAGCTTTGAAAATGCTGTCTTGTTTTCTGGGTATATGTCTAATCATCTTGGAAATGGATATAATTTGGGTGACAGTAATAGCAAATGGTGACATGGTTCTACTTATTTAAAACTGGATGTAGAGATGATGTGTTTCAATTATTTTTCATATATAAGGCTTTATGTATGTGCACTCATGACAAAAAGAACAGACTTAAACATTTCACCTTTGATTTTTCCCAGAAACATACCATGTATATCCTCATTAATGCTCAACGAAAGCACAGCTGTTTATTAAAGACAATGATAGAAGGATACAAATTTTTTGTTTTCTTTCTCTTTAAGTGTGTCATTTCCAATCTCTTTCTTGTTTTCCTCCTATTTAACGCCGATAAATATTCTAATAATAATGATGGTGGTATCAATCCATCTTAATTTCATAATAAAAGGACAGCATAATAATATATTTGAGTTATCCTTATCCTAAGTTACTGAGAAAAATCTCCATATACTACAGCATGTTTTAAATGGTCTTCTATTTAATTTTTTCCCATGAATAGTGTCTTTCATTTGGGAATGATAGTGAATCCAATTCCTAATAGTACTGCTGCACTATAACTACACTATATAAGACTATTAATGAGGATAAATATTAAATTTGAATAGATATTGCAGGTGTGAGACATCAAATGAGAACTCCAAAGGATTAATTTCTACAGAGGATCATTATTTAAGTTCTTTCCAGCCCTGTTGTTCTGCTGCATAAAACTTAACTTTCGTACCTCTCTGGGCTGTTACAACATCTGTTGTTCTTGGGGGGGAAAATGTCTTTTTTTTTCTTCTTCTTCTTCTTTTTCTCCTTCTTCTTCTTTTTGGTCAGAAATGACTGTGTTATTCTGCAGTGTTGGCCCAGAATGCCTTGCAGGGAGTAAGCTGTGTTTTCGTGTTCTGACTAATTAATTCCCATGAGATCTGCTCCTTACAACCCGACTCGCTCGCTCGGAGTCCAGCAGTGGGAAGTACTGCCTTTGGGAAGGTCACTTGATAAAGCTGTACTACCCATACATGATGATCATCATGTAAATAAAAAAGAGGGTGAATGATAAGAGAGTTGAGATCCAGGGAAGTTTTATAAGAGAGGACATTGATCTGAATTATCACTGTTATTTTTATAAAAGGCTTTTGATCTGTCACAATGAGCAAATTTTCAACTTGCAAAGTTATAACTGTAGTCTTTTAGCTTTGCTTCATCAAGTTGCTTAAATGTGATGAAATTTTATGGACCAGCTAGAACTTTTGGGAAAACTGTCAATTCTTCCCTTCATCTCCCTGCATAAATAAAATCACTTGGTATCCATTCACAAAGTATCGTCCCTCACCTTATAGCTTCTCATATGAAATAAACGAGTTTTATTTCCCAAATGCTGATTTTCTCCATTTGCCTCCTTGTTCCTACATCTGCCTTATAAAAAGAATTGGTTTTAATTTCTTGGGACTGACCAAGAAAGATAATGAAGTCCTTTCAAAAACTCTTTATGTGTGAAACCCTGAAGAAAACCCTAGAGCCTTCTTACTTCTAGCAACCAATTACTATATACAAAAAACTTTCCCCAATTATGAAGTCCACTAATGCGTCCTGCACAGACTCAATTTCACAAACCTTGTTGCAGCGGCAGCGTTCACATAATTAACAGGAAGACACTGCATGTGGCCAGATCTTTTGCTAATTGATTAAATGAGTCTATTCCTAAATCAGATTCTAATCACACCGGCAGAGTGCTATGGATCATCGCATCTCTAACAGAATCTGCAGAAATCTAAAATGTGCATCTACCAAAAAAAAAAAAAAAAAGCAAAATACTCAACAGAGAGCTGCTTCAAAATTGAACCACACATACAATAAAAAAATAAAATAAAAAAAAAGACCACATTGCTCTCTTGAAATGCCACTCTTTCCAGCTGGCTTTCTTTAGTATTCCCACTTCTGTTTGATCGTTGTCCTTTTGCGATTCATTATCCACACCTAAATGATACAAAACATGTCCTACTTCGGTCCTGGCTTCATGATTATTTTAGTTAACAAGTGCCGGATAGTTTGCCTGCAGTTTCCTAGTAAAACACAGAACCTCCCATCTGCTTGTCAGTTTCTTTTTTTTTTCTTTTCTTTTTTCTTTTTCCTTCTTTTTGCTTTCTTCCTTTCTTCTTCTTCTCTTTTTTTTCCTTAAAGAAGGCCATGGTGTTCCCTAAGGGTTGTGAGAGAAGTTCATCCCATTGAACTGGTCAGCAAGATATCATTAGCTCGTTGTGTACATGAAATCCAGGGGTTAGAGCACCGAGCGTCACAAGCCAGTTTCTTTACCTCCTTGAGCTGATCAGAGGATCAGAGTATCAAGGAAGGATTAGCACTGACTTGGGATTTGTGTGATTGGTTAATTTATTGCGGCAATGGCAGGCCTTTCATCTATGGCAACATTTAATCAGCACAGCCATGGAGGCTATTACCGGTTAGCTCCTTTCTCAAGTCAGCCAGGGCTGTACCATCAGCCCTATCACAACTCCCCTGAAATTTCCAAATTATCTGGAACAGGCTTTAGCCTCACAGTAATAAAAATTAGAAGAGATTCCCGATAGCACGGGTGGAAAAGGCTTTCACTTGCACAGGGCAAATTATAAATAGTATGAACGTGCACTTTAAAAAAAAAAAATTCTCCACCTCTTAAGAGATGTGCAGGACTTATCACCCCTGCTCTGATCCAAATCCTCATGGTTGAAAATTTATATTAGATTTTATCAGAGAGGCCTAAGTCTAGAAAAATCAATGAAGGTTATCTTTTATGTTGCAGGAACTTGTGGAAATATTGATTTTCATTTTATAGTGAATTTGGAGCATGAGTTGGTAATCACTGCTGAGCCGACCACAATGTTTGCCTACTGTATCTTTTACTGAGTTTTGCTCAAGTATTTAAGATAGTATATTCCTGTTGATTTTAGTCTATAGTGTGCAGACAGATGTTCCCAAAATAGGAAGTTGTGCTTGATCATAAAATATACACTCCAAAGCTTTTGTATTTATGACGATGAATTTAGTATTTGGAGCCTATAGTTTGTCTTATATTAATGGTGGATTTTGGAATAAAATGTAACTCTGAAATTATTGTAAAGTATTTCTTCTTGGCTTCCTTCAAGTTTACAGACCAGGAGAAGATTTTTTTAAAGTAAAAAACAAACAACAAACAAAAAAAAACCTGCACACATACAAAAAGAGATGATTCGAAATACCGAGTTCTACTAAAAAGAGAAAAAGAGATCTCATTTTTTTTCAGCGAATTAATATGTCTTGATAATGACAGATATTGGCCAAAATATTCCCCCTGTTGTATTTTTCATGTTTCTTTATTCATTTCGTTGAATTTACTACTTTATTTTTATTTCACCCTTCCTTCTTTTATTTAGCTTAAAATGCATTATAGTAGCTATAAGCTAAACAGCTTTGGGGAACAAGTGCTCCTTTTTGATGTGTTTAAAATGGTAAATCATCTTCATACCTCATTTGTTACTATTTTTGTAGACTAAGAATATGATGTCTTATGTTATCATGGTTTATTTGTAACATGTATCTAAGGTTTTTATAATGATAATCTTAATTCAAGAAGAGAAGCTCACTTATAAGTAATCACCCTACGATAGGCTCACGAATGTTTATTAGTGACTAAGTCCTTTAGACTTTAGCATGACTGTCGCAGCATTCTGTCAGATTTTCTGAGAAAATAATGCCTTTTGATATTCACTGTGGATATTTTAAAATGAAAATAAATTCAGGCATCCTTATATTTTATTTTGTGCTAAGTACTAGATCGTCATTGGGTATCAGCTTTAATTCTCTCCTCTCAGTCTAACAGAGTTCAATGACGTACTCCCCTGGGTTCCACGGGTGAGCCGTCTTCCTCCTCCCTCTCGCTTGCGGTCGTTCCCCTGAACTTATGCTTGGCAGCCGCCAAAGAATCATTTCTCTCAATCACCACCTAAAGCCATGCTCTATACTGCAAAGCTCTGGGGAATAGCCAGCAGTCTTTTTATTCCTCAGAACATACCCAAAAGATGTCTAAGCCAAGGAATTAACAAGATAACATACGAAAGCACTGAGCCCAGTAGCTGGCACATGGTAGGGCCCACAGATGGCAGCTACTAGTTCCATTATTGCTTGAGAAAGTCTATGAGGGCACTCTAGAGATTTCATCACCTGTTCCCTGGGCTTGTCCCCTAATTAACTGGATTTGGACACGTCTATTCATGGCCAACCTTAGGTGTAATGGTGACAAAATTGTTCATTTTCTAACTCTCTCTGCCCTGTCCTCCATGTTCTTTTCTTCCCCCCATGCTCTTATGCCTTTACTTTTCCTTACTCTTCAGTTCTAAACTAGAGCAAATACATCTGAAAGTAAAGATAGTGGCATAATCCATGTTTGGATGTAGCCCTCTTGCCCTGTCTTTTGTCCCCACTATGCTTCTTTTACATCAGAAATAGAATATCGAGACAGGTGGGCACAAGAGAATGCTGAGGCTTTGTAGAAAGTCACACTGTGGATGACGGTGCCTGGATTGTAGACCGGGTTTCTCTCTTTTATATGAGCCTTGTTGAAGGAAATGAGAATGTATTAAGGACGCTTGGCTGGAAGCAATGGGAAGGCAGTTGAACCAGCTTTAAACAAAGGGAAAAATTTATTATCAGAACTGTGAAATGCCTTATAGGAAACCAAGGGGAGGAATTCACTGGGCTTCAAGATTTATTAGTACCAAAGATTCTCAAAAGCCATTTGGTCACCTTCAAGATTGGTTATGGCTTCTGATTTCTCCTCCTCAGCTCCATTTTCCTTCCTTTCACTTCCAGCTGCTCCTTCACTGGAGAGAAGCCTCCACACCTCACAGCTCGTGGTTGTGCCCACCAGTGATAAATGCCTTTGACTCTCAATTTTATCATTGAAAACACTATAGAAGGGACTTACTGACCTAGGACAGGAGAATTGTCCATCCCTGGACCAGGGCTACAAGGTAAAGGAGAAGCAATTCTCAGAAAGGTAGAGATTCTGGGCAATTTCCCATTGTGTCTACTATAACTGGAGACCATATAGACTGCCTTCCAAATCTGAAGACCTCTCATGTAGCAAAATGATTGATTTTACTCTGTGGAACCAAATTATAGGAAGGTAGATTTCGAGCAGTATAAATATGGGAGGGGTTTCCTTATAAATTAGTGAGTTTATCTCTTTGCCTGGTTACTAGAAATATTCAACTTTAGGGAGATACACCCTAATAGTTTTAGTTGCTGCTGCTTATATTTTCTACCTGATGTATTCTAGAGGAGAAACCTGCATTAATTTGAACCTGGCCCAGGTAAATCTCAAGATTCTAAAATTAAGTTTCATCAGATCTGTAGTGTGATAAAGGTTTATAACTACCGCACATTTTTAAGTAAATCAGCACATGAAGTGCTTCACGTGTATGATGTATATGTGTGCATTGTACATAAATAAATTTGTGTGTATATATTATGCATTTGTCTGCTTGTGACAAATTTGACTTTCTTCTGCTAATTTTGGCCACAAATTTGACATTCGTATGCACTAGCACTGAATATTTTACATGGTGTAGTATAGGCTAAATTCCGATAAGATATTATTTGGTCAGTGACCCATTCAAACCACAGAAGTTTAGAAGCTTTCATGGCTTTTTCCATCATCGTTGTCATTGTATGTGTAAAGCTCACAGATTAGATACCTTTAAAATCAGGTCACATTTTACATGATATCCACCACAGTCGAGGAATTTATTCCAGGCACCTTACGGATAAATTATTTTCAGTAAGTTTTATTTTATAAATAAATAACAAACTCAACTTTGTTTGATAGACTTACACGTGTACTGTGATACACAGAGAATTTTACTATGATATATTTCATGATTTTTGCATAGTAGAGTAGTATGCATCCCCTCTCCATATGGTAGCTCTTTGCTGCCAAAAATTTTATGGTGTTAGGCAATTGCAAAGGGATTCCATACCAAAGGTGCTTCATCTTTGGTTATCTCAGATAAAATAAGACTTGGCATGGCGCATGTTACAGCAGTTACAGCAGTGGTGTACAAATCTAGAAGTACGCAAATTCTTGCTTATAGCATATAGGAATGCTCAAATGTTTTGTCACTGAGTTACTATGATATATGATAGCATAAATCTTTATAACATACCAATTGATTTAGTCAGGAGACAGAATAAAAACTTATATCAAGGATATTAATGTACAATGACAAATGGTTCTGCCAAATTAACAATACAGAGTAACTGTGGTACGGACTAGTATCTTTGTGAATGAATATATGTTTTTTCCCCCAAAGCGTGACTGTTAATTGTTAGATGTTTTCTTCCTCTTCCTCTAATAGATGAGCTCCAGTTGTGAGGGATTAGTTTTACCAAAATTGTCATGCTGCATGGTTCTGCAGTAGCTCTCATCTCTATATTTAAATATCCATAAACTCTTTGAAAATATGGAAATCATGATCTTTTGTATTAGTGCCGGTATGAGCCCTAGCTGTATCATTCATTAGCAGTGTGATTGTCATAAAGTTAATTGACCTTTTTCAACTTCAGTTTCCTCATCTGTTCAAAAAAAGAAAAGTGAGGGGTGAAGTCCAGTTCTTATCTTGCTTGGCTGTAAAGACTTACATGATTCTTGTTTGACTTAGCCTATTATGCCTGAAATTCTTCTGTAGCTTGGTTTCCATGACAGGCTGTTCTGTTTTTTTCACCTCACAGGATGCACTTTCTCAGTTCCCTTGGCTGACAAATCACCCTCTAAATGTTGGTACATACCAGGACTCAATCTTGAGGTTCTACTCTTTTCTGTAGATGATCTCACACCTCGAGGCTCTGACTGCCAGAAATAAACTAATGATTGCTAAATTTAAATCTCAGTCCCAACCTCTCCTCTGAGTTCCAAACTCCTATTTCTAACTACCTACCTGACATCTCTGTGTCACAATAAAAATGTAGGGATCAGAACTCCAAACCATAAACCCTCTAAAATCGTTCTTCTTTGAGTCTTTTGATAAGTGACACTATTTATTTGGACAAATGTCCTCACTGTTGACCCAGCTGTTAAGACCCCAAACCTAGGATTTATCCTTGATTCCTCTCTTCTCTTCACTGACTTTCTATCCAGCAAGGCAGTGAAGTTCACCTTCAAAATCTGATCACCTTCCACTACCTCCAGAGTGGGCATCCTGATCGAGGCCACCATCAGCCCTCACCAGGGTCCTAGCAGCCCCTGAACTCATTTCCTTCCCTTCATTTGTGTCCCCTACAGACTGTTCTTCACGTGACAGTCAAAGAATGCTATTTTCACATGTCAGTCACAACATGGTATTCCCCAAACCAGCCACACTTGAAGTAAAATCTGAATGCTTTAGCATGGCTGGCAAAGGCCAGCCCATCTCCTTCCACCTGTTTGCCTTGCTGTCTGTACCACGGCCATGTTGGCCCCCTTGCTTTTATTGAATATGCTGGATATTCCAACCTTAATGTCTGCATTTGTTATTCCCTCTGCCTTGAACATTTCACTTCTAGATCTTCACATGGCTCACTTTGTGACACTTATTCAGTGACATACCCTGATGCTCTCTCTGCACCAGGGCCTTCTCTAGACTATTTAACAAACAAAACAAAGCAAACAAGCAAAACTCTTTCATTGCCTCTCTGTTTTACTTTTTTAAGAGAGAGAGCTCACGTGCGAATGGGTAGGAAAGGGCAAAGGGTGAGGAAGAGAGAGAATCGTAAGCAGAGTCCCCACTCAGTGTGGAGCCTGACCTGGGGCTCAACCTCATGACCCTGAAATCATGACCTGAACTGAAATCAAGAGTTAGACAGACATTTAACCAGTGGAGCCAACCAGGCACCTCTCTCATTGTCTTTTTTTTTTTTTTTTTTTTTTATCTCTGCTTTACCTAAAATTACATTTATTTACTATTGATGTGCTTATTCTTTTTTGTCCCTAACAAAGAAGTGAATTCCAGGAGGAGAGATATCTCTTACATTTCACTATTTCACCAGCACCTAGAACACACCCAATAAATATTCGTGGAACATATGAGTGAATGAAATGACATTTTTAAAAGCTTTTATTATTATACTTTTAAGCTTTTTTCATTTAAATAATCTCTATACCCCATGTGGGGCTCAAACTCACAACCCTGAGATCAAGCTCCTCTGACTGAGCCAGCTAGACACCTCTAAAAAGATGTTAGCATAGTGCTTGGAAGTTCAGGAAATGTTCATTTTCAGGCTACCTGAGTAGCTCAGTCAGTTAAGCATCTGCCTTCAGCTCAGGTCATGATCTCAGGGTCCTGGGATTGAGTCCCATGTCAGGCTCCCCGCTCAGCTGAGAGTGTGCTTCCTCTCCCTCTGCCTCCCCACCCCAATTGTTCTCACTCTCTCTAAATAAAATAAAATCTTTAAAAAAAAGGAAGTGTTCATTTTCATTCCCTTTCTCATTCTTGAGTCAATTACTTTGAAACGATTCATATATAAAGCTCTAGTTTGCATAATCACTTTGCTTAAAACATGAACAATGTTCAGAATCTCTATTTAGGTTTTCAAGACTCTAATGCCATTGAAAGGCAGCTGAAATAGTGAAAAAGTTTGACCCAGGTTCAAATCCTGCCTTCACTATTCTTTCAGTTATTGACCATGGAGAAGTCAATACATTTCTGAACCCCAATTTTATCACCAAAAAATGTGATTAATAATTACCTTAAAAGATTTTTCCTGTAAAGAGAAAATAATACATTTGTTTACCTTGTGTAATATTTGAAATAGAGTAGGTACTTGATAAATGTGACTTGTATCTGGAGATAGTAATTCCTTCCAAGTTAATGGTCCCAGCAAATTAAATTAGCAACTGATCTATTGTTTCATCTATATCATTAATATAATTGATAAATAATCCCAGACAGAAGACTGACAGTTGTAGATCTAAATACTGCTGTTGAGCCATAAGCAACTATTCTTTGAAAATCCCTTGTAATTAGTTTCTGTGTTGATTTGGAGAAAGTGTATTTTAGCATCTATTAGGGCTTTTCCAGTATTTCATGTGAAATAGTTGTTTAATCTAAAGAGAATAAAGATTTGTCATATCAGCCTGATTGGTTTCTCATTCTTATAGGAGAAAATGGGGTGAGAAAATTATATTGATTTGTTGAGACTTGTCCAATGTAATACTACACTTATCTTTAATGTCCTCCATCTTCAAAAAAAAATGAATTTGGCATAACTCACTTAAGTATTCTTCAGGCATTTTTCTTGACTACCCAGCACAGCTTCAGATTCAAGGTTATGCTTTGCATGTGAGCTCTTTCTTGGTTCTCTTGCATCTCCCGTGTCTCTGAATTGTGATCGTTGGGGTCTGCAACAGAGTTTGATATTTTCTCAAATTGCCTTTTGTGTCAGTGACCTGGCCCTTTGATTTTAAACACTAAACATTTTCGTAAGTACTATTTCATTGGTTCTTTCTCCCATTAAGTGACTTCTTTTTCCTCTTGCATGTTATTTATATTCTAAGTGAATAAACCACAGGCAACAAAAAATAAACAAAAAGTAGTTGGTGTGTATGTGTGTGTGTGTGTAGAGAGAAAGCAAGTATTTATCAGTTTTTTCCATGTCTGCTTTTAAATATTATCTCTCCACCTTTCCATGTCTGCTTTTAAATATTATCTCAAAGAAGGCATACTATTTTATTATATTGATTTCCATTTCCACTTTCTAGTCCTGGTTATGTGTTTTCTCCATTCTTCTTGTATATATATATATATATATTGAATTTTAGATATTTTAATTGAGTTGGTATAATATGTTGAGGGAGAGCTCAGGCCCTAGAGCCAAAAGCCTGGTCTTAAATCTGGACTCTGTCACCATGGAGCTTGTGGTTCTGGGCCACTCACTTTACCTTTCTCTGTGCTCCATTTGACTGATCTTGTGAGTGGGGATATTACTATGTCATACATACATATTTTGTGAATTTTAAAAGCGGTTGTGTCCATAAAGTACAAAGCACAAAGGCTGGCATAGAGTAAGCACTCAAGAAACACTAACCATTAATGTCATTAGGTTAATAATAAATTATTACTGGCTGTATTTTCTGTCTCCTTGTGGAAAATTATACGTCATCTTTTGGTAACATTCCCATTTTGGCTTAATATTACCAAATTACAGAATGTGATAGCTTGAAGAAACCTATTCCAGCCCGTATTTTCCAAATAACAAAACTGAAGCTTTGAGAAAGGACTTAATTGGTCTTATTAGACCAATTAGAGAAAGTATTATTTCCCAAACCCTGCTCACAGTTCTTACCACAATTTGATTACTTGCTTGTTTTTATAAGTCTTCTCTTTAATTGACCCGTATCCCCCTACAAATTATCCTCAGTTATACTGTCCCTGGATTGAGTAAGGCACTCCTTTCATACACTATATGTTCGTTCTTTCTTTCTTTCTTTCTTTCTTTCTTTCTTTCTTTCTTTCTTTCTTTCTTTCTTTCTTCTTTGAGATTTACTTATTTATTTGAGAAGAGGGGCAGGGGCAGAGGGACAGAATCTTTTAGGCAGACTCCCGGCTGAGTGTGGAGCCCAACTCTGAGCTGCACATGGGGCTCAACTCCATGACCCATTGAGATCACGACCTGAGCCAAAATCAAGAATTGGACACTTACCTGATTGAGCCACCCCCAGCTCTATACTAACTTTCTAATAATGCTAACAAAGTTTTCCCCTCTTTGATTTTAAGATTTCTGCATAGGCTTCTCAGATCTTTTCAAACTACTTGATCCTCTCCCCTTCTCAGCTATCCCTTGTCTTATAGCTTTACAGGATTGGTTTGCAAGTAGGTAGCACCTTACTAGTGTGGTTTTAGTGGTCAAGTGGCAAAATCGGTTTCTTCCTTACAGTTGTCCCTTCTTCTCATTGGTTGATAACTGGAATGCTACGATGCAGATTTTACCTTTTAAATTTAAAACTTGGTTTATTGATGAAGTGTAAATGCCTCCAGGAGAGAAAATACTTTAAAGTCAAATAAACTCTGTCTGATATGAATGAAGGATCTGAGAAAAGAGGAAGGGGGCACCGAAGGACCCTGATGTCTCAGAAGAGCACCTTCTCTCACTTTCTCATGCATTAACATTTTGCATTCCCTCAATTAATGAGTTATGTTTGATTCGTTAAATGCACCATGAGGAAGTGACCATTGAGAATCATTAGTTCATTCTTTTCACAGAGACAGAAATTGTGACTCCAAAGAGTTAAATGCCTTTGTCCAAGGTCACCTCTTTGTGGCACCAGATGGCCTCCCTTATCATCTCACTAAGCTGAGCACCTTCCATTAGGTAACTGGTACCTTAAAGTCCACTCTCCTCCTCAAAATCTTTCCCAGTTAAGGAAGCCTCCATGTTCACTCTCTTTTATCTGCCTGAATTGGTAGTGAGCTCTACTGCTTTAGATTTTAAGTTCTAAAGTAGATTTTAAACCTTTTCTTAGTTATGTGTAGTTAATATCTTTTAAATTTGTTGTTAATTTCATATCCTTAATCAAATTTGTTGGTTACTGTCGCATGTTACATGTTCTTTTACATTTTGATCATGTTGACTTCAATGATTAATCCCTATAAGGAGGGTACACTGTCCTTTGTGTGAACTCCCAACCAAAAGAGTAATTCATTAATATAGTAAACACTTTTTCAGTTCTGCCTACACAATATCATATGTGAAAGTTGAGGTTGTGTGTGTGTGTGTGTGTATATATATATATATATATATAAAGCTAGATAAATATGCAGGATTTAAAATTGGTGACTTTAATAGAAATAGATAAATATAAATGGAAAGTTGGGTTTTTACAGAAGCCAAATTTTATTTTAGATATGTTGGTTTTGACATGATAGTCAGAAAAAATTACGAATATCTGGGAGGAAATATGTTTAAAGGAAGACTAGGACGTAAGAGATTGGCTATGAGCTGAAGCTACAGTTTGAGATCCATTTGCTAGTGGTGTCGTTATTTTACAAAATACAGTATGAGGAAGTAAGACTATAGACAGCTAAAGTGATTTATGAACATTAACTATTTTTAATCAGTCATGGAGTATTTATGGATGAACTCTCCGGCATGGAATGTGTGGATGCTGCTATCAAAACGCCAAAAACCAGAGGACTTTTTGAAGAAGGAGAGCAGGGACACCTGGAAAAGAATGTAGACAAGTGAAATAGAAGCAAATGCAAGGGCAGGGACACAATAATAATAATAAAAAAAAAAGCAATTACAAGCAATGGATCAACAAGTACAAAATGGCATAGTACAATTATATTCCGAGGGGACAGAGGAGGGTGAAGGGAGGGAGGGAGGTTAATTGGGAAATGCTTCCTCAGGGCAACAAGAGCTGAACAAGGTCTGAAGGAAGTGATAGGTCCGAATTGGTAGAGAGGAGCAGGCAGGGAATTCAGGATGGAAGGAAGGGCCTAACCAGAAGATGAAGGAATAAATCAAGCCATGTGGAGAGAATAACAAATGGGCCATTTTGCCTCCAGTGGAGAGACTAGGTGAAAACTATCAAGACATCCTTCTAGAAAGGTTTGAAAGGGGAGGGACATGGAAGCAGGGGGGAATGGGAGTTTATAAAGAACCTCAAATGCCAATAATGTACTTTGAAAGGTACAGACATTTTAATGTAATTTTATTACATGACTTAGTGTTCAAAATGTAGCTCTTAATGAATTTCTAGGGCACAGCCTCCTGTTGTCCAAATCACATGGAAATATGTGTCCGTAGTTCCTTCCCCCTCGCTGTTTGAATTCCCTTTTTTGTTTAACTGTACCAAGAGAATAGAGAGTGCCTGACAGATATTTGTTCTTGGCTAAAATTCTGTATCGTGCTTTGAAATATTATTCTTCCTAGCAAATGTTAACAGTTGCTAATGTCATTCAAAAATAGTTGAGGAAAAATATGTTTGTGAAACATACAGCTTTTACTGTCAAATTATTTCCTGAGTGAAAGGAAAATACTGTAGTGCTCTGCTATTTATTGAATGGGAATCCTTTAATGTTGTCAAGGATTTCATCAAACTGATGCCTTAAATAAGCAGGCAATCATGTGCCCTGTGTTTCAATGTCTGTTTCCTCACGATGAGGCAGCCACCCTACTCAGCTGTCCAGATGGGACTACCACCCATCACAGTCCTCTCAGGATAACCAGAGCATAACTACTGTGGAGCAATGCAATTATGAATTTCTTGAGGGGGAAAAAGAAGAGATAAGTGCAGGGAAGTCAGCTAACGTGGTACATGGGTGGTTCCAGGCAGCAAAAGGGTTAATCAGATTTTCATTTTAGATAGTCGCCTTAGTAACAATCAGAGAGCCCAGGCTGTATCTTTTCCATTTGTAGGGACTGTTTAGATTTACAGAGTAGCTTAGCTTATTATATACCTGCCTTGATTGCTGGATAAGGCTTGTGATTAAAAACAGAGTAAGATTCATTCTTATAATATTGTAAAGAAGAGCAAAACATTAAAAATGATGTCACTGGTGGTCTAGGGTTCTGGGAAATTACTGATATCGGAACTCCAGGGGCAACAGGCTTCCTTGAAAAGTTAAAATAATGAAGGTCAGCATCTTTTGCTCAAACTTTTAGTGAAAACAAGTCGGGGTTCCCCATTTTTAAGGGTGATTCCGAATCCAGCGAATAACACTGGCAAACAATGCTATGAGGAATTGGACATCAACCTCATTTTTCATGCCAAATTTCAGTAAGCTCTCAGAGATGCATTTGTTTTTGTTGCGGATTAAGTGCTATGTGGCCCTTAAGTCAGGAAGTGAAAAAAAAAAAAAAATATATATATATATATATATATCTGTAACGTGTTTGAAAGGCGCTTATTTTCAGAATGTCTGTAAGAGTGGACCAGTAACTATAAAATTTAAGGTCCTTAATTTATCCATTGGCCAAACAGCAGGAAAACAAACTCGACACGCTGCTCTTCACATGGCCTCAAACCTCACCTGGAGAGACAGATTTCCTAAGGGCAGAGAAAAGCATTCAGTCGGTTTGCCAAGACCAGGTCTGTTGGAGCAGCTGCTGCCAATTAGTGACAAGTGCTATGTAGTGAGGCCATGATGCACATGGAGCTTCCAGAGTTCAGCAGCTTCCGAAATTACTCTCTGAAACAAGAACACAATTCTTAGGAGCATAGTTCATTTCCTGTTCCATGTAGTAACTTGGTAACCAGTGAGCCTCCTCAGAACATCTCAAAAGTCAGTATGTCAGCTCTGGTAGCCGCTGAATTTATACATTATTTACAGACAGCTTCTGATTTACTTTTGCTTATTATATTAACTTAAAAATGCCCAGAGTTCCACCTTTGCCATTCAGCAAGTATCAAATATTTAGCCAAGAGAGCAACTGGAGAGATTTTAGAGCGAAATGAACAAACAAAAACTTGGAAGATTTGAAGACTGCTCAGCTTGGGAGGAAGGGGGAAGAAAGTTTGGTAGAGAGGGGATAGCTGAGTCATGTCAGATCTGTCTGTGCCGTAGCGATCAGCCATACTGGAGTACCAGTTAATTCAGTCAGAGTGTTTTTCTTGCGAAAGCTGCTTCACCGAATTGATGGAAGCATGTGTGTCTGTCTATTTCATGGTGGAAGAGAACAGAAGGTCATTTCAGAGCATGGAGGAATTTGTGAGGTAGGACACCTGTACCTCAAATGAAGACCTATTGTTGAGAAGTTGATGTGGCTGAAAAAGCTCCAAGAAATAAGGGTGGAGTGATTTCAGAAGCTGGGAGGCAGGAACCAAGAAGGAAGAAGGCAGAAGAAGACAAATCATATTAAAATTTTTCCTGTGGCCAGAAAAGATAAGGAAATATCCTGCCTCCCTTTCTGTCCTTCCTCTAACAAATGACCCTTATTCCTGGACACAGGAATTTATACCTAATGTGTAGCTAGATTAAGAGCTAAATAACCTTCTTGTAATCTAACCTTGAAACTTTACCGTTTACAATATTGGGTCTATGCCAATTCTTTGCTCAGTTTGAGTAAGATATAGATTCTTTTTGAAGAAAAAAAAAGAATTCAATAGGTTCAAGGTTTTCCAGAGCTTTGCAGGCTGCCATTTGAAAAACACTAAGTTAAAGAAATTAAAATACTCTATCTACTGTATTTCATATGTAAATCTTGACTGCAAAAGACATGATTTGCCATCATGCAAGTTAAGAGTATATTTGTTTTCATGTTTGTTGTGTTGGATTAAAATGAAAACATCAAATTGAAAAAAAAATGCCATAAATATCCAAGACCCCAAGGGGACTGCAGCCTCTAGGTTGAGAAACACTGGTGAAGGTGAAAAATATATTTTGAGTTCCAAATGGTGCATTTTTCAAATGAACTTTTAAAGAGTCCATTTATAACTAGGACTCCCTGTATTTAATCATTTCACACTAATTTTTCCCTGATTTGAATAAAGAATGTCTCCGGCACAGTCATCTAACATTTCCAACATAATAATGTCATTCCAACAACACTGAAAAATAAAACAAGATCGTTGACAGAAAAACAAGCTATAAATATTTGGTTAGAGTATGGAAGAATTTTTCAAATGTCTAATAATATATTGAGACTGGGCTCTTTATTAGAAAGTCTGTGAACTTTCCTGTCTCCTATGCTCTCCCTCTACAGGGTCACTGTATATTCAAGTCATCTGTGTGTCTGTAACATTTTAGCATGTGAACCAGGATATAGTCAAAAAGACAGATGTTCCATAAAGCTGAAATGAAGAAGATAATTTTCATTCCTGGGGAAATAGTGGAACATTGAAGAAGGATCATTGTCTTCTTCTAAATTCACGGGGGAAACCTGTACGGTCACCCACTTATTTGGCGGAATTATCATCCATCACCATCTCAAAACTCCTTTGTCAGTATCCATGTCCCTTTTGCAGTTACTTCTCTTAATTCTTCAGCCGAGCCACTGACTGCCTTGGAAAGTTTTTATCCCAACCCTCCCACTCAATCCATGAACCTTTTCTTCTCCATAATACAAAGTTAAAAATCTTGCAGGCATTTTCAAAATGACTGCTCTTCTGTGATCTTTAGTACGGTCAGGATTGCCGTCATGCAAGGAGGTCATCAGTACATATCTGTGGATTGTTGGTTTGACTGAAATAGAGTTAAACTGAAGTCAGTCCTACTTTTCATAAGTAGTCCCCCTATCCTCAGTTTTGCTTTCCATGGTTTTAGTTACCCACAGTCAACCGAGGGCCAGAAGCAGATGAAACTCCTTCCGACGTAATGTCAGAGGGTCAATAATAGCCTAATGCTACATCACAGGGCTGAGTCATTCCCCTCATTTCGACTCATCACATGGGCATATTGTAATCTCACACCGTGGAAGGGCGAGTGCAGTATACTAAGCTATTTTGAGAGAAAGTGCACATTCACATAACTTTTATTACAGTATGGTGTTTATAATTCTATTTTATTGTTCATTATTGTTATTGATCTCTTACTGTACCTAATTTTTTATTTATTTTTAAAGATTTTATTTATTTATTTGACAGAGCGAGAGAGATCACAAGTAGGCAGAGAGACAGGCAGAGAGAGAGGGGGAAGCAGGCTCCCTGCTGAGCAGAGAGCCCAATGCAGGGCTTGATCCCAGGACCCTGAGACCATGACCCAAGCCGAAGGCAGGGGCTTTAACCCACTGAGCTACCCAGGCACCCCTGTGCCTAGTTTATTAATTCAACTTTATTGTAAGTATGTATATGTGGGAAAAAACATAGGGTTCAATACTCTCCTTAGTTTCAGGCATCCACTGGGGGTCTTGGAATGTATCACTTAAGGATAAATGGGGGGGAGGGGGTGACTACTGTATTTACTTAAAATTAATGTGCAGACCAAAATTATGCAAATGAAATTGCATAATTACTTTGAGATTTCCAACTGGTTGTTCAGTTGTCAGCACAGGCAGATGATGACTGAGGTCAGTAATGATGTTACCCTCTTCCACAGTTTTCTATGGGAGCAAAGTAAACCGTGGTGGAAAGGGAGAAGGGGAGTGGGTAGGGAAGGAGTAGAAAGGGAAGGGAAGAGTAAGGAAGGAATGAGGAAGCAAAAGAACACTGGAGAAGTTGATTATAGGCAGCATGGATAATTATTATTGGAGTAAGTGTCAAAACATTGCAAATCCAAAACTGATGAATTTTAAGTCTATAAGAACTTTGGGTAAAGAAAATAATAAATATGATGCTAGGAAAAATCAGTGAAAAAATGACTTTGAAAAATAATGTTGAATGGTTTCTCTGAATTTTGATGGGAAGGAGGATCAAGAAAAAACTAAAAGATGGAAGGTGCTCCAGGTAGCTTTGGTGGACATCTGTTTTGTCTCACTGATGAACAATCCACGCTCTCGAAGGCATCCTTAACCTCTGACCTTGTGCATAGACCAGGTCCCTGTAGAATCCCTCAATTTCGAGGCTCGCCCACACTCTTGTTAAGATTTGGGTATTCAGTTTAAGGCTCTGTTAAGAGGAATGTGGAGAACTTGGCTAACTTCCAGAGCAGAGCAGCAAAAATAGTACCGTGAGAAAAGATTAGGGTTCCAGAATATCAAATCATCTTGCCCAAAAAATAGAAGGCTAATACATGACGTAAGTGCCTTTCAAGGTTGAGGAGATATTACCCTTCAATTGAAATTCTGTCTTCATTTTGGAAAACTGAAGGCAAGTGATTTTGTATTACAATTGGACACGTTCAGGTTAGGCCTTAGGGTTAGACTTTTGGAACCTAGTAGTTTGCCAAAAAAACAAAATTCCCCACTGGTCATTAATTATCTCCTACACAACTTTTAGTTATTTCACTCATTTTTATTAGTGAATCATGTATCATTTTATTTTTCCAAACAATTCCAGGGGCATGCATTATTTTAGTAAACAATATCAGGAGTCCGGGTTGTCACCTTATTATTATTTGTTTCTAAGCCTGAATACTTTAAATGTAAGCATTCCAAAGTGCTTGCTCCCTATGTTTTGAAATACTCTATTGCATTTCTTTGATTTTAACTTGTTCATGTGGCATTTCCTAAGAGGGATTTTGAAAGCAACACTGGTTCATTAGTTATTTTCCTAAGTTTGTAAATTGCATGCGAAAAACTTTCACTAAGAATCACCCCTCCTTAAAATCTTAGTCATAGTTTGTCTTCTGCAACAGTATACCTAAAATAGCTGAGAAATTCTGATGCCTTTTTTTTGTTTACCGATTTTAAGATCATTATGCATACTCTAATGCATAATTATAATTATGCATTCATGATGTTACTTGTGCTGGCTTAACTCAGAAATAGTGTGAAGCAGCTAATCTCGAAGCTACAGGCTGTTTCCCATCACTTAGATTCTGATCAGAGCTGTTTGTTGAGTCTTATTGGAACGCGGACTCTATGTGCACCAGTCCCACGTCTGGACCCTTCGTTTTATCATTAGTTTCACTCCCTGCCCTTTCTTCTGCTCTCCAAATCTGTGCTTTTGAGACAGGAAAACTACAAGATAATTTGGTTTTGTCACATATGTGTAGTCTATTCACAGGCATTAAATGAGAGGGATCTCTAAAATTATCCATTTTATTTATAAATCCACATTTTAGTATTATATGTCATAAAAACAGACATAGTGCCATTTCTCATGCTTGAGATTTTACTATCAATTGGCTTTATCATTGAGTTTACTTCAGTGTCGTTTAAACTGGTCTAGTGAAAAACTACCAACCTTTCTTCCATATGTTACAGAATAGTGTGATTTGGGCCAAAAATGAAGTTGGGCTGTGTATCTTACACGTTGTGCCCTTATCAACGATCACAAAGTATTCATGCCTGCATATGGTAGAAAGGATGCTATGTACAACACTGTAAAGGATAATAACATTAAAAAAACCAAACTAGAGTCTTGGTTATTAGTAACTGAAATTTGGATTAGTCTGTAATAGCACAACATGGAAATATACACTCAAGCTATGTCTTATCTGGGGTGCGTAGTTTCAAAAGACATGGAAGACAGAGCTGTAAATAAGGCATTTTGCTCTTCATGAGTCAGGGGGCAGAGCAAACTCTTATTTGTGTTTGTAGTTTAACTTTTCCTTTCTTACAGACTTGAATTAGGGAAAATCATAATTTGTGAATCAGTGACATCGTTTTGTGATTCTCAGATGTAATGGAAATGGATCCCCACCAAAGAGTATGTGTAGAAGTACGTGTATTTGTTGAAGGGACTCTGTATCTGTTTTAAGAGATGAGGCACCATTGTGTCATTTCTTTAATATATTGAGAGCTACTGTGCTTATTTAAATTTCTTAATATTAAAGGACACCATGAATCTGTTTTAGGCATCAAGAAAGGAGAGCATGGATTTTAAAAGGCTGTGTAATACTAGACAAGTCCGTTCACGAGTTCCTTCCAATTAGAGTACGTGAAGTCCTAGAACCAGAATGTGCTCTACAAGTCCCAGAGTCCTGGTCTTTTCCTTTATTAATGAAGGCGCTGGCTCAGGGAAGTAACGTATTTTGACCAAGGTAATCCAGCCATTTGGAGACAAAGCTTAAATCAAACCTAACTTTAGTGAATTCACAGGTCATTTTTGAATATATATGCAACTAGCATGCACACTATATAGCATGAAACAGAAATTACACAGGTAAAGGTCATAGACCTTGTAATCATGGGGGATTTTGCTTTGTGTTTCATTTGGTTTGGTTGTCTTTGACAAATGAGACAACATATTTAAAATTTGAACTAAACGCTTCAAATTATGGTAGTTACATTCAGGACTTTGTTCCAGCGCATGGTATGAGAAAAATCTGCACTATTTAAAATTTTTGAGCTAGTTCAGAAATTCCCAGTTTAGAGTCCAAGGCAAGGAATGGCATAATTAGGAGCTCAGTGTCCAGAGCCTTTTCAAATTATTTCCCAGATGCCCTACAAGCAAATTTTTAGATCTTGTAGGCACTAATAAAAATGGTAGGTAGAAAATTTGGAATAATTCAACAGAATAAATTATTTTATAAGCAATATGTGGAGCTTTTCATCAAGCAAGGTTAGATTTTATTCAAGTAACCTTAAGTTGCCATTAAAATCTTCTCGTCATGCTACTAGTGGTATCATTGTCTCCCCACTAGCCAATTTATTGAGTGGTTAAGAAGTAAAAAGATTGGTTAAAATAGTAAAATCTCTTACATATCTATAGTATGCTATATTGATCATTCTGTTGATGTCTGGACAGAATAAATTAAATTGTAGGCATAAGACTTTACATAGATATTTAACTATTTCTTAAGTTTTTTCCCATCTCTCCAAATCAGTATACCCAATAATTATAAATGAACACTTACTATTTGTCAGGTATCAGTGTAAATGACTTATAAGTATTCATTTATCTCACATCACATCAGCCCCATGAGGTGTTATTATTCTCATTTTACAGATGAAAAAACTGATGCACAGAGAAGTAGAGTTTATTGACCGAGATCGCACCATGGATGAGTAGCAAAGGTTGGATTTAAACTTAAGCAATCTGACTCTAGAACCCATGCTTTTAGCCACTGTGTTAACTGCCTGTCTGTTAAGTCCGTAGTATATGAACTGAGGTTCCTGCTTCTCTTTCTCATGGTGCTCATCACATTGAAGAAAAGTATTGTAGGTCATAAACAATACTTGAATTACAACTGAACTCTTTAGTTTCAGACCCATTGATTCAAAAGAACTACTTTTTTTCCACTTCCGCTCTATTTCTACCCAGTGCTTTTTACTGAAGCTCCTTTTAAACTTCCCAGTTTGACTTTGAACTTCTGTTGGCAGGTGAAACCTCTCTGATGATGTTTTGGTTCAGCGAGCAACCCGGTTTAAGCTGGGGAACATGCTAACTAAACCCGAACTGAGATGTTTCTTTACGTGGAGACTCCCCACACCCCAGACCCCCATCAGGGAGCCAAGACTATATACCACAGTTTAAGTTCCTTAAGTGGGTGCATCCAGAGATTCTGAAGAGTGGAATTGACCATTCAGGCATGAAGGGCTGGCTGAACTGCCTTGCAGCCCAGAGTATACATTGATGCCTCACTGTGAAGTACCATGTTAAGGCTCTAATCTCTTCACCAGTTGAGTACCAAGAGAATCTATTCTTCATTTGTTCTTGTGTGATCAGTGCTGAACTGAGTGAATTTTAGCCTAAAGACACTTCGGATCTCATCATGAATTCTGCTTATGATTAGAAATGTTTATATAGGCTATTTTTTATCCATTGTTAAGCTATAAACATTTCTATAGGGATAAAAATGCCTGTAGTCACAAAAATAAAAATCTTTAAAGTATTACCTATTCTTCAATATTTTTAATATCACTAACTAGGCTATGTTCGGTTCCGTTCCTCTTATACCCACTTGATGCCTGATACTGATATTTAGTGTCTCAGCTAGACTTTTAAGACCTAAAACTGTGCAAATGTGAGAAATAATTCACTATAAACCTATAAATTTCACAGCTCAGAAAACCCTGAAGGTTATTAATGAGGCACCATGCAATTAGCTTATACAAAGTGCGGCTAGGAATCATGCATAATGTAAAACAGAAACTGCTAACCACTGACTCATGGAAGATCATTTAAGCTAGTTTTCATGGACATGAAGAATTGATATTTAACACAATTCCTAAGAAGATTCTTACTGCTTTAACACCATGGAAAGAATTTAGTTTCGTACAGATTTGCTAAGAGAGAAATAGAAAAGAGTTCATGGTTAAGGCAGTTTCCTGCAATGTGAACTTGAACAAGTTGTTTAATATTTTAGACTCTCAGTTTTTACCTGTACAAAATGGACATAACAGTGGAATTGTGAAAATTAATTCAAAAAGTAATGCAGTTCCTAGAATTTTAGCATATCGTTACTGCTTAATGAAATGTTATAAATCATGTATCTTTATAATGTGTCACTCTTCCACCCAGCCAAAATTCTTGTTTTACTGGGAATTCTGCATTTCGATGGAAACAAGTTTCTTTAGGAGTATTAGAAACATAAACCAAGCACTTGCATAGAATAATGTACCTGTTACTGCTTTCAGCTCATTACATACATTAACTCATTTAATCCTCAAAATAATCCTACAACATAAATACTTGCATTATACTTATTTTAGAGATGAAGAAACAGAGTAGTTAAGTAATTTGCCCTAGGTCATATAGCTACTGGATGGATATGTGGTGCAGGCTTAGTCAGCTTGGCACCAAAGTACAAGTTTTAAAATTTGACTATTAAAAAGTATGTTAAATGTGATAATGTATACACACTTAAGATACTATATGTACATAATTTATCTTGGCTCCATTTCATAAAATATTTCTATTTTAGAAATATATTTTCAATATATTTTGATATACTTTAGTAATAATAATAATTAAATGGATATATAGTAAACTGATGTCGATAGAAGTAGAAGTGCATGGCTTAAACCCAGCTATAAATATGAATGATTTATAACTGGGTTTTAGATATAACTGCTAAAAATATAAGCTATATTTTATAGATTTTCAATGTATATTGGAGAAAGCCTCAGTATTTTTAACTTCAGAATTAAAGTGTAATCCCAAATTGGCATGACGATCCCTTAAGATGAGTCTATTAACCACTTCTCATCTATTACTACGCTGTCATTTGGTCATGCACCATCAAATATGCATTGAGATTTCTGAATGTATCAGTCATATACTTGACATATCATGAGCTTGATTATAAATATTGATTTAAATAATCTATGTGTATGTCATTTAGTCATTTTTATTATCAATACATTGTGAACATCTAGAGAAGATATAATTCATCTTTCATCATTCTATTCTTAAGAGTTTTATATATAGTAGATATTTAACAAATGTTTATTGAATGAATAATGAATACACCTAATTTCTAGTAAAGTAAAAAGTGATTATTTTAAAAGCAGAATAACCTAAATAAATCTCTCAAAATAGAAATGGCATAGAGATATCCAAAATAATACTGATTAATCATTACTAATTAGAATGTTGATAGATAAAGTTACATTTTTTATGTGGCAAAAACCACTTCTGGACAATGTAAACCAACTTGGTCCAACTTTTAATATCATATACATGTAGCCAAAGGCAGAATTTAACCCCTGGTATTTGCGCTTAACCATTAAGTTTTTGTAGATGTATTATTTTGTCATGTTAACGTTATTTAAATAGTCTTTCTAGGGGTGCCTGTGTGGCTCAGTCAGTTAAGCATCTGACTCCTGATTTGTGCTCAGGTCATAATCTTGGGGTCCTGCGATCAAACCCCACATTGGGCTCCATGCTCTGCGGGGAGTCTGCTTGAGGATTCTCCCCTTCTCCCCACCCCCTGCTCACTTGATCTCTCTCTCTTTTTCAAATAAATAATAGATCTTTAAAAAATATTCTTTCTAACATACACGTTGATGCTTTTATTCATATTTCTATTCCTTTTATGAAGAATATGGTTTGAGAAGTTTGTCCAGGGGTGGTATTAATAAAGGTTTATCTCATTTGGTTCTGATTCCAGAGTATGCTCCATTAGTTGCCCCACACCTACAGGTATATTGAACAAAGACCCCCCTGCGTTGGGAGCATGTAGAGGTGAATGTGTTTCATTGGGGAGAGTCCTCTTCTGCTTGCTTTTCTCCAAGGAAAGCAAGGCAGCCTCCCTCCGGAAGGGAAGGCCACACCCAGTAACTGAGCACTTGACTTTTATTCTCTGGAAGGACAGAATTAGTAGAGTCCTTCTACATCTGCTGATTTGGAAAAAAATATTGAAAACTACTATCTTGGTCAGAGTCTTACTTTAGATACTTAATGTAAGTGTTTGCAATATTCTCGTTATTAGGATGTCTCGCAGATTAGATAAGCTTTGTTCCACTAGTCTGTAGCACCTTCACACTTTTGCCAGCTAGACAGCCAAGCTTTGAAGCTTTTGCACCCAACTTTCAATAACTTGTGTCATGAAAATCTGCTTTCCCAAAAGATGCTATATTTATCACAGTGCCTACTGTATGGTTTAACAATGCCATCGTTTTTCTTTTTCCTCTTTGGAGGGAGATACCTTTCTCATTCCTGTTCTTCCATTTTGCCATAGACTGTTACCATCAGTTACAAATATCAAGTATATTTCAAGTTCAAGATATAGGGGAGTTCTTAATCATGTATGGTTACAGGCGAAAATAAAGGTACACATCATGAAAACAAAACATGTAGTGTTTTGGGGGGAAAAGGGAAAAAAAACCCTTTTCCATTTGGTTTTAAAATTTACTATATTGTTAATATCAGAATTGCCCTTTTTTCTTTGGAGGGAAAGGGCTGATATTAAGATTGGCTCAAATGGTAATAAGGAGACAGTTTAAAAGGTATCCAAAAGATTCATTACATATTGCAGTGGATTAATTCATGAGGGACAGACATATCTCAGTATCTGAGGATGACTTTGTGCAGGATAGAGCTTTTTCTTTCTTCCACAGAATGCCTTTGGGGTAAATCTCAAAAAGAGACTGCTGAATAGAATTGACCACTATTTTTTTTTATGAGTAAATAGGTCATCGATAGTTGAATGTATGTATATATATCTGATACCTGCTCTGTATAATTCTTCAACTAAGATTTTTATTTTGACCACACCACTTTCTCTGACCTCACCATTCTCCTTGTACTAATATCCTGAGGTAAAGTAAATTAGATGGTTTTATTTACTGCTTGAGCAATTAAAAAAAAAAGAGTAGCATTTCTTCAAGTAAGTGTAAGCCCAGTGTGTTGAAGTTTCATACATATCTTCACACTCAAGATTTGAGTTCAGACTTGACAAAAATTCTATGGTAGAAAGCCTCATGATATTATTGTCAAGCTATAAGGACATTGGAGATCATCTTAAAAAGGAGAAAGATGAGATCAAGAGAGGTTAAATGATTGGCCCTAGGTCGCACAGCTGGGATCATGGCTTTCCAGGTCCCTGAACCCCGCCACAGGTTTATGTGAGGAAGGATATTCGAGAGCAATTTCCTTTTTCCTTCCCAAGGCTTCGGTGCTGACACTCTTTTGCACATTGCACTAGGTGCAAGCCCAGAAATTCTGCCAGGAGCAAAACAGCACTCCTTAAACACTCTGTGACTTTCAGAACTGTATAAAATAAAAGGTTGAAGTTAATGGTTGCCAGCTTGCAGGGAGTAGTTCCTCTTCGGAGCCAAATATATGTGGAGAACAGATGAGACTGTGGGAGTGAGTTGGCAAAAGGGAAAGAGAAATGAATCTATTCTTTTTTTGAAAATGAAAGCATAATAAATATCTGGATAACTTGGATGTTTATTATTCACTTAGAGATTCTTGCCATTTAAAAAATGAAATATCTGTATCTTTAGCGTGAGTATTCTTGAATAGTATTATATTATTTTTCTAACTATCATGAAATAATCTTTTTTTGGGGAAGTAAAGAGATTATTTTAATGACCTGGATATATGGAACTATTTGTGTTCACATTCTTAAAAGATCATTATTTCTTATACTGAAATTCTTATATTTAAGCAGTGACTCATGTTGCGATAATGGGTTTCCATAATTTTGAGAACTTAAAGCAAATATACCTCAGAGATAATGATTATTTAAATTTTTGGTTCATGGAGATAAAACTGTCTTTGACATAAGGAGTATGGATATAGGAGCCAAGAATTCTATCATTTTATTTCACACTCATTTTGTTTTTGAAAAGTCTCTTACCGTGTTTGAGATCCCACATACCACAGTGATCTTAAAGATGCTTGTTAGCAGAAGCTCTCTGGGATTTCACTCTCATGCTATCCTTGAGGGATACTTTGTAGAACTGTGCTCAAGAGAAACACTATTCTAATGAAACCTTCCTGGGATTTTCATTCATAAATCTGTTCTGTGCCTAATGGTGTAGTGTAGTGGTCCTTGTTAGAGCACATTACTGATGCCTTTCCAATTTAGACTTCTCACATTTTTTCTAATTTAAGAGTATTCTTAATTTATTTGAACTTGAATTTGAAAATGTATCTAGCACATCAATTTTTTTCAAGCAATAGAAATTTGATAATCTCTTACTAAGTTGAATTTTGTTGTTTCTTTAACAATTATTGTAGGTAAAATACTTGGTATCGGTTTGGAAATTCCTGAAGTTACTTCTTCATTTAAAAAAAAATTTTTTTTAAGTTTTTATTTATTTTTTCATTTAAGTAATCTGTATACCCAGCATGGGGCTCAAACTCAGACCCCAAGATCAAGAGTTGCATGCTCTTCCAACTGAACCAGCCAGGCACCCCGGAAGTTACTTCTTTAAATCTGTTTGTACATCTCTCTCTCTCTCTCTCTCTCTCTCTCTCTCTCTCTCTCTCTCATTTTTAGACACAATAAACAAAAGGAAGATGGCAACTCTCACCCAAAGCACATCCCAATGTAGTTCGGTGGCCGTTTCATTCTTTTTTAAATGTAAGCACATGACTTCAATGGAAACGCATGATACACCTAGTAATATGTGAATGATGTCTGGCATTCATTAGACACGGAGAATATTTAGGTGTTATTGCTAAGAACCTGTTTTTATATCATCACAGATAATGTTGACCCTATAAGACCACATGGAATAGAGTTACTCTGTTTCTGTAATTTAAAGTGACCTTCCATTTTTTGAAAGAAAAAAAATCTCGGCCTCAGTAGCATCAAGCTCAAACATTTCACATGGTGTCCTATATAACTTTTTAAAGGATGTTTACTAAAAAAACACAGTTTTATTAGGTGGAAGTCATCATACTAAATGTATTCTTTCTTTTTTTTTTTTTTTTACATTTTATTTGTTGATTTTTTTAAGTAAACTCTCCACCCAGTGTGGGGCTTGAACTCACAACCCTGTGATCAAGAGTCACATGCTCCACCAACAGAGCCCATCAAGTACCCCCATACTAAAAATTTTATAGTTCCAATCAAATCAGTCATGTTGAGACTGTATGCCATGCAAAGAATTACTGAAAACACAGTTGTGTAGGGCCTCGAGTTATATTACTTGATATTTCTCCCCATTGTTCATAGTCCAAGATGTTAAGTTATTATGCCCCTGTAGGATAGGCTGTTGGTGAGGGGAATTTTTAAATTCAAGGTCACCGTAACTAGAAACCTCACACAGTTAAAGGGAGAGTGGTACAATGTTTTCGTGACTGTCAGATTGTGTTTGAATTTAATTCCAGTGTGGAGAACTGCTTGGATATATTAACTGAAACTTTTACTGTGTAGTAAAGTACAAGGTCAAGTCACATACAGTACCATTTTTTCATTTAGATGTAGATAATAATTCAGTTGGGGGAGATTGGCCA
Source organism: Potos flavus (assembly GCA_028534135.1). Classification (NCBI taxonomy): domain Eukaryota; kingdom Metazoa; phylum Chordata; class Mammalia; order Carnivora; family Procyonidae; genus Potos; species Potos flavus. The sequence continues at coordinate 25,170,659 of CM052900.1, read as the reverse complement.
TTTTTCTGGTTCTAACTATTTAAATCTAATGTCCACAATAATTTTGGAAATTTTTCTATGCCTACTATCAAGTGTGTTTTTATAGCTGAGAGAATAGAAACAGCGATGAATTGTTAAAACAGCTATGAATTTTGCCAAATAGACTTCGGCCCTCTTCACCTATTGCCCACTTAAGGAATCAACATACTGAGAGCATTTTTATCAGCATCAAACCACATCTCATGGCATTGGCTTAAGATTCTCTAATGAGATTTTGTTATATTTCCTCAACTAAAGTCAATGGAGGCCAATTTTTCCATCAAGTGACACTTCTAGCTCTTTTAAAAGGCTGTAAAGTCAGGCTCTTCTCATAGGTCAGATTTTCCTAGGACTTCTAGCTCTTCGTAAGCCTCGTTTTGGAAATCCTCAACAAATATTTCCAGCAAAATTTGGAATCCCTAAGACAGCATTATGTCACCAGTTTCTTGGGTTAGAATTATCCTCTGTGCTTTACCTTTGGGCTGTCTACTTTTATCTCCATTAACCTTTTGGCTTGAGTATAAACATTTATTGAAGGCTACCTCCTTTGTCGGTCCAGTAACTCCAAAGGTTAGTGAGAAGTGGATGCTAGTTTGACCTCTTTTATCCACATTAGATGATTCTAATTATTCCTAAGAAATGACACTTTTGACCCATTTTGTCCTTGTCAAGTTTGTCTAGTTGTAGGCTGTCGAAGCCTGAAACTCTGGGTTCAAACAGTCCAGGAGTGCACATTTTTCTAACTTACAATGTGGAGCCTCAAAAGTGCACACTATTTCTTTTTCCTTTTAAAACATGCCAGTTTCACTGAAACTCAGGGCTCCTGTTGCGTACCTTGAATTGATTTATTCCTGAAAGACACTGCCTAGATATGAAGTGCAAACTTTAAGCTGTAAAAACCCATGGGCTGTTGAATACAGAAAAAAAAATGAAGAAAACCCTTGCATAAGTGAGGATAAGCTAGGTTTTGCTGAGGTTGCAAGCAACTCTAATATCACAGCGACTTTTTACATAAAGAAAGAAGTTTCTTTCCTTATCACGCTACACGGCCATTGTGATTCCCGGGGCTCCCTCCTTACATGCTTCCACGATCACCTCAGCAAAAGCAAGGTGTGATGGTGAGTCCGTTGGCTCTTACGGCTTCTCTGTGGAAGTGACACAAGCCATCTCTTGTTCAGTTTTATTGGTCCAGCGAAGTCATATGGCCACCCCTAACTTGAAAAGAGATCTGGAAAGCAGAGAGCTGGAAACAGCTCATCAGTAGCCCTGGTGACTACCACTAGGTTTAAATTGGATACTTAACGAGTTTTTGTCTTGACTTTTATGTGAATAGCTACAAACATGACCAGCACCTGAGAAATAGTAAGGATTCAGTAAATGATTTTGGACATTTTTAATTTGTTTATTCATGTAGCTATTCAGCAAAAGTTTGACATGCATCTGCAGTGCACCAAACACCGTGCTGGTTGCTTTAAATGACTTTCCTTAAGATAAAAATGATTTGGCAGGTGTGCATTCTGAAATTCAGGCCATTCGAGTTGCAGTGGTTCTCCGGTCACAGAGCCTGCCCATAGCACATAGTAGGATTCAAACCGACTATCTGGCTCCAAAAACGGTAATGTCCTTTTGGTTCCATCTCAACTGTAAGGTCAATGGTGAATCATGAAATGTTTTAAATACTTAATTGTAGAAGTGGAAATTATTATAATCACTACTATGTGTATTTTCGTACTTGAAGACAAGAACACTAAGCATATCTAATGACTGTAGAATGACAATGTAGATTTGAGGTTATTCCAACAAAGAAGAAGCTGTTTCATGCTTTTGAGTACTTTTGATAAGGCACTTAAAGTCTTTTTTTCTTTTTTTAACTGTAAGTCAGTAAGCCCAAATGCCTTTTGTATTAGTCTTCTATTGCTGCTGAAACAAATTACTATTAATTTCATGGCTTAAAACAACCCAAATTATCAGTTCTATAGATTGGAAGTCCAGTATGTATCTCATTAGACTAAAATCAAGATGTCAGCAGGATGCGTTCCTGTCTGGAGGTTCTAGGGGAGAATAATTTTCCCGCCATTCCAGCTGGTGGCAGAATTCGGTTCCTCGAGGTTGCAGAACTGAGGTCCCTGTTTCCTTGCTTCCTGAAACTGAGATCCCAGTTTCCAGACCCCACAGTGTTCCTTAGTTTATAGGCTCAGTATGCCATCTTCAAAGGCAGCAAAGGCAGGTGGAATCCTTTTCATATGGAATCTCTTTGATCTATTGATCTGCCTTTCTCTTCTATAAGAACTCATGTATTTAGATGGGGCCTATCCTGATAATCTAGGATACTCTCACCATCATGGTCCTAAGTTTTAATCACATCTTTAAAATCCCTTTTCCCAAGTAGGGTAACATATTCACAAGTTCCAAGGAATTTGGGTATGGAAACTGTTAGGGGTTGTTTCCCTATCATAACTTTTATATCCACTCTCTTTCCCAACATATCGTGCCAACTGTATCCTCTGTAGGATGCTAATAAAATCTTGGCATTACTTTCTTTATTTGTGAAATTAGGGAATGAAACTCATTGAACTTTGAAGTTGCTTCCAGCTCCTAACATTGTAGACTTGTATGAGTCTTTATGATAGAGACATGGGAAAGTGAACCTAATGATCAATGTGGATATTATTGTTATTTTCTATTCATGGATTTTGCTGGAGTGTAGATTTCATATAATCCTGGATAACTCCTTCCTTCTCACACTTGGTAATCTTCTTTGAAGTCAGTCAATCTCTACAAAAGTTGACTTCTTCAGAAAGAAATTGACTTACCTCAAAACTGTAATAACTGGTCCCTTGAGATTTTTTATCTACTTATTATTTACTTTACAGCTTGGGTATAGCTTTCAGCAAGACTTTGCTACATTTTTGCCTTTGCTTTATTGGTTTAGAGTAAAAGAAATTGTTTTTTCTTGTTTCTTAATAAGTCAGATTCTGCCTGTGCCCAGGTGTAATAAAGGCTTTCAAGGTTTTAAAAGGCATGATGCCTAACTTACTACTAAGGAAAGATATTAATTAACTAGTTTTATTTGTATCATAAAATTAATTCCTTCAAATCCGAATTTGCTTATGTACTAAGTAGAGAAAATGTCAATCCCTAAGTCCTAGAGTTTAAAAATCAAAAAAGATAATTGAGGGGAAATACAATACCCACCGTTTAGTGCTCAATAGATGTAAACCACCGATATTGTTTTAACCATAGTAGTAGTAGTACGGGTGGAGGTGAACAAGTCACCCCCAGTTTGCCCAGGAATTTCCAGTTTAAGTGCTGAAAATCCAGCACCCTGAGAGACCCCTCAGTCCTAGGAAAACCCAGACGGTTGGTCACCCCAGGAGTGGTAGTGTCTGGAGACAGAGCTAGACATAGAAATGGGGTCCTACTTCTACCAGCTATTTGACTTAAAAGAAATTATTAATCTTTGAGTTGCAGGGTTGTTGTTGTTTTTTTAATCTGAGAATGGACATGAAGACTAAATAAGTCAGGGAAGTGTCTGAGAAAATCCTTGCACAAGTAGCATGCATCATAGCACCCTTATGAAAGGTTTTGCCTGGTATGAAAAGGTCCTTCAAAATAGGCTTCTCACTTGCCCTTCCAGACACATTGTTGTTATTTTTCTTCCACTTACCAGTAATAATAGTAGTGATTATGAGGATGATAGCTGATGCATATCTAGTGCTTTGTACATACCAAGAACAGCTCTAAAGACTTTGTAAGGAGTGAAAACCAAAGAGTCCCAGAAAGACTCACTATTTCCTATACTCGCGACTCTCTTATAAACTGCTCAGATTTTCCCAATGCTATACCACCAATTGCAAATTCTCCCTGTTTATCCTTTAAGATCTTGTCTAGATGTTACCTCCTTTGTGATATCTTCCCAGAATCCACATAGCAGAAGTTTCTCTCTTGCCTTGCGTTAATCCCAAAACAATTTACACATGACTTTGCACTCCTTATCATGCTACTTTTTGCATTATATTAAACTTTTTCTTATGTATCTGTATCTTTCACCAAAAAAGATGTCCTCATACTCCTAGCACCTAACACAGGACCACGATAGAGGTGGTTTGTATGTTCATAAATGAACAGGAGATCATAGTATCAACAAAATCAGTTGATTTGCTTTACACTAAAAGAGTCCCTAAAGAATTTAAGTGATCAGTATCTTTCATATTATCTGTGGAAAATTGTAAAAGCTGATTTACCGTGTAGAAATCTTTGTGGCTTTAAGAACTATGGAGTATAAAGATTAAATAAAAGGCATGTCTCTCCCATGAAATAACAGTACAATAGAAGTGGGGGAGGTGCCTGCTGTTGAATTCTGTTCTTTCAAACCGAAAGAGAGAAGGTGTTAGCAGTAAGACCACGAAATCTCCTACATGCGGGTTTATCGAAATGGTGCGCGCTCTCCTGTGACTCGTTCTGCCCACTGCTCAGAGACCTGCTGACCCCCATGTGTGGATTTACCTGTTTCTCTGGTAGTAAGAGAAGCAGGCATATGCATAATTAAGACCTAATATTTAATTGGATATGGATCATTATCATTTCAGATTGAAGAAGCTTGCTTGTCCTCAATTCTGTTTTCAAACGGAAATAAAAATGGTCACTCAGAGTAACAACCATAAAGATAACTTGATAACATTTTTGCCTGCTGTTAAAAAAAATGATATAAAATTAGTTCTTTCCTCTAGGGCTTTCACCTAACCATCTTAGAGGACTGTACTTTCAGGGACAATTTCTATAGTTTGTTACTAGCGAAGTTTCTCTGAACGTGTAAAGTACCAGATAAATGTTTGCCAAATATTAAGATATGTAGTTGAAAAATTAAGAATTTAAAATGTATCAAAGTATGAATATAAAAAAATTTGTGGGCTAGTATTTCTCACCATTGATCTGGTTTACCATCTCTTTTAACTTTGAAATATTTTTTTCAGACTTCTTTTTTTTAATTTATCCATTAGGGCTGATTTTTTTCATTAAACAGTATGTTTTATGGTTGTTCTATCTCTTATAATTGATACTTCAGGAAATGGCTTAACATTCATCTTATGCCTAGTTGTCGATACGGGTTTGCAGCTAACAATAGATTCATGTCTCAGACGCTATCATTGTTGTCATTCAGCGGGTGAAATGGGTTTTCCAGATTCCTGAGGGATTTGAAATGACCAGATTACATGGGACTCCTCAAGTGAATACTTATTAATGCCAATTTGGGAAATTTGCGTCAGAGTCCCAGAATGAGCTGCGATCTCTTTGGTAGGATCATATCTAGGTGAAGATTCATTCAAAAATTACCTGGAGACCCTTGCATTGTAGTCTGTGTTGTGGTTTTGTGATATTTGATATACAGACATGGTCTGGTGGATGATAAATGTCTGAATGCCAGTTCACTGTGACTCATCGGGAAACAACAGTCTTGCTGAAGCTCACTTGTTTCCTCCCCAGTTTACTTCCTGCCACGTTTTTCGTAATTAAAGACAAATAATTTGGATGCCAGACAGCCTAAAACGATGAACATTCTGAACCTTATATTTAAAATATACAACTGGAAATATTTTTTTAGAACTAGGGCACGAGTCTCCCTGCTTTGTGTGCTGCTCAGAGGGAGGGATGTCATGCTTTAGTCGCTCTGCCTCTGAATTTATTCACGATCCCTTTTTTATAGTCTTTCTGGAGACGATGTATGGTGAATCATTAGCATTATTATTATTTCAGTTACCGTCAGACTACATATCCACACCTAGCAGAGGGGGTTGGGTAGATTTCATTATTCATTCGAAAGAAATTCCTACTCTAATATAAATGTTGCTCAGGATAGAGCTTTGAAATGGATCCTGATTCTTTAAATTCTTTCCTGTCTGTTTCAGGAAATAGTGAGATCCTGTTGATAGTAAAGTACAATGTGTCTAAAGTTCACTTCTAAACACTCTGCTCTTTGCAATGAAAGTCATCTGCATTCTCTTTATAATTCAGAGCCGCAAGAGATCTGTCTAATCTTGGAGATCTGATCCAGTATCATTTAGGAAAAAAAAAAATCCTTAATAATTCTACCATTCAGATTAAGGAAAAGCAGTAAAGCCTTACAGCTTCTGTTGTCTTAAAAAGATATAATGAGACAGGGGAATAAGGACTTGGATTATGGTTTGGGAGATTTAGTTGTTTGTAAAAATAAAATGATTAGTACAGTTATTATTCAAGTTTTTAATCAATGAAAGCAAATGGCATCTGTTTGTTATCATTCTTTCCGCAGAAGACAAAGGCTCAGGTCCCAATGGTGCTGACAGCTGGTCCCAAGTGGCTACTGGATGTGACTTGGCAAGGAGTGGAAGACAACAAAAATAACTGCATTGTGTACAGCAAAGGTAAATGCAGGATCCTTTCCCTCTCTCTTTGCAAGTTTTGGAATCTGAGCAAGGCAGGACTGCACCAAGTGAGTTGGAATGAGAATGCAAAGTGAAACGTGATCCTCTCTTTTCCTTTTTCCCTTAAGAATCTCTCTAACCTTTGTTTCCAGCAGAGCCTACTGGGCTTTTTCTGTACAGTATAAGACAGAAAGTGTTATACCATTAATGACTTAGTTCTGCACACATTTACCTAACCCTGTATTTGAGTGGCGTGACTGGTACCTTCCTTGCTGTTAGCTTTATTGATAGCCAGTTTGAGGAAATCCCAGGTTCCTCCCTCGTAGACATTATCTACAGAAAGTAAATTCCTTTTGAAATTTAGCAATTCGTGTCAAGGTGCATGCTCCAGGAGGCATTGCATTCCAGCCACTTTCTTGAAATCACTCATGATGAGGATAGCTGAAAGTGAAACTACCGCAAAGACTGAGAATTCTTCCCTATGGTGATTTCTGAAGGGCAGGAGGCAAACGGGGAAAGAGGAAACCAATGGCTTGCAGAGTTTTGCCTTTGATTTGCTCAGTGTGACATCAACCTAGACGCATCATCTAGTACACCCAGGCTACAAAGGAGCCGAAAGTCCATGATAGCACTCCCAGGCACAGGCCCCTCTTCGTGTGTGGTGTGGTTTGGGGCACTTTTCTCCATATTCGAGTTATGGGCCCCAGCTCTGTACTCTTACAGTGAAATCCCTAATCATGCCTCTTCGTAAATATTGCAAAACCTTGGGCTTCTCATGTTTAATTTCTTTTAGCTTTCTTTTTTAACCAAACAGACCTGCTGAGATCAAAGATTTACTCGCACATTGAACCTAGAAACCATAAAAGCATACAAGGGAACAAGCAAATAAGCACCCCTATCAATATATTAACATATAAAACACTAATCATAACATCAAAGACTCTTAAAAACTTGCTAGAAACAATTACAACTTGTTCCTATAATCATTACAATTTGTACACTTATAAGAGGATTGCCTTTAAACTACCATGAGCCTTTGAAAGTTGAAACACCGGAAAGAGGGAATTTGCAAGCTAAAAAAACAATCTGCACACCAGGATCTGATTATATTCCTTTTCCTTCTATAATTGTTGGTCCCAGACCCACTCATTTTTTCTAACCTGGAATACCTGTGGTAAGCTGGTGGGAGCTTTTAGCTGGAAGGAAAGTGTGATTTTCCCAGGATATGTCAATACGATCTATCAAAGTGGAAGGAAATCGTATAGTGAACCAGTTGACCAGTGCCCGTATTCAGAAGGCAGAAATACAAAAGAGGCCTTGGAATGTAGGATTAATTACGAGGAATAAATTTTGGTTATATAGTGTCTTGTCTCCGTGATGGCAATATAATATGGAGGAACCAAGAGAATAGCTGTCCCCTTGTCATAATCCAAAATCCATTGCATTTTTAAATCAGCCATTCTTTTGGGAGAAATGATTGTTATATTGTTACATATAAGGAAAGAAATATGGTAAAATTGCAATTCCGTGTTCAGTGGAGTACTTTAACTTGAACATGTTTATGTATTTGTATTATGGTTGGCTATATGTTAAGTCTTTTGGCAATGAACAATTTGGAGTAATTTATGGAAGGTTACTAATTGATTAACTCATAAAGCATGCATCGAGCCTAACTACGTGCTAGCCTCGTACGTGGATACTAATAGCCGCCATTACTAAGCCCCGCTAAATCTGTTCCATGGCACTTCTGTACCAGATTGTATGTGTTTCTCTCATTGTTCTTCATCACTTTGTTTTATGATCGTTATTATATGGGCTCAAGAAAGAGTAAAAAAGCTAAAAGTTAGAAAAAAAGAAAAAAGGTAAAAAGTTAGCTATTAACTTTCAGCAAAAGTAAAAAGTAAAAAGTTAGCTATTATTGTCTGCCTTTCCGATCTACTCTGTAGTTACCAAGGGCAAGAACTATGTCTTAGTCACCTTCCTATCCTTGGTCTGGTATGCTGCCTGTACAAAAAAAAAGCACTAAATAAATACTCATCGGCTGACCAGATAAACAAAGGATGAGTGGTTGCCAGAAACTGTAATAGGCATTTCACATGCTCGAATGATGAACCATATGAATTATGGCTATTTAATGCTTCTTAACCTACAAAAGGTAATTTGACATTGTTCAACTTAAGAACTATTGGTATTATGGTTCAAACAGCAGGGACTGCAGCAACTACTGTAGAGACATTATTTCATTTTATCTTCACTGAATACCTCCTATGAGGTAATTAATATATTACTCCGTTTTACAAAAGGCGAAATTGAGAATTAGGTGGGTTAAGTAATTTGCCATGGTCACATAGCTAGAAAGTGGTAAGAGTGGGGTTCAAATATGCATTTGTCTAACTTAGGGTCTGAGTTATACATATTGAATAATTTCTCCCCATATTAGGCTTTCAAACAGCTCAATGACATAGGTAGTGTGTTTCTTATTTTACATAGTTTGGCGTTATGATTTAGAAAGATGGTATGGCTCTTCTTGGTCATGGAGAGCTAATAATGGAGCCAAATTTCAATCCGGGTCTTGATCATTCCAAACCTTATATCCTTATACTGTGGGACTCTGCTTTCTCCCTGCCATTATTATATGATTAGTAAATTCTTCTATATCACTTGGGTATTTATCCCTGGAAATCACAAAGAGTGTATATTATGGTATGGCACTCTCCAGATGCCTTATATAGAATCCCAAGTTAATTTAAAAAAGAGCTCTGTGACCTAATATCGCCTATCATGGCGCCTCTTGAAAACTCACAATGCCTGCTGCCATTACTACTCTGAGAAGTTCTATAGTAAAGCACCTGTTTAACTCATTTGACCATATGATACATATATTTTTTCTCCTTCCAAGTGGACACCCGTTAGAATTAGTGTTCTGGGTAACACACTCAGAAAACCCTCCTATAAATTCTATTCTGCTTTCCAAGATGGGCTTCAGAGGCCTGATACTAATTCCTACTCTTCAGATTGCCTTTGGAGAGAGGGAATAGCTCACCAAGACTATGTCTCAAAGTTTTGTGAATACCTTAATATGCTATGATTGTACTAGGGATCACTTGAGTCATGGAAAACATGACCCAAGGAAGCATTCCTGTCAGGGCCCCATGGAATCTGAGTTTGCTGTCTTCATAGGCCTACAGGTATGATAAGGCTCCTTAAAGCAAAAGAGTTTTGTAGTTGGAAGGTTTTGGTGATTTAGATTTAATAAGTATTGACTTGGGCATCCATAACGTGTGAGGCATTTTCATAATATGTATGTTATTTATTATTTGGGACTGTTTTCAAGTGATAGAAATCCAAAGGAAATTGGCTTATCCAAAAAAAAAAAAAGAAGAAGAAAAAGAAGTAGTGTGTGTGTGTGTGTGTGGGTGTGTGTGTTGAGGGTAGGGAGGTCATAAAACTGAGAGTCCAAGAACGTTCTAGATTTCAGGAACAGCTTAATCTGGTTGCTCAAACTTCATCCCCAGACTGTCTCTGTTTTTTGCCCCTTCTTTCTTTTGTGGGTTTCATTTTCAGAAACATTCTCCTCAGGTAGTGGGAAGCTGCAGACTTATTCTACCAGCACAGAAATTCCGACAAAAACCGCTTTTCTGGGTTTTGATTAAGACACATCACATACCAGTTTTTGATCCAATTAATCACAGTGACCCTCCCTGGCAGACTACAATCATCCGTAGAGTAGAATTAACCCGACATGAGCCACTAAGGGAAGAAATACTTCCCCAAATGAAACCAAAGTGCTGCTGACAGATACAAAGGAATAGTTGCCTGATAGGCTAACTTCATGCACTTAGAGACAACACATAATTCCTAATGTCTAAGAAGCGCTTGCTGAAGATGACAAATAAATTCCTGAAGCCAAAATTGCATTTCCTTATTTTGTTTTCCAGCTAAGAACCTACATTACTTATGAATTCTATGCCAGAATCATTATTATAGGACCTGGCTATCTGAGAACATATCAGTACCTATTTACAAATAGAATGTAAAATGCGTATATGTAGCATTTTTTAAATGCCCTGACTGTGAAATTTTTGATATCATTTTCTTATGGTGTGTTAGATAGGCCATTTAGTGAGTAACTATTCCCATTTAAGAGGCATACTTACTTCTTAAAGTATTATTAAATCTGAGCTAATAGCAAAATTAAATATAACTATAGTTTTCATTTCCAGGGTGTCCATCAAATAATTATTATAAAATTATATTATATCAGTGCTATGTGACAGGCTGCCATCATCTTGTTTTATCAAAGCAAAAAAGTATAGTATTTGGCATTAATATTGTAATCTGATGTACTTTTTCCCTGCCTCGACTACCCCCTGTCATTCCAGAAAGTAATTAGCTCATCCAGACACTGATGGACCAGACTTGTTGGGTCATCTGTTTTTTGCCATTATTCTCAACAGACTCCAGATAATTCTAATTTCCTTATCTCCAATGGAAAAAGACTGGAAAGCACCATGCTGAAGTTAAAGGGAGGATGCTGGGGGGTAGGATTAGCAAGGCCTGACCACTAACTCCTAAAATCCACTAATGCCTATTGAGCGTCAGAGATGGAGTTTTCTTCTCTATACCACGGTGTTCTTTACTCTATAGTGTTTGCACAGTACGGTGACCTTTCTCACATATTAAAAGTAAATAGGTTACTTCATGTTGATTTTGTTTTTGTTTTTGAGTACTCAGAATTAAGCCTTGAGCTTGTGGCTGTGTTCATTCAGTTCATTTGAAGTAAGGAATAATGGAGTTTTTTGTGGAGTTGTCATTTCAGAGTAGACACGTTCTCTAGGTACCAATACTAAGAGAATAAACATTGTCCATCAAAAGAATGAAAACGTGTCAATGAACCCTCACTCCCACCTTAACCACAGAAGATTTGTTTTTATATGAAAGCACAGTATGATTGTAAAAAAAAAAAAAAGCTGTTGCTGGTATGTGACTTTGGGCAAATCACGTATCTGATAAATCTTGATTTCCTCAGCCGTGAACACGGAATAGCCATGGCTGTGTTGGAGAATTTTTGAGAGGAAGAACCTTGTAAACTTAACTGTGTATATTATTATAAATATTATATTGCTAATTATCCAATTTGTCCTTGTGGACACGTCAGTACAAACTTAGAGGAAATGAAAACGGACCTTTATGTTGGTATGAAGCAAGTGTGCAAGAAAACGTGTCATCTGATACCAGTTTTATAGCCAGGGATTCCAAAACTCTCATTCAGTTACTGTTCAACCCACGTCTCAGTCTCTACAGAGAACTGTCTTATAGAATCAAGGCCCTTTGCCCTTTGCCCGAGATGTTACTGGACTTTTTTTCCCTTGAACTCATGGTATTCTTATTTTTAGTGGAAGTTTTAGGTAAAATGTCTAGTATCAAGATGATAATGATAGTACTGTTAATACTAATATAATATTAAGCACTTATTCTATACAGACATTGTTTTAAATACTGTACCTGCATTTTCTTATTTACCATTACAACAGGCTCATGATGTAAGCAGCATTGTCCCTGCTTTACAGATGAGTAAACTGAGGGTTTGGATAAGTTAAGTAAATAATTCAAAGATCTTTGGCTCAGTGGTGAAATCAGGCTTCAGTCTTGAAGCACATTGACTTTCAGTTCCCAATTATACAATTAACAGAGTTTTAATGCTGCCCTTCACTGGGCCAAGATTGTAGGTGATTGCTCTTCTTCACAAATTTGCATCCATCCACAAATTTATCAACACCTCTGTGTTCTTTTCCCTCATTCTGTGGTGAGCTAAAATAGCAGTCACAGCAGAACTTTGTGCTAATATCTCTTGCTTTCAAGACCAGAGCAATTTAAAGTCACAGAGAAGACCAATCTCAAAATCATCTCAGAGTTCTGATTTTGCCTGTTTGCACAAACATAACCATGCAGTGAGTTCATTTAAGCTTTTATCGATTGTCTACTATGTTCAAGATCCTACACTAGACACTGTTGAAATAATGACAGAAACTCTAATAGGACCTAACGTGGATGAGCAACATTCTGCACACTGACTAAACTGATCAACTTTTCAAAACAAAGATCTTTTAGTGTGAAGACTCTTGCAAAGCCTGCTTGATTTTCCACCTTAAAATAGTGAATCTGTTGCATGTTTCTAGAATTTTGATCCAACAGCCTTATCTAACATAACAGCCAATTTTCAAAGTAGCCTACAAGTTCCCATTTAACTTCACCTAAAGGGCCTAATATTATATAAATAAGAAGCTATTTTAAAAAGAAAAAAAAACTGTGCTTATATTTTAAGTGTTTACCTAACCATTGTGCCATTCATAGAAAATGTATAACTGTCGTCTAGTTTTATGGTATTCTTAAAAGAGGGTGGGTGCCTGAACCAAATATTTAGCAGCGGGAATTATAAAATCATAAGGCGATTAAGTTAGCTAGTCGCGGAATTCCAATATTGCTTTTTAAATGACTTCAGGATATAGGAGGTACTAAGGTTATTATCTGTTATCAGGAATACAGTGGAATTGTACAACTGGATAATAACCAAACAAACTGACACAATGTAAAATTACATTATCAGTGTGTTAAAACAAAATTGCGCCCTAAAGGAGTCCACATGCCAGCTCAGAGCTGCAGTGTAATTATGCTTAACTCTGATAATTAAAATACAACGGAGATCAACAGAATCATTTTCATTAAGAAAATTATTAATGATGGTGGTATAACAGTAATTGATTGCAGAGCACCACAGGATAACGCGATGCTGAAAACCCAACATGTTTCGTGAACATCTGAGGCTCTTTCTGGTTATGTTCTATGCGAAGGAGAGCTGTTTTGAGGGGCGAGTAATTTATTGTGCCTATTCTAGGAATCACTGATTGTAAAAATGACTGCTTTAGAAAACCACCATTTGGATTCAAATTGTCATTTCTGAGGGATTCTTAAGGTCACGACAAGTGACCCCACTAGTGACTTTGTTAATTTACAGTAGGGCTGTCTGTTGCAAATTGAGGAATGACAGCAACTTAAGCAAATATCAGGCATTGTGTCATTTCCTTTTCTTCCTACATGTCTATAGTTTTTATAATTAATGTTAGTGATTTACTTGGGTTATTTCAGTCTGGGTCTGATCGTACTGACTAGTTTATGTTCTTAGTTATTACTAATGTTTGCTATGCGATGTGAGCAAATACACTTGTTTTCTCTATTGACATGACTATGAATTTCCTTAATGAAATGTTGGTAAATAATTCTGCATGATAATACCATTAATTACCCCAGTGGATTAGATGTGCTATCATATATTGGGGAAAAAATATCCTGAACCACCCTGGACGCATATATGAATGAAACATCTTGTCTCTTAGGGGTAAAAACCCAGTCAGGATGTTGGCCAATGATAAGAACTAAGAATATATCAGTTTTATAAGTATAAAAATGAGAAATGAAGAGTGGGGTCTTTTGAGAGGTGACTCACTATCATTCAGGGATGAATGATGAATGATGATAGCTTGTCATTCAAAGAGATGCTAATCTTGAAAGCTACCCCCAAAAGTATCTTTGACAGCTAAAATGAGGGACAACTCTTTAGGGCAGATTTTTTTCAGAGTGAGCTACTTGTCTATTTTTTGAAAACAGTGTATTATGTAGAAGAAATTATTATGTTATAATTCCAAATGAAAAAGAATATAAATTTTGTTCCTAGTATGATTGTGATTATAGTTACGTTTAAAAAAGTGTCTGTACAGGGAAACATACTTGAAGGAAATACCCTGAAATTATAAGAGTATTTCTGTAGAGGTGGTCAGATTTGGGGAGGAATTTTTGTATCCCTCGTCTATAATTTTCTTCACATTGATTATTTTCCTCATATAATTTAGGAAAAATATTTGCAAATGAAAATCATTCTTTGTCTTAACTACACTCTTGCTCTCCTTTTGATACAAAAGGACTAAAAGAATGAAGTAAATCTAAACTAGTTAGTAAATCAAACTAAAAGAACAAAGAAATCTTTGCCTTGCTCACAAAATGTCTCTCATCCATAGAATTTAAATTATTCCTTAGTAAGATAATTTTTTTTAGTATCTCTATAAATGTCCTGACACTTTGTGTTTCACAAGATAATTTTCTAAATAAAATAAAAGTAATTTGAGCCAACCTGACTCCTACCATGACCCCCATAATATGGCATGAGGGTCATGAGTGATACAAAAGACTATGAAACACCCCCACCCCGGCTTAAGGAACTTATTAAAAGACCTTAATTGATGAAGGCTGCATAACACTGAGTTCAGTCTTACATGGTCAAAGAAAGTTGACAGAGATTGTGGAGTTTTGGTTGGATATTGAAAGTTGCATATAAGTTTGAGAAATGGGGCAAGGCATTTGAGGAGGTTGAAATTGTGTTTGTAAAAGGTTGCAGACTACAGTGTATACAGTGTTTTCATGAGAGTATTGGCGCACATTTTTGTTAGATTAGAAAATTTACAAATAAACCAGTGAGGAAGCCTCCAGAAGTTTCTGAAGGCCGTGTTGTGAGTTCCATTAAAAGTTCAGTCTGAAGACCCTGCAGTAGAGGCACTGGCGAGTTACTGAAAGTTTTGAGGCACACAGTCACATTGAGATTTTAGTAACATTTAAGTGTCCAAGTTTCAACTTAGGTCCATCCCTTAATAAAACTAAGACTTTATCTGTCAAGGAAATAGTATCATAGCTACACCCTTCTGGAAGACAGTAGTCAATCATCCACCTCGATCTACTCATTACCTGGCTCCTATAATTTTTCAACTCCAAATGAACCTCTGTTCCTTCCCACCACGACCATCATTTTCCTGTTCACCAGCCCCCCACCCCCATGTGTAATTCCAGATTACCTGGTTTGAATTCTGTGGGCTCATGATTCCAATCACTCTCTCCTCACCCCTCTCTCTCTCTCTCTCTCTCTCTGACCTTTACTGTGCTGGCCTGATAATACCTCCTTTCTGGTTGATCCAACTCTCCACTTTCCTTTGGCTACATCCAAGCCGCAGAAGTTAGGTAAATTAATATCTGTGAAGCACTTAGAATAGTGCCTGACCTACAGTGAGTGCCATACAAATGTGGTCAGAATCAAAGAAACAAACCACCACCACTAATGACAACAACAAAATAACAACAACAAAACCCATTGCTGACCAGTTGGTATTCATTTGACCACAAGGTGAATTGAACCCTCAGTGTATGTAACCTAGCAATACAGACTTATTTTCCTAATCATTGTTCAAGGTGACTATTTCAGACTTCTGTCTCCCCAAATATATTGCATCCCTTATTAGATGATGACCTTGCTTCTTGTTTCACAGAGAAAGTGGGAAAGTAGAAGTGAATATAACCTTCCAGAGGTTTCCCATCACAATCACACTGATATTATACAAGGATTGATATGACCCATGCTACTAAATCTGACCCATCGCCTATTTTTGTAAATAAAGTTGAATTGAAAAACAGCTAAACCTATTTGTTTATATTTGTCTGTGGCTGTCAGAGACCCTTTAGCTTGTAAACTTTAAGCATTTATGATTTGGCTTTTAATTTTTTTATTTTTTTTTAAAGATTTTATTTATTTACTTGAAAGAGAGAGGGAGGGAGGGAGGGAGAGCAGGAGGAGGGGGAGGGGCAGTGGGAGAAGCAGGCTCCCAGATAAGCAGGGAACCTGATGTTGGACTCAATCTCTGGACTCCGATATCTTGACCTGAGCAGAAGGCAGACGCTTAACTGACTAAGCCACCCAGGCGTCCTGATTTGGCTTTTTATAAAAAAGCTTGCCAATCCCTGAACTAAACCTGTGAAGTTATTACTTTGACTTAACGGGCCCTTCATGATCTGCCGCTAGGTACCTCTGTGGTTGCATTTATGACAACTCCCCAACTACTCTGTTCCAGTGGCCCGGGCCCCCTTGCTTTTGCTTGCTAGTACAAAAAATGCCTCTGCCTCAGGGCCTTTGTACTGTGCTTTGCCCCCACATTGCTCCCTCTCTTACTTCATTCACAACACTCTAAATATTGCCTTCACAGAAGGTCTGCCTAACCACTCTGTTTCTCTCACTCCTTACCTTTTTCTCTTCTGTATAAGTCAGCTTTGGCTATTATAGCAAAACAGCATAGATTGGATGACTTAAATAATAGACATTTATTTCTCACCATTGTGGAAGGTGGGAAGTCCCAAGATCAAAGTGCAGACATATTTGGAGACCGATAAGAGGTTTGCAGATGGCCACCATCTTGCTGAACCCTCATGTAATGGAGGGAGAGATAGAAAGAGCTCCTCTGTCTCTCTTTTTAAGGGCACTGATCCTGTCGTGACCTCATTCTCTCCCAAAGGCATCACTTCCAAATACTCTCACACTAGGGTTTAGGGCTCTGATATCAAAATGGAGGGAACCTATTCAGTTTATAACATCCTCTCTTATTTATCTTCATATTTGTCATTTTAATATTTATTTATAATTTTAATGTCATTATCTCACTCACAGAATGAGCATTCTTCAAAGATAGGAATTCTGTCTGTTTTTTAAACAGTGCGTAACACCTAGTAGGTGCTCATTAAATATTCATGAATGAGTGAATGGATAAATAAAGGAGTTGCAGCTCATTTGTTAACGTGGAAAGCAATACGATATACATTGAATAATGTTTCCACAACCAGCTCCTTGACGTTGTTCAACTTTCTGAAATGTCCTCAGATTTTATTCTTTAACTTCTCTATTGAATATTAACTATTATATTGCTAATTTGCAGGAGGTATTTCTTATTCTCTGACAGTCTGTTTTTTCAACATCTTGCTCTGTGTGTATGGATATTCTTTCCTGTATCTCTGAAGATAGAAATTGAAGGATGTTTATGAAGTGGTGTGTCCTGTGCATTGTTTCATACATTTTCTTTCCTGTTTTGGTTTCTGTATTTGGTATCGAAGCTTTCCTTAAATGGCTAGAGATCCATGAGTGTCTACTTTTTCTTTGAAAAGTGGGACACTAAAGGCTGAATATAAGAGCAGCATGTGATGGTAGGTGGTAGGGTTTGCATAGAGTCATAGAATGTCAACTAATGGGTTTCACCCAGGGTCATGGGATGTCATCTGGTGAGTTTTACATAGAGTCATAGGATGGTAACACAGCCACGATAATGAGGTCCCCGAATAAGAGTATATGGTATTTTTTTGTCTGAGCATGCTTAGCTTCTCCAGAAAATGCTGGTTTCATGTCTAAGATTTACGAACCTTGGAGCCAGCAGTCTGAGGACGTAGTGGGTGAAAGGGTCCAGGTGGTGTCTTGGAAAGGCCCTATCTCATTGTTGAGAATATAGATTGTTCCTTTAATCTTCTAATTCAGGTGACACTTTAGCATCACCCTTTGCTGAGACTGTGTCTCTGGATCTGAAGCCCCTGTCTCAGTTCTCCAAAGACTCAGCCTCCACCTCCTAACAGAGTGCGAGGGGACTATCCCTGATCTCTACAAGGAATAACTGAACGTGTGACGCTAACGACTTCTTACTCGGTATGTCAGTC
This sequence comes from Potos flavus, assembly GCA_028534135.1. Taxonomy (NCBI): domain Eukaryota; kingdom Metazoa; phylum Chordata; class Mammalia; order Carnivora; family Procyonidae; genus Potos; species Potos flavus. The sequence continues at coordinate 25,152,672 of CM052900.1, read as the reverse complement.
TTACAAAGTTTAGGTCCACTGCTCACCTTACCTTTCAAGGCACCGCAGGCCTTTAATTCCCGATGTTTTCCAGGATTCCATAGACTAAGTCTGCTTGCTTCTTGTTGGCCAGCAGCTCTTCAGATCCTTGGATTTCAGCTTTTCGTGCCCTGCTTTGTCATCTGTCGCTCCATCAGTTTCTCTAACTTCCAAGATTTTGTTGACTTCTGTTGCCTACTCTGCGCTCTTTGTCCTATCACTTTTTGTTTCCCTCTTTACTGTCATGTTTACGAAAGGGGATAGAAATAAATGCATGCAATCAATTCCTCAGACTTAACGGAAAGCCCTCTTTGCTTCCTTTCTTAGGCAGCTTCTGTAAAATGTTCTGCATTCACTTCTTTGACTTCCTAAATTCCAACATTTTCCCTTCTTTCCAGTGTCTGCCTTCCTGATTCTATTGAAGTGACTTTCTCACAGGTCTCCTGTGGTTTCTTGTTGCTGATTTTTTACTCTACCGAGCTTCATCTGATTATCCATTTGTATACCCAGTGGCAGGTGTCCCCATCACTGTCCATCCACTAACTTGTCATTCTCTATTCTTTCTTCTCATCATTGATGCTTCCCATAAATTATTTCATCTGTATTTTTTAGCTACCCTATTCCTTATAGCTTTATTTCTCACTCATCCTCCACAGATACCCTTGTACTTCAACTATACTCATTTATATGAAATTCCTCAAATATCCTTTGCTTGTTCATATCTGTCTTTGTACATCATGTTCCCTTTGCCTGATAACTTTCTAGCTATCTTTATCAGTGCTAACAGGTACCATTGAAGACTTAGCATATATCAATTCCTCTGAACAGCCTTGCCCGCCCTATCCCCTTAGAGATAGAGCTCCACCGCAGCTTGTCATTGTCCCAAGTTGGATGTGAACATCTCAGATGCAATGACTCCATTTCTCACCTCTGTAACTCCACAGACAGTGCACAGTGTACACTCACTGAATTTGGAATTATTATTTAATGACTTTTATGATGCATTATTCAACAAAATAAAAGCTCCAGTGTGACTTGATTTAGTTTCAGAAATTACTTGTATGGAAATTATTTGAAAACTCCAGTACCTAAAATGCTATCCTCATATTGAGAAAAGTATCCCATGCCTTAGCAGGCTTTTTAAAATGCTAGGGAATCTGGTACAAGAGGATTTCTTTGGAATGTCCCACATATACACAGCAGGCACTGTGCTCCATCAGTTAGCATGAAGACGTAGAAAAGAATTTAGAAAAACTAAAATCTACATACATGCAAAAGATGCCATCAAACCATAGGGTTTTATTTGACATCTTTGTGCACCAGTCATGCCAAGATGTTGGCTCACTGTTACGAGGCAGTTCTTTCTGGATCCACTTGACGTTCTCCTGTCAGACAGAAACTGTGTCTGTCGTTCTCAGCTCTTCACTGGGGAAGTCAGCCAGACCTCAAGTCTTCACTCTGAGACCTGAAATTGGAAGCTTTTCATTTTACTCTTGGTATATAAGTCAACCCCATTTTTGAAGGCTATTTTTAAACTTAAAAGGTCACCTTATATGCCATGACATACAATAGTACTTCAGAGAAGATATATTCTCATTAGTCTGTCTGAGGTCTGTGAAGACTGTCAGACAACAGTGGGGTCAACCAAGATAGTATATCATGGTGTTGCAAGGAAGAATATCCCAACCAAGGGAATGGAGCCGAAATACATACATTTAAGTATAAACAGATAAGATCTTTCTATCTATCTATTTATGTAGTTCTATCTACCACCCATTGAAATTCAATGAGAATAAATTACTTTAAGCCAGTTTTTCCTTCAGAAATCTAGTATTTATCATCACTGTCTGGTCTCCGTTATCAGTAAAGATTTTCAAGAATGACTGCTTTCCAGTTCAGTACCCTTTACTTCGTGCACACTTTCAAGAAATAGAGGCCTCAGATGTTCTTACGAAAACATTTTGAGAATATTTGCCAAATATTCCTAATGAGGAAATTAAGGTTTCACAATGAATTTGACCTAATGAGTGATGTGTGATATTTCTACTCCCCTCCCCCACAAAAAAGATATAAAACTTATCCATAAACTAGTAAGTAATCATTTGAAATCTGTCAATGCCAAAACTAAGCAATACAAATTAAGTCTTACCTGTCTTAAATACAATTTCTGCTACCTGGATGTGTTTTGAGTGCAGATTTCTAGTTTAAATTTTGTGTTTGACTGTCAAGTATTCTCACCTGTTAAGTCCAGAATGGTCTGATCTTAAGTCTAAGGAAGCAAAATAAATGTCCTATGATGGACAGTTAGGCCAAACAATAGTTGAGAAATCTTCCTTCATAGTTTTACACTTTGAGTAGAGATACAGGTAAGAAAGATAGCTCTCTATTGGTGAGATGAAGTAAGGAGAAAATGTACAAAGGAAAATAGGCAAGTTAATTTTTATCTTATTCTTGGCCTTAAATACATCATTTTAGTTAACTACCTCAAAGGAAATTAAGATCACCATCTTTACATATGTAATGAAGGGAGATTATAAAAAGGAGGCCAGGGTGTCTGGGTGGCTCAGTCAGTTAAGCGTCTGCCTTCAGCTCAAGTCATGATCCCAGAGTCCCAGAATCAAGCCCCACATTGGGCTCCTTGCCAGCGGGGAGTATTCTTCTCCCTCTCCCACGCCCTCTGCTCATGCTTTCTCTCTCACTCTCTCTCTCAAATAAATAAATAAAATCTTTTTTTTTTTAAAGATTTTATTTATTTATTTGTCAGAGAGAGAGAGAGAGAGCACAAGCAAGCAGAGTAGCAGGCAGAGGCAGAGGGAGAAGCAGGCTCCCTGCCGAGCAAGGAACCCGATGTGGGACCCGATCCCAGGACCCTGGGATCATGACCTGAGCCGAAGGCAGCTGCTTAACCAACTGAGCCACCCAGGCGTCCCATAAAGAAATAAAATCTTAAAAAAAAAAAAAAAAGGAGGCCATTACATGAAATTTGGGAGTTGTGTGTTCTTCACGTCACTGAAATATTAATTGGGTACCCACTCTATGGCAGATAGGGAATGTGTGAACTTTCGGCTATATGTTCAAGTTACATTTCCCCTTGGTGTATGATACTAGGGTATAATTTGCTTATATCTAAATTACCTTTTTAAAAAAATTCAGCTAATGTCTTGCACTTAATATGTGATCTGCCAACCAGCAATATGGCGTCAGCTTACTAGAAACACCAAAAAGCTCAGGCCCCATTCAGGCCTACTGAATCCAAATCTGCATTTTAACAAGATCCCAAGTGATCTGCGTGCACATGTAAGTTTGGGGAGCTAAGGTCTCATGATTACGGACGTAACTTTAACAGAAGGATGCACTGAAGGATGGCAATAGTTAACCTTGCAATATACCAGTGTAATAACTCACCGAGACTTGTGAATTTATTTGCAAATAACAAGCAGCATTGTAGAGCATGAGACTATCATAAAGGAAAAATAAGAATGTTGAAAAGTTCTTCCTGTTTTGTCTTTAAATATACAACAGCTTGAGTGCTATCTTTCTTGGCACTCCCCTCATTCCCACAAATGGGATTATAGAAAAGAAAATGTTGCTGTACTCTATTTAATGGGAACATTTATTGCTGTTTTTCCTCTTCCTTCTTCCAACACCTCTTAATTTATATTAGGCATTAAATTGTAATGCTGCTTCTTTTCATGGTGAAAACGTCCCCAAGCGTGTGCCTTTAAATCAATCCATTGTTAGTTTGGAAAACAAATGCTAAATAAGTACTTAGGGGAAACACGGACCCCCTGAACCCTGGGACTCTCAGGAGGCTCATCTCTGTCATCCTTCCTGCACAGCAAAAGGGGAAAAAAAGAGAAGGAAAAAAACAAATTTGCTGAGCCACACATTTCAAGTTGTCGACAACCCCATCCGCGAGAAAACAGAAGAAAATATATATGCTCTCTGTCCTGTCAAAAGGCTTTCACCTTATCTTGAGAGACTGTCAGGGCAGGAACATCAGTGAATGGACAGGAGTCTATTAAATTAATAAGCTGCTGGATGGTGTCTGGAGAGTTATGATGCTCTATAAATCCAGTTTGATCATGGTGGACAAGGTTTAAATCTGCAGACTTCTAATACACATCCAGTTCTTGGATTGGATTTGAAGTTTTGTGCCGGAGACACAGAGATAGTCCTGCAGCATGTGAATTAAGATTTATCTTTTTTTTTTTTCCTCCTATCTTTTTTTTTTTTTTCTTTCTTACACTACTTACAAAAATGAAAGCACCTTAGGGATCCTAGCAAATGTTACTGCTGGAAATGAAAGAATTGTTGTCAAGGTGAAACCGTGACCTAGAAGCCTAAAATCAAACCTTGGTCATTCTATTGAAGCAGCCCCATCAGAACCCGGTGTGAAAGGTCTGTGTGGAAGGAAAGATGCCTGAACTTATCTATAACCTATTTTATAGTGATGCCTGTCAAATTCTACTCGTCTATATTTATGACAGAAAGAAAACTAATGGTGTCAGATCTGCCCTATCGTAATAAAAAAATCAGGAAATATTTTCTTTACCCCATTAAATAAAGTCTTCTGAGATAGCCTTTACTGTGACATAGGTTTCTTTGAGTTTTTGGCTTCCTACCATTTTAAGCCAAAGAACTATATATTATTCAAATTCCCAAATAAACCGTTAACTTTAGGTTGAGAACAACTTATTTACATTTTCTTGAAAAATAAAGTCCCTAGAATAGAAATTGGAATTTGTTCAAAATCATAAAAGTCTCACAGTCGGGTTGGTTTATTACACTGGTTATAATATTCAAGCTATGAGGAACTGTTAATTACATGTTTAATTCTTCAACCTATGATTATTTTTATAAAGTTGGACTTTCCTTTCTTACCTTGGAACATAATTAAGTTAGAGAACTCTAGAATGACAAACAACGCTTTGTTATAACCAATGCTGCATGCCCCCTTCAACGTAGTTCAAAGTCACCCAAGAATCCTCCGGTTAACACAGTTGTCTACTCTAACACGTTAAAGCATTACAGTCAGGAAGACTGTGTGCAGAAGGAGAAGGGAGTTCACCTACACTCAGTGCTCAGTGTCTTCAGAGCCCTGGCCTCTGGAATTATTAGATGGAATTATTAACATGGAATTATTAAATGCTAACAAATATCCTATGAAAACAATGCCACTGTTGCCAGTTTTAGAATGATGACCGTGAAGTCACAAAGCTAACAAATGACACAGCTCCAATGGAACCCGTCTCTGCTTGTCATTCTTTCATTCATGGATGCCTTTTTATCGAGGGCCTACTATGTGCCTGACAATTTTGCAGGCAGAAGTATAAGTAGGCATGAAGGACCATAATCCCTCTACTGGTGACAAAATAATCAGGAAACTGATTCAAGGGTTCAAGTTGTTCTCTCTCTCTCTCTCTCTCTCTCTCTCTCTCACACACACACACACACACACACATACACACACCCTGTGTCTTTGTTTTACATAGAAGCTAGTAAGAAGAGAAACAAATGAGTTCATGAATGAACCCCTCTTAGTTCCTAAAAGTATCTGCTCTGGGATTTACTTATTGACCTCTGAAAATTACTTTTTCAGTAAAAAAAAAAAAATGTGGCATTTTTTTCCCCATAACTTACTAGTAAATTTCTGAGCCTTAAGGTCCTGGCCTGTAACACCAATATACCGCCCATTAGTGGTCCAAGATTAAATAGATACTTTGATAATTACCTCATCCAGTGCAGTTGTGAATAAATCTCTGTGTCACTCTCTCCTCCCACCACTACAGTGGTACGTCCCTCGCCAGGAAATGCTTAAGAAAACAGATGAGTCCCACACTGTGCCCTGCGGGTCAGAGAATTCTGGCTTTGTGGGACAAAGAGGAGGGGTAAGTCTGCAAGGCCATGACTCTTAATGGGAACTCCCTGCTTCTGGTTTTTCAAGTTTAATTCTAGAGGCTGTGTCAATAGAAGAATCTCAGCTGCTCTCAAAAGCAGGAAGGAGACCGTTATTATGTTTGCTCCTATTGAAACGCTAACGGGACTTGAGAAAAGAATATTGAAAAGTTTTTGAAGATTTTTATCTAGTGAACATTCCATAAACAGTATCTCCCTGAAAGCATTTACTTGTATTCTGATTCCAGCTCCAAGTCCTAAGGACAGGGAGAGTTTGGGATCAATGCCTGACTCATAGGAAGCGCTCGAGAAATATTTGTTGAAAGAATAAATGAATGTTTGGCTTCTCTCTTCTCCCTTCCCTTTTTGCCCTGGTTTCTTCAGTTTGAAGTGGAGAAAACAGATTGGGTCGGGAAGCAATAAAACAGATAACAATTTATATTTAAAGAGTGAGATGAGCTGATAGTTTTCTTGTTGTTAATGCTTTTCTATCCGACGAGATTTTGTATTATACAGTAGCAGCTTTGTTTTGCATCCTACCTAGGTGCTAGTCATGCCAAACACACAGAACTACATGGAAAATATACATGGCTCCACATCAGGCATTCTCTACAGAGATAAAATATTTGAGGTTAGAAGGCACAAAAAAGGAACTAAACTTCGTTGAGCACTTACTTTATAAGCAGACCTCATCTGATTCATGCAGCTACTCTGCAAGGCTTACTGTAATTATTGCAAGCAAAAAACCCCAGAGAATATACTTGACGAAGGTTTTATAGCTAGTGAGATACTAAGTCAGAATCTGGACCTACTTTTTTTTCACAACACAGCATTGCCTACAAATTAAATGGTGCTTATTCCCACCCATGCATTTATCTTTTAATCATCTTAAAATTTGACATGCCTACCAAATTAATGAAACAATTTAGCCCACCACAGACTTAAATCTAATCAGAAAAAAGAATTTATTTTGAAAAACTGAAAGGTAGAAGATAAATTACCATATAAATAAAAATATAAATAAAGCATTTTTTTTTAAAGAAAAATTCCAGTGCAACTAATTCTATTTTCCCTAACCTGGGTTTTTAAGTTGCTTTTGGCGTACAGCGAATTGGCAAACGATGAAATGTACAAATCTGAACCGTACCATCAAGATCTAGAATACATCTATCACTCCAGCAGATCGCCCCTATCTCAAAAGACAGCTACAAGTGATTTCTGTTGACATAGATTGGTTTTGTCTATTCTAAACTTCATATGAATGAAATCATGGACGTCGGAATCATACACGTCATGACTTTTTTTGCCTAACACAATGTTTTACGGACTCATCCATGTTGTTTTGTGTGTTAGCAGTGTATCTTTCTGTGACTGCCTAGTATTCCATTGTATGACTCTACTGTCACTTGTTACCCTTTCTCCTACTGGTGATATTTGTGGTGTTCTCTTCATATCTACAGGAACGGATTTTTCCAAAGAGGGAAACGGTTTTATTTTTGAGGGAGTCTGGAAGCCTCTGGTAGCTATTGGCTTGAAATCAGGGCACATTTTGACAGAAAGAGGTCTGTCAGAAGAACAACATGAGTCAAAATCCTTTGCCTTTGTATTTCAGTGACCTTCAAATCTTATTGACCCCAGTCAGTCTTTAGGAATCAAAGCAAACTGCATCACTAGATTTTCCTGCACTTCCAGTTTTATCAGTTATCTTTTAGACTGCCTAGCCAAAGTGATTCGAAGATGAATGAAATTTAAAGATTTTCCAATGGTCTTAGTGTGTGAATATACATGGGCTCCTTCCCTTTTCGGGTCTTTATTTCTCTTTGTCTTATTAATTGCCTTCCACAAAGCAACAGAGCTATCTTAAAAGCACTTTGAAATCCTTGGATGAAAACAGCCAAAGCCATGGAAAATATCAGCATTATTATATCAGTTAATAGGCAATTGAAGCTATGAAAGGAATAACCAGAAAGACAAATGAATGGCTGAGAGGTAAAACAATTATTTAAAGGAGAAATAATGGGTAATAGTAACCAGGGTTCTGAGAACAGGAATAAAACGTGTATCAGGAGGAGATGGATCTTAAAGGAAAGTGGTACACTTCGACTTAATTAGAGGGCTGTGAAAACGGACACTACAGACAATATCAGAGAGCTCTGGTACTCTTTATAAGAATTAGTTAAGGCATTAAGAACAATCATAGAATATGCCTTGATCTGCATTTTATTGAAGAATATGCACCATTGCTGGAGAAATACATTTTTGAGAAACTTCTCAGAATCTAAATAGCTCAGACATTAAAAGAGAGAAAGAGAGAGACAGAGAGGGCAAATAAAAAAATACAATCCTGAGAAACAAGAAATCATACAGTTAACAGCAATTGGCCGCCATGCCCTAACCTTCAACTCTGAAAGTATGATGAACTAATGTGGTTGATCTGTTAGTTGAAACAAATGTTCAAAAATGTTGGAACGGAAGCATATGAGACATGAGGGAGTGAGTTGGTTCTCTGGCCAGCCAAAAAGTCCACTAATATTAGAGGACGGGCAATTCATTTAAAAGTATAAGAATAAATAAATGATTTTATTATAAAAGTGAAAGGGGTGGCATAAAACAAACATAATTACTACTGGCTATTTATAATAGATCCTCTTTTTTTTTTTTTCCTTAGAAAGAACTGTATGGATGTTTCTATGGAGTTAAATTACAAAACGTCTTCAAACCTCTAATTAAAGAATGGAATAGCTCAGATACAAAATTCATATTCAGACCTTTGCAGAAATACATTTGCAGGAAATTATGGTTTTTGTTTGGATAAATTATTTAAACATTTCAAGGATAAGGGTGATTATTTCTTCAATTGTTTACATGAGTTTAAAACTAAAGTACAATATAGGAATTTACCAAACCACTCTGTTCTAAAAATAATTTAAAAAAAAGATTAAGGATAGATAAAAGCTTTTTAGACATCAAGATTTCTTTCTTAAAATTCCTCATGAGATAAGGGTTAAGTAACTGCTAGATACATCAGGAAACATAACTGCCTTGGCGTGGAAAAAATGTCTTGTTTCATCTTGATGCTAACAAAGAGTTTGGACGAGAAAGATAAACTCTTCCCAGAACTCTTGAAATTGTTCTTTATGTTAACTTGTATTATGAATAATCAGCTCATCTTTGAAAATGTACTTGATAAAAACAACTGGAAGCTGTTAATCAAATATATTTGTTAATCAAACTTAGAAGTCATTTTAGGAGTAGGGAATTGTGGTCCTACTCTTTAGGGTATGCTTTTTATTTGTTTCTCATCTGTGGGATCCCTGGTAACATCTGGCTTTGCCTGTAGTGAGGTTTCCATAGGGGAAAACCTTTCTGGAAGCCCGGGCGAAGTCCTCTTCAGCTGCATTTCCATTTTAAGCATCAGAGCTTCCGACCTTGCAATGAAAGTCCAGGACAAGCAACGCTTTCTTTTTGTGTGTGAAAAAAGCTGCAGACAGTAGTAGGTAATAGAGATGGAGAGAAAGGAACCCGCACCCCTACCAATGAATTAAAGCAGGATACTAAGCAAAATTAATTCTTGTACACGTGTCAAAAAATTACTTTGACAACAGAGAGAGTAGGTCTAAGCACACACCTACATCTCCACACACGTATACATATAAACATGCCTACATGAATATAGGCATACGTGCAAACATGCCCTTGCTTTAATAACCTTAGCTAAATGTGTTAATTGTGAAAATGAAACTTCTGGTATCACCATGCCCCCTAGCTCCACATTAAAGTACTGTTTTAGCTTTGACTAATCGGATGGTTATTGTGTGTCTTCTTAAAGCATGAGTGTCTCTTAGTAAACTCTTCCTAATACTACATAGCATTTCGGATCAAATATAAGATCATAGAATGCATTATACTGTAGACATAAAATAAATAATCAAGAACATAAACCAGTGTCTTAAAATATCCTCTAGTGGTCCACAGCAGCGAGTCCAACTTCCTCATTTCAACACAGCAAGCAGGCCAGGTGCTAAACAGAAGATTGAGGCGGGGGGACAGCGGGGAGCAGAGAGGGGGAAAGCAGTTATACTTTGAATTGATGAAACTTGAAAGCAGGGAAATGCTTCAAATATCAAAAACTGTGAAGTTGGTTGTATAGTAACGTCTGTAATTCTGATTAAAAAAAGTTTTAGTCTCAATTTTGTAAACCTGTGTGAGTTGCTGAATAAACAGCCTTCGAAAACCCAATTACGTGAATGAATTAAGAGAAGGATTGCCTCTCGGCAACCCAGATTATAAATAAAAATTGGAGCAGAGGAAAAGAAACAAAAATAGAAGGGCATCGTTTATCGTTACTAAGAGTCTCAAGGTTTTGCATACATGTGGGATCATTTTTTAGTTCAGTCCTAGGAACAGACTAACATGTTCATTGGGCTTTTGAAATTGCTCTGAATATATGTCTGCGTAAATCTCTTGCCCTAAGGACTCATGTCTCTTTCATATGTATTCTGGGGAATATTAACGTTCTTGGTGGAGGAGGAAATCTATAAAATTCACCTGCCCAAAATAAGGGAATTATATTTTCAGTTGTTAGACCGCAGACCTCCGGAATTCTTTTCAGCTTTGAGTGGTCTGTTGGTAGTGTGCTTTCAATAGAGGCTCCGGGGTAATGCCAAGACCAGCTTCACTTTCCCCACTTTTCTCTTTGAATCCCTGTGGGGCTCTGTGATTTTTTTTTTTTCATAGCTGGACTAAAGTTGTGTCAACGGGAGACCTGCACCATAAAGACTGAAATGTTAAAGAAAGCTACAAGGAACAGCTTTGAGGCAAGGTTTCAAGCTTTGTCATCACGCTTGAAGAATTTTCTGTTTAATGTACTGTAATGCAGTATTCAATGGGGACACGTTTAATTGAGTTTTACACAACCCAGTTGGGAGTAGAGCTGCAAGGTAGGTGATGTCTAGGTTTTTAATCTTCCACTCCGGAGAGGCTTGTTGACGGAGACGTTCTTTCTCTTTGCGAGAAAAAAAAAAGAAGCATGAGAAATGATACATCCGTGGATAAAACCAATTGGCAACCCCCAAAGGAATGAGGGCGATAAGGCGAATCCAGCACTTGTAAGAAATAAAAGAATCCAACTGTTCATTTAAATGAGAAACAACAGCCGGGAATGAGGAGGCAGGGAGGCTGGGCGCTGGAATGGGGAGGAACCCAGGCTGAGGAATAGAAGCAGTGAGGCAGGAGGAAGGAATTCCAGCAAACAATTGGCAGCTCGTTAGGGGGATTATCAAGGAGATACTTGCTGATGTGTATTTTGAAGGAAAATAAGAGGGAGAAGGGGGCATTTTTCCATTGAGGACAGTGAATAACGGGCAGAAGTGAGGAGGGAAATGCTATTACACAAACAGAATTTCAAATAAATCACCTTTTCTTCCTAAAGTTCTGACCTAACCCCTGCCTCAACCTGGGTAAAAATAGCACCGGACCGAGACAGAAAGACAAAATAATACCTTATATATCAGCTCCACGGTATTAGACTTTCTTAGCCCAGGCAGGCCCTTTTCTTCCTCCTTTAGCAGCCTAAGCAGGCAAAAGCACAAGGCAGCAGCCCTGTCCAAAGATCGCATTTCTGTTTTGTCTCCATGACACTAGGCTTAATACGTGGTAACTTCGTAGTTGGTTCAAGCAGAACACTTTGCAAAAAAAAATTAATATGTATTATCAACTTTCTGATCCCCAGCAGAGGAGGCTAACTAGATAAAGGATTACTCAGTAGACTAATCTGGTTCAGGCATACACTTAAAGAGGAATATTAGTACTCTGATCACTTATTTTTCTGCTGAAACTTTTTGGACTGCCCCTTTGGATGCTGTCCCTAAATGATGATGGCTGCTTTTTAATGGGCCTGGGAGCCTATCCCAGTAGAAAAGAGTGTCCATGATAACACAGATTCCCTTGGATTCCTGCACTCCACCTGCACCGAGAGACAACACTCTAAGAATGTTCTGTTATCTTCCATCAGTGTTTGTGGCATGCAGATAACGAATGCATTGTTGCCTGTCAGGATTGTTGCTAATTTAGGGCTGCTGACATGGTGCCTGGTAGTTTACTCTTTGGTATAGCATTGCCATGGGGAGCACTGTATTTTCATCCTTTAAAACGAATGTGCTCTATTCAATAAATATCTCCAGTCCTAGGCACGAGGAATGGGATGGGGAACCATTTCGATACTGTCCCTGTCCTCATGGAGTTTACAATCGAGTGGGGGATAATACAATAATCATACTGACAGGTACATTTTAAAATGAAATATTGACTTGTGATTAGAATGTTGATAGTAAAAATATGAAAGTGATTTTTGTTTCATTCATAGAAACATAGGAAACCACCTGGATCATCTTATAAAGATCACTTTGCTTGTTACACATACCCATCCATTCAACAGATACTTGTTATGCACCTACTATGCCTCAGACATTGTTCTAGCTATATAGAACAGTGACCAACACTGAAAATTTCTGCTGTTATTGGGCATACAGACTAGCATTTTCTCACTTAATTTTTATTGCAACCTTATAAAATGGCCATTGTTATGGTGATATTACCTAACATTTATAAAGCATCTTGGACTTCTAAAGCACTTTTGTTTTTGTTATCTAACCCAGTATGTGCATCAGTTGAGCGAGGTGGTATTAGTTCATTTTATAAAAGAGAAAGCTGAGGTAACTTTGCCAAATTTTCATAATAAGTCAAAACTAAATGTATGGCTATAAATATAAGCCTCCTAATAATCCAGTAGAATTTTACTTTACTGTGTTCTTTTTTTTTCATTTTTCTTTTTTTTTCATTTTTCAAAAGTCTAATACTGTGTTTTGATTTTTTTGGAAAGTGAAGATAATTATCAGAATTTGGAGGGCAGTTTATCAACATACACTCAAAATTTCTGATACATTTCCTCTTGGAAGGGGATTCTCATTGGAAAGCAGCTTAAGAGTGATTGTTGCTAATAGGCAGGGAGAGGGCTTGTAAGACCCATGTTTTGAGCTGACATAAGGGCTGAGAACCATAGTTGTAGAAGAAACAACCTAATCCTGATATGATGGCGGTTCTCAGTGACTTGAGACTACAGAGCACAAAGGAAAGGAAAGCACTAGAAATTATTAGGATAATATAGAGCAAAAATCCACTTAATGGAGAAGTTATTTAGGTAAGCTTGCTTATTTCATTGGTACAAAAATGATGGTTGGATTTTGTGTTGGCTAAAACACCACTGTTGTAGTCTTCTTGGTCAACCGTCACTGAGATGACCCTCGGTTTTGATTAAATCATAATTTCAGAAATGAAGCAACCAAATGGCTGCAACCTTTGTTTAGGGATAAAGATCCACCCATTTTTTGGTGAAGAATCAAGACCAACCCTTAAATGAGACAATCTGCTAAAAGAAATGTCTGCAGAAAACTCATTCTAGAATTTGTCTTGCTTCTATCATCCTGTTTAAGTGTATGGACTGCCTGGAATCCAAACAGCCTAGTACGAATCCTGACTCTGCTACTTATTAGCTGTGAAGCAGAAGGCAAGTTACCTAAATTCTCTGACTTGACTTTCTCAGTATAAAATTGTGTGTGTGGAGTGGGGGGCTGGGGGGGTGGGGTGCTATTCTTATCAGATCATTTTGAGGATGAAATGACAAAATATATGTAAAAAGAAGGGCTCGTAACTGTCCTCGGTGCATGATACGTGCTATGTAATTGTGAGCAAATATTATCTTGAACAGTTTCTGCATTTGTATCACAGTGCAATAGGAATCTAAGCCATAGATAAGGAATCATAATAATTTAAAGTTAAGGAGATTTTATTAGGATTTACGGTTGGTATTATTTGAGTCATCATTTTTGTCTCCATAAGAAATATTTAGGTTTAACAGCAAATCTCTGGAATACTTTTGAGTTTTGGGGATGGAGTAGGTAGGCGACTCTGAGGCCCTGACTGAGAGTGCTGTCATTACACAAAACTGCCCACTTGTCCTATTATTTCTTGCTTTTTGTTTGCTTGGTTAGAAAGAGAAGTAACTAATAAATTTTTTTTTTTCTGATATAAAAAAAACCTAGCAACTCAGTGTCTGGATTAAAGGAAGGAGAGCTAAGATTCTCGACATTTTGTCCCATCCTAACATACCCCCTCCAAAGAATAGCTTCCTATCACAGTGATTTTGTAAGAGTTTGCCCAAGATGCACTACCTGCAAAATTCTGATAGCTGTTCAAGTCTCTCCCCACCTCCCTGCTTTTCCCTTTCTCTATGCCCCCAACTCACAAGCTCTTCTTTTGAAAATCACTTTGTAGATTGTATATACTAAGGTAGCTAGCTGGCTCCGTATGTGGGTCATCAGATAGACTGGCAACTCTGAAAGCAAGGTCCACCAACAACTGGGGGTCCCAAACACTTTCCAAAACACCATGGAGTCATACTATTTTTATAATATTACTGGGATGTTCTTTGCCACGGTTTAATCAAAACTGAGGGCCATCTCGGTGATGATTGACCAAGAAGACTACAACAGTGGTGTTTTAGCCAACCCCAAATCCAACCATTATCACTTTTGTACCAATGTAATAAGCAAGCTTACCTGAATAACTTCTTCATGGTGTGGCATTTGCACTGATAGGTCGAAAGCAAGGGGGGTGAACCTGCTGGACGTTAGTGTATATTTTTTCCCATCGGGCACTCAAAGTTGCAAGAAGCAAACAAGAAGAGACTGCTACTTGAGAATGTTCTTGATGAAGCAATAGAATTTTTTTTTATTAAATCTAAATCCTTGAGTGCATGTCTTTCTAATTTTCTGTTTGACAAATGGGAAACACACCGGAAGCACTTTTGTTTCATGCTAAAGTTCCATGATTGTTTCCAGAAGAAACACTTGGATGATTGCTTGAATGAAAAGTAGAATTAGCCCCTCTTTTCATAGAATACTAGTTTTGCTCGAAAGAATGTCTGACAAACTATGTTATTTAAATTTGAGTATTTGGCAGATGTTTTCTCAGAAATAAATATTGTCTCAAGGAAGACAACTGACAGTATTTATTGCCTATCATAAACTCAAGCTTTAAAGCAAAACTTATAATTTTGGAAATTTATAGAAACTTGGCAGCGTTCCAATAACTTGAAAATTATGTGGTGAAATTGGTGTTGATACTAATGAATGTGATTTTTTTGGTGTTATATGATGAAATATGCCAACATTTGGAAGATCTGCATAACTCAGTAGACCTATATTTTCAAAATAATTGACACATACACTAATACATTATGCATTGGTAAAGGATTCTTTCAGCATCTATTTACAACATAGAAAAATGGATTTAAAGCAACAGACTGTGAAAAGTTAATCGACGTAGTGTCAGATTTCACTCTGTAAGTCACTTTTAAGAATATAACACTTGTTGAATTTTGGTGTAGTATCAAAGAAGAATTCCCAAATTACCTGAAAAGGCTACTAAAATACTCCTGTTTTTTCCAACAAATCTATGTAAGTTTAGATTTTCTTCATATATTTCAATCAAAACAGCATCGGCTAGCAGACTGTCTAAAGAAGCGGGTATGAGAATCCAGCTATCTTCTGTTAAAGGCAGACATTGAGAAGACTAGTAAAAATGTAATATAGTACCACTTCTCACTAGTTCTTTGTACTGTAAAATATAGTTATTTTTCATTAAAAACTTTCTTTTTTGTGTTAAAATGTCATTTTTTAAATTATTTGTTGTTTTTATTTTATTTTAAAGATTTATTTATTTATTTTGAGGGAGGAGAGGGGCATAGGGAGAAAATCAAGCAGACTGCCCACTGAGCACTGAGCCTGACATGCGGAGGGGTGTGTGTGTGTGTGTGTGTGTGTGTGTGTGTGCTGGATTCTATGACCCTGAGGTCATGACCTTCGACCAAGAGTCAGATTAACTGACCTAGCCCCCCAGGCGCCCCTATTTGTTATTTTTAAATGAATACATATTTTACAAATTTCTTCACTTTGACTTATGTTGCGATACTTATTAATAGGTAAAACCCACATAAGCCAAAACTTTTTGGGGTCCTCAGTTTTTAAGAGTGTAATGGGGTCCTGAGGCCAGGACCATGGCCTGAGACCATGTTTGAGAACCACTGTGAAGGCTCACATAGGAGGAATCTGAAAAGGGTTAATTCACAGGCTGCTCAATTCAGGCTTCAAGGCCCAAACAGACAGGCCATTGGCTTCCCTCAGAGATACACACCTTCCTTTGGTAGCAGTTTCCAAATTAGGAAAATGCTCAGCTAGCCTTGTCCCCTCACTACCCCTTCTGATCTTTACAAGCTTTTACAAGCTGTTCTCTAATTCATTCAAAATAAAAAGGATTTTTAAACATGCGCTGGCCTAATTTTAGATGAAAGTGAAATGTCAATTAAGAAGTCTAATTTAGCTCTAGCCACTAAATTAGCTTTTTCTACCTTGCAAAGCAGCAGACAGTGTGGGGCAGACTTGGGAAAAGATGACTGAGCTGACATTTCAGTATGCCAGTTTTGCTGACCTGCGTTTTCTTATAACAGGAGAAAAGTTATTTAGGCAGTAGAATTATTCTTTCCTTTAAAAAGAAAAGTGGGAAAAAAAAAGTGGGGCACTCTCTTTGTCCACATCTGCTTTCTCAACTTTTCCTTCTTTTCAAAATTTCAAAATTATAAAAACTACTCATGATGGAGGCCATCGTTATAAAAATAACTAGTTTGGACTTGACTAGGTTTTAAAAAGTACAGGGGCGCCTGGGTGGCTCAGTGGGTTAAAGCCTCTGCCTTCGGCTCAGGTCCCGATCTCAGGGTCCTGGGATCGAGCCCCGCGTCAGGCTCTCTGCTCAGCAGGGAGTCTGCTTCCCCCTCTCTCTCTGCCTGCCTCTCTGCCTACTTGTGATCTCTCTCTGTCAAATAAATAAAAAATAAAATCTTTAAAAAAAACAGCACAGATGAAAGTCTTATGGCTATTTCATCAAACCCTTAACTTTACTAATAAAGAATGAATCATAGCAAGTAATTATATACACTTAATCCTTAGCCAGAATAGATTGTTTCTGATTCTCTTATCCTCAAATATTGCATGACTGTGACATTATGATTATAGCATTACTTGTGAAATTGAGATGAGGTTACTTTAGTTTCTTTACTGAACTTGGTGCTGAAAGGGTAGGAATCACATTTTCACTTTTTTTTGGAATTCAAACACCTAGCAGACTTTAGAAGGTATTTTTGCCTTTGAATGAATGAACAAATTGGTGAATTAGTCACTAGAAAATAATATATTGTCATAATCAATTGGTCATTGTGAAGGACCAAGTTATTTAAATATTGCATTTTTTTAAAGATTATTTTTATTTATTTGAGAGAGAGGGAACATAAGAGGGGGAAGGGGCAGAGGGAGAGGGAGAAACAGGCTCTCCGCTGAGCTGAGCAGGGAGCCCAAGGAGGGGCCATCCCAGGACCCCAGGATCATGACCTGTGCCAAAGGCAGACACTTCACTGACTGAGCCACCCAGGTGCTCCTAAATATGGCATTTTTATATCCATTATTCTAACAACATGAAGCCCGTATTTGTGATGCTTGGGTATCATAGGATAGAGGAAACAGACAAATCAACTAGTTATGTAAAACTTATTTTATTCTTAAAATTACTTTACTGCAAGCCAGTATTATATTCAATTTCCAGGAAATCTTTAGGGAGATTTAGTAAAAATAGGGCTATGGAAATGATACTGGACTCTCTTTCTGTATAGACAATCTGTGGTAAAAATATACATAATACATTGTAATTTATTCAAGTTCTGTTCCCTTTAAAATTCTCATTACTTTAATTTTCATGACTGAGTATTCCTGACATTTGGATTTTGCCTTATGTCCTGGACTCA
Organism: Potos flavus; assembly: GCA_028534135.1. NCBI lineage: Eukaryota > Metazoa > Chordata > Mammalia > Carnivora > Procyonidae > Potos > Potos flavus. Next base: position 25,134,848 of record CM052900.1, on the reverse strand, counting down.
CCTACTTTTGCACTTATTTTTAAAATAACACAGTTTAATACATAGTTTGGGGCAAAGGCCTAAAAAAATACATATAATGAGATTGCTCATAAATTATAGGATGTCATTAAATATTATTTTCTTTTGTTTTATTTTGTCTATTGTAAGGGAAGTGTGTGTAGGGGTTGTGTGTGGATGTGAATAAATCCGGATTACTTTGTAAAAATTACTTTGTAAAAATCTCGTTGAATCCATCATTGTATTCATATTTAGACCCATCAACTTAGGATGTAGTTGTTGATAAATTTGATGAGATCAGTAACCATAATCCTCTTATGCTCGTCAGGCAATATTTACAAATATGATTCTCTTTTTTTTTGATGGGTATGGGACTACAGCTCTAGAAGCAAAGGTCTTGCAAGCACACCCCAACCAAGGGCGTGTCATCTGTGACGACCTTATCCAAACTGTCTTCTTGCCACTCCCATGAAACTAGCCAGACTATTCTTGACTTACTGGGAAGGAATGGTGGGAAACATTTTGCACGAAATCACTTTCCAGGGTGACTGGTTGGCTTAGTTGGTTAGGCGTCTGGTTTCTGCTCAGATTGTGATCTCAGAGTCCTGGGATCCAGCCCCAGGACCCGCTCAAGCTCAGGGCAGAGTCTGTGTGTCCCTCTCCCTCTCCATCTGTCCCTCCCCCTGCTCGCTCACTCGCCCTCTCCCTCTCTCTCTTTCTCTCTCTCAAATAAATAAATAAATAAAATCTTAAAAAAAAAAAAAAAAAGAAATCACTTTCCAATTGCGTGAGCTATTTTTCACCAAGAATTTTGAGAATGCTCAAGCCTATTGGTCAATAGAGAAGGTATACGGAAGTCAGGGGCGACATTAGCTAGGAATGACAGTCTATTTCTAACAAAGGCAAGGGCCAAAATTGAGCTAAATGTTATTCTTTTTGTATCCCAATGAGAGATACTATTTTCTTCTGTGCCTTTTAAAAAATATTACTTTATATGTGATATAAGCACAAGAATATACACAGTGTATATGAATTACAAAGCAAATGACAAAGAAGATCCATGAACCCACCATCCAGATTAAGAACTAGAACTATAGAGGGACATTTCATTTATGTGTATGCTTATCCTTGTCACATCCTCCTCTCTGTAAACTCTCCTTCTAACAACAAACCTCCATCCTGATTTTTTTTACACATTATCTCTTTCCCTTTCCTTTAAAAATAGCTTTATCACATGTGTATGTATTCCTAAAATATATATTGCTTGGCTTTACTAGATGGTGTATTTTTTACTTCTTGGGTAAATTCTGTATCTTACTATTAAAATTAAGAAAAAAATAGACCATGGATGCTACTTTAAAAATCTTTCTATTATAGATTTTGAAAACATACCAGCTTGAGACCACATTTATTATTTCAGGTGATAAACTGAGTATTGGTGTTGGTAATAGGTTGATAGCGACTAGTTACTTTACTGAAACTCTTTTTTTTTTTTGTTTTTGTATTTGGCTTTTTTGTCTGTTTGTTTGTTTTGAGAGAGAGAGAGAGAGCCCACGCTCAAGCAGGGAAAGAAAGGGGCAGAGGGAGAGAGAGTATCTTAAGCAGGCTCCACACCTTGCACAGAGCCTTTTGAAGGTCTCAGTCTCAGGACCCTGAGATCATGACCTAAGCTAAAACCAAGGCTCCTACGCTTAACCTACTGAGCCACCCAGGCACCCTGAGAAACTCATTTTTAACATCTAATTACTATAGTGTCTTAAGAGTGAGCATATTTAAAGATCTTGGTACATGTACTGTGCTGTGCAAAATTCTAAGACATCAGTACATCTTTCACATGACATTCCCTATCCCTTGGGAATTTCATGATTTTTTAAAAAATCTTTGATATTTAAGTAAGTTAAAATAACAACTTCTTGAATTTTTTTCTATTAGTTGAAATAAAATATTTTTATTTTCATTTTGTATTTGTTTTTTGTATATAATCTATTAGCTATGGATATGTTGAGTGTCAATTATTTTATGATTTCTCATTCGTTGTTTTAATTTTAAGTTTTCAATTTGCTTTTCCGAAAATTTTATTCTTTTTTTTTTTTTAATCTTTTTTCCTTGGAAATTTTAGTCTTGATTATTGAAGTTTTTCTTTTTGAGGCTTATCAGATTTACAGATCATCCCACTTGCAATTTATTTGCCTCCTATAAATCTTGGAAAGACTTTTCACATTTGGAGAGTAAATAAATAGTTTTAACAGCTATTCTTTACTCAAATCACTGTATCTCTTTAATCTGTAATGGTATTGCTGGTAATAATAACATACTCGCCAACACTGTTAGGGTTCTTACTTTCTGTCAGACAATTTTCTCAGCACTTTACATATTTACCTATTGAATCCTTTCAGTAACTTTATAGCAATGGGCACTATTATTGTCTTTATTTTATAGTTGGGAAAACTGAAGCCCGGAGAGAGACGAATTTGCACAGAGAAAAAAAATAGAAGTGGAAGTAAAGCAGTCATCATTTAACCTCTAAGCTCTAATGCCCTTGTAACTGATTTTGAGTTTTATTCCTTCTTACATTTATGCCAGTAAATGGTTTAAAGTGGAGATCTAGATAATTATTATGTTTAGAAGAGTGTGACATTCCCCAAACTGATTTGTTTTATCAATCAAATTCTTATACATTCTAGATCCTTTTTATTTTTTTATTTTATTTTATTTTATTTTATTTGAGAGAGAGAGTGAGAGAGCACAAGCAGGGTGAAGGGCAGGGGGAGAAGCAGACTCCCACTGAGCAGGGAGCCCAATGCGGGGCTCGATCCCAGGACTCTGAGATCGTGACCTCTGCCAAAGGCAGATGTTTAGGTGACTGAGCCACTCAGGCGCCACTCTAGGTTCTTTTTAGATTAGTTGATTCTATCTATATGTTCCTCTTTCCTTATTTTTATATCATAGTGATTTGTTTTAGTACCTTAATAGTGTTTTAACATATTACCTTATATTATTCTTCCTCAAAATTATTTTATTTTCATCTACTTATTCTACAGGATGAAAGAAATAATTTTCTTTAGTTCTAAAAAAATAACGAGATTTGGTTAACATTACACTGCATTTATGAATTAATTTGCAAGCAAATTGTCATTAAAATATTTTCTCCATTTTAACTCTATTTATATTGGTAAATTATGATTTCTATCAATATATTTCTTCATACAAGTCATATATATATCTTACTAAAATATTTCCAAGTATTAAAAAATTTTCCACATACTGAGCAGCTTTGTTGTAATTATGAATAAAATTTTGTAGCAATTACCTTTTTCTCTAGTAATGACACATGAGTTTTGCTAATCTTTAAAATAATAATTTTGATATTAATAATTCTCTATTCATAATCTGTGGATTATGACTTTTTGGTCACCTTTCATGGCTTTACAATTCTGATTTTTGTTTCCTGCCTTATTACATTGGCTGCAACTTCTAGCGAATTTTATTGTGGTAGCAGATTTTTAAACATTAAAAAAAAAACTATTTTAAATGAGATAAAAATTAAAGGCATGTACCACGGAGTTATATTTTACATATTTGTTCATCCTAAGCCCTATAATTCAGGGCAATTAGTGTAAAGTAAGCATGGACATTGGCTTTCCTATTACCATACTGGTCTGGCCAACCTACATTCTTCAGGAAAAATTACCATGGAATTTGTCTGCTTTATTGGTTGCAAAGAGAGTTATTTTGAGACTCTGATTGCTGTCATCAAAATAATGGAAATAACACAAAGGGGAAATTTTTGAAACTCTATCTAGAATGAAATCCTCCCTGCTTGTCATTCCTACATTTATCTCAGTCTAGCTACTATTCCACTGTCAAGTCAGTAATAGAGGGGCTGGAAAGAGGAAAATTTGTGCTAGGGATAAAATCGAGTACAATTTTCCATATTTCTACTTCTGTTTTTTCAAATAGCACATAATTGTCTCTCTCTCTTTCTCTTTTTACCAGTAATGCTGAATTATATGTCTTGTCTAATAATCATTCATAATCAAATCTCATATTTTTGGTTAAAAAATACACATTTTATAACAACCCCCAACAAAGATTAATATCTTACCAAAAATAATTAAATTGAAAATGAAATCTACACAAATCTTCCAAGTTATAGTCAACAGCCAGCCCCTCACTATAATGCATTTTAGATCACTCATGTTGGCATGGCTAACACATAAAATTCTGAAATGCTCAAATAATCTAATATAAATGTCTATGAGGACTCTGAGAGTGACCGTTTCTGTGACAACACATTTAATGCCTCTGTTGCTGCTTTTCTAGCCACAAAAAGAAAAGAAAATTACATTTTGAGTTTCTTTCTTTTTTTTTTTTTTGAGTTTATTTCTTTGTTGAAACAATTGTAAGATGGTTTGTAAGATGGTTTCTACAAGATATTATTGGAAAGCGGAAACACGAGGAAAATGAAACAGGATATAGAGGACAGACTCTGATTTTAGACACGTCAGTGTTCAGAGCCTTGGTCCAGCACTGGCTAGTTGTGTGACGTTGAACAAATTATTGAGTATCTCCCTAAGCCTTGCTTTCTTCATGTGTCTCATTATAATGAGATAATGTTTGTTATTTTCTGGTTCTGTAAATGTCAGTTGCCAGAATGATGATGATAATGTTCAGTTAAAAGATCTCTTAAATCCTACTCCTCTTAGAGAGTTTATACTTGATAATCATTGCATTTTTATGCAAATATTATTCGGATCTGTTCTGTAGAGACTTAGCATCAATGCACCAATTACCCAATTCAACTCAAATAAATCACTGAAGAGCATGCTAGTACGGAAAAAGTTGAAGATCCTAGGTCAGGAGGTAAAAGTGTTAGATGTGAATCTGCTACATTCTAGCTGTTCAAGCCTCAGTTTCTACATCTGTCAAAAGGAAATACTTGTGTTTCCTTTCTTACATGGTATGTTAAGATTAACTGAGATAACCTGCGTGAAATTCATTATAAATCTGCAAAATATGATTTGAATATATTTTTCAAAATAGTGCATAGAGATTGAAATGTTTCTTGATATCGTAGAAGCAGCTAAGTATCTTATGTCCTGATTCTCTAGGTGAAACTGGAAAAATTATATACTATACATTGCTGATTTTCTAAAGTTTTACAAAACTAACCAACTGTAAGCAAAATAATTTTTATAATTTAATCGCTCAGTATTCTCAACTTTTATTTATTAAAGTTAGACATTAGAAAACAAATGATTTCCAAGTCTTAATCCTTTTGATAATAATAATCCTTATGATAATACAAATCTTCATTGCATGACTTGGCAAGTCCTGCTAAAATCGAAAGGTTCAGTATTGTTATGTTTACTTCTTTACCAAAGTTTATCATTCACTTCTTTGTATAAGCTATTTCCCATTTATTATATAACTGAAGTAAGCTTTCATTACTAAAACAGGGCAGAGAATGGTAAATACTCTTACCTAGGTTGCTAAAGATCTCTGTGCTCCTAAAAATCTCCTTGACTAACATTTTAAAAGCATAACTTTCTAACTTTCTGCTAAAAAACTACACTAAAGTTATTACTACATTTACATGACATTATACATTATCCTTCAAGAGACCGTTTATTTAGGGTGAGAGAGAGCGTTCCGTTCCCTTAACTGAAAGCCCCTTCTTTCTCAGGTTTATTCCATTGCTGTTAATGAAATGTGTGATGATTCTGGTGTCAGGGAATTAATGATACTCAGTAAGTAAAGAATGAGAAACCCAGGTGGATGAATTATGCCTGTTCTTCAGTTCTTTTCAAAGAGGAAAATTGAGAGATCCCATAGCATCACACTTATTATGATATTTAAACTATGAGAATTTCATCAGATAAAAGAAATGTTAAATGAAATCCTCTGTCTAAACACTCATGTCAAGAAAGGCAATTTTAGTTATGCAGTGGTGTAGCATTTTGTTTTTTCTGCAATAAAGCCATCAGATCAATAAAAAATTATGTAGCAGATTATTATTACACTGTGCTCACCATAGCTCTAATCGTAAATAATACAGCAGTTATCCTGGTTATATTAATTATAATTAGAATGCAGATAATGCAGACGGTCTTTTATTGCTAGAGCCAAATCAATTTTCCAGTGTTATTCGATGCAAGGTCACACAAAGTTGTGGGAGCTTTTAGACTTCTTATGAAATGGCCTGCCTGCCTGTGCGAGGAGAGTTTGGCTCAGCTGTGCAAGACACATTGACTGGGAAGATCATTGAAATAATTACAGCCATGAACCCTTGCCTATGATGGCAGAATTTCATTTTATAAAGTAAGCATAGCTGTAATCCAGCCTCCTTTATGGTAGGAAGCCTCATAAATCTTTCAGAGGAGACCAAGTCTTATGTTTAGTGGTAAGGAGGAAATCAAAATGAATTCGTTTGCATTGTTCATTTCTCCTCATTGCCTTTTTGTTCCATACCTTGGCATCATATTTTTTAAAGGCATTCCATATGTAATCATCTTGTAATGATAGAGGGAAACCACAAAACAACAAACTAATAGAAATACATTAGGTGTTCAGTATTGGAGGATGAGATGTAAGCTGATTTTACACATTGTCATAGGAAGACTTTTATGAACCTGGTTTTGTTGCTTAGGAAGACCCCATGAGATGAGAAGAAAGCAGGAGAATGAGACGAAGGTTATGTTCAGAGGCAATCATCTTACAAATGACTCTGTAAAATGGTCAAAGGGAGCCAAGAGATCTAGGGCCAAAGCCTATGAAGCCAGAGAATGTGGTTCAGAATAAATCCATGTGTTTGGATACCAGAAAAGGGCAGTGCAGTATTTCTGGAATTACCATGGTCCTGAGCAAACCTAATGGTGATGGATTAGAAGCAAGGTCATTGATGTTCATTGATGTTCCCCACTTGACAAAACTACCTCAGGTTGTGGAGCCAACAGCCAGCCAGGATACCAACTCAAGTGAGATCAGGCAGGTAATTCATGGAATGTACTAGACTGTGGGAATAAAGGAATAGAACTGGTAGGGCATGTGTCAGAATATAAGTTGGAAAATTCATAACCTGGATAAAGGCAGTGGTGTTCAAAAAAATATTTAATCACTGCTCTAATATATCTTTGGGACCAGTGTGGCCTACAGACCATCAATGCTTGACCTCTGGCTAGAAAGACATGTCCATTCTACTTATAATTAGGAAATACATGCAGCCAGGTTGTTAAGAAACTTTCTTCTGAGAATTTGACAAAGTCAATAGTGTTTAAAAAAAGAAAAAGTGCTGCTAGTGAAGATAGGAAATGGGAAGGTATTCCAAAGAGCAGAGTTAGAAGTTATAACCAAAATGGCAGCGAGGCCACAGCCAGGACTCCGCTCAGAAGCAAAGAACAGCAGGCAATGTGGATGGAGATCCAGCTTCAGTCCTCCGGATACCCCCTTTTGAAGTTCTGGACAAAAGCACGGACCTCAGCCACCTGGCTCCTGAAAGGCCAGTTCATCAGGTTGAGCATTGGTCTCAGACTGTCTGCAAGAAAGGAAGAAACACTTTCAACCCTGAGGTCTCAAATCCTGTGCGTAAAAGTGAGGTTGTAAGTAAATAAACAGCTAAGTTCCAGAGGCAGAGATTGGCAAAAGGAGGAAGCTCTGTATGTCAGGACTTAGAAATTACGGCACTAGAAATAAATAGTAATAGAAAACCCTTGTCACTGTTTAGTAAGCTTGTGAACTGCACATTCTCTTAGGGACTTTTCATGTGCTTCTTTATTTCTTTTTTTATTCATCACTATTGATGAGGAACTAGGTACTATTATGAGTATTTTATAGATGTAAAAACTGGGGCTTTCTGAAGTCATACATTTAGCAAAAAAGTGGAGCTGGAATTTAAAAGTAGGTTTTTCATAGCCTGATATCCCAGCTCTTAACTATTCAATACTGCCTACAGGCTAGCAAAACTTACAGAGATCTAAATTACAGGACAGAAGGCATTATAGCTTTGAAGATCTCTCACCTAGGTACTATGTTTTCTAAGAATCTGAGATCAGGAAGAGGGAAGAGGTCTGTTCCTTTTTAATGAGCCAGAAGCCACATATGGTCTGTCAGGTTGAACAAGCATCCTGACCATTTTGACCATAACAAAGATTCATAATTCTTCTCTTCAGTAGCGTATTTACATATTTTAAAGCCACCAAGCTTTGAGAAATGCTCTTTTGGACCACCTAGAGACTTAGGCAAATTGTTTTTAAAAATCGAATTGTGTGGGATAATCCAAAATGGCCAAGTAAAGCTCTCTGCTTTTACTACGAACAACCTCGACTGCAGTATTGAAATTTAAATCATTTTCAAAAATGTCAGTAAAGCTTTTCCTTCTTCTCCTAAAACATCGGTTTTATTTAAACACAGGGTTCTGAATGTTTCTGACCTGAAGCACATAATAGCACATAATAATGTTGGAGTATTTTGACATAGCATTCCTTTCATCTTTTTTGTTGAGGAAAGATGTTGGGAAGAAATGCATGGAAAAATAAACTATTGAGCATGTTCTAATATTTAAAAAGAAATTATTTAAATACATGAGAACAATATTTGAAAATATCAAAATGGCTAAATGGACAAAAACCCATGAAAATTGGAATTAGAATAAATTTCATAAGTTAAAAGGAAAATGGATGCTTCTTTATCAAAAAATAAATGTCTTTGATGATGGCTGCCTTCTGAAAAAGAGTTAGGAGTTGAAACAAAGACCACCTGGGATTAACTGACTTATGTGAATGCAGTTTTAAACCAGTCAAGTATGTCTAAAAGATGTACTGAAATGTTAACAAATTTGGGTATAATTCATATAGATTTATTTCTAAAATTGGAAACTTACTAAAGAGATATAAAAAGAATCATAATGTATTGTATTTTAAATGCAGAAAAAATATTCAAGGTGTCCCTTTTTTTCCAGTCAGGATAATTTAGATATTTCACACTGAATATCATTTGTCTTTTCTCCTCCAAAAGAAAAACACAGCTTCCTTCAAATATGTTCCCAAAAGATTTCAAGTTCAATTCTTTCCGTATACAATATCTTTAAAATTTCTTCTTTGAAAATGCATTCTATCTTCTATTATGAAAACATGTCTTTCTTTAAGACAAAGGCTAATTCTTGTATAATGCTTACTATGAGCTAGGCACTGTGCAATAGTAACTTTCCAGCGTGAATTTATTTAATCCTCACAACAACCGCATATGACGTAGAGCCTGTTATGTGTAGAGGGGGAAATGGAGGTACGAAGAGGTTATGTAAAGGTCACAAAGCAAGCGACTGGTAGGATGAGGCTTTGAACCCAGGCATGACAGCTCTGAGTTTGCACTCAAGTCTAGCTCTGTTCTGCTGAATCTTCACAATAAGCTATCGTTAAAAATCAAACAGTTCCACCCAACAGATAAGTGTCTCTGGTTTCTTTCGCTTTCTCAAAACACTATGAGTTCCATGATCTGTATCATAGAAGGTTGGTTTTGTTTGTTTGTTTGTTTTCTGTTTTTTGTTTAAGTAGCTCTCTATCTCAGAGGTACCTTGAGTACGAGCAGACACATGAATGCTATGTTAACTTCCAGTGCTTGAATAATAGGATTTGGGAATTATTTTGAGTGCAAAACATAAGGGGAAAAATAGAGTCTAAATGTGACCTTGTCAACTGAATTAACTTCTAGGAGATTCCGCTTTAAAATGATACATCTAGCATTATCGTTTTACTGCTGAAAACTGGGAAGCTTTCCAAATTTTAAACTTATAAAGTTATTGTACTTCCAAATGAGAAAAATGTCTTTTGAGGTACTTTCTTTTTCTTGAATACTGTGATAGATGGATATGTAATAATCCTATGCAAATAGCCACTGTTGTAATTTGGAGTTGCCCATAAGAAGTTACCATAAACAGGACCCGTTAGGAGCTTTTTGTTTAATTATTTACTGCGTAGTTTATATATTCCATCCTGTGTGGACTACTTACCACTGACCTTTTTTTTCCAGCTAAATTCTCTATACTGTTTTCCTTCTCACACCCTGACCCTTCCTGTCGGTTGTATGTAAGAGGTAGTGAAGTTTGGCGCCGAATTAATCCTGCATTGAAAGGAAGAAGCACTATTTCTCAAATAGAACGTTAGGCTTCCCTTTTGTTCATTTTGTGAGCCCTCCCTTTGCTTTCCCATATTTTTTTGCAGAGCCTGCATGACCACGGGGTCTGTCTCATCAGCTACGAGTCACGTGTAATAGCACCTCTAGCAAAATCACTCAAAAACTAGTCTTTTTTCTCCTTCATCAATTGCCTATGTCAGTAATAGGGAATTAGCTTTAAAAATGTAATCTGATTGAGTACATTATGTTGACCAGCCTTGTGCATTTCCCCCCTGCACTTACTTCATTGTCTCTGTTTTAGAAATGGCCTTTATGCCTCCTGGTCTCAACATAGAGCAAAAAGGACCATCTGGACACCACATATGAGGAAATCAGACATCTCTAGGTTAAAGCATGCCCATAAGGACAATTTCTTGTCAGATAAGCTGCTGTGTACTTAGTCTGATAACTAACAAAATTACAATATGGTAATTTTAACTGGAAATTGTCCATTTTTATCCTCAGGTTTTCTCTTTTATCCCCACTGGTCACCACCCTGTGAGTTCTACTCCTAGGCACTAGTGCTCAAAGCAACCCCCGGGTTTTTTTTAAGCTATGGCAGCTGTGGAAGGTCAAACAGCAGAGAGTGTCGTGCTCTTGGCTCACGCGTCATAATGTAGTGGACATAGAAGCACAGCATGGTGTAATGCAATAACTTGCTTTCTGCCTGATTTCTAGACACATCGCAAAATAAACAAGGCAGGAAAATGACACGTAAAGAGTAATCGGTGAGTTTGGAGTCCTGTTACTGCCGCTTGTGAGCCGGTGTGACCTTAAAGCCCATCACAAACTCTTTTTTTGACCTCTGGTGTTCTTATCTGTTAAATGGGCTATTTTTCCTCAGTTGTTTATCAGCTAGGAACACGTACACCACAGGAGCCTCGTCGGTAGTCTGTCCTCTGTGCACTGCTACAAATGGGTTATCTTTTACTCATAGTGAACTTTAACTGTTGCCATCATTTAAAAAATCAGAAGATGTGGGGTGCCTGGGTGGCTTAGTCGGTTAAATGTCTGCCTTTAGCTCACGTTATGATCCCAGAGTCCCGGGACTGAGCCCTGCCCCTATCAGGCTCTCTGCTCAGCAGTGAGCCTGTTTCTCCCTCTCCCTTCTACGCTCTTTCTCTCTCTGTCAAATAAATAAATAAAATCTTAAAAAAAAAAAATCAGAAGATGTTACACTAAAAAAAAATCAAGATTTCCTGATTCTCCAGAAACAGGATTATTTGGCGACACTACTCCCCTAGTCCAACGTGACAACTAAAGGTCATGACCCAGCCCTTTCTCCTTTAGATAGTGGTCTTTGCTACAGTTCGCTTCAGTGCCCATCCGGCCTGCTTTGCACATTTCTGTTGGCTGTCTTGTCCCCGCAAGCATTTGAGTTTGTCACCTTTGATGTTTATAAAAACACATTTAGATTTTAGTTGCAATGTCCTTGACAAACACACTCAATTTGGACCTTGAAAACCAGCTTTCTAATACTGGTTTTTAAACTTCTGTAGATCATGGAAATTTACTGGGTGAGAGTAATTTCCTTGTGCATTACAATGATGATTTGGTACTTTACATATTTCTTTTTAAAGACAAATAGGAGAGACTTTATTCATTAGACCTTAAGTTGACCAACAGTTCAAAATCTGATGCAGCAAGGTTTTATAAGGTGCATTATACAGAATATTTGTTTAGAAATTTTGTTATGGGAAGATCTGTTAAACTGCATTTTTTTCCTCAATTTTTTGAGTCAAGAAGTAGAGATAATGATTCACAAGAATATTATAAAATAAAATATATGTTCAAAAGTTATTTGTGTTAGCTTGAAAAAGAATTGCACATCAACCAGTGGAGGCTCTGATAATACATACCTTTTTTGTTGATCTTTTTTTAAATCTTCCATTGTCTTTTCCAGGATGTCTGTGTTACAAATGAATTTTAAATGAGGTAACCATGTTGTAATGGGTTGAAAATGCCTACCACAGGGCCTTGTTCATTTAGGAGTTCAAGGAATGTTAAAGCTCAATGAAACAGAACAAGAGCAGAAACAAAAATAAAATCTTATGTTGCTACTTGACCCAAGTTGCCCCATTCCCTTGCTTCAAACAAGCAGGAATAAATTGTGATTTATAATGATGCCTTGAAATTAATAACATCCTTCTGCAAGGAGTAGGGAATATTTTATACTTCTTCCTAATTATGTATGTCATTACCTCCCTTCTCATTCATCTGTTTAATATCCTCCATGAGGCAGGCAGAATTGGGTATATAGTATTACCTAAGTTTGTGTGTGATAAAAGGAAAACAGAGAGATTCAGTGCCTTTTCCAGGGTCAGTCAGTAGAACTGGTAGAAGAACTGTGGCTAACAGATTACCTGGATCATCAGTCCTCTTGGCAAGAGAAAATCTTCTGGGGCACCTGGTTCAGTCAGTTAAGCATCTGCCTTTGGTTCAGGTCATGATCCTGGGGTCCTGGGATCGATCCCTGAGTTGGGCTCCTTGCTCAGCGGAGAACCTGCTTCTCCCACTCCCTCTGCTGCTTCCCACTTGCTCTCTCTGTCAAAGTGTAACAAAGCATTATATCCATATTTATTCACTATTAAAGGAACTTATATGAATGGATAAGAAAACCACTAAAACCTGAACAAAAACTGTATAAGGGATATGAAAATATAATTTGCACACACACAAAATTAAAATGATTAATCCAGTATAGCCAGAGATTTCTCGGTAGTACTCAAACCTCATGAGTCGTCAGTGGTTCCTCGTTGTTCTGAAAATAGGGTCAAATTTCTTGGCATGCCCTATAAATTCTTCAAATGACGTGATCCCTTATTAGTTCTCTAGCTGTACCTTTCACCACCCCATCTCCTCACATTCCACCCTGCCCTCCTGCATTTCAGCCAGTTCTCAGGATCCATCATGCTGTGCTGTCTCTTACCCCACTACAATCCCACTATCCCTTACCTCTTTCTATTCCAGAATATGCAAAATGTAAATCAGTTACAAAGCATGCCGTTTAGTACAAATGACTTTTTTTTTTTTTTTTTTGTAGCAAGAGTTTCTGGAGAAAGGAAGCAGTGCATTGATTTACATTCTGCTACAACCTCCCTATTTTACTGGAAAACAGTAACAGTTTGTCTATAGATTACATTATGAGTAGCACTGTGATGCAGTGTGTGATTGTGTGCATATGTTGTAAGGAAAGTCCCATCCTCAATTTACTCAGTCTTATAGTAGGAATAACAATGCCTCACTTGAGTGTTGGATTCCTCATGTCTCACAGTGGGAAGTATAATAACTACCCTGTGTTATTTTAGAGATGAACCTTCCAGTAGATGTTCAGTGGTACATTAGTAATCGAATAACTATTAGATCCCCTTCTGGGCCCTTCCTTTTCCTCCCTCTTAAATGAATAGAGTCAGAAATAAACTTATATCCCAACAAACCAAAGTCCAGGACCAGGTGGCTTTACTGGTGAATTCTACCAAACATTCAAAGATTTAATACCTATCCCTCTCAAACTCTTCGAAAAAACTGAAAAGGAGGGAATGCTTTCAAACTCATTTTATAAGGCTTGCATTACCCTGATACCAAAACTGGACAAGGACACCACAAAAAAAGAAAATTATAGGCTAATTTTTTAAATTATAGGCAAATCCTCAACAAAATATTAGCAAACCAAATTTAACAACATATCAAAAGGATCATACACCATGATTGAATGGAATTTATTTGAAGGACACAAGGATGGTCCAACATCTGCAAATGATTCAGTGTGATATACCACATTAGCAAAATAAAGGATGAAAATCAATGATCGGCTCAATAGTTGCAGAAAAAGCATTGACAAAATTTAACACCCATTTATGATAAAAACTCAACAAAGTTGTTATACAAGGAATGTATCTCAATACAATAAAGACTATATCTGACAAAAACCACAGTTGACATCATACACAATAGTGAAAAGATGAAAGCCTTTCCTCTAAAATCAGGAACGTGACTAGAATGCCACTTTTATTCAACATGGTATTGGAAATCCTAGCCACAACAATTAGGCAAGAAAAAGAAGTAAAAGTAATCCAAATTTAAAGGAAGAAGTAAAACTGTCACTATTTGTGGATGGCAAGTACTGTATATAGAAACCCCATAAGACTCTACCAAAATGCTGTTAAAACTAGTAAACAAATTCAGTCAAGTTCCAAGATACAAAATCAGTGTACAGAAATTTGCTGCATTCTACACATGAATAACAAACTATGAGAAAGAGAAATTAAGAAAACAATCCCATTTACAATTGCTTCAAAAAGAATAAAATACCTAGGAATAAATTTAACCAAGGAAGTCAAAGATACGTACAATGAAAACTGCAAGACCCTGGTAAAAGAAATTGAAGAAGACACAATAAATGGAAAGCTATCCCATGCTCATGGATTAGAGGAGTTAACATTGTTAGAATAATCAAAATAAATCTGATTCAGTGCAATTCCTATCAAAATCCCAATGGTATTTTACACAGAGCTAGGACAAATAATTCTAAAATTCCTATGGAACCACAAAAGACCCTGAATAAATGAAGTGATCTTGAAAAAGGAGGAAAAATGGAAGTGTCATGCTCCCTGATTTCAAACTGTATTAAAACTATGATAATCAAAACAGTATGATATCAAGATAAAAATAGACACATAGATCAATGAAACAGAATAGAGAGCCCAGAAATAAGCCTATACATTATATGGTCAAGTAATTTATGACAAAGGAGCTAAGAATATACAATGAAGCAGTAGCAGTCTCTACAATAAATGGTGTTGGGAAAACCGGACAGCCACATGCAAAAGAATGAACGTAGACTACTCTCTTACACTAAACACAAAAACTAACTCAAAATGGATTAAAGACTTGAAGGTAAGACCAAAAATCATAAAATTCCTAGAAGAAAATGAATGAAATTGGTCTTAGCGATGTTTTTTGGTTATGGCTTCAAAGGCAAAGGAAACAAAAGCAATTTTTTCTTTTTTTTTTAATGGGAGTACAACAAACAGAAGCTTCTGCACAGTGAAGGAAAGTGTCAGCAAAATGAAAGGCAACCTACTGAGTGGAAGAAGATATTTGCAAATCACCTAACCAGTAGGGAGTTAGTATCCAAAATATATAGAGAAATCATACAAGTCAACAATAAAAAAGCAAACAACCTAATCAGACAATGGGCAGAGAATCCGAATTAATTTTTCCAAAGACACACAAATGGCTAACAGGCACATGAAAAGATGGAAAAGATGTTCAATTTCACTTATTATCAGGGAAACGAAAATCAAAACCACAATGAAATATCACCTCACACCTGTTAGAATGGCTATTACTTGGAGCACCTGTGTGGTTCAGTCAGCTAAGTGTCTGCCTTCAGCTCAGGTCATGATCACAGGGATTGAGCCCTGCTGAGCAGGGAACAGGGAGCCTGCTTCTCTCTCTCTGCTCACCACTGCCACCCCCCTTCCCCGCCCTGTGCTCGCTCGCTCTCTCATTTAAATAAAATCTTAAAAAAAAATAAAAAAGAATGGCTATTATCAAAAAGACAAGCATTGGAGAGGATGTGGAGAAGAGGGAACATTCATACATTGTAAGTGGGAATGTAAATTGGTGCAATAACTGTGGAAAGCCATATGGAGATTCCTCAAAAAAATTAAAAATAGAACTACCATATGACCCAACTATTCCACTTCTGGGTATTTGTCCAAAGAATATGAAAGCATTAATTTGAAAAGATATGTACACTCCTGTGTTCATCACATCATTATTTACAATAGCCAAGATAGGGAAACAACTTGTGTCCATCAATGGATGAATGGATAAAGATGCGGTATGTATGTGTGTATGTTTATATATATATAGACACGCACATACAATGCTATCCTATTCGGTCATAAAAAAAGAAGGAAATCTTGTCATTTGCGAAAATGTGGATGGAACTTGACATACTATGCTAAGTGAAATAAGTCAGATGGAGAAAGACAAAATAACTTATGATTTTACTTATATGTGGAATCTAAAATACAAAACAAAGAAAACAAAACAAACTCATGTATACAGAAAACAAACTGGTGGTTACCAGAGGGGAAGGGGGTTGGAGGGTGGGTAAAATGGGTGAAGGTGCTCAATTGTATGGTGATGAGTGGTTACTTGATTTATGGTAGTGATCATTTTGTAGTGTATACGAATATCAAATTATAATGTGCACCTGAAACTTATGTAATGTTATATCCCAATATTGTCTCAGTAAAAGAGAAATAAACTCATAGATCATTATAGCCCAAAGGAGCTTAGAAGAGACCCATGGTATAATGTAGACTCTGTGACCACTTCTCTATGTGCTTCATGTCTTCTTGCTCAATACTCACATTTACAATAAAGATTTGATGTTCACCTTCCCCAGGGTATTGAGCTCTATGAGGGCTGTCATTCTGTGGGAGAAAATCACCTAGTCACTTCTTCCCCTTGTTTGATAAACTGCCTGATACAAAGTAACCTCTGACTAGCTAAATGGCTACGTGAATGAGTCAGTTACACCTGAGAAAACTGAAGGGCACAAAGTTACACAAATCACATAAAGGAGTTACTAAAATTGGGGGGGTGGGGGGACAATGAAATCTACATATTCTCCTTCTAAGTTACTTACAAGATCAGCTTTTGTTGGGTGGCATAATTTTGCAGATATTAACAAACACTTCGGCAAAGCCAAGACATTGGGGATGGGGAAAAGACAGTAGGGAGCCAAAAAAAAGTATTGCAATTTGGTCAAAATTAATAGGCAGCTGTTAGGTCATCTCTAAGCTACCACTTCAGTATGCTGAAAATTCAGGGTGGGTTGAAACCAGAGTTAATTCCAGTGAAAATGTGGTGGGTTAAATGGTCAATCTGGTTAAAATAATGTACCAAATAGCTAACTCAGGAGTGTGAACTTCACAGCTGCCGGAGTGGGAAAGGTTACTATGGTGGATACGAATTCTCCTCAACTAGCAGTTTCCTCATCTATAGGGTGGGTTCGTAAAATTTTCTTGCTGGGAGAGTATGAAAGTTTGGGTCCTAGCAAGTCCAAATACATAGTAACGAATAAACTTATCCCAGATGTTCTATCGGATGCCCTCCAACTCTACCAAAAGAACTTACCTGCTGAGGCCAGCAAACGAGTCTGTGGTAATCTTTAGTGCTGGAGCCACTCGGGGATTCTTTATTCACTAGGAGCTTTATCACTCACGCTGTTAATTATGAAATATATGCAAACATGCATTTGGTGAGAAAAAGAATTTCAACATTAAACTACCATTTTGAATCCCTTTGGTGAAGCTTGGATATTATGTTCAAGAAAAATAAAACCCATATAACTTGGTTTCAGTAAAGTGTGTTACCAACTGAAGCACTGTCCAGATAGTGCTTCTGCAACAATGGAAATGTTCTCTTTTGCCCTGTCCCCTATGGCGGCCACTGGCCACAGTTAGCTGTTGAGCACTTGACATGTAGCTAATGAGATTAAGGAACTGATTTTAAATTTTAATTGACTAAAAATGATTAGCCACGTGATATTAGTGGCTATCATAGTAGCGTAGATTTCTACAAGGTTAGTTTATTAAACAAATAAGTAAAATATAAAACATTTCAGATGACGATAAGCGTCATGTAGAAAAAGGCAGGAAGGGGAGATCATGATGTCCTTGTGAAATTTTAAAAATTTTTAGTGTCCTGATTTATTGTGAATGTATAGGCTGCTTACTGATGTTCCATTTTCAATCATAAAAATATTTTCTACTCAAAAAAAGTAGAAGCATTTTTTCTTTTTTTTTTTATCACAAGTGATATTTTTGTGACAAACTTATAAGGAACAAATTTGATTTTTTTCCAACAATGCCTTGGTATCTATGTTTATTTTAGTTTAGTCAGTCTTGTGGCAACTTTTCTATCATGTCTTGAAACCGAGTGGAAAGCAGATTGCAACTTCTGCATTCCACTTTTGGAAAGTTGTTACACAGTCTCACTCAAGTAAGATATATAAAAATATATACCTTTATCATCATAAGATTGCAAAGCAGTTGATAAATTTCTAGTACTGTGTCTGTTAAAAAGTAAAAGAATGTTTCATTTTGGGATATTAAGACTCAATATTTCATAAAAATAGACAAAAGCAAATTCAGACTTCATGAACTTATCATATTTGAAATAACACAGAGCTTTTAATATTCTCAAATAGAGTAGACCTCCAGGAAGCTTCAGATGACTCTATAATTTTCCAAGTTAATGTTAAAAATAAAAGTCAGTTTTAATTGGGTGCTATACTGAAACTCCCGACTGGGCCAACTGGGAAACTAGGCTATCATAGTGATCGTAATATGTAATATATTCCTTAAACTTTATTGATTTTCTATAGTTCGGTACAAATGAGCTCAAAGCACTTCATGTATTTTATCTCATTTGTCCTCACAACATTTCTGTAAGATAGGTAGGGGGCAACTGTAATTAAAGATTAGGTGTGTCAGTTTTCCATTGTTATGGAAACGCATTAAACTGGAACCTGCTCAGCCTGCCAACTAAGACAATTAAGTAGTCGTTTCACTTATCAAAGTACCAATTACTTGATTTTTTTCTTACATCATAATCTTCTCTCCGTTTTCTCTCAGACTAATCCTGCATCTTCCATAATTTCAAAGTTCAACACTAATAGTACTCCTTGGGAACTATATTTTGGGGGGCTTTGTTTTGTGAAATTTCCTAAATGACTCTTCTATTGTCAGCAGCTCAAGTTCATGTGCAGGGCATTAGGGTATGAAAACAAGTGCTCATTTT
>CM052900.1:25092573-25115361 GCA_028534135.1 Potos flavus | reverse complement strand
AACATGCTTCTAAGGACTATGTTGAATTAGAAATATGTGAAAATTTAGCTGCCTAAAGGATGTGACATGGGAGGATCAATCAAGAAAAAGGAATATAAAAAGAGCACATTATGGAAATGGGGAAGGAAAAGAAATAAAAGAAGAACACATAGTATATTGAGTATAAATTTTTAAGCTCTAAGGGCAAGAAAGGGCAAAAAGGAAAATAAAGCTGAGTGAATTAATGTTGGCTAAAAGGGGTAAGTGGAATCAAAGGGGTTCTTACAATTATATCAGGTGAAAAAGAAATACTAGAATGAAAGTGGATCCATAAATAACCTGAAAAGTGGATGGAATCAATAATCTTTAAATGGTTGAACTACTCAACTTAAAATGTTTTAACTAAAATAATGAAAGTTATGGAAAATTATTAAGTTATGAAGAGCCTATAAATATGGCTAATGATAAAATTCTGTAAAAGAATATTAGAATGATTAAGTATGAGTTAAACAGGAGTTCTGATGATATGTATCATGAGGATCAAAGGGTTTCACTAATTAATTTATCATCCCCTGTGTCTTATTTTTCAAAAAGTCATAGATAATGAAGAAATTGGCAAAAAATAAAAGGCAAAACTAAAAGTCATGCAGTCCGAAAAATGTAGTTTTATTAATTGTGAAAATGATTATAGCTGGTTTTAATCCGGCAAAATCATAATATACATTAAGCAAATGTTTTAGATGGAAGAGATGAAATGTTTAATGAAAGAAAGGAATATCAATTTTTGATCAAGACATTTAAATTTTCTATAACTTTATTTGACCTATGGGCTATTCATAGTTTATTTTGTTCAAAATAAATTTAATAGCCTAGAAAGATATTTGGAGTTCATAGATCATAGATGGTCTATATTCTCATTTTATATATACATAAATATATATTAAAGACATACATAGAAACAAGTAATATATATAAATATAATACATATAAAAACATATGTTTCAAGATCCATATTTTTGATTCCCATTATTTGCTAAGTTCAAACAATAAACCTAGATCTTCAGGAATATATGATACCATCTGAATGTGTATCATGGACATAACAAATATAAATTACTGTTAGAAATATTTTACTAAGCCAAGAACTTTAAAATGTAAGGATTATAAAAAGAAGCATGTTCATCACCAATAAATTACTCATCAGTGTTTAATTGTTTTGCCTACATGGTGGCTCTACCCTAACTTGTTGTAGTCCCACTACACTGATCTTCTTTTCATTTTTCACAAGGGTCAGGCTTTGTTCTGCCCAGGGCTTTTGCATATGCTGCTTATCCCTGTATACTTCCCCCTACCCTCCAACCCCCTGTGACTCTCTACCTCCACTCTCTCCTTGACGTAAGCATTTCGAACTCTTCCTTCATGTCTTAGGCAAAGCATGGCTTCTCTCATGGAAGTCTCTCATAACTTCAACCAGGTCAATTAACCTTGTGCCTCTTAACCTGTGTTGCAGCCAAAGACACATCATACTTTTAAAAAAAAAAAAAGACATAGATGTTGATATCATTTTTCCTGTTGAAAGAAACCTGAAACTTCAGTACACTTTATCTCAAATGTTAGAATATTTTTCTTTGATGTTTTCTTTTTCTTTTTTTTTTTCTTAGTTATATCATTTATTGAAACCCAAAGACAGAGAAAAATCTTAAAAGTAGTTCAAGGAAAAGAAACATAGGCAAATTACCTCTGAAGAAGCAGAAGAAATCCAGAACACAATGGAATATCTTTTGATGTTTTCTTTATAGACCTATTATTATAATGCACTCACCAGTGAAAAGGTCTTTTAAAAGTTATAATAAGCGCGCAATTCCCATAAACATTGTGGCTGATATAGAAACTAAATATGATTCTGCTTTTTCTTCATTGGTGGAAATAACTGGGTTATTAAGATTTGATTACTAAGATTCTCATAACAAAGCACTTCTTTGGCCAATAATTACAGCTCTGTCATTATTGCTAGCTAAACTGGTTGGAAACTATTCATCAGAGGCATGAGTAAGTTGGTCTTGGTGGTAGTGGTGGTGGTATGATGGTGAAGAATGAAGATGATGACTGTGATAAATACTCCCTCATGGAATCTTTTGCATAGCATGTTTTAAAATAGTGATTAGATGAAAACTGATTATCCTATTCTGGGGTCTTTTATTAATTTCAACATTTCAAGATGTACATGTAGTCAAATAAGTTATTACATTGAGAGGCATATTTTCCTTTTTCACCTGGGGACTTGCATGCAAGTTAGAGGAACAGCAGGTTGCCAGTGATCTAGAGGATGCAGATTGAAAGAAAAAGTGAAACAGATGTTCATCCCATCAGCTTCTTGCACATCTTTAGACCATCCTTTCTAATACCATCTTTAGGTCAGTTTGAAATTAGCAAGCAAGAGTACATCTGAGCTTTTAGCGATGTTCATATCCTGCGCACCACAGAACATCAGGAGGAACCTGGATAGCCTTAAAGTAGTGTGCAAGAACAGCACATGACATAGACTTCAACTAGGAGACCAGAGAGAAGTTCTGGTCTTCACTTTGACATTGCCCAACTCTCTCACCCTTGGTCTGACAGTTGTTTCTCTACACTTAAGTTTCTTCATCTGTAAAAATGTAATAAGGCTAATAATAAAAATAACTCACAGTTTGCAATTGTATGATTGATGTCTGCTTCACTAGAGCGCTACGTCAAAATGATATACCTTATTTAATCCTCAAAATAAGCCAGTGTCGTTATTCCCCACCTAACAGTTGAGGATACAGAGATTTAGCGTACAATTATCACCAGGGTCCAAATCTTCATTCTTAGAAAACTACCATAGGCCACACTTGGTGCCAGTCTGCCGAGGAGGATATAAGGCAGGAACCACGAGCTTCAGCACTAGAGATTCCTGCTCAGTGAGAGTCCTGGCAGGGGTCTATCCAGCAGTCTATTTACCAGTCCCAGTTAGCTGCCCAGGAGACCTCTTCTCCCCATGTGGCAATTCAGTGCAAGGAGATGAGACTCACAGTGGCACTTGTGGGAGCAGCCTAGTCTAAAGCCTCATGACAGGAACTACTGTCTCTTATAATATTTCATATGCAGAATTTCTAAGGCCATGTCAGTTATATGAGTAACCAAATTCTAGGAAGCCCAAAGTTTGGTCTCCTCATCAGGTATTCAGTAGTTCACTTATGGTCCTATAAACTGAGTTTCAATTTACCAATCAGTGGTCCTTTTTTCCATGAGCAATACTACATAGTAACATAGTTAAAACTTCAAGTTTTATCAGGATACCCTATCTAGAAGTTAAATTCAAGTTAATTTTACATGCAAAAGGGAAAAGAATTTTATTAATCTTTTGCAGATGAGTAACTTTTCCAGTCACAGAGCTGATAGGCAAAGGAGCTGGTATTTGACCCTAATTGATCAGACTCTAAAGCCTCTAATCAATATGTTGTTCCCCACACCTTGCTAACTACCCCACAGCTACACTAGCCTTCTTTTTGTTTCTCGAGCACTTGAAGCTTATTCCTCCTCCCTGATTCCTTTGTCCTCGCCCCTGAATTTCTTCCCCTGCTATTCATATAGTGGCTTCTTCATTCAGGGTTAGCTCAAATACCCCCTTCTTCAGAAGATTTTTTTTTAATTTAATTTTATTTTTTCGGTAATCCAAGATTCACTGTTTATTCACCACACCCAGTGCTCCGTGCAATACATGCCATACCCACCACCAATACCCACCGCAAGGTTCACCCATCCCCTCACCCCCCTCCCTTCCAAAACCCTCAGTTTGTTTCTCAGAGTCCACAGTCTCTCATGGTTTTTCTCCCCCTCCTATTTACCCCAATTCACTTTTCCTTTCCTTCTCCTAATGTCCTCCATGTTATTCCTTATGCTCCACAAGTAAATGAAACCATTAGATAATTGACTTTCTCTGCTTGACTTATTTCACTCAGCATAATCTCCTCCAGTCACACCATGTTGATACAAAAGGTGGGTATTCATCCTTTCTGATGGCTGCGTAATATTCCATTGTATATATGGACCATATCTTCTTTAACCATTTTGAACACCTCCATTTTTTTCAACCATGTTCTCCTTCCCCACAACTACCTGATAATTTCCTATTGCATTACAATGTTTTGTTTCTAACATTCACCCTCTGAAAATATCATGTGAAATGTTCTACTTATTGTCTACTTCCCTTCACAAAGATGTAAACCCCATAGTGCGAGGCAAAAGAGTTAATTTGTTTACTCTTTATCACTAGTACCTAGAATTGTTCTTGGCACATGATAGGCACAGAGTTATTGATTGAAAAATGATGCTCTCCTATCCAATTTCTCTCATACAACTCTTATTTTCATAAGATAAGGATATCCATTCAGATAAGGATATCCAAACATGTTTTTATTTCTTAATAACTTAAAAATAAAAATTTTAATTCAGCCCAAGTAACAAACCAAACTGCCTTTAGGCACAAAACATCTAGACAAAAGCTTAATCTTCATTCATTCAAAAACACTTTTATTATACATTGATTATGTGGAAATCATGCTGTTTTAGGGTCTGTAGTGGACGCCAAAGAAAGAAATCATGAATCTATTATGTACTTATCAAATTATATTTCATTTAATTCTTTACAGATTCGCTGTAGTTGGCTTCTAAACTGATTAAGGCCTTGAAAAGTGTTTGATAAGTTTTTATGATGCTAGCGTCCAGAGCAGTGGTTTCAAAAGTCAGATGCAAGTATTTTAGTAAAAAGAAATTATTAGAATTTCTATTCCTGTTCATTCTTATCTCTATATTTTAAAAAGTTGTCTACATTTGTGTTTATGTTATGAAGACTATGCAGAGTTCATGTAGTAAAAATGCGTAAAATTTATAAATAAATACCTGTTAGGATGCATGCTCAAAATTTTGCTTATGGGCTGTATAATTGCAGTAAAAAAATTTGACAATCATTGGAATGGAAGTTTTAGACACATAACAGGCCCCCTTAACTTTTGATTATTTCATAAATGAATTATATGATCAGATTCTTATAAACAAGGTGTGGACAAGTATATAATTCAATTCAGTATATGTTAAATGCTTCATGAAGGATGCAGAACACCTTCCTTCTGAATATGGAAAAAGAAAAGATAACTTTTGCCTGTGGAAAGCCAAAGGATTGAAACTGGCATTTACCTTTGTAATATGGATATGATTTACTAAAGTTCAGATAAAGAGATACTCATTCTAGGATCTATGGCAAGGAAACAGAAAAATAGGACCACTCCTCTTGTGTTTAAAATGGTAACTTTTCCAGTGTGGAAGAGAAGGTTTATGAATAAGAAAGTAAAGAAGAGCAATAAGGTTCAACAGAGGAAAACCAATGCAATACACCATATAAACAAAATGAAAGGCAACAACCACAAGACCATCTCAATAGATGCAGAAAAAAGATATTTGGCAAAATTCATTTACTTTCATGACAAAAATTCTCACTAAATAGATATAGTGGAGCTCAGCTCAACACAATAAAAGCTATGTATGAAAAACATATATAAGATCATAATCAATG
Organism: Potos flavus; assembly: GCA_028534135.1. Lineage (NCBI taxonomy): Eukaryota > Metazoa > Chordata > Mammalia > Carnivora > Procyonidae > Potos > Potos flavus. The sequence continues at coordinate 25,109,789 of CM052900.1, read as the reverse complement.
AGAAACAACTGAAAGCTTTTCTCCTAAAGCCTGGAAAAAAGTAAGAATGCTCTCTTGTCACTGCAATTCAACATAATCATGGAAGTATTATCTGGAGCAAAGAGGAAAGAAAAAGGAAAAGGCATCTAAATCTAAAAGGAAAAGTAAAATAACCTCTTTTTGTAGATGACATGATCCTATATGTAGGAAACTCTTAAGACACCACAAAAATATCCCCCAAAACTGTTAGAACTGATAAATGAATCAGTAAAGTTGTGTACCAAAATCAACATACAAAAATCACTGGAAGTTGTATATACTAACAACAAACAATCGGAAAGGGAATTTAAGAAAACAATGCCATGTACATTAGCAACAACACCAACAACAAAAAATTAAAAACTTAGGAATTAAATTAACCAGAGATATAAAAAAAACCTCATACACTGAAATTATGAAACATTGATGGGGAAATATTAAAAGATGCAAATAAATGGAAAGACCATACCATGTTCATGAATTGGAAGAATTAATATTTGTTTAAGTGTCCATATTCCCCAAAACAAACTACAGATTCATTGCAATCCCTATCAAAATTACACCGGCATTTTTTTCCAGAAATAGAAAAAAAATCCAGAATTCACATGGAACCACAATAGACCGTGAATAGACAGATCAGTGTTGAGCAAGGAGAATAAAGGTTAAGGCATCACATATCCTTGCTCAAAATTATATTACAAAGCCAAGTAATCCAAACAATAAGAAACTGGCATCATAATAGATATATAGACCATTGATACAGAATAGAGAGTATAGACCATGCATTTATGGTCAACTGATCTTAGACAATAACACATACTGGGGAAAAATTGTCTCTTCAAAAAATGGTGTTAAGAAAACTGGATATCCACATGCAAAAAATGAAATCGAACTCTTTTCTCAAGCAATATACAAAAATCAACTCAAAATGGAATAAAGTGTTAAATGTATGACTTGAAACCTTGAAACTACAAGAAAAAAGAAACTAAGGAAAAGCCTTCTTGAAATTGGTCTTGACAATACTCTTCTGGATATGAGCCCAAAAGCATAGGCAAAAAAATGAAAAATAGATAAGTAGGTTACATCAAACTTAAAAGCTTCTGTACAGCAAAATAAACAAGCAAACAAAATGAATGAAAAAAATTATCGCAAAATATATAACTGATAGGGGTAAAAAAATTAAAATGAGCAGTAATAAGATAGTTCCAGGAAAAGTATGATGGATTCTGAATACTAGGCAAAAGATTTTTTAGTTTAACAATAAACAGTAGAAAGCTAGAGAATGTTTCCACAGAGCAATGGTATTTTCAAAATGATGTTTCAGAAACACATGTTAGCAGTGTGCAGGACTGGCTGGAAAGTAGCCTGGAGACAGAGGTGTCCATTGGACACCTACTACATAGAGTTCAAGCATGACACGAAAAGGACCTGGGCTCTGATGGGCACAGTGCCCTTCTCTTGTGTTGGAATAAAAGCACAGGAATGGGGATATTAGAGAGAGAAGATTTACTTTATGGACTCTATTTTTCCATCATAAAAGTATTACGTAAACACCTGTTTTGGAGCAGAAGAAATGGGTAGTGTGTAAGAGAATACTGATCTAGTCCTTCACTGGAAGAGCCAATGCTCATTGGATGAATAATTAAGGCAATGGAGAAACAACAAATCCCTCTAGATAATGGCTTTGCTCTCACACAAGAAGACTATATATAAGGTCAGGTGTTACATGCATTGGTGCAGGTTATTGACCAGCTCTTGGCAACTCTATGGTACTCAGCATGTACTGAAGGATATTAGTGACAAAATGCCTTGAGTAAGATGCATTTTTCTGCAAGAGATGCTGCCAGAGTTTTTATTTGCTATGGCCCCATTCAAGAATGTTAGGACTTCCGAGTAGTGGTTCCATCCTAAATTAAGTTTCAGAGAGGACAGAGGAGGAGAGCAGAGGACACAGTTAATAGCACTCTTAGTCTGAGGGCTCAGCCATTCTGTTTTAGTTTTTTGCTTCACTACACTACATGTCCAATATTTAGTAAAGTATACTTCAAAAAGTATAGCCAAAAACACTGAGACCAGAAGGTACACATATAACAAAAATTTTAAATCAAGAATAAACTATGTATAATAGTCCAAAATCTAACTTTATTATCCATTTCTTATTTTTGTTTGAATTCAAATTGTTGGCCATATGTTCTCTATAACATTTAGGTAGCTATAACATTTAGATAGCTATAACATTTACCTGTTGCCACTAAATCTAACTACAATAAATTTTTTAAATGTCTGTAGGTATAGTATCCAAATATTTTGGAGTCTCGATATTCTCTTACATAAATCAAATTGAGTTTTCTGCCCCCCTGAGATTTAAGAAATATATGAGGAAGAGAATCACAAGCATGATACTTACTTTAAAAAAGATTCTGCTTAGTAATAACTGTGGTTAAGTTGTCATGAATCAATCCACCATTAAAAATGTTGGACAGCTTATTTTACTTCTCATACTCAGGTCTCCCATCTGTAGTATGAGAACTATAATAGTAACTTACGTGTGTTGTATCAAAATTGAGATACTTCATGTAAAGTTCTTATCAGAGTGCGTAGCAATTGATGAGCATTTAATCCATGTTTAGTATTACCCATAATACTTCTGAACATATAATTAAAATTACTCAACACCTTTAGGTCTCTTATAATACTTAAATGAACTAAATACATTGATTTTACCAAATGATATGACTGAATTTCCATTGAAGAGGTTGAACTTACTTCTAAATAGATCATAAAATATAAAGTTATATTAAAAATTAGTTTCTTTAAAACCTTTCTCTACTTCTTTATATTAAGAGCAAATTTCAAAGATACACATCCAACAATAATGGTGTTTCATCATGTTAACAATAACGACAAACTAACTTCTACTGAGGACTAACTTTGAGTCAGGGAAGGCCAAATGATTCATTCATATATATTATTTCTCATTTAGTTTTTAAGATACTCTCTAAATAGATACTATTTTTACCCCAATTTAACCCAAGAGGAGCCTCTGTGGTGGAACCAGAGTTTGAATCCAAATCTATTGTCTTCAAGGATCAGCACTAAACCGTTATCTATATTTCCATATTTTATAAATTTAATATGATAAAGGCATTGTAAAAAGATGATATGATGTTTTTAAGAAATGAAGATCCCTAAAAAAAAGAAATGAAGATTCCTATTAATCCTCCTGAATTATATTCCTCTATAATGTATTAGATCAAATTAATATTTCTTCTGAGAAAATAAAAAGTCGTGGGGATGACCTTGGAGGAGGAAAGGAAAACCTACTTATAAGAATCCCCCTACAGAAGAAGTCTCACCAAAATATTTGAGTTAGGCAAGAGTGGTTTGGATTTTGTTTTGCTGTCCCTGAAATTGGTTTTTAAACTTAACCCTTCTTTTTCTTTAACAGATGGAAATCAACTAGTTCAATACTCAGTATCAGAAAAGCAATAGTGGCTTAGCTCTGAAGTTGATGTTCAGATTTGGGTGAAATCTGGATAATTATGAGAGTTGAGTTTCCATTTCTTGCGTTTCAGTGTTTCATTAAGCAATAGATACCAACCACACGTGATGAAATCTGACTGACTCATGTATGAGGAGAATGGGTCATCAATGAAAACCAAAGAATAGAAAGTATTCAAGATGTTGTTTCTGCTGGCTGGATATTACAGAGTTCAAATGTTACAGCAGGAAATAGGTGTATGTCTTGGTGACTTCAGAGGGGACACTGTAGATAGAGGACTGTTTTAAGCCATATTTTGGGCAGTGAGGAGGAGAGATTGTCTGCTGAAGTCTTTACAAATCCTTAAACTATCTATGACCATGGAAACCCTTTTTTCTCAATCCCCTATCTCTGACCTCTATGTAAGGTGCAACTTTCACTCTATATGGATATTCAGCATAAATTTTAAGAATTTTCATTTCCTATTAGTTTGAAAATCAGATTCTGACCAAGAAAGAACTTTATATCTGAGCATTCACCTGCAGGCTCACTTCCTTCCATTATATTTTCCACTAAAGTCATTAACAATTAAAGAGTCACTTATTTACAAGATGAAGTTCTTTCACCAAGCACATGCATGAGGACCCAAGAGCATTCATTAGCTCCTTCCTTCTTTTTCAATATTCCTTTATTATCAGAAAATACATATATGAAATATTTTTATTCTATTCTAACTTGATAACCTTCCCTGGAAGGATAATTTTAAATTATATTCTTTTAAATTTCATTTTGTCGTATCGATAAGCTATAAATAACATCATTTCAAGCAAGTTCTGTATGGTTTTGAACTGACCTGAGTCTGAAGCATGACAAAAATTAATCAGACCAAAGTGTATTTTGTGAGTGCTAATTACACTCTGATACTTTTCATTTCTAATTAGTCTTCCAAAGTGATTCAGCAAGGTGTTTTTCAGAGTTTGGCTTCATGATCTACTTGAATCTGTATCATTGGATTACAGGAGTTCATCTTTGTTAATCTACACATACTGTTAAGTTTTTATGGTTTATAGTTCTACTTAATGATTTAGTTCACCTGAATCTGTTTAGATCAGTCTCCTGAACAGTCCATATGGAGTAAAATTTACACCTAAAATTTGTCTGCGTAGAGTGAAAGTTGCACCTTATTATGTAGAGGTCAGAGGTAGGGGATTGAGGAGAAGGGGTGTCCAGGGTCATGGAAAGATAACCTAAGTATTCTTAAAGTTGTTTAGGAGACTGATAATCTACAGACACAAAACAGAAAAATACATCAGGATACAGATGACCTCTGATGATCTGATAGCTGTTTGGTTACCAGAAGTCCGATGATCCAAAATTAGCGTAAAGAAATTAAACCAAATATATACCCAGATTTTCAAGTTAGCAAACAACTTCGGGATCTTAAATTCTCTCCCTCCTTTTCAGTGAACACACAGTTATCTGCTAATCTGACAAACATAGTGGATAATCTGAGTCAAAGAGATAGAAGCTACTTCACATAATTTAAAAGATGCAATCGTACGGTGATACTTTATAGTCCCACTTATGTCCCACCGACCTCCCAAATTTGAAATACACAGCCCATAATAAAGGTTAGAGTGAGCCCTTAATCTTAATTATGCATTTCTCAGTGTTATAAATGCTGAAAGATTACTTCCAATGTTTGGGATAATCTTACAGGGTGCAGATGTGGTTCCCTTTGGTACATGCCATCTTTACTGAACTAACAATTTCCATAATGCTGTCACATTCTGCATGGGAAGCAGATTTACAGATAGGTAATCCATGTAAGGTATTTTAAAGCCAGCTTATTAAAGGATTGAGGCCTGCTGTTAAATTGCATATGCCTTCAATTGCTGTAAGGAGCCAACAGCAGCAAGAAGTGTAGTAATTTAGCGAGGCTAGAGAAAGGCCTATTTAAAGTTTGATGATATATCCTTTCAACTTTTACTTCAAGCTCCTTTTAGGTTTATATTTACTCCATTGTAACTGTATTTCATGCTATATACTGTAATGTAATTTTCCAAGTAATCCTGGAGTATAGATATTAAGAATTAGGAATATTTTTCTTAAAATTTATACCCTGAGGTAACAATTTAAAAATTTGTCCTTTTCCTTGATCGTGGTATTATTTCAAAGTGGCAACCCACACTTTGGATTTTTTTTTTTTTTAACATTGCTAAGTGTGAATGGCTAAAGTAATTTCGGAGTATATAATCGTGTTTACTGTTGCTCTAGTGTGTCCTTCAGATTTTGAGAGCCATGTGTAAGAACTGGAATGATGAATGTCTTACCTGTGTCTCTGGTAGTTTTGAGTTTGTATATTATCTTCAAACAAGGGGAGAGGGCCAAACTGGCCTTTAACTTCATTTTCAAATCTCTGAATCACAGGTTTTGCTATCCCATGATGTGTTCTGAAAACATACATATTTTCTCTTGCATTTCTCTTGTGTCTTCCACAATGCCTAACTTAGCTCTATGCAAATAGGAAGCATTCCATCTAAGTTGTTGACTTGGCTTTAATTGAAATCAGTTCTACTTACCTTTCTCTTAATCTTGAGCCCACGTATCCTTTCCATGTTTTCACTTGGCTATCTCTTCTTGATTCCTGCATTTCTTGTATTCCAGGCCAGAGGCATCCAAAGTGGAAGGGACACTAGGGAAGGTGGCAGGGAAGGAGATGGGAGGGGTGTCATTCATACTGAATATATTTGGGGGAAAACATTGGGGATTTCAAAATGCATATCAGCATTTTTAAAAGTCCAAGATACCTTATATCAAAGAAATTTCTTTTCACTTTCTTAAATCCATGGGCCATGTTTTATTAGAAAGAACATTAGAACTTTCATTGTTATTTCCTAGACAATAAGACAAGCCAGTGCTTTAACCAGTACATAATGGGGTATTCCAAACTGGGAAAATTTGGTTAGACATTTGATAGCTTTTAAATATATTTTGGACAGACTTCATAAAATGTACAAAAAATAAAACAAAAAGATGTTTAGGAATTGAGTTGTAAAAATGAAAATTAGTAGTTTCCTGGCTATATACTTTACATAGTAAAAATAATAAAAGCCATGTGATCTGTTACTGCCACTGGGTTATAAAGGTTCAGTGTCAATGTTGTTTAGACTGCATGTAGACTGTGTTTATCTAGAATATCTTTCTATCAAAAATACTTCTACATTATTCTAGTTCATGTGTAATCAAAATCAGTTTTCTTTTCTTCTCTCCTTGTTGGATTCTTTTGAGAACGTGGAGGAGGCAGGCAAGACACTATTTTAATACCTTAACATAAGCCAATGGATTTGGGGAGTAGGCAAGTAAAAATGAACATATAAGTTATTTAAAAGAGAAGTGCAGTTTAATTTACCTAATGTCAAACATGAGCAATATTACATCTATTTGGATTTAATTGCAAATTTCAGTCTTTCTATAAGGTGTAATTATCTGAACATCTTGCCATTAAAATTAAGTGTGAGTGAATTTTGACATATTCACTTTCCTTTGTAATAAATGAAAGGTAATATTTTTATTTTGAAATATTTATAGTGTAAATTACCAAAATGGTATTTCTCTTCTATTCTAATAAATCTGTTTTTACATAAGTGCTAGAGGTTAATGGCTAGATTTTAAATTGCTTTCCATTTTGATAATAAGTGGATTTCCAAGAGAGATGATTTTATTAAAGAGATTTTCGTCACTCTGATTCTTTCTTTATAAGGAAATAGTTCATATTTGCACAAACTCAAATGTAAAATATGAAGCCTAATCAGCATTTTTTCTAAACACAGAATTATGAACATTATTTTGAAAGGATTTTCCTTTCTTAATAATGTAGTTCTTTTTTTTGTGCCTCTATTTTAAAATATATCTTTTTCCCCCTTTTCTAACAAAGATTGGATATTTTTTCTCATAATCATATAATACCTCTCAAAAGTGAATAATGGCAGTGATTCCACTGAAAATTAACTTTGAATTAATGCACTGTAACTGTGATCAAATATTGATCAGTTTTCCTTATTTTGTGCATGGTTGCAAAGTGAGAAATATAATGCAAACCCTCAAATAATTAATCCAATTACATTGAAAAAATTAGACTAGTTACACAAAGGCATAAAATAAAAATACCTCATATCTGATATTCTCTGAATGTTATTTATTGATGTCCTATACTAACTGCATTGTTATTTATGATAAATATTATTAGAGAGCGATAATTTTAGGCATTTTTGAAGGGTCTGCTGAACTCAGAATTATTATTGAAAAGTGAAATGTAAATACCTAGATCTTCGATAACAAAGTAATTAAAATGTATGGTTTTGCCTACTGTGTATAATAAGGGCTTATATTTGATCAACCATAAAAGTTATTTAATCATTTTAACCTTGGAATACTACACCACACAAAACACTACTTAATGGAAGTTAGCTGAGACGCATAGAGTATCAAAACATCAGGTCGGCAAAGCAAGAGGGCCCAGAAAATTCAAGCCCAGCTTATACTGACATAATACTATAGCAGGTTGCATGGCAACCAGTGGCTGTGGATTTTGAAGTTACTTTATCCGTATTCAATGAGGAAAGACTTAGCCTGAATTGATTTTAGTAATTTTCAGAATTCATCAGGTATTCAGGAATTATTTTCACAGACATTTCCTAGGTTTCTACAATTTAGAAATACATATGTACCAGTCTGTTTGGCCAAGTAGCAGCACCAGTTACTGACTTCCTAGTTATTTGATTAATGATACATATTAGATACTTACTGATAGATTTGTTACATCCTGTAACTTGTGTTAAAGCTGGTTATTGTCCAGAATTTCAATGAGACTTTAAGTGATTTCCTGTTGACTCCATCACCATCAGTTCCAACATGACAACACTTTTTTCAGTTTTTTTTTAAATTCAGATTTTATTTTTGCTATAACCTGCCATTACCTTGTATTATCAAGTACATTTCCCATTTTATGACAAATTGATATTTGCTGCTATTTTAGCTGTTAAGGATAGCTAAATAAAAAATGAAGCTTATTATATCAACCACATTTGAGATTGGGTAGGGAAATAGAAAGTATTTCTCATGTCCACATTTTGTTTTTCCTAGTTTTGTCCTGGAATTGAAGAAGAGAAACAGCAGAAGAGTTGGCTATAACTAATATTTGAAGTATATATCTGACAAGCAAAAGTCCTATTCTCCAGGATTAGTTGGCAAAAGATAGAAATTTCTGAAATGCTATCACGAAGTCAGTTCTGTTGATGTTTCTTTCATTTCGTAATTATGTGGAGCTTTGCAAAACATTTGATCTTATTATGTGAAATTCCCTACCTTTTAGCTTCTTTTCTGTTTAATTAGAGCTATTCTAAAAGTATAAAAAAAACTCTCTTTGAATAGCTTAGACTAAAAGTAAACTTAGTACTTATTCTCTGTAAAGTAATTCTGTATGATCAAGCTAAAATGACAATGTCTTGGAATCACAGAGGCCAACACACTTTCAAATAAATCCACTAAATAAAAAGTGGTAATATGCACCATGCCATCTTCAAATGTATCATCAGTGCCATTTCTAAACAGTATCATGATGGTTTAAAATATGCATCATTTAATGCTGCAAAATATATATCCACAAATTCATTCCTCGGGGATGGGCGAATATTGTCCGGAGATACAGTCTTCATGGTGGTAATGGTAAAGTGACTATTACAAAGAAGTGCATCAACCAGAAACTGCAGTCCTTTTAAAAACTGAAGAATATATATTTGTTTGAGCCAGAGGTATTCCCATTTCAGAAATCACTAGTCAGACATTCCCGGTTTGATATACCTGTACTACACCCGTCTTTCTTTCTACATCTTTTCTAGACTTTAGTTGATTTAATTCTTGATCACTCATTTTACAATCAGCAGTCTTGGATAAAATGTAACATAATTAAAACATCTTGGATTGTGTGACATTTCACAAATAAATTCCAAACAGAATTGGTATCAAATCACAGCTGTAGTATGAATAAATCTGTTGTACAATGTTGTTCATTAGTTGACAGGAAATGTCTGCTCAGCTTTTTAGAGGGCTGCTTCTGTGTGTTTGTTTTCCTGTTTGCTTTTTTGTTTTGTTTTGTTTCGAAGAACAAGCAAGGTTCCATCTATGAGCATCTTCTATGTGTTAATTTTAAGAGATGGAATTCAACAAATAATAGCTAAGACATTAGCCACAATATATAAGTGCAGCATGGGTTAGACCTTCCCACAAGAATAGTCATTGTCTTTATTATAGGGAGGTTTATTTGGACATCAAATGTAAGTGAAAAGTACTTTGAAAAATCATAAATCATTTCACCGCACTATAAAATAGGGTGGCACTCACAAGGTTATGGGAGTATTCTTTGGTAGATTTTTCAGTTCTATCTTTTCCAGGGCATGTTTCTTTCTTTTTTGTTTTTTTGTTTTTTTTTTAAAAGAGAACTTTATTATTTTTTTAAGATTTTATTTATTTATTTGCCAGAGAGAGAGAGAGCACAAGCAGGGGTGAGCAGCAGGCAGAGGGAGAAGCAGGCTTCCTTCTGAGTCGGAATCCTGATGCGGAACTCGATCCCAGGACCCCGGGATCATGACCTGAGCCAAAGGCAGATGCTTAACTGACTGAGCCACCTACGCATCCCCAGGGCATGTTTCAGTACAGGTTTTTTGTTGGTTTGATTGTTTTGTGGGGTTTTTTTGTTGTTGTGGTGGTGATGGTGGTGTTACAGCTTTTCCTTTCAGATTTTACCAACAGGGCTTTTCCCAGGAGAATACTCTTTAAAGGCAAAGAAGGCACCTTAGTGCCAAAATTATCTCCTTGTCTTACAAAAGAAGAACTCATGTTTCAGTGTGGTCCATGAAGGAGTTGATCAGTCACCCTTCAACCAGGCAGTTAGGAATCCATACCAGTCCTCACTGTCTGTCCTGGTGCTAGAAGAATCCAGGTCATATATTTGAAAACAGCTGTGCATTTTGGCCTTGTGCCTTGCTCTCCCTTCAGACAGCCAGGTCAGCAGCAGGAGAAGAGAAAGTGAAGGCACGCCCTTGCTTTTTATTTCTCTCTGACATTTTTGAGCCAAAAGGCACAAGTGTTAGGACAGAAGATTAAGGCAGGCAGGACTCATAGGAAACGAAGTCTAGTATTATCTAAAATAATTATTCCAGCTGTTTAACACTTCTCCGGAGGGGAGAGAAGCAAACAACAACCAAATGAATACTGAATGAATGGATATCACGTGGACTTCATTTTTTTCCCCAAACAGTTCACATTCTGTTGAGATGATACTAGGCCAATATTAGAATGACTAATGTTAAGAACTGATGAGAATGGGTCACCTATAGGAAAATCTATCCATTTCATGATTGGGAGAAAGAGTTCTAGTAGTAAATACTAGTGCATATATTCTTCATGTTTCCCAGGCTTTTCAGTAGGCTTTAGAGGCTGAACTAATTCAATTTTAAGGGTAACACTTACAAATTATATTTATATAATTTATAAATTTTATTATAAATTTTGATTAGTGGGCATATAAAAAAGAATGAGTAAATGTGAATAGTCATATTTAAATTTTTTTCACTTTCTTTTTTTTTTATTAACATATAATGTATTATTTGCCCCAGGGGTACAGGTCTGTGAATCATCAGGCTTACACATTTCACAGCACTCACCATAGCACATACCCTCCCCAATGTCCATAACCCAGTCACCCTATCCCTAGCCCCCCTACCCCCCAGCAACCCTCAGTTTGTTTTGTGAGATTGAGAGTCTCTTATGGTTCGTCTCTCTCCCTATCCCATCTTGTTTCATTTTTCCCCCTCATCCCCCACAACTCCCTGCCCTGCCTCTCAAATTCTTCATATCAGAGAGATCATATGATAATAGTCTTTCTCTGATTGACTTACTTCGCTTAGCATAATACCCTCTAGTTCCATCCACGTCGTTGCATCATATTTAAATTTTATTAGTATTATTACAAATTTTATTTGTATTATTGTATAGAAGCCCGATCTTTCATTCCTTTCTACTTGTTGAGTACCTACTGTCTACTTGGCACTGCATTTAGTGCTATTTACACAAAGATTTATGCTTTAACCCTTTAACCCTCTTCTTCAGATATTGAGAATAAAATTGGACAGATAAATATGAAAATAGGTTTATTGTGGTGATCACTTCATACATATACAAATATCAAATCTTGTACAACAGAAACTAATATAATGTTATACCTCAATTACATCTCAATTCTTAAAAATATATGTAGAAATATATGTAGAAAAACAAAATATAAAAATATACTAATATAAAAGTATATATAATTGGATAACCCATTTCTGAATCTAATGAAGATTCTAATGTTTTTGCTAAATTGGTTTTCCTTTGATTCTATACCACTGAAAAAGTAACAGAAATAAAACTATGCATATTTACTCTCCCTTTATATGTATATTTGTACTATATTAAATCCACAAAAATTACAAGAACTATCTTTTCTAAATCCTGAATATGCCCGGAGATTGGATGCAGCTTAAAGAACTGAAGGTTGTAGGAAATGTCATGCCCTCTAGAGTTCTAGTCTGATTGTTTTGATATCTTACATTTGAAATCTGTGGTTCCATCCATGCTTTAAGGCTGCAGAATTAATTAAGCTATATCATATTAATTAGGTAACTGCCTTCCCCCTTCAAACTCCCACCCCCGCCAAGGTGAGCAGATCCCAGTTTCCTTAGGAAAGAGTATTATCAAGTATGTTGCCGATTCCGGCTCGTCAAGTTTAGCTCACTAGAAAGAAAATAGGTAGCTGGTATGTTGCATTTAATTATGGAAGGCGACAAGAGTCCAATGACATATTTACCTCATTTACCTAGATGATATTCTAATATTTATTAGGTCATTTGAGAAACATCTGCAATACTTAGATAAGATGTGCCATCTCATCAGAGAAAGTGGACTACAATTCAACTCCACGAGGCACTATACTTCTTGTGTGAATCTCAGTTCAGTTTCCGATGAGGTGTCCTTGACCATTTAGCTCAGTGGTTAGCACATAACACCAGGACGCCTTATGTTGCAAGTTGAATTCTCCTATGAGCCAGTTAGTCTCATTACAGTGCTTTGTGGCTACAGCCTTTTACCTCAGGCAACCTGGTCAAATGGAGGACAAGATGACAGGATCAAATGATGACGGGTGAAAAAGTGTTTCTAAACTCTAAGCCAGTATATAATTAAGGGATTAAATTTTAATTGTGGTATTAATATCAGAAAACTAGTCAAAGCATGTTGCCATATTAAATCAGTATAACTGCCTGTTTATGTGTTTTCTGAACTGATACATTCTGAATCTAAAATTAATCAATTATATGAAGATATCTAATTCAGTGTAGTATGTATTTGGGGCATCATAAATTTTAATAGAAAATTGAATGAAAGCATTATGTTGGCTCAACATACAAAAAGATTAAGTTTAGGATTATTTTGCATTTTCAAAATAAATTAGAAGCTACAATATGGTACCCGAATATAATGTGTGACATCTACATTTTCTACGACAGTATTTTATTTCTGTTGGAATTTGCATGGACAAAATAAATAGCATTTCTTTTCCCTTCCCATTCATCTGTGTATGGCAGATGAAAATCAAAATAACAGCATTAATGGGTTAACGTGATTGCAGATCAAGATGTATTTGTGTTAGCCAAGTGGGCTGTCTCATAATGCATTCAAGACTTAGGGAGATTTACCCTCAGAACCACGAGCAGCACTGGACAACTACTGCTCATCCTGGGCATGAAGTGGACCCCGAGGTTTGTTCTCCAAGGCCAGCTGGCTCCCAAAAGAAGGAAGGGTGAAAGGGGCAGAATCCAGTTCCACATCTAAAAGTCACCAATGAGAAAACTCAATCTCTTTCCTGGAGAGAAATGAGTGATGGGGCAGATAGATTGCAGGGCTGTTTTGCTAATAGATACCTCTTCCTTCAGAACTGTGGAATAAGCAACCTTAAATCTAGTAATGAAATATTTCACTTACAATTTCACTTTTGTATGCACCATATAGTTCATATATTACCTTAACTCCTACTACTTTACTTAATCCTCACAGCAGTCCCCAAGAGTGTGTGTGTGTGTGTATGTGTGTGTGTGTATGTGTCTGTGGTTATCCCTATTTTATTAATGGAGGAGCTGAATCTTAAATAAATTAATTAAATATTAAGTAAGCTGTGTACAATGCCTCAGATGACAAGAAAGAGCCAAAACCAAGATGCTTAAGTCCAGTGATCAACTGTTATACTCTTCTTAAAAATTCTGAAATGACTCAAACCTAAACATACATAGGATTTGTGAAAATTTGAAGTCCCTGAACAAGGGGAATTGGAGAGCTTGAAGATTATTAATAGAGACTAAGATAGAAAACTCAGAATCAATGCACAAAAGTATATGATAATATGCAAAAATGAAGACCATTGTGTAAAAGGGCATTGGAATGAATGCAATGAAATTCATTTTAGTCAATTTGATTAAAATGGCCAATGGACTACTTTAAAATAAATAAACATTTTTCACTTTATTTTCTCTATGAAATTGGTGTTATATCCATTCCAAAGTTTCTTTTTTTCACTTTTTGTGTCCCTGGTACTGATTATAGCAGAAATAAGTCACTGATCCACCTTGGTTTCAATCACCGACCTAATAAATGTTTCTTATGAAAAATACTAGCCAGTAGTATGTACTGAAATTATTTATCAAATTTTCTCTACCCGAAGTGCTTATTCTACATAACAAAGAAAGTAGGCTATTAGCTAAAGGTGGCCCAAAAATGTAACATATAAAATGGGACAATTAGGGAGTGAAAGGAGTTATAATTAATAATTATTCCGAAACAATAAACATAAACTGGCCTATACTAGGAAAAACATCTAATAATAAAGAAGCAATTTCATGTACCTCATTTAGCATGACATTTGGTAGAGAACACATACCCCGCACTTATGAGCTCCAGCTCTACTTCGTGGGGTCTTGGCTATTGGTTGGGGTAGGTTACACCAGTCCTATTCGATTTATGGCCTTGAACTATGGCTGGTTGATGAACTGGTTGTTACCTCTCTGTAACAAGATAAGGAGCTTGTGTCAAAACGTAAGTGTACTATGTCACTAAGCATACCTACATGTAATCAGGTGACAGAAGAACATTGACACTGGATGAAGGAAGCAATGAGTTGTTATATTATGATTAATATCCTGATGCTAACTTTTCATCCCCTGTGAATGTGGCTATTGTAATCAAAGGTATTGCACTGGAAGTGGGGAGAGGGAGAGGCCCTTTACCTCATAGATATTCAGAGAATACATCTTCTTCTGTCTTGGATTTGTTTGAGCACTACTCAAAGAGTAAGCTCTTACAGTTTTAGGAGCTTGCCTGGAGATGATAAGAATCAGCTCTTTAGCTCATAGCTCATTGGCTGGATCTGGTCATATGACCCCAACCAAACGCTGTAGAGGCTGGGAAGTATTCAGTTTCTGTTGGTTAATCTAAACAGGCTTGACCATCCCCTATTGACTATAATTACAATTCATTAAAACTGGACTAACTCTGGACCTACTTGGGTTTTTAGGAAGAAAACCTATGCCCGACATCTCCATATACATATAATAATAGAAAAATTGTTGTAGAATATCATATAGATTATGCAAATAACAAAAATGATGTAATAGTTCTGGACTAGTCATCTTAGAATTTTGTGTAATAAAGATATCCAATTGTATATATTATTTTACCCCATAAAACAGCTTTCCCATTCTTGTTTTTTTATTTCCTTTAATGCCAAATAATTGTGTGAGATATGCACTTTTATATCTGTTTCACAGATACAGAAATTGTGGTCCAGGAAGGATCAAAAAACTTTCTGAGGGCCATTCTTTTAGAAAGCAATAATCAATATCTCCCATGTTCCAAGCCTATGCCATGGGTTAAATCAAAGATGAAAGGTCAATTATTTCCATTTTAGTACTCTTGTCAGAGAAAACAACTTCTGCATTACAGTAGAAATATATTTTAACTGGAATTGTTCTTTACTCCAACAAAATTTGAGGCTCAAACCATATGTTTGGGGACTGACCAAATAGCTGCTTTATCCTTGATGGTAGAAATTTTTTGCCCTTCTTTTAAAGTGAATCATTGAATGTAACATTCTTGCTCATTAAATATTACCTTATTTAATTTTTAAAAATGAATTCATTTTTGCCCATTTTTATGATTTTCTATATTACATGCCCTTACATACACTTTAATGGAGGTAGTCAAATGATTATACTGTTGTTCTGGGGTTTTTTGTTTTTGTTTGTTTTTGTTTTTGTTTTTGTTTTCTTCTTCTAAAAGTTACCTCGTTGAGTTAAGGGCATGGAGCTAATGGAGCCAAGATTAAAAGAAGCATACATCAGAGATATCTTAGCTTCATGATTCCCAGATTACATTGTACAATCCAACCAGATTTTTCAAAATATATACAACTGGTTATGTAATACTTAAAAACTAGGGGAAAATAAAGTATGGTGCAGGACCAACCAAGAATAAAAATCAACTGAGCATGCATAACTGAGAGTAAGTCATTGATGCTATCTTTGTACACAAAGAACAGCAGAGTATACTGAATTTAATAGATGGTACTTTTATCATTATTTATTTAAGAGAGATTTTTAGGAACTTTTTGTAGTGTGATACCTGAAAAAGATATGAAAGTTTAAGCTGTATGAAACTTTCAGGGTGAAATATGAAACTCTCTTCTAAGGTTTTGGATTTCGTTATGAAACTCAAAACTCAGCCCCATTTTGGAGGGGTTTGCAAACCTTGGCTACATTTAAGCATTGCACAAGCTTTAAATCTAAGCTGACCTTTTTATCTGTTATAGGAATTTGGAACCTTATTTTTTAAGTCCGCTTACTTCTTGGTCAGTCACATAGTTTTTTGAATCAGCTTTAACAGAATTACATGTTGTTACCATAAGGCTCAAAAGGTTCTTTAGACATTATTCAGTCTGACCCATTTCTTTCAGGAAGAAGCATTGTTGATCCAGTCAAGATAGAATACAATTCTTTTTTTTTTTTTTTTTTTTTTTAGAATACAATTCTTGACACTATGTAGTACTAGCTACAAACAATTTCAAAATCTCAGTGGTCTAAAACAACAAGTTTTGATTGTCATTTATACAAAATGTCTGCTGTGGTTATCAGAAAGATTCTGTCCTTTGTATTCACTCAAGAATCCTGGACGGTACAAGTCAACATGGGCTTCTTGATCACTTTTGGCAGGAGGAAAGAGGGTATGGTGAATTACCCATTGGCTCTTAATGAACATATCACTCCATCATATTCCATTGGCCAAAGCAAGTCATATGAAAACACGTAATTTAAAAGTCAGTGGAGACAGGAAATCCTTTCATATGCATGGAAGGACAGGAGATCTCCACTAATTGTAAACATCCCTATAGTCTGTCTTCAAACTCATATCTCATCTCATATCACTATCTCAAACAGAGAGAAAGAAATTATCTTAGAAATCAATTTTACTCTTTCAAAACTTTCTAGAAAATATATTTCATTTTAAGTGTTGGAACCTCAGTCTCTACATGTCTAAAAATATACAAGTATCTGTGTGTGTGTGTGTGTGTGTG
>CM052900.1:25080314-25092073 GCA_028534135.1 Potos flavus | reverse complement strand
TATTCGAAATAAAATCGCATAAACTTATAATTAACTACATTATATTTCAAAAAAGGTAATACGTACTCAAAACCTATTGCATCCTAATTTTTTCAGTATGGTTGACTATTATCTATGCTATTGCAATGATTTATATCTACTCTATCAGTGTGGTGGAAATACTATATGACGGCGTGTGACTTGTTCAATAACACATTGCCAGTGAGTGGGAAAGCTGGAAGTTCGGCTGACATATCTGATTGACTCTAATCCTAGTATTCTAACATTTTTCAAATTGTGGTTCTTAGACAATCTGCACCAGAATCCCCAGCAGAGAATTAGCGCTGTGGTTTCTTGGACCTGGTGCCAGACCTCCTGATTCAGAAGTTCTGGGGCTAGGGCCAAAGAACCTGGAATTTTCATATTCACTCCAGGTGATTCATGTGTTCTTTCTAATAGGAGAACCATTTGTTCTTCATCCTGTTTTCTCTCAAATGTGGAGTTACTATATTCCTAAATGATAAAATTCCAAAAATGCGAAATAAGCTGTCATTTTGGAGGACAGGGTACAGAAAGAAGAGATGTTGGCGGGAAAAGTGAAATTTTGCTTATCTTATTCGGTAGCCTAAGTTACTTATCGGAAAACAAGTTGACGGGGCATGCTTGAATTTATATATGCATATTTAGATATATGCACATATGTATGCCTGTGCATGTATGATCCACACTGAGTACTGTGTACGATAATCTTGGTCAGGTATTTTAAAATGGCGGCAACAACAACCCCAAGGAACCACTCTAATACCACCTTTACCATGGTTTGCAGGAAATCTTCCAAACTTTGTTGAGAAGTCATGTGCTCTTATTATCAAGAATTTCCCAAGAGGGGTGTATTCTGTAAGAGCCTCCTGATTTAAGTCAGATCCAGACCCTGAAAGAAAACAGCCAGCCACCTCATATGCTTTTTGCAAGTCTAAAAGAATCAGAATAATATCCCAAGGTCTGCAGCCTTACTCCTTTCTATAGTTTATCAACGTCCAAAAGATTTTAAAGAATACAGCACAACAGGGTAGTCACTTAAGGCAGAAAATTCGACTCCACCAATGCTGAGCTCCTGTTACAATGGATTAATCATCAAAGTCGATGATTCTGTCCAATTCGCCAAGGGTGAAATCACACATCTTACCACTGGTGTGTGGAGCAGGCATTACCTTCATCTTCCTGGCACTGATACAAACTGTGAGTAACTTTTATGTAGCACAGAGGAGGAAGTGCTGATACATTTGAAAGGGAGCTGCTTCTCCAGCAGCACCTGCCCAGAAGTTGCTGAAAAATTACACTCCATGCATGTCTTTCAGTCCTCCCTACTGATAGGTCAGCAGCTATTACAAAACTATCCCGATAAGAATCTGCTTGGAGCTTCTGGGATCATATTAACCAAAATGGAACCACTGAGTCAGAGAACAGCAAAGAGATGAATCAGAATAGCTAACATCTTTTTTTTTTTTTTTTTTTTTTTTTTGCCTATTTACATCGTATCAACCTTGAAGGCAAAATCAAATACTTAACTCTTGGCACAGTCTTCCTTACAACCACCAAGCTTACTCATTTTCCTCTTGCTATCATTTTGCAGCTTCCAGAACGCTGCTGTAATGTCGTTGTTTCTTATATTCACTAATACTTGCCTTACACTATTTGCATTTCCTTGACATGTGATTTCTCTGATTTAATATTTAGCTCATTAAGGGTAGAAACAATGATATGGCTTTTTTATATGGCCTCTCTAGTGTTGAGCACATAGTAGATCCTTAATAAATTCAAGTTGGTTGATGGTTCTATTAAATGTAAAGGTACTGTTCTTAGGCTTTCCCGATGCACTTTTGTATTTAAAAAATAACGTGCACCTGAAAGTTATGGATTCAATTGTAAAGCATTTTCTTTGACTATCCTTATCCTTTAGAATAAGAACAATATTGAAAGTATTACTGTTTGGGATGAGAGAGAAGCTGAATGTATTTTCACATAGTTTGCTATAGTTTCCTAATGCACCTTCAGATGCATTATCTTTCCACATCCATGAGTAGTAACCTCAAATTCTAGTGGAGGAAGAAGGCTCAGAAATGGGAATTAGTTTGTCTGTCATCATGTGGTTAGGAAGGAGCTGGAGTGGGACTCGAACATTTATCATTCAACTCTAAGTTTTATACTCTTTTCACTCTAATACCTATTATTTGGAGACTGAGTTCTTGTCTTTGACAGTAAGATACTGTGTGACCTTGAGTAAGTCAGCAACCTTATTGGGAAGGTCCTATATCATATATAAAATAAAATAAGTGGGGCCCAAAAATCTAGCCACCCAAAATGTGGGGTCATGTATTATGCAGTCATTGGTCACAGCTACCCTGAGTGCGGCTAGCTACCTGAGACTTCTGAGGTCTGGCTTCTAGAAGTAAAAGTCCCTGACTGCGATTTGGTGCCACCTGGTGGCAGACATGCCCTCTGGCTCATATATCAAATTAGGATGATTCTGGGTGTGGTGACCCACTAGAACATCTAGACTATGGGCAATAATTCTAGGAATCTCTGGGTTAGTAATGCCAGTTTCTTCTGCCCAAGGCAAAAAAAAAAAAAAAAAAAGATTGGTCCCAGAGAATAATCCTCACTCCCACACTAGAAAAAGAACTTTAGTGTACTTCTGTTTTCGAATAGTGTATATCTGAATTTATGTAATCATCAGGTATACTTTGTAAGGTATAATTGTGGTTTTGAAGCCTTGTACTAAAAATCAAAAGTGACAATGTCTTTGAAAAGGGTTTTTGCCAAGTTTAAGGCACTAATAGAATGTAGGATTATCATAAATTGGTAATTCCTTTGAGAAAATTGTCCAGTGTTAATAATAAATATGAGACAATATGCTGGTTTTTTCTCATTTTAAGTCCATACATTCTGCTGTTCTGCTTTGTCCTTGCCCCGATTCTGTCTTCAAAAGAATTCTGCAAAACAAAGTAGACTGATCCCTGGTTCAAAACTCCTCAACGATTCAAACCTCCCAACCTTTATTGCTCATTATTAAATACAATCTTTAATGCCTTACTTTGCTATATTTACGTAGGCCCTTTTTACATATATTTCCTTATTTAGTTTCTACAGCAATTCCATTTTACAAATGAGATCCAGTTGTAGAAAGATAACTTCTTAAAGATTATTCACTTATTAAATGTCAGATTTGATCCTCTAACTCAAAGTCCACCAGCTCCAAATATGTTGTTCTTTCCTGCTCCTTCTCCTTTGTCTGACATTCATGGTTCTGTATGATTTTACCCCAAACTACTTTTCCAAGTTTATTTCAAGCACCTGCTGCTAGTTTATTCTTTGTATAGGTATGCCTTTTTCAAATCTGAAACATGCTACCAGCTGTCATCAGCAAAGCTTACGTACTTACAAGAACCCAGGAGATAGTAGTGTCTGAATCAGCATCACCATCGTCCTAATCACCAATTAAACTGTGCTAATAGTAATTGAGATGCCTCACAGTATAAATGTACTATGTTAATTATGTGGTGGTTGGAATCACCGTGCCTTTTCACTTCTCTTGTAAGTGATGCAAAAGAAAAAAAAAATACACACAATGCACACATACTGTAGACATTTTGGCACGAAATAAAACAAAAGCATAACAATATACAAATCAAGAATTAAAAGAGAGGCTGTGTCTCATAATTCTTAACATCCTGGACTCTAGATTCAAACAGACTTGGGTTTGATTCCCCTCTCAGCCATTTATTAACTTGTCACATTGCACATATTAACTGATTTCTCTGAACCTCAGTTTTGTCTTATGTAATATGGGGATGATTCTAATAGCAGAACCTTCATCATAAAATGCAGGGGAGAGTCATTTTAGATAATACAGGTAGAGTGCTTACTACAGTGTCTGGTAAGGAGTAAAATCCATTGTGTGTTAGCTATTATTATTATCCTCAGCAATGTTACTACTGTTATTAGTCTTTACTCCCTTCATGTGCCTGATTGCCTAGGTAAGATCAAAGCCAACAGGAGTGAACAATGTAATTAACAGACTGATAAGTGTCTCCATACCAGCAGTCCTCTGTGATTAATATTTTATGATGGATTCCATTTTCAAATTAAATTTAACGGCCTTGATAGCTATGCAGAGGCCAATACTGGAATGGTGAGTTATCTCATTGGATAATTGGAAATAATGGGTGTCAAGTTTAAATGATTTTGTTTGACTTCACAGGGAGCCACAGCCATCCGTAACTGGCAGAGAAAACTTTTCCCAATTTACACATCACATTTACCTTATGCAGAGTATGCATTTATTTTAAAGATGTGATAAGGTCCTCTGGTAACTTGGCCATAGTCAGTGACTGTAAGTTGAACTAATGAGACACTAGGGATGAAAACAGTAGGATATAAGGCCAGTTTATTTTCCCTATCGGTCTGCTGATGTTCTTATGAGCCTTCCTGCTCCTGTCCCACAACTCACCCTTGATCTCTCACGGTCCTTCTTCAAGATCTACTTTTCCACATTTTGCACATTTCACAAGATTTATATTATGTTTCCCTTAAGTGAATGTTGAAATATGTTGAATTCTCTTGTCATCTACAAGTTTAACCATAAGTTTAAAGAGTTTTCAATAATTATTAATTACCATTCTTCGGTATTATTTATGGTTAACTATTAATTTGCTACTATTAATTACTAATAATCTCTAGTGTACATTATACTGTGCAAGTCCTTCCAGTATCTTTTTGTTGACACTTTGGAGCTACAGATCAGATTCAATCATCTCATGAAAACGATCAGCCATATAACCTAATTGGCAAAGAACATCTTCGCTGTCACACCAATCAGCCAGATCACTCTTGTTTTCTGTCAGGAAAAAGTCTGACTTCATTTTCCAATTCAAATAAACATGTTAATTCATGTGCCCAAGACAGTCATCTCTTTTTTGAATTCAGTTCCTGAAGTAGATACAGAGATAAGGCGCAGAACTTTACCAAGAGTTGTGTCACCTTGGATGAAGTAAGCTGCAGCCACTTACATTTCAGATGTGGTTTTAAGGGACTTTTTTTTTAACAGAAGCAATGCATACTGAACTTTCCTTTTGTTTTGGTGTTCTGGGGGTTTAATACCTTACCTGTAGGTACTGTAAAAGAAGGGGCTTGTGCCTTTCATTTGTGAAGTGGGAAGAGGACTTTGGTGATAAGGAAGATCAAAAGAGAGAACTAGCAATAAAGTTTGATCGCCCCATTGAAGACCTAGAAGACGATTCCCTTAAAACTACTACCATTGCCAGCAAAACCCCAGAACATCTCATACTTTCAGCAGTTCAGGTACCCCCAGCTGCCTAGGCACAGTGCGTGATACAAATTTGATGCTCAGTAATGAGGTATTGAATGAGTGAATTTTACCATCTTTTATTTAGCCTTTTATATAATATAATCCGACCAAAAAAGGCAGCTTATCATCTTTTTTCACAGCTTATCTCTGCAATGATGATACATTTTATTTTTTTTTTTTTTTTAGATTTGTATTTATTTATTTATTTATTTATTTGAGAGAGAGAATGAGCAGGGGGAGGGAGCCCAATGTGGGGCTCAATTCCAGGACCCTGGGATCATGACCTGAGCCGAAGGCAGATGCTTAACCAACTGAGCCACCCAGGCACCCTGACAATATGTTATATTTTAATATCAAACTCTTCTTTTGAAAGTCTTATATGTTCACTGAAGTGAGTTTGAAAAATAGAGAAAAATATAAAATATTACTTTGAATTCCCATTGCTGCCAGTTAGAATTTTCTTGCCTTTATGCTACTCTGTGTTTAGGTTCTCATTGTTTTTCACTCCATATGCCCTTTTTTAAAAATAAAATGTAAAATAGGCACAACAGAGTATTCTTTTGTCCTTACCTTTACCAGGACTTTGGAAATAGAATATTCATCATTAGCTAGATGGTTACTCTTAAATAATTTTCTCAAAAAGAATATATCTGGAACACATTTCCCAGCCTTTGTAAATTTCTGCTTGCCAAGTCAGATGGAATTCATCATAGCTGGTAGTCTCATCGGAATTCTTCTGTTTGTACCATTGGGGGTATAGTCATTTGCCACATGTGAATAGTGAGACGTGGCTGGTCTGAATCGAGCTGTGCTATAGGTGTGAAATATGCATCAGATTTCAGGGATTTAATGCTATGTCCATATCTATTTCTCTATCTGTAGATAGCTATAAATATATTCAATATAAATTTAGTGCATATATACAGTATACAATTAATGAAATTACATACTTTATTAAGTTTCATCTAATATAAATTTTGTACTGTAAAATATATACTTTCTTATACTGTAAATATTTAATAAGGGGCACCTGGCTGGCTCAGTCAGTAGAGCATGCCACTCTTAATCTCGGGGTCATGAGTTCCAGCCCCACACTGGGCGTAGAGATTACTTTCCAAAAAATTTAATGAGGGTGCCTGGGTGGCTCAGTTGGCTGGGCAATTGCCTTCAGCTCAGGTCATGATCTCAGCGTCCCGGGATCGAATCTGGCATCAGGGTCCCAGCTCTGCGAGGAGTCTGCTTCTCCCTCTGACCTCCTCCCCTCTCATGCTCTCTTTCACTCTCGCTCTCTCAAATAAATGAAATCTTTAAAATAAATAAATAAATAAATGAAATCTTTTTAAATAAATAAATTTGAACTGTCACTGAAACTTTAAAAAAATTTAATGGGATATATGTTATCTCATTAAAAATTATATATAAATTATAAGTTGATATGACAATGTTTTTAATATATTCGGTTAAAGAAAATATATTACGAAAAATACTTTTACCTCTTCACTTTTATTATTTTAATATGGCTACAACAAAATTTAAAATTACATGTAGGGCTAGCATTGTACTTTTGTAG
Organism: Potos flavus; assembly: GCA_028534135.1. Classification (NCBI taxonomy): domain Eukaryota; kingdom Metazoa; phylum Chordata; class Mammalia; order Carnivora; family Procyonidae; genus Potos; species Potos flavus. The sequence goes on along the minus strand of CM052900.1, from coordinate 25,085,156 downwards.
ATATTACCAGAATTGCAGTACAAAGGTCAAATATTTACCCTTGTACCTTTTGAAGTTTCTTTTTTCCCTTCCCCTTGCTTGATGCTTGTAAAAAAGTTTTTAATTCCTGTCTATTAAAATATTTTCTAGGCTAAGTCTAGATCCCATGTTTGTTGAAACATGGTAAATTCTATGGAATTTTATTTTTATTATTAACTTATTTTTCAATTGTTTTGTTTTCTTCCTTGAATATAACTACATTCTTAGATCCAATTTCTTTGCCTTTGCAATGCATCCTCTAAAAATCTTTTTGCCCTTTTTTTCCTCCGAGACTTTCCAAGTTTGCGTCTACATAACTGACTGGGTTGCTCTCAGTGTGGATTCTATTGTGAAGCTCCAAAGAAATCTCACCTTGCTTTTTCAGTTAGTTTCCTTAAAATTATTTCTTTCAGTCTCATCCAGTCACCTTTGCACATCAGCTGGTTTTCCTTATGGCTTTTTCACTCTGTCCCATACTTTTATGTCTTCCTATTTTTGACTGATGATAATTTATTATCTGAAAACAATTATCTGATGCATATTGCAAATGATTTTCAGAAGGAGCCTTTTCCTTTAAGTCAGAATGATGTATACTTTTTGTATTTTTTTAGTAAATTTTCCTAGGCTATTTAAATTTACTCCTATTTAAATGCGAAGAATGAACTGGAAATACCAGAACCGGTATTTCCCAAGGGACCGAGACAACTGCCTTCCATCCACTGGGATTTTTGTTTTCCCCCAAATACTTTTATTTTATTTTTTCAGCGTTACAAGATTCATTGTTCATGTACCACACCCGGTGCTCCATGCAATGCGTACCCTCCTCAATACCCACCACCAGACTCCCCCAACCCCCCAACCCTTCCCTCCAAAACTGGGATATTTTTTAGTGAAAGTCATGATATTCACAACCCTACCAGTACTGCAGCTGTTAACTGGAAGGCATGGTCACCCTACTTAACCTCACACTCTGTTACTTGAACAGTGGTCTGATTTCCTTTCCAGATGTGCGGCAGGAAGTAAGAGACACAGTTCAGAACTCAATGACTATGATTTACGAGGGTTTTATGTATTGTACCTGCTGCACTAAGTGGTCTTCTCCTTGTTCCTTAGATGGGGTCTCCTTTGCTAAGCTATCACCTCCAAGAATGCAGCGCCCTAAGCAAGTTTCTCCTGTTTATTCCCTCCACATACCCTCTCTCCAAGTAGCTTTCTTCCCAGTTTTAATTAATTTTTTTGGAAAGGGATTTACGAATAGACATAGAAACATAGGTTCTTATGAATAGAGGTGGGGAACAGTATCCTGGTTGTGTCAAAAAATAGATTCATCACATCCCAAGGTACAGACTCCGTAAAAGCAGTTTACAGGATCAAGAGGAATAAAGTTACTTATTTTTAAGTGTATAAATTTCCTCAATTTCCTGCTTGTCTGGCCATCAATTGCTTTATTCAGTATGATTTCAGTGGCCTTTCAGCTGGGGAAATTCCATCAATTTCTGGCAATAGGCTGGTTCTGACTTTAGGATGATGATTCAAGGATGTTGTGATTTTTTTTTTTTTATCTTTCTGTTCTTGCCTGTGTATTTTAATAAAAATTGGAGAAGCAACATTATGATTACCAGCCAAATGTTATTTTAATTTTTTTTTATTGTTGACTTCTATGTAGTACTTCGCATCATGTAAAATTGAAATCTTGCTTCTCCCTGTCTGAAGAGGAGAAGGCTGTAGGGAGCCTGATGTTAAGAATCCAGATTTGTAGTGATAAAGAGGGAAATTCATTTTTTTTTTTTTTTTTTTTTTTTGTGGAAAGAAATGATTCAGCAAAGAGCAGCTAACCCCAAGAATCTTCAGGGCTACTCAGTCCTGCAAAGTAGTACTGTCTCGGTACCTTTCCAAGTAGGACTGATCAGAATATAACCAGCAGATGCTTTGTTTGTTTATTTGAGGGTCAACTTTGTGCAAGTACTGGTCAAGGTGATGAGGATGAGAAACATTAAGATGTGATCCCTAGTCATAAATGAGTTTATAGTCAGTCTCCCCGGAGAGAAGGATTTACTTAAGATTCACAGTAATATCACATCTTAAGTGTCCAATAAATGATAAGTACGGTAGGATATAAAGGAAAGACAGCTCACTGTGGGCCATTGGACAAACATCATAGTGGAAAGAATATGTGAGTTAAGTTCAGACAGGACAGGAGTCCTCAGTTAAGGAAGGACATTAAAGGGAAACTATAAACAAACGCTAGGGGCAGGCAGGAAAGTGTGTAGGACATTCACAGGACAATATGCAGAAGAGTTTAGAGAGTAGATAGGAGTTATATAAAGGAACGTTGATAGACAAATTTGGTCACATAAGTGAATGGCAATAAGTTCAGCCAGATTGTAAGGTCTATAAATGCCAAGCTAATGTAAAGATAATAAATCTCCAGAAATACTGAATCACTCTTAAACAATCCCTAATTATAGCATTTAGGTTTTAAAATTTTTATTGTAGAGTTCTCTTTATTGCCTGAGATTTTGGTTGACTTTTTGCTTTTTCTAAAATACACATAAAGTGAAACAATGTATTATGGGGTCTCTTAGGATGTTGTTTAATACTGATCTATGATACCCATGGAGCTAAATCTTTTTTTTTTTCAGTTACAAATACTCATTTAATTTCTATTTAAGGAGTCAAATAGTTTTAACCTGCTCTCTCAGATGAAGGTTTTGAAAATTTTGTCAACTATCAATAAATCAACACAAATATTTAATGAATGAATAAATAGATAAACATCATTAGCTATTACTTTGCTCAACTTACAAACTAATTATAGCACTTAACTCATTGCACTTTGGCTTTTAGTTGAAAAGAGGATACTGAGCCAGAAACAATCAACACTCAATAAGTCAGTGCTTTAATGCATGAACCTGCCATGTGCTGTGGAAACACAAAGAAAGACATGGTGGAAAACATCTAAAGATTTGTAGAAAAGCATATGGAACAATTGACGTTGCTAGATCATGAAGGGTGAATAGAAGCTCAATAGCAGAATAAAGGAAGGAAGCTGTACTAGATAGAAGATAAAAAACAAGGAATCCAGAAACATCCATGGTATGTTTTAAAAAAGAAATCAGGCAGCTCTGTGTGGCTCAAGTGTCAGATTCATGGCAAGGTGTCATGAGAGATGAAATTGGAATAATAGTTTGGGTCCAGACTGTGTAGACTTTAAAATCACTTTCTGAATGAGTATACAAATAAGTTTTTAAATGGTTTTTATAATAAAATATTAATAGTACTCATTTCTGGGGTATTTAGAATGATTTGATAGTTATCTAGCTATGTTTGTGGGATGAGATGAGCCAAGGGTCCTCCTGCTCTGTCCTCTTCTCCCCACCCCCTTTAATAGTACTCATGTTAGAAAAATCATAATTTTATAGAAAATATAAATTATAGGTTCTGGATCGATTATAATGGAATGTATAGGACCTAGAGACTGGATTTTCCATGGTTTCAAGATCCTAGATATTTGATGTTGTATCACTCAGAATAGGCTGGATTAAGCTAAAATAACAAATGACCCTAAAATCTCAGTGGCTTAAAACAACTAATGCTACATATTCATTGACAGTGGGTCATAGCGGAAGGGAGGGAAATCTGAATGGGAAGAAATCAGAGAGGGAGACAAACCATGAGAGACTCTTGACTCTGGGAAACAAACTGAGGATTGCAGAAGGAGAGGTGAGGGGGGCGGAGGGTTACTGGGGGATGGGCATTAAGGAGGCCACAGTGATGCGATGAGCACTGGGTGTTATACACAACTAATGAATCAGTGAACACTACATTAAAAACTAATGATGTACTATATGTTGGCTAATTGAATTTAAATAAGAAAAGAAAAGAAAAAAAAATTAGCTCTAGCACCGCCCCATAATGTCTTTATTTCATGACCCAAGCTGATAAGAACCGCTATCCGCAACAATGCTTGTCCTAAGGCAGAAGGAAAAGAGACCGTGTTAAAGTCCGAGCTGGTCTTTAAAGCGTCCAACAAGAAGTGACACGCATCACTACGCATACCTTGCACTGGGCAAAGCAAGTTCCCTGAGGACATCAGGAGATGCGTGGCCTGCCACCAAGTCCAATGTATAGCACCAACACACCTGCAAAAGCTATCTTGAAATTTGAGGCTTCTTGAAAATTCATTCATATTTTGTATGTCAATCGAGTCTTCAAATTAAGGTCCCTAATTGGCTGCTTTGCCAGACAGACATTTCTGCTATTAAATAGAAATGTGTCTTTAAAATTGATTTAAAGCTGTAAAACTAACACCTCTTCTACCCCCGCCCCTTTGCCAATGCTCATAAAACAGCCGGGCCCCAGGGCACAGTGCTAGATGCTTTCAAATACATTATCTCATTTAATTTGCAGCACTGTGCGATATACAGCAGGTAAAAAAGCTTAGGTGCCTGTCTGGGATAGTTAGGAAGTATAGTAGGATTGTTTTTAAGGGACCTACAGTACCATATATTTGATGTTGTCATGAAATTTTTAGGGGATTTGAAAATGTCATCTTCACAAGTGAATGTTTTAAGGAATTATTATTGAAAATCAGTTTTGTTTCTCTATAATTGTGATGTATCTCTGAAGATTAAGTTCATTAAGGTCTGTTTTGTGACTGAGAAGCATATAAAAACAGGGATGCCATTTACCAAGTAGAATTTCATGGTTTATGATTTTCTTTGAGCCATCCATATAAGGCTTTCTTTCTCTATAATATTGCAATGTATAGAAATTCTAGCAAACCATCCATTCCTAAATGCCATCCCTCTCGCTTCCCGTGTA
>CM052900.1:25035314-25075314 GCA_028534135.1 Potos flavus | reverse complement strand
GTGTACAGGCTTAAGAGCAGATATACATGGGGCAGCTCCTGCATACATTTGGATCCTGTCCTGTGAGTCCCAATATTTGATACACCAGATACTCTAAATGTATATGAAATTGTTGCTTAAGGAGTTTCTTTTAGTGTCTCTGCTCAGCAAGGCAATGCATGTTGACCCTCCTCCCGGCTCAATTTTGGAAGTCACTCTACTTTCCCCTGGACTTGAGGGCCGCAAGGATTCTCTTTCAGCGTTTCTGTGAATACTTGGTTACTTATTCGATAAATGTGACTTAGAATGCCCCTTTAGCATGAGGCATATATATTTCTTTTTAGAAAGATATCCCTCAAGGAATTTTAATTTGTTGCTGATTAAAAAAAACGAAAAGAGAATTTGTGATTTGCTAGCAGTATTTGATGAAAATGTGAAGAGATACCCTTTAAGAAAGAAATGGTACAATTGCTTTTAGACGGCTCATCCACTACAGATGAAAAAAATCTTAGATTCATTGTATATCGCAATTGATGTTTTAAAGTTGAAGTTCTTTGTTTTTCTTTTTCCTTTTTTGAAAGGTTTCTGGACTTGATTTATTCTATTTACAAAAACAACCCCATTTTTATCATTTTATTTTAATTGCCACTTCCTTCCCAATATAAAACCATTTTTAAGCCTCTATTTAGGATAGATAATGAGGGTGCCCGGGTGGCTCAGTTGGTTAAGCATCTGCCTTCAGCTTAGGTCCTGATCCCAGGGTCCTGGGTTCAAGTCCCGCATCAGGCTCCCTATTCCGAGGGCAGGAGCCTGCTTCTCCTTCTTCCTCTTTCTCTGCCAATCTCTCTCTCTCTCTCTCTCTATTTCTCATGAATAAATAAAATCTTAAAAAAAAAAAAGACAGATGAGACTCCCTGTGTATGTAAAATATTGGTTATTTTTAAGAAGATTTTTAATTAATAAACGATATTATAAAACAGGTTTTAAAAATAGACACAGTCAAGGTTTCAGAATAATATATAAGGTGTATATGTATCTCCAAATTCCTCAAGTTGTATACATTAAATATGTAGTTTTTTGTGTATCAATCATACCTAAAGAAAGTGGGTTAAATTTTTTTTAAATAGAATGTTAGGAGACATCACCAAAATATTCATGATCACTTTATCAAAAATACATAATGTGAGTAACTTTTAAGTCATCTAAACTTTGTTATGGGTGAAAATATGAATTTTAAGCTGTGTCAGTGGGAGAGAAGAGAGTGTTTTTGCTATCCTCTGTATTACATGACTCCAAATTATATCTCCTTGGCTATGTCTGTCCAGTAGGCAGACCAGCAACATTCAGCCAGCTGTGTTAAGCCTTCTCATGAGGACCTTCAAGGAAAGCAAATTAATACCTTTCCTATCTCCTTTTCAAAAATTTAACATCTCTGTAAACACCTGGAAAGATGATCGTTCCGTGGGAATTTCCCATCTTCGCACAAAAGTAATGTTGGTGGTAAATGGTTAAAGATGATGTTACTTTTACTTTTTGATCAAGAGGAAGTTTAAGTATTAATGTTTAAACATCTAGCTATTTTTAAGCATTGGCCTTTTTTCTCTAGTAAAATTTTAATATGCCATGATGGTTAAAATTTTAGAGATGAAGTAGAAATCAAGGCACACTGCAGATGCCAATATATGTATGAGCTAAACTGGGATCTCCTAAGTAGAGAAACTGTCAACAGAACATGAATCTAGTATATGTGCTGCCGAAGCGAGCACCAGAACATGAATCCAATTAAAAGCCTCGGTAAACTTCTAGTGTACCTCTGAAGTTTAGACATTTAGAAGTATCTGCCAAGTTACTATTCATCTCAATATGAATGGCTTTAACCTTGAGTCTCTGGGCTACTTCAAGATAGTTTAATTTACTCTATTAACCCTAGCCCTAATGTGTATCACATTCATAAGGAGCCAGTTTGGCATCCTTTGAAAAATAGGCAGATAAAAATAAAGATTTCTCAATAATTAGAACACAGGGCAAGCAATGGGCATTTATTTTCATTCATTTCTTTCCCACTGTGGAATAAAACACCAAGCATATTGATAATTGTTCAGACAAGCCCATGAGTCATTTTATCGCCACTGCACAGACCCCCAAGAAGCACAGTAAGAAATAATAAACACTTGAGGATTTATTGATGCTTGCATTATTTATTGGGTTTGCCAATGATTGGCTACACATGGAAGAATATTCCACAAGAATACTGTAATTTATTAGACAACTTCTTCACTACCTAAACATTTGAATTCTGCCTCTGTACTCAAGGACTGTCTCTTCTACTGATACAATGCAAGTCCTTACAGACATTTGTTCTCTAAGTAACATTTCTGATATTTTTATTTAACACCAGGTAAAATAGCACTCTTCACATTGAAATATAAACCGATATAACCAGTTATTTCATCAATATATTAATGGTCTGGGTTAAGTATTTCAAAAAATACTTTAAAAATATAAAAAATAGTCATTAAGTAACTTATTTAAAATTTCTTCACACAAAACTTTTTTTTTTTTTTTAAAGGAAAGGAGGACAGTAAGAGGAGGGGCAGAGGGAGAAAGAGAATCTTAAGCAGACTCCACAGCTAGCATGGAGCCGTACTTGGGACTCGAACTCACAATCCTAAGATCATGACCTGGGCTGAAATCAGGCTGAAATCAAACGCTTAACTGACCGAACCTCCCAGGTGTCCCCTTCACACAAAACTCTTAATTCATTCAGCTAACATGTGTGCATACACACATATGATTTTGCATATAATTTTAAGGTGCTCATGGACCTATCGAAGTTCATCTGTGGGTTTCTTTAGATTCACAACTTCATACTTGGTAGACAAGGGGATTTGTATGCATGACCATCTTGACTGTAAATCTGAAAAAATTCTCTACCAATTTTTTTTATATTTCATTAAGAGATGATATGAACTACATATGACTTTTTTAGGGGGTTGTAAAATTATCCTTTACCAAGATATTTTCTTTTGTAGTTCTTAAATAGCTGGGCATTCTGCCATACCACTGGTGATGTCATTGATGATGACATGTTGGAGGCAACCATAAACATGGCAGCCCACAAATTTTGGCAGTCCCCAGGCTCTCTAACGGTTCTAGAGAATTCTCTGGCCAAAGATTGATGTTGCGATTGACGTTGCATCTGTCAGGTGGTATTGACAATCTCATCAAAAGTGTTACTTCCACTGTCTTCATGTTTTTCTGCTTCTTGCCGTCTCTGAGTAGTTTCTTGAAGGTTTTGATGATCAAGGCAAAGACAGAGGGTACCAGCTCAGTCTGAGCTTATCTGTTTTGAATGGTCAGTTTCACCTTAATCTTGACTCTTCCAGTCTCCAGTTGCCTAGGTGAGGCCATCACAAACCTCTTTTGGAGACAGAACCAGGGGACCCGCTTTGGGGGCCAGAGCACATTTGATACCAACTTCCCTCCTGTGCACCTCAGTATAGGACTTTGCTTTTGTTGGGGTCAAACTTAGATGGAGCAGCAGAGGAAGTTTGTGTGGGGTAAACCTGGATGTAGGACCATCGAAGAAACTTATACCTTGTCCTCTTCTGATTGGAAAACTTTTACATGTGAGTCTTTTGAGGTAGCAGCTACTCTCTTATAAGCAAATATGATAGTAATATTTCATGTAGACATATATTTTCTATATAATTTTTCTATGTTCCAGAACACAGCCAAGAAACTAGGATGAGAAGACAAACAAAAAGCATCCAAATTTAAATGTATGCATACATTTCAATACATACAAATATGGATTTTGATTTATTTTTTTTATTTATTTTTTTAAAGATTTTATTTATTTATTTGACAGAGAGAGAGATCACAAGTAGGCAGAGAGGCAGGCAGAGAGAGAGGGAGAAGCAGGCTCCCTGCTGAGCAGAGAGCCCAATGCGGGGCTTGATCCCAGGACCCCGAGATCATGACCTGAGCCGAAGGCAGAGGCTTTAACCCACTGAGCCACCCAGGTGCCCCTGGATTTTGATTTAAACAAAAACTCAGAAGAGTCCCTCATATCTTTACCCAGAATTCATATACATACTCTTAATTTAAAACACAATCTATAGAAACTGGTTAGTTGGTTTCCCAGCTCACACTGGCTTAGAAAATGAAGTCTTTGTTGACAATGAGAACACTTGCAATCCTGGAAAGTGAACATCAAAAAAAAAAAAAAAAAAAAAAACGCACTGAAGAAATAAAAAATAAAAGTGCCAAATCCTTAAGGAGTAGAGTAACTACCTCAATAACCCTTGAGAACACTTCTGTAAAACAATGCATGCTTCAAATGATTCTCTGTTCTCTGACCTCAGTTTAAAGGGGGGAAAAAAAACAAAACAAAAGGAAATACTTTAGATTTTAACAAGGGTTTCAGCAAAGAATGGTCAAATAACAACTTTGCCTTTAACATAGTAACTAATACAGATCAAACAACTCAGTCACACATATGACACGTAAATGAAATGTAGTTATAATCATTTCTGCCCAATTCTTTGATGCAAAGTCCGTGTGATACTTGGATTGCATTCGTTTCCTCTGCTGTTCCTAATGTTCTGTAATTTATTTAGGTTGTTCCCATCTACTGGGATTGTATTAATGAATATTCATTTTAAAAGGAGGAATGCACAAGCATATGGGGCATGCGTACTTGGCTGCAGAACCAGAATTCCCTCTAACCTGTTTCATAGAAATACTTCATTTGGATAAATTTTACTTTCTTTTCCTGAGAGAACAGTTTCAGCTGTCTCACTTGTCAATGCCTTTGATTGCTCTTGTAGAAACAGTAAAGGCACTTCGCAGCGAGAGTTTTTCCAGGGCTTCTGGGCAGATATGCTTTTAACAGTTTCTTTCAAGTTTTCTTAGGAATGTTTCAGAAATAGTACAGTAGAGGTTGGTCCAAAAAAAGTCAACAATTGTAAGGAAATCACTCCCACTACAAATAATGGATGTCATACTTGCAGGTCTGTTTTGGGGAGGGTGGAATTTTTATGTTTCTCTCTGCAAGCTTGCTTCTTTATAACCTCCTTTTCTTTTCCCTACATCCTCACCTAACCCCAGAAATTATTGTATTTGGCTTAAAATTACTAAAAATTGCTCCTTAATACTGGGGCAGTCTGGCTAATGGACCTAGGTCAAAATAATTGATCCTGAAGACAAGGAAATCCACCCAAATCCTTTCTTTCTGCTCTTCTTAATTTCATTACATGCTTCACAGACAGCCAAAGCGGGGTTCAGAAAGGCAACTGTTACACAGTGTTTAAATCCATTTGCCTCATATAAGTCTGTTCTACCAGAAATAAAATATTTCACAAGCACACTTTTATCATCCTCTTCCCTGTCTCCTACAAAGGTTAAAACATAGAAGAAGGGCAAGGAGAAGTACAAAAAGAATTGGCCAATATAAATATGAGAGATATTGGTTAATGTCAACATAATAGTGTTTATTCTAATGTCATATGAAGAATAGAGCAATAAAAAGATAATGGTAAATAATTTCCATAGCATAGAAATATGCACTAAAGGCAAATAATATTGTAAAAATAATAAAATTAGCTTTAATTATGGGTGTGCAATTCAATATTATTAAAATACCAGAGAAGTCCAGGACACTAATGTATAAATATCATTTTTTTAGAGTCATGGAAAATAGACAAGAAAACAATTTTCATATAGAACATAAGAAATACATTAAAAAGTTAAAATATTGGGCAATTCTATTGATTTATCTAGTAAAGAGTTACTATACGCCTTCTGTGTTGTCCAGGTGTTGTCCTAGGCCTTAAATAGAGTAGTGAACTTCTTCCCTGAGGAGCTTATATTCTATCAGGGGAAACAGAAGGTGAATAAATGCATAACATGTAGACTTTGTTAAATGCTAAAAAGTGTGATGGAGAAAAATAAGGCAGAGAAAAATAAAACACAGGAGGCTTGAAATTTAAAATCGGGTGGCAAGGGACAACCTCACTGAGAAGAGGATATTTGAGAAGGTCTAAAATGAGCTAATCACTCAGCTGACTTGGGCAGAAATGTCCCAGGTAGAGGCTGGAGTGCTTTGGCACATTCCAGGAACAGCAGGGTGGCCCAAGGTGGCTGGACAGAATCAAAGAGGAGGAGAGAGTAGCATATGAAGCCAGAGGACCCAGAAAAGGAAACTGAGAAGGAGCAGCCAGTGAGGTCAGAATGCCAGAAGAGTGTTCTGAGTGGAAGCCAAGGGTAGAAAGTGTTTCAGGGAAAAACTGTGTTCCATTTTTCTGATATTCCAGTAAGACAGAATCTGAGAAACGCCTTAGGATTGAGCAGTGTCCTTGTGGACATTGACCAGATCAATTTCCACATAGATGTAGAAGTGAGCACCTAGTGGAGAGTCCAATTGGGAGATAGCAAACAGACAGGCTTATTTCAGGGAGTTTTGCTCTAAATGAGAGCAGATAAATAAGAGCCTGGGGATCGTATTTTCTTGTTCGCATTCTTTATGATACAGAAATTATGATATATTTTCTGATGCTGATGGGAATGATCCAGTCGAGGCTGAAAAAAATGATGTTTGCAGGAAAGAGGGGAGCATCTAACATCAAAGTTGGGAGTTTGACCTTAAATAAGGGAACGATTAATACATCCATAATTACAGCCATGACAGCGCAGTGTATGAACACTGATGAGCATAGTTGATGTGGAGGTTGAAACAAAGTTTTCTTCTGGGAACTACAATTTTCTTTGGTAGGGAGGCAGCAACACTGAGAGAGAATGAATGGGTGGGGAATAAATGTTAGAGCAAATGGACTAGAGAAATGTACTGTGATCGCCGGGAAACACTGCCGACTCACTCAATGGTGTTGATCATGAATTTAAATTGAGACAGGATTGTTGTGTGTTTTTCTTCAGTGAGTCTACTGCTAGTTGTAAATGCAGAGTAGGTGAAAGTTGGACTGAACATGGTTGGAGTTTTGCCAGACTAATCCAGTAAAGCAAGAGGGAGTGAAAGAATGGAAGATATTTGCAAAGAAGGGCTTATGATGAAGGGCAGTGTGTAAGCAGGGGAGTAAGGACAGAAAGGGATGCTAGACAATGGGAAAAAATGTAGCAAAATTGAATTTTAGGTCCCGGTGAAGTTAATGTTGAAATGAAAGTTCTAGAAAGAGTGAATTAGAATGGTAAGAGCATGGGATGCTCAGACGTGAAATTATACAAGGGAGAGCTAAAATTATTGGCAATTTAAAAAAAGCCTAGAGAATGAATGGTTAGACAGGGGGTAGAGAGCAAAGTCATTGGAGAAGAGGAGGTCAGGGAACTGAGAGTCCATATGATTGTCCACCTGGATATTGTGGAGTTTGCAATAGCCAAGAAGTAAACCAGGAGCTAAATTTTCAAGAAATGATGACAAATTACATGGAAATCTCTAAATGACCATGGCAAGTGGTGATCCTGTGATAAGATGATATTCAAAACATGTTTTTGAAGTAGGGAAGGAGAATAATCTGCAGTGAGGGCCAAGGACTATTCCGCCTTCAGGTGAAGTGATATGTTGTTCGCGGGAGTAAAATCAGCTACGACACAAGAAGAGAAGAGCAAGGAGGCAAAGCGAATGGTCATAGAAGGTGTTATGGTTGTGGAAGATTTTTCTGGTAATTTCCCTTGAGTATCAGTGGAAAGGTTTGGGGGTTGGTGAAAGGTGAGAGAAGAAATGTTAGTCAGGCTGTATGAGGATTGTATTATGGGGTTGAGGGTCACAGGAGTCCTGGACTTATGGGAATCGCTGATTAAAACAGAGATAAAATTGACAATAAGATTAATTATTTTTAATCTATGTTTTATTGAGATATAATTGACATATAACATTATCTTGGTGTCAGATGTACAACATAATGACTTGATATCTGTAAATAATATGAAATGAAAAAAATGAAAAAAAAATAATATGAAATGATCACCACGATAAGTCTGGTTAATGTCCATAAGCGCACAGGATTAGTTCCGGTTGTATCAGAACTTGGAGATGATGGTGAGTTCTGACTGTCAGAGAGGAATAGTATGGGGCTGGCCAGGAACATGCAGCGGCCTGGTCTCCTCAGTGCCCTGAGCGGGAGAAGAAAGCGTGTGTGTCGAGGGGTTGTCTAATCCGAAACACTCAGATCTCTGGGGTCCCCTTGGCTCCCTTTGCCAAACAGAGAAGCCCTTCTTAATGAAAGAGGCCCTGTGTGCCTGTGGTTCTTTCTTCCAGTGCTTTATAGACCAATTCATTCATTGCAGCAGAGACTCACAACAAATGTTCTTCCTTTAAATTACTTTTGTGTCCACCATAAACAAAGAACAAATATATTATAGTGTCCTCTTTTGAGCATGTATTTTTAATGCAAACAATCCCTAAGAACACATTTTCTTCCATCAGCCCAAGCTTCATGATGTTCATAGTTTTCTTTTATCATTCTCTACTTAGTTCAAAGTGTATTTTCTCCCTGAAAGGCAGCTATGAAAAATAACAGTAATAAATATTTATATTATTACTGAAAGCATATGTGGACTTTTTTTGACCCTTCAACATAGGAGATCACTTTTAAATCAAATCAAATGAACCCCAAACCCTAAAAGAATCATAAATATGCATGTTGTAGACATGCAAATAGACAATGAAAATGATACCCTGGTATCTGACTTGCCTACAGAGCTAGGATAGGGCATGGAGGAATGGACTTCCTCCTCGCCGGGCTCTTTATCATTCTTTTTATAGCTCCTTCTGGAAGTGTCCATACTCTCAAACAGTGTAACCGTGGTGCAGAAAATATGCTTGAGCATTTCCACCAATATCAGCCAAGCAGTACCCCTTCCATCAGTTCATCTTGTTTCCAGCAATGCGAACCGTGGTCCTCACCCTTGAATGGCCAAAGGTCATATATGCATCCAACACACTGGTGTGGCATTTTGACTAGATGGTGAGGATGTAATATAGATCCAAATAGATTAAGTTCATATTTTCATGGAGGTCAGAAAGGCAGATACTAACGAATGTAAAATCACAAACTCAGTCCATCATAGAAAAGAGCACAGTTCAGGGGTCCCTGGGTGGCTCACTTGGTTAGGCTCCCGACTCTTGATTTTGGGTTGGGTCATGATCTCAGGGTCATGCGACTGAGCCCTGCATCGGACTCCACTCATCGAGGAGTCTGCTTGAGATTCTCTCTCCCTCTCCCTCTGCTCCTCCCCATGCTGCTCTCTCTCTTTCTTAAATAAATAACTAAATATTTAAAAAGAAAAGGAAAAAACATAGTTCTCTGCTTACGTATAACCAGAAAACATACCCCAAACTGTATGTGAGTGAGTTTGTGTGTGTGTGTGTGTGTGTGTGTGTGTGTGTGTGTGTTAGAGAAAATCAGGAAAGCTTTCTTGAAGAAATGATAGTTGCATGGGTTCAATTTGAAGGATGAACTTAATTGAATAGAAATAGAGTGAGGATTTCTAGCCAGAGTGAATAGCATGTGCAAATGGCCTGTGGCACTGAGTGAATGGTCCATTTGAAAAATTTTAAAGGTGGCCAAATGTGGCTGGAATAAGGACAGAGAAATTACTTTGAGGCAGCCTGGGCCGTATCATTATACACAAGCAATCGCATCCTGGTTATCTTACAACTTCATGCAGGAATTGTTTTCTCCTCTTCTTTGCAGTTTTTGGCATGGTCAGTCTTAATTATCTTAATGATTTTAAGGGAACAATGTGTTTGTACATATGTTACATCTTAAGCATCCATAAAACTATCTGCCCAGCAAGTTCTAGCTCTTCTTTTCATGATCAATTTGAATGTCCTATATTCTCCATCTCTGTTCCCTTAGTTTTTCATGTATCCTTATACTATATAACCCTTAACAAACTGTGTTATAGAATTGACTTTCTACATTATACTCCTTTACAGAGACTGTGGATTATATCATGTCTACCCAGTACCTTACAGAGTGACTGCCTCATAATAAATTGGGTCAATTTACTATTGCTCAATAAATGTTTATTGAACTGAACTATCCTAAACATTTCAGATTCTTCAGATAAAGGCATCACATAAAACAGCTTGTTAGTGTATGTGCATGGACGCTATCTCATGCATGTATTTACTGAAATAAACAACAAAAACAAAAGCATATATTGTAACTATACTTAATAAGAGAACATATATAAGGGTACTTATAAAACATAATTAACTAAACCAAAACAAGTTACCAATATTATATTTAGCTTATACGTATCATATGTTATAGTAAAACATGGTCATCAGTCTATAACTTCAGAGAGCTGTGCTTTCAGGATAGGATATATATTATTATCCAAGATTTGTCATCTATTAAGGATATTTTAGCTTGTGTAACTACTGAGAATTAAGAATAATTTTTGAAAATGAGCTTAATGTTGTAGAATTATCACTAGTTTTTAAATTCATCCCAGTTGTGATTTTTAACATCCAATTATGTACAGGAGAATGACAATCCCATCTACTGAATTGAATTAATGCCTAACCAAATAAAAATGCTTATTTTATTAAGAAACCTTTGAAGTGTAAGGGATATATACTGAAAACATCCTTTTTCTCCTTTGGAGCTGTGGGTAAATGAATGGTTAGTAGCTTTTTAGGAGAACGTCTTTGCATCCTATTACACAGCAATGTTATGGGGTATCTAGTATGTCAGATAAAAACTTTTTGACCCAACTGTTGGAAATTTTATAGCTCCTTTCAAAATAATGCTGAGTGGTAAGATAATATCATTCCCAATATATTTATACTAGCGATATTTGGGGAAAATATGTCATTGGTACCTATATAATTACAAATTTGAGCTTTCAATTAGAATGTTAAGCATTTTTCAGTTTAGTATTTCCCGTTGTGTAAAATATCGAAGTAATAACAAATTCTCATTTGAAATATTCTTGTTTTATTGGTATATGGGTACTAGTCCTACACTGTTGATTTTAAGAAAAGCTATGAAAAAATGTGACAGAATAATCTGTGTTCTCCTGGCTTACATGTGAGCGTAAGAATACTAATAGAATGTGTGTGTGTGTGTGTGTGTGTGTGTGTGTGCGTGTGTGTGTGTATTTATGTGTGTGTTACAGCACAGTTATGTGGTATAACTATAGAGCTGTAGTTCTTTTTGTGGAAGTATGGTTGACACACAATGTTACATTAGTATCAGGTGTACAACATAGTGATTCAACAATTGTATACCTTACAATCTGCTCACCACAAGCGTAGCTACCCTCTGTCCCATACAGCGCTATTACAGTACCATTAACTACTTTCCCTCTGCTCTACCTTTCATCCCCGTGACTTATTCATTCCATAACTGTGGAGCATTTTTTTAATGTTGTTCTTGTTTTTGGTGAATTTTAATCCAGTGGGGATAGTAAATATGATCTCAAACCTCAGTTCTTCAGCAATAAACATTCAAACCTAAATCAGAAACAGTTGCCCCTGTTTACCTTTGTTAAGGCTAACACAATCTTCAGGTTGACCCAAGGAAATCATGCTTGTTATCGCAGATACCGAATATTGCCTTAAGGACATTGTCAATTCGCCCTGCCATTCCTGGAATAGAACTAAAAATGTTATGAAACTAGCAGGTGTGTAAAATAATGCTATGTTCAAAACATGTTATTTTTCTCTGAAAAATATGGATGCTTGAATGAACTCAAAGGGTCTGTGACACAAGAAAAAAATTTTAAATAGCAATTAAGGCATTTTTTTCTCATTTCAGCCCATAAAGACAAGGAAATGTAATGGTTTTAATAATTAAGGATGCAGACTAATGAACACATTTTGCAGTACTAATAAAAACTTCCTGTTATCATCTCTATTTTTAAGAATGAAGAAGGCATTTCCTTAATGCACTTCGCTGCTCCCCTTGCCAGCTCTGTTCAGGCTCAGAATTTGATAATAACATTCCCAAATTGTGAAAAATAAAAGCATTAAAATTGATTTAAGTCCTACTTTCCAAATCAGTTAACCCAAAGGTGAAGTGCTACTACACTTGACCTAAGAGAGAGTTTGGTCCCCTTTTATAAGACCTGAGTGTAAAGAATAAAGACAGCATTTTTCTTCTTCTCTTTTTTAAAGAAGCCACATGTAATGTTCTCTGAGTTAAGTTTTACCATTCATAATGAATGCAGTCTCGCCATTCAAATGCGACCATAAGTACACAGAAGATAAGAATTTAATTAAATGTAGATTAAAACCAAACAGGAAAACACACTAGCTGATAATTTTATCCCATCCTCTGGCCATATTTTTTATACTTCCTTCTTGTTCTTCTTTGGGCTATAGCTTATCAACATGCCGATAGTACCATAACTCATTACATCTGATGGTGAGGTGGAAATGTGCAGGCTCTGTGCTTGGATTTCCAAGGCACTTAAAATGCAAAGCATGTAAATGCCTCTGTTAAATATAGTAGTGTGGTAACACTGGTGAAAAGGAAGTGATTCTGAAGAAATCCTTAAATCTCTTACAAGATGCATTAGTATTACATAGTAGCAAATGAAATTTTCAAAATGGAACCAATTCATGGATTCACACAGCTGTGGTATGGCTTAATATTTTGAGGTTGAGCTCCTTTAACAGGTGGCAAGTTTGAGTGTCAGTCAACTTGCTTAGTTTACTTCAGTGTGTGTAGGTCTGGGTACATAGGTACCTGTATCTCTTTGCAGAAAGTGGCGTTTTTTTCCATCATTGACCAGAACGTAGTACCAGTATCTTTGTGCTTGAATGTTGTTCTCATTAATCTTCTCTAAAACGTCCCTAAATAATCTCCTATTATTTGATCTGAATGTTTGGGGACTGTGAGGGTAAAGGCCACAAAACCTCAAAGATAAAAGACAGAAGGGATAGAGGCATTAGTTATTTAGACAATTTGTGCATATTATTTATGCTTAATCAGTTTATCTATTTTTTCCTAATAATTATTTCTAATCTATTGTAGAAATAGTCAATGAACAGTTAGAAAAAATCTTGGTCATTTTAAAGGAGGGCTCTAAAACAATATTTAAAATCCAAAAGTGAATATATATATATATAAACATATATATATAAAAGTGAATATATATATTCACTTTTGGATATATATATGGGTCTGTTAATTAAATATTAAACTAAGGTTTAGAATGGCCATGTGCCATCTTGATTTATTAAGTACTAGTAAAGGATAATGGAATCGTTAATATATTTACATTTTCTATATCTAAAGCTAAGAGCCCTAAGAAGTATAACACACTTTTTTTTTTTTTAAGCAGACATAAAATGTTGAGGGCATTCTGTCTTTTGAAAGGTAAATAATTGGTTACCCTTTTTTTTTTGGCCATAGTTTATTTGGTTCATCCTAATGAATAGTTTTTCAATTAAAAATCGATCCGAAAAAATGATTTATGATTTTGCTACTTTAATGTAATTTTGAAGTTTTTGATGGTTTGAAGTACTAAACTGATAGTACTACTTTCTCTGCGTTATTGTCACATGATCACTTTGCACCCAAATTGGTGTAACATGATGCATTGACACAGCGCGGCCAATTTTGCCCTTAGGAATAAATCAAAAGGATTAACTCAATTTTTAAAGATACCAGAAATGTTACCATCTAGGGAAACAGTGTTTAATGCTGTGAACCTCTCTTTTCTTGCCACTAAATCGCCGAGGAAAAGTGAGAGTCCCGGTATAGAAAGGAGCTGAATTATAGGCACTAGCTGGACGTAGTGGCTTTATCCAGACTCCCGGAGACAGTGCTGAGGCATCGGTCATATTCTCTGTCTACCCATTTTCTTTCTGTTCCCTTTTCATAAATTTGTTTCAGCGGTAATATTAAGAGAGAGCAAAATAAAACTACAGAAAGTAAAACTGAAGTGCAAAATGGAAAACCATATTTTGCCATTTTGAAAGACCACATGAAAAATGCATTTTTCTGCTAAAAAATTTTAAATATAAAATTATAAAAAGAAAATCTACCAAGTAGTCTGCATATATCTGTGTAATGTGTAAGAGGTAAAATTATAAGTCTCTAAGGTACTCTAAGAAAATGATAGAGGATTTAAAAAACAATTAAGGTGGGGCACCCAGGTGGCTCAGTCAGTTAAGTGTGCGACTCTAGATTTCAGCTCAGGTCACGGTGTCAGGGTCATGAGATGGAGCCCCGAGTTGGGCTCTGCGCTCAGCAGGGAATCTGCTTGAGATTCTCTGTCTCCCTCTCCCTCTGCCCCCTGCCACCCTTCTGCTCACATGCATTCTCTCCCTCCCTCCCTCTCTCTCTTGCTCTCGCTCTCTCCCTCAAATAAATAAATAAATCTTTTAAAAAATAAAGACAAATAGAGAAAAATATCTCTATGAAATAAGCATTACTTCCTCCATGTGCTCCCATCTACCTTAGATTCTTTTCCTTTCAGAAGCTCTAAGAAGCTTTAAAGATCCTCTGCATACCTTGCAGAACACCATTCTAGTATGTCCTGATCATGTTTGTGTTTTTCTCCATTTAGGACTGTCAGCTCTTCAAGAGCAGTCCTCTACGCTGGCCAAATGACTGTTAGGTCATAACCAGCAAATGTTCTTTTGTAAGATGGAAGAGTATGTGTGGCGGGGAGTTAAGGAGAATGGAAGAGGAGGAGAGAGAGAAAGCTAGGTGGGAAGTAGAGATAGGCAGAAGGAAAAAGGAGGGAAAGACAGAGGAAAGAAGGGAAGCAGAGGGGAAATTTAGCCACCCAGGGAAATGCTATTCTGTTATCCCTGGTACTTTATCAGGCTAGAAACGATGCCAGTTTCATAACTGAGAATTTGAACACAATAAATATTTTAGGGCAAAAAACAGAAGTAAGGGAGTGTAAGATTTCTTCTGGGCCATGTCAGTGTCAGTGATAGAAAACAAAGAATAAGAAATGTACATTTGTTCATGCTTTGTCAAGGGCAAAACACAAAGAGTAAAATGGGTCTAATATTTATTGACTACCTACTGTGTGATGAGACTTTATATGTTCTTTTATTGAAATCTTAAAAAAAAAAAAAAGCCCAAAATCTGTAGACTGAATTGTCCCCATCTTGCAGAGGCAGAAACTGAGCCTCAGGAAGTATGGGTAACTTATCTACCATCAGAGAATGAATCAGTTCCAGAATAGTACACAAGCAGACAGATCTCAGTAACATCACTCAGTAACTTGTCTCAGCAACCAAGCCTGCTGCTTCCAACACTGTGGTTTTAGTTAATTGCATGTGTATTTTTTCTGAAATGGAATTACCTTATTAAATTAATTACTTCAAAAATACTTCTTAAGCCGCCATCTTTTAACTTAGAATCTTTTTAAAATTTTATAGTGTGTAAAAGTGTGATTTTTTTGAAATCAGTATCATTCAAGGAAAATTAAATTAGATGAGTATAATAAAATCTTTCTGAAAATTATTAAAACAATGCATATTTCCAAGTTATGTGTTAGAAGTTGTTTCTGTTACGATTTTATTGGAGTGCTCGAGAGATGAGTAGTTTTGCTCCATGTAGCGTATGTGTCCATTTGGATGATGAACGTTGGTTACTACACTTTGAGCTGTTTTCTTAAGGGTGAAATGAGCAAGAGTAATAATTTGCTTGATTCAAAAGAGCAACACTGGCAGAGCACAACCAATTTTGCCAAGAGGGAAACTGGTGAAATGTATCTTAGAAACAACTATGACGTTTTAAGTGTAAATGTAAGAAATCTATTTTGGGGAAAATATACAAAAAGAATTTTCATAAAAACAGGCTTCTCCTGCAACAAAGCTACTAAAGACAGCTCTGACCACCCAGGGTATTTTAACTCTATGCTGTGTCCGAGGGAGACGGTGGTCTCATCAAGCCCTGTAATAACTGAATTTTCAGGTCAGCACGCAGACTTTTACGTGAATACAAGGTAGATTTTTCCGATCAAATTTTGTAAGTTCTTCAAAATATTCTCTGTGTTAATGAGGCACAGCTAGTCGGGAAACGTGAAGAGGTAAAATGTTTCCCTACCAATAATCACACTGGGCAGACTTTAAACATTTTTACTAATGCTCAAAAGTACAAGGCTGATTTATTTCCACCTTTCTGAACTGCGTTATGGAAAATGCGAAAACAGGGAAAAATCCAAATGGATGGCAGGAGCCCGCATGGCTAGGAAAAAATTACGCATCTCAAATAAGGAAATAAAAATAATTATAACAGAGAGTAGAAGTTAAAATAGTATTCAGATATTTCTGTTGTGGGTAGGTGAGTCACCTTCATGGCAGTGGCGAAATTGGAAGTCGGGTCGTAAGAAATGCACGTTACAGCATTAAACAATAACACGTTCTTCCCGGGAAAACGAAAATGACAGGTGTAGCCATTGATGCTTCAAGCATCTACTCTGACCTCAAGACTCACAATCTGCTACAGTCTGTAGAGCACATACTGTGGAGTCAGAATTATGTTGAGGGAAAGGACTAGAAAATGTCGTATAAGACCTTTGTATTATTTACAGCAAGATATGTATTTCAATGTCTTATGGAGATAACATTTAAAAAATAAAATGGAAACGAACATCTCCCTGACTGCTTACTTCTCCTCATTTTCCTAAGCACAGAAGGAGGTGTGTGAGCGATGGAGGCTATATTTATGTAGCTTTTAAAATGGATGATGCTGTGGTGTTTGACCTTAGGTACATTATTAAAAAAAAAAAAAAAAAAGGTCTTCAGCCGAGTGTCTCTTAGTTATATTTGAAACTGAATTCTTGCTGCATTTTTTATTTAAACGCGTTGCCTTAATGATCTGGGCTCATAGATTTCAGAATTATGCAAAAGGTGAAAATAAAACTAGCATTAGTTAAATTCATATTTCTGAAATACATTCGTTATTACATTTTGTAGTTCTCCACAGAGCATTACTTTGTGCTTGGTTTTGCTCATATTTCCAATTCCGTCTAATTCTCAGTCACAATTTTTACATTATAACCCACTGAAGATTTTCTCTTTTTTTTTTCATTTCGGTAACCATTATTTGAATCATAAAAAAATGCATTACTGTATTCATAATGTACTGCTCATGTGACAGTTTTTGAACTTTAATATTCTTTTCTGTAATGTGCCGGCTTAGCTGCCTATAAAAGAGACATATTGTTTGTAATGTTTCTTACCCACAACAAATGATGTGATTCTGGGTTTTATGAAATGGCAGTAGTTTTCTAAATTTGTGATTCTTCTGTGTTCCGTTGTCAAGAACAGTTGTACATCTGCTCAGCACAGACTTTCCGAGACTATGAACTTTAATTGAGGAAAAATAATGAGGGTTCAGGGACTACTGATACGGATTTGGTTGCAAAGCAGGTGCCCTGCTGCCAGATCAATGGATTATTTACTCCTTTGTCATAAACAGGAAACAGTTGGTTGGTTGTGGTGACTACACGCATATTTTAAAGCCCGTGTACATATTTTCTCCTTCCTTGTCGATGTAGAACATTTTAAATAGTGCTTAGTTTATGATTTAACATAACTATATAGAATAAGCAAACAACACTTGTTCTGTTTTAATAATTAACCACCCTGTTTGAAAAAGAACTTTAGGAGTGATTTCCAGAACACACATCAGATGGGCTTCCAGCCCTTACCTCTCAACTCGTATGGTTGCCGTCATAAACCCTGTCTGTAATTGTCTAAATATTTTCCTGCCTCTCTTTATAGACATTTGAAAGTAGAAAACCTTTTTTCCCCCTCCCTAAATACATAAGGGAATCTAAAATATAAATTGGAGATCGTTTTAGAATTTCATTAGGAGACCCTAAGAGTTTGCACAAGGTTTCCAAACCACTCTAATAGAATTTTCTCAGGATATAATTGGGAGGTTGGGGAGGGCGGGGAGCAGAGCTCAGCATCCCTTTCTGAGTTCGAAAAACAGGCACGTCGGGCTTTCAGTGGGCACGTGATTTCTGAATATGTTGGAAATCTCTCCCACACACCTGAGCAGGGACCAACCTAAGAGGCTGGGGTCACCCAAAGGGGGCATGCTCCTCTCTCACCGCTCCTCATTAGCAAACCAAACAAAGGGCTGTAGGATGCCTGGAATTAGCTGCAATTTCCACCATGACAAGTGACTTTTTGTGTTACATAATGATATGCTGGGAATTTAAATCCTAGGTTCTAGAGATCAGTGGTTTAAATTCTAATGACGGGTTTTGTGGCATGGAAATCTGACTTTTAACACTGAGAGGTTGGAGACCATGGAAACCACACCGTAGAGTTTATACCCAGAGCCCACCCAGGGACAGCTCCTCTGAACCCTCACACAGTTCACACAAACCTTATTTCTCAACCAGAAATGTTATAATTGAAGCCGTTCTTGGGAATAATCTTCATTTTTACTATAAATCTCTCTTAATTCCTTTTGGAATTGGGATTACTACTGGAAATGTGAATTATGTTAGAAAGAACTGTCACCAGAGAAAAACAAATTTATGTCAAAGGAAAAGAAACTTGAAGTTCTAAAATGCACATTAAAAAAATCAGTAACTTCAAACTGTGATATTTAACAATCTGATTAGCCTGCCTGAGAGTGTGAAAACATTTTGGTAAAAAAAAAAAAAAAAGTTTGTATTTTTCTCCTTTGTTAACTATATATTCATTGCTACATAATATAATAATGTAACTGTGTGGTTTTCCTACCACAAAGTCATGACAAATATAGCATCTGATATGGAAATAAAATTAATACTTTAATTCCTATTCATATGAAATAATCACTATTAGTTAAATGTGTCATTTTTTTTTTAAATGTGTCATTCTTTAAGTGCGGATTGGATTGGATGGTTCAGCAAATGTTTATACCCAGTAGGGGTCTTGTAACCTTGTTAGCATTTCTAGTGTGCTGTTATAGATTTTAAAAATGCTAATGTGTAGATTTTTAACTTATGCTTTCTAAATATTACATGCAAGGAAGTATTCACTGGCTCGTATTTTCCCCTGTGACTAATCACAGTAATTTGGTTGAATTCTCCATCAGTACTGTAGGAATAAGGCAAAAAAGGAAACCCACTGTTTTTTCCCCCAGCGGGGTGGATGGGAGTTGCTAGTTCAGAGTCAACGAAATTTCCTTTGAGTCCAAAATCTAGAATGAGAGTCAGGGCAGATTGCAATTATGAACAATGAAAGATTGGGATTGCTCATTTCTATTGATGAAATTGATGAAGTAACATTTCTATGTTGTTTCATTTCTGTTCAACTTAAAAGATAAGTTGAAGGTATTTAACTTAAAAGCAAATATTCAACTCTAAGTTTGTATTCAACTGACTATATGAAGAATTGCTTAGATCCACTGTCTTAAAAATATGCAGCATCAGAGGTAGAATTATTCATTCATAAATGTGTGTCTTATTCTAAACAGCAGGAAGTAGTAAGTACAGGCTTCGAAGCTCTGTCATACCATGCAGAGATGAAAAGTTTGAGATGAAGTGACATCAGTGAAAATTCTCTGAATAAAAGACATCAGAAGCAAAGTCTTTGTCTAGGACCCCTGATCTCCAGGATGAATACTGAAACTGAATTTCTTGTTCCATGACCTGCCGTTCTCATTTGAATCTGATTTCTCTAAAAGAATATAAGAAATGTGAATTCTAAGAGCAAAGTGGTAGTGACTAATTTTTTTCTATCGATGGAGATAAAGCATGTGTTTGGTTTTTTTGTGGATTTTTTTTTTTTTTTAACACAGATGTGTCTGAGGGATAACAAAGAACAAAACCGGGACATGATTTGTAAGCCCAAACATGACTGTTGCAAAATTGGCCCTGACTTGGAAGATTTAAGCAGCTGTTATTAGGAGGATTTTTGTAGTGGGTGAACAAGTCTGCCCAGATACAAACCCTCAGTGTGTCTGCTTTCCTGCATTTTGTGATGGTCAGGGGAAATTTAATGTGTGTGTGTGTGTGTGTGTGTGTGTGTGTGTGTTGTCATAATTGTAGCAGCAGTCTCAGTAGACAGGGAAGGCTAACTCCGTTCTCAGAAAAGATATTTAGTTGAATGAAAATGTGGCAAAATGCTGAAAACTTTATTGTCTTGAAAATGAAACTTGATTTTCTGGGAAATAAAAATCATAAGAAAAAGCATGTGAGAGACTTCATAATGATTTTATTGACATAGTAAAAAATTATTTTCCAACAGAAGTTTTGAGCCTACAATAAAACCTTTATGTCAAAAATTACCCTTATGCAAGGAGATGAAAGCATACTGCAAGCCTTTCAGAAATGCCATTTTCAGAATACCTTCTGATGATTATTGGTCTCTTTTTTCTATAAAGTTCTATAAAGAATATATTTTAATTAGCTTCCACTTGATACTACTTCATACCCACGGTCCAACTCTGACCCAATGTCTGATCGTATAGAATACATTACAAAAGAACTGGTCATTTGAGTGCTTTAATATAGCTTTGCATTAATGTCAGGCATCATTTAGACAAGGCATTAAAAGTGTTATTTTAATGACTGAAGTGTGTTGGGGAGAAGAGGCTTAATCTTTATAGGAAGAACAATTTCAATTAGCTCTAAAATATTAATTTGTTAGTACAACTATATACTCTAATGTATTTGGCTACAAAACATCTTATGAATAAAACATTGCTAGAATACACTTGTCTTATGATGTAACTAATACCACCTTTAAAAACAAGGGTTGCTAATTTTTATAACTGCCACGAACCAGCTCAAATAAAAAAATAATTTTTAAAAACTTGACCATTTTTAATGTTGAAGGCTATTTCTATACCCCCATCCCCCGAAGTAATTTGTAAGGCTATAAATAAAATATGCAATCTCTGGCTAGTAAGATATTGAAGAGGTTTTAAACATGATATGGCTATCTGTCTTAAAACTTTAAGGGCATTTTTATTTATTTGTTTACATGGTGAGCGGTAAGATATTCTCCCTGGAAACAGTTTGCCTCACGGTGCAAAGTGTGAAAACACGAGAACAAAAATAACCGCATACCTTAATCCTACTATTGTGTTTCTGGGAACTAAAAATGCTGCTGTTCTGGCTTTTACTCTCCTGGAATATCTCCCTGTAGCCTTATCTTTCCATTGTGCTGGCTGTTTATTGCACCATCTTGGTATTGGTTTTCATGGCTGCGCACGTGGCCCTGCCTTAAGGTGAGCGAGAGTCACGCAGGTAAAAACCCTGTAGCCCTTCTGAAAATGTGCTCTTTTCCCTGCAGCTAACCAAAACTCTGTGATTGCTTCAGAGACTTCTCGGGGGCCGCCTAGACCAGTCGAAAAAACATGGGGGGGGGGGCTCTAAAATGCTAGAAGGCTCCACGCCAGTGCCCAACACTGGTCTCCGGGCTGGGATTGTGCTAGAGCTCGGGTTACACCACACCCACACCGAGGCAGCTGAGGAAAAGTGCAAAACTCTGCTGGGCACGCGGAGGTTTCGTGCATCCCGATAGATGCCCCCCAGACACACTAATGAAGTAGGAACAATGGCTTTTGCCGAGGTGGGCCTACAAAGCACGCATCGCCTTCCACAGCTCTCCTAGTGGCTCTCGCCCTCGTCCCTGGCATCGGTCACCGTGAGCCTTGATTCATTCTCAAATAGAGGAAAACTAGATTTTTTGGAAAACTCTAGCTCCTGAACAATGTAAGACTGGAGGGGCGAAAATGCTGACTTTGTAGCAAAGAAGAGCCCCACAAATGCAGTTTTTCAACGAAGTAAAGGAGGCTTTTGTAGTGGATTTCATGCAGCAGTTGGCATTGGCAGTATTGCAAAAAGAGATGTATTCTGTTGTGCTCTGTTTGATCAAGTGCTAAACCCGTGTGATCAATAGAGAGACAGATGTCGGGTGCAGATGGCGATGCCGTGATACCTGGGGCAGCGCGGGCCTGCCAGAATGACAGAATGGGAACAAGGAAGAGCAGCAATGCAACAGAATGTGACAAATGAAATTAGGGTTTATACTAGTCGATAATTTACAGCTAATACGAAGTGACAGAATTTTTCAGTACCCAGTATATTTTACTTCCAGTAATGCTATAGCCAATAAAGGCATATTTCATGCAACATAATAAAATGAAAGCTGTGGGGAAATATAGTCCGACCATTTTTTATTATGTTACAACTTTTAAAATTGATCCCTGAGAGAATACTAATAGCATGCAAGTCTTGTTAGAGTGACGTCTAAAGGCATTTTATTTCCGAATTTATAGCAGCCCCGTCACTTACTCTCATTGCATGTTAGGCTCCTAAGTCGAAGGCAGGTAATAACTCTGTAGTGACCCCAAATGCATCTGCTTTGCTTTAAAGTATAGATTATTAAAAACTCTTCCAGTCTGTTTATAAAATTGTAAAAACAATGATCATTTTCAACTTACTAAGGAAACATTTTAATTTCCTATATTAATGGGAATGTTTAAGCAGTCACCTGTGTAATTGAAAATGAAAATCTAAGCACATATTAAAAATTTCCCTCCACAGCCAGGCCAGAAGCCATAGTTCATGTATTTGAAATATATTTTATGACTCTATAATTCTAAACTTCAGTACCTTCAAGTGACAACTTTGCGGTAATGCTTAGTGAATCAGTTGATGTGCTTTTGTGACTTAGCCAAATTCTCCATATTCTTGAACACACACGTGCATACACTCTGTGGTGACCGGCTACCGGTCTGGGAACCATAGAGTGTGGATGAGCAGAGCCATCTCTAGCAAAACTATGTGATCGGCTCTTTTGTTTGCATGCTACTCTTACCTCCTTTGTTTCTCCTCCTCCTTTTGGGCTTCTGAAGCGATTCCATGTCTGCAAAAGATAACTTCATAGAACTCATCAGTGTGGGACCTCTCTCCCCACCCACTTCTCCCATTACTCAAATATTCACTGAGCAGTAGAATTTTAGTATCTTTTCTCGGGGCATTTGTAACCACATCCAGATGATCTTCCAAAGCTGGAGGGCCCACAATGATGGATGATCTGATAAAGGCATATTGGAGGGCACAGGAATTTCCTAACCTTTACACAAGTAGAGGAATGGACAGCAACACCCATGACTGCCTGTGACACTGACAAATGCATATTAGTAATGTTGATGGGAGAAAATCATGATTTTAACCAACTTTCCTAAGTGCCTGCTTTATGAATACCGAAGAGGACCCAAGACATATCCTTCAGTGGCAGTAATCGTCAACATCTTTCATTGGTTGGGTGAGAGCATTTACAGCTATGGCATCAGTGCAGGAGGACAAGAGCATTACGTTCACTGCAGTTCTGAAAATTATGAGAATCTTGCCTATCCAAGGTAATGCTTGGCAGCTGAAAATATCATACACGCGCACACACACACACACACACACACACACACACACAATGCTCTATTCATTTACTCCACATACAATAGTAGTTACTTTTATATAACAGCTACATTATACTTATTATCCACAGTTGTGTCATAATTCAAACCAAACTTAATAATACATGGACCTATGGCTCTAAAATGAATATTCACAATTACTGAAAGCAATTTATTTTTTTATTTTTATTTTTTAAAGATGTTTATTTATTTATTATTTGACAGAGAGAGAGACATCGAGAAGGAATACAAGCAGGGGGAGTGGGAAAGGGAGAAGCAGGCTTCCCGGTGAGCAGGGAGCCCGATGCGGGGCTCGATCCCAGGACCCTGGGAACTCACGTGACCAGAGCCAAAGACAGACACCTAACGACTGAGCCACCCAGGCGCCCCACTAAAGGCAATTTATAATTGCTAAGAGTAATATAGCACTAATATTCCAGATATTTCAGCAGATATGTTTTTGGGTTTGCTATTTCCATTCAGTTTTAACAACAAAAAACTTCTTGCTCTATTTTTTAAGAGCCTCGTTGTGAAATCTTAAAAGCATACTGATCAAAAACCTTAACTAGATCTTTAATAAAGGAGACTCGTTTCAGTGTGCATCCCTTAGTTATTCTAATCTACCAAATAGGAGAGCTGTTGGAAAAAGCACTGTCAGCTCTGAAGGCCCACACAGAAAGTATGCCTCAGGTATACTCAGTTGGCCTATTATAATAGGAATGGGTCATTCATTTTGGAAGATATCCACAGCTGGACCCAGAGTCATTATGAAACTCATGCTTGAGCTTACTGGTCTGTGTTATCAGGCATCTTCTTATTTGGATCATGACATTCCTTTCCAAAGATATTTTTAATGTGCCATTTGATAGGACCTGGTTGGAAGTTAACAAGGTTCTAAGGCATTTAACTGGATTCTTACCATTAACTAGCTCCATTTCACACATAACAATGAGTAAGCTTAGGCTCATGGAAAACCACTTTATTACATTTGCAAGCTCTACAAACCTCACCTAGAGTTGTCTCATGATGGCGGTATTTATTGGTATGGCGTTGTCATTTTACCCCATCTGCCAATTTTGATCTTTGAATCAGTTGAAAGGAGCCAAAGTATCACTCAATTTTAATTTTGAAGGTGAAGAAAGTTAGAAGAAATTGGAAGGACTTCCCACATTTATAGTAGCACATGCTATATAAGATTCAGTTCTCTTGACTTTGCCATCATGGCCAAAGGTAAACAGAACACTAGCTAACCTGTGTTCCTTTACTAGGGCAAGACTCCTTTCCACAATATTAGCCTCATATGTTCTTCATGAGCCAAATCAAAACCCACCTCTTTGCCTAAGACTCACCCAACTACTTAATGTAGGCATAATGATTTTCTGCTCCCATAAACTCTTGTGATGTTCATAGAATTCAGCTTAACACATGAATTGTCTCTTAATGACTGCATGCATTCTGTGTGTGTGTGTGTGTGTTGTGTGTGTGTGTGTGTGTGTGTGTGTGTACTACCCAACTAGATAATAAGTTCCTAGAGTCAAGGAACTCAACTCTCTTTAGTAATAATATCTTGAACTGTAATTGTAGTTGGCATGGTAAAATGATGGGTCCGTTTATGCATGAATGAATTCAACCATGAATTCTTTTCATTCACCATGACCTTCTCTGCTTTCATACTCTGTGTATTGATCTAAGCAAGGAGGATGACTCCTTAGTGTTCCTGAGCATTTGTAGGGATAATGATATCCCTTCACTTAACACATGTTTATTGTTTGCCTACATGTGCTGGACATTCTGCTAGGTTTAAGGATTGGATAGTGAACAAAACAGATAAGACTTGTTTCCGCAGCTCTGGAAGGTGAGGCACGGGATTGGCCAAATTCAAATAAGCCAGTGAGTGAAGAAAAGGGCAGTATATATACCAAGGCAGGGATTTAGGATTTTTATTTCATGATCCATAGTTTGGCATTTACATTTTTTAAAGCATTGGGACTTCTTTAGGTGTATGATTATAAGAAGATATATTTTAAAAATCAACAAACCCACTTTTAAAAGGTCTTAGCACATTTCCAAATAGGCAATTTGGAATATTCCCAATTATTAGAATTGGAATTCCAAAAAAAATTGGAATATTCCAAATATTCCTAATATTCCAATTAAAAAGAAAAGCAAGTAATGGTGTGTATCATTCATGCCCCAGTCACGTAGGCTTGAGCCCTTTCTCTGAGCTAGGCATTTTATATGTACTATACAATCCTCAGAACAACTCTAGGAAGTAGGAGCTATTTTCCCATTTTACAGAAAAATGAACTGATACTCAGAGAGACTAAACCATTACCCAAAGTAACATAGCTAAAAAATGACCAAATTATGGTAGAACACACAAGTTTATCATCTTATGACAGCCTTTTAAATTATACCAAACCATGTCATATTATCTCTCTTTCACCTGCCTCTATGTCAGGGCTATTTTAAAGATGATGTGAATTTCTGAGAATATATTTCTATGGGTGTAATGAACATTTCAGTTGCAAGTGTCCACTCGCATCTCAGTATATAGATCCAGGAGGAAGTAAGGTCTGCCTGTGTCCAGAGTTATGGGAAAAGAGAAAGCTACTCCCCCTTCTTTTACAAGGACAGGCTGAGCACTTTAAGTTGTCATATGCTTTCCCCTTCTGTGTTCCCCATTGCCTTGACCAGAGTGCGTGTTCCATGAATAGAGGTGAGTGAGTGGTGGAATAAATTAATAATAAAAATTATCTCATACTTGCCACCTTATGTTTTGTGCTACCTAATCTGACCAGGTAATGCTGGCCTATAAATTACAAATTCAGGTATAGAGGAAGTCATTCAGACTGTGCTCTGAAAGTTACTTTTATATCTTTTTAAAGTACTGCCTTTGTTAATAAGCTATCAAGAGGTTAAGGACAATTTCGAGAATGCAGGGGAGGGCATTTGCACTTCTGCACTGCTAATGCCTCTTTGGACTCAAGAGAAAGTTGACTCAGTTACATAAAAATATTGATTTTTCTGAATTCCCTTACAAACCTTTGTGTATCACTTTCCTAAATAATACATTTAATTCAGAAAAGAACAAGACAACAGAAGGAAGGAAACTTTACAGATTTTAACAATATGAGCATTTTGTAAAATGTTATAGGGAGTTTGATTTAAAAAAGTGATATAAAAAATGTAAATGTTATTATTTGATCCCCAGAAATAAAGTGGAAACTCAATACATTACTTTAATGTCTGAAGCCAATAAATGTAATGAAATTAACAGATACAGTATAGGAAAGGCATTTAAGAAACACTTTGAACAAAATATAAGTAGTGGACTATTTTAGTGCCACTTCATCCCCATACAACATATGTATTATATATGTTAATGCGTAGCCCTTTGAAAGCCTCTTTGAAAATCAATTACACTGCCACACGTGCTCTTGGCCTACTAAGAATATGTGTACTGATAATATTAATTCCAAGATGGCGCAAGGTCTTAGGCTGAAATATTTAACTTTCCACACTTCAGTAAAAATTGTAATACTCTGATGAGTGACAGACAGCACACTGAATTTTTTTTTCTTTTTTTCTTTTTCGTAATGGAGTTTTAGTAACACAGGCTGTGCAGAGTTAACACAAATCCTTCTCTCCAATAAAGATAGCCACCAAGGGTCCTGACTACAGGAGGGGTCATAGCTCACTCCAGTATCTATCCTCTCAAACCTTCATTGTGGTGTCACCTATAGCATGTTAAACTGGCAAAACTCCTTGTGAGTGGGCACGATGCCAACAGGACAGATGGCTCCGAGCTGGGCATGCCAAGGGACCGGTATGTGCATCAAGTTTGACTATTAAAAATGGAGTTTCCATCCAGGAATGTTGTTCATATAAATATTTTTGCACATTTATAGTTTTTATTTTTAAAATTATTGCCCAAACTATCTTACGCACACACACGCGCATGCACACACACACACACACATGCACCCCTTCCCACATTTGCTTTAGAATTTTTAAAATTAACTGCTTAACCAGACTTTGAATATAAACAAATCCAGACTCAATGGTACAGTACTGATAACGCATGATATAATCTTTAACCTTGGGTCAGTGTTTCCAATGTAGATACATTGTTAACATTTACAAAATCTTTATTATTATGAATAGTATTTTTCATGTTCATTTATATATTGAACCAGAATTTTTTTTATCCCTATTCAAATTTCTCTGACTTGTACGTAATAAATATACATATTTACA
The DNA here is from genome assembly GCA_028534135.1 of Potos flavus. Lineage (NCBI taxonomy): Eukaryota > Metazoa > Chordata > Mammalia > Carnivora > Procyonidae > Potos > Potos flavus. The sequence goes on along the minus strand of CM052900.1, from coordinate 25,047,703 downwards.
GAAAATATATACTAGAGCAAAAAATTAAAATATCACAGCAGTCATAATCACTGTATTTCTCCTTTTTCATAGTTCTACTGGTTCTATCCGCTTAAAAAACTCAATCTGAAATCTTAAAAAACTAAACAAAACAAAATCCCAGTAATTTAGGACTCTGTGCAATTACAAATACAAATAAATCCGAAGAGTTTTGGTGGTTTGCAGCCGATACCTATTTTCTGGATCCCTAGCATACAGAATATTAGCAAGTGCATATTTATTCCAAAAATGCAGCAAACAATAGAGGTCTGAAAGCTAAACAGGGCCAATCTTCTGTGGGAATAACAGTCTGAAATCAACGATATAAATCACTCTCCAAAAAGTAACCAGGGCCAACAACAGAATAGCAAAGGAAATGTGCTTTCAAGGCCATTGCCTTCTAAGACCTCAAGCAGGTGATATTTTACAATCGGCCCTACCTGAAGTTTCCATGGAATAGGCTTGGCCATTCCAAGTAAAATAATTATAAGAAGGGAGTAGAGCAAACATTTTTAAAGCATCTGTCCTGGGCTCATCCCTGTGCTATGTTCGTCCTATAAAATGGTCTTATATCATCTACCACAATCATCTGATGGTAGACAGGATGATCCCCATTTTTCAGATGAGGAAAATGAGTCCCAGAAGGATTAAGTAAATTGCCCAAGGTCACACAGATGCTAAATATTCAGAGCTGTGTTCCTTAATCAGATTTCTTTGATTTTCAAAATGCCAGCTCTATGCACTCTGTCACAGTGCTCATTTGGTAACCTAGCAATGGAGTAAGACCGATAGCAAGAGGGTTTGGGGGTTGTTCTTTGTATTTCAAAGAAGGGGATCACAAACATCATGGTCCTAAGAATAAATGCAGCCTACATGCCTAGAGCCTATCAGCATAGCAGAAAAGCTTCTATTAACAAAAAAAAATCTTCCCTTCTTAGAAACCAAATAGTAATAAACTAATTACTTTCAGGGTCTGGAAATGGAAGGATATACTACTGGAGTAGGATATTTTATTGACCCAATTTCCTTCCTGTTGTCTTTATTTTGAGTCCTTTTAAGATTATTTGGTGAGATGCAAGACTCCCTTTGATCTTCTAGAACAGTAAGCAGGAGATGCAGGGAGTAGACAGAAGTATGATGCATTCCCTCCTCCTATATGAGCCAGACTTTAAAATTGCAAGGTTCTGGTGATAAAGCTAGATTGCATTTTAAATTATGAATCATGAGGTAAGTATGGATCTTGTGAAAATATTTGAAAACTTAGGAAATATAGTGTGTATATATATTGTCGTTTGAAAATCATCAAAATCAAATTATAACAAAAATTAATTTTCAAAAACAATGTTTGCTAGGTGTATCCAGGGTTTTCGCAGATAATATTCTTCCATTATAATTAGAAATACGATATTCCTTTTCTTGATTTTTATTATCCTTGATTTATTATCCTTTTATTATCCTTGATTATTACTTTTTTATTACTTTTTTATTACTTTTTCCAATAATTTTCCAAACCAATAGTTAAAAAAAAACTCCGTGTTTTCTTGTTGGAAAAAAAAAGTCAAGGTCTTCCACAGATTCAAAGAATATTGTAATAAGTGTGATTGTGCTCAAGAATGTGAAAGGGAATAACTGTTTCATTCTTAGACCCTTGACTCTATTATATTTCCCTTGCAAAATGAAATGTGTTTTTTCATGATTTTTTTTTTCTTTTAGTTTCATGGTACATTGCTATACTTGATGCGATTTCAGGGTAATTTTATACAATTTTGTCAATGACTTAAGTGATGTAATGCACTGAAATACACAGTAAGGTGTTCTAAAATCTGTCATTTCCATTTGGAAGAAAAACACCAAGTATTCAATAAGCATTTGAAAAGAAGTCAAATTCAGAACCCCTAGTGTGCAGAGAAGTTTGATTTACCTGTCTCCACCTCTCTTTCTTTCCTTCCGGCAAACATGGGCTGTAGCTTTCAGAATTCATAAAGACCTTTGATTTTTAAACAGTTAGGACTAAGTTCTCTATTTCATTTAAATGCAAAATTCTACAGATTCCAGAAGCACGCAAGTGGTCAGTATACAACGTGTCACTTATTTCCCTTTTGAACACAGTTGATATAAAGGTTTTAGGCTTTATTTTAACATAAACTATCCTTTCCACATCCCTGAATCATTGAATACAGACTTTGCTATAAACATCCCAATACCTATTATTTTTTGGTGCTAGTTTTTTTTTAGTACGCTCATAGTTAACCAGCAGTGCTTTTAAATATACTCAAATAGTACCAATGTTAGTTTAATCTAGCTCATAAAACAGGTTGTTTAAAATTCATATATTTTTCATATTTTTTAAGATCATTCAAGCCACTGTCAGTTTCCCCTTAATAAAGCTAATCTTCGGTTCTGCATTTAGCTACAGTATGCCAGTACAATTTACATTTTGATTCACCGTAAAATTCTAACTTTTCATATTATTTCATTCTGGAGTTCCAGTTGCTTTATTTAATAGATTGTCCTTTGATCTCATGAAGACAATTGCATTTTACTTCTCTAATGAAGCTTGTATTATTATAGCCAAGTGAATGTTGCACCAAATGGTAGAAGAAATCCCAAAGGGAAGCATGCCTTTTCTCCATGGAGGTTGGAAAAAAGCATAATTCATTTTTGAGACTTATCAGGCAGTTTGTCCCCAAATCCCTATTTCATGCCATTATTTTATTTTGCATTCTGAGGTATCTTGCAACGGTAACGTATTTTCAAGTTTCTCTCAGTTATTTCTAACAACTAGCTAGTTAAATAAGTTAATGTGTCCTCTATTCAGCAGACAGAATTCACAGTAGGAGGAAAGGACATGCAGAGTAGCCTCTTGTTTCTAGTATTTTCTTGGCAAATATTTTTATCCTCTTATTTACACATTAATAATTTGTCACTGGCATTTCAAGAGGCAATTTATTCAACAATGAGTAAAAACTTGGCCAAAATCTCAGTGGTTGAACTGAATGTGAAGGAAGTCAGTGGTTTAAAACTAGATTCTGTTAAGTGTGTTATATTTATCTAAGACATTTATCTCCATAGTGTTATCTATTTTGAGTAAAAGAAGGGAGTAAAGATAAAGTATAGAACATGGAGGGAGAAAGAGGAAGTCTAATCCTACGGATAGAAATTCAGAAGATTTGGTCTTTTGTCATAATGAGCATTGATTTATGAACATTTCTGTTTTTGTTAATTATTAATGCCAGAACTCACAGCTATATAACCTCTCACTCATCTGCATTCCTCCCCCGAAATTTTGCTTGTACATACAATGAAATGTTAGCCGTGGAGAGCATCTTGATTCTTCATACTCAAAAGGGATAGCCAGCATGCTGCTTTCCCTCTAGGATGTCACGAGAAGTAGTAGCTTGAGACTCAAGCTACTCAAGAAGTAGCTTGAGTTCCCTCCTGTAGGCAATGGAGAGCAAGCCAGAGGTTGTAAGTGAGGGTGGAAACAGGATCATGTTTGTGTTTTAGTCGTGCATTCTTGCAAGTGTACTTGAAAAGTACAAGACAGGAGGAAGGGGATTGACCATAGTGAGACAGAGCTAATGGGGTCTGAACTGAGTGAGCATCTCTGGAGGAGGAAAAGGAGAGAGATTGGAAAGATATGTTGCGTGGAGAACTGGCTATGAGCGAGGGCAGAGAGGGAACTAACAGAATTCTAGGATTCTGAGAAGAAAATGAGACTCACTTAGGAAAATCTTTTTCTCAGGTCTGTAAGTCTGATCAGAAGATGAACACTAGACCTTGGTAGATTGGCAATATTGTCAACCATCTTCTCAGACCAATTTTCTGGTTCATTGTTAAATGTGTTGCTGAAATCAGCCATCATGCTACGAGCTCAAATACCTCCCTAACGGAGCTTAGAAATATTGGATTTTCCTGATGGGGTGATGGTTCAGAAAATAATCAAGCAATTATGAAATGATCGATAGTAAAAATCTAGTAAAAATAATTCATATCAGAAAAGCCTGTTCCACCAGGAATGAAACCTGGCCTGTGTTGTTACAACAGAGCAGCTATTTACAAGGATTTGAATAACCAGACGCAGATACAATGATCATGAGCAAAATGCATATCCGTGGTTTTAAAGTGGCAGGAACAGGAGGGGGCCATCTAGAAAACAAACAGGTGTAAAGATTTCAAACGAGGTACCTCTCCTTCTGTTTACAAAGCATGATTTGATTTTACATACCATCCTGTATAGTGACTTTTAAAATTATTAAATGAGAACCGTAGCCAGCAATGCATGCAAAATATTCATTCCTTGTTGTAAACTACAAAAATATTGCTTTTATGCAAAGAGAATGCCATTGTAGAATTTTAAAAGGCATAGAAATAAAAGGCTCAGGGTTGGAGCGATTTAAACAAACTCACTAGAATATAGTAGATGATTAAAATACAATCTATAATTACATTACACTGGTATCAGGTAAGGATAAAAGCCTATAAATACACTGGGGTCAGGGTAAGCATAAAAAATGAAACAGTTATTTGAATAATCTGAGATCAAGTTGCAGTAATTAAAAATGAATGTATTATTCAAATGAAGGAATTAGGTTACAACACTCCTCGTATGAAAATATTATTGTGACAGACTGAAATAAGTTGGAAATGATTTTGATTAAAAATGGGTAAAGGAATGTAATAACTTTCACTAGGGAAAAATAGACAATCAGGGAATATCAATTTTTTTTTTTTTTTTTTTTTGGCTGCCAGATGAGAGACCACCAGAGGCTGGCTGTTAAAATGCTTTTTTGATATTTTAAACTTGTAATAGTCAAGATTCCGTTTTACTATTTCATCAAACGATTTAATTTCCCAAATCATTCAAAGGTTCTAACTTCTTCCCAAAATTTTTCAAGTCCCTTTCTCTTTTCATAAAGGCAATATTGTTGTAGTTTGTAACAATGCATGAATATTTTGCATGCATTGCTGCCCACAGTTCTCATTCAGTAATTTTAAAGTTGCTCTATAGGATGTAAACTCAAATTGTGATTTGTAAACAGAAGGAGAAGTACATCTCCTCTTTCTCCCTAGGTAGACAGATACACAGATAATGTAAATATATATATTTTTTTTCCTGCAAATACATACACAGAACCTAGGGAGAAGGGAAGGCTGTTACTTATTACTCAAACATTTCCTATAGTTAAAGGATGAAAATTTTACTTTATCCTATAGCAAGCAGCTCTAGTTAAATATGCAATTGCATATGTCATCTCTTGAGGGAAAAGTAACCTTTCATGAGGGAACATACATCCTCCTTCTGCTTAAGGATGATACTCTTTTGCACTGTATTCAAGTATTTATACATTCATCTTCCATTATTATTTGTAGAAACTGCACAGTTAAATCCATGTGTATTATCCAGAAGAATAAAATAACCTCTTAGATGTAATAACATCAATACCACCGGGTCCTAAGAAAGTAGGAACATCTGTTAAAAGCAAAATAGATTTTTAAACTATTTGTGTAGAAATGCTTCTCTAAAGAAGGTAACATAATGTTTTTCTTAAATATTTTTGTGACTACATGGAGTTTTGCTACAAAAGCCAGAGAACATATTTTAATAACATATTTTTATACAAACTTCCTCCAATTTCATACAATTAATTGATTTCTAAAAGCTACTGGAACAACAATAGGGTATAAGCACCTGCTAAATCCATTCATACCTTATTAATGGATAGATGGGACTCCTATTAGTTCTCCATGGTTTCAAACCTGGAAACGTATAAATATTTCTAGAACCACAAAAGCATTTCTTTATTAATTCACTAGGACTACCCTGGTTTCTCCCTTATAATATCATTAGTACTTACAAGATGTAGAGTCGGAAAGAATGATGCTATATCCATGCTCTAAGCTTGAATTTTATCCCCAATCATCAAGGCTCTCTCCCAAAGGAATAAGGATCCTTTGTCAAATTGACAATCATGAGAGTTTTTCTGTGTTTGTTAGACTGATGGCTTGATCGGGTTCTCTTTAGTTGAGAAGCTGCATAACAGCTTTGGAGTGAGCTGACTTGGGTTCTAGTCTCATAATGCAATCTCTAAAGACGTGCATGATTAATTTCTTTAAGCCTTTATTTCAATGGACATAACAACGCCAACCTCAAAAAGTTGTTTCGAGAAAGAAAAAATGAGTTAGCATGGTAAAAGTTTAACAACTATTAACCAGTACTACATGGTTAAGGTTATAAAGTACGGATTAATCCTACAGCAGTCCTACACTGGATGATGAATTACTCCCATGTGAAAAACAACATGTGTGTGTGTGTGTGTGTGTGTGTGTACACACACTAGCTGTGTGACCTTTGGTACACCACTCAACTTCTTAGAGCTTGATTTTCTTCATCTTTAACAGAAGGTCTAGGAGCCCTCCATGGTTCCCACCAGCCTTATATATGTGTTTTGTTGTGAGCAACATTCAATGGCATAAGATAAATACATGCCTCGAAGTGTTTTATTGCAATAACTTTTATTTGGAAAGAGGAAGAAAAACTCTCAGGTTTCCTTCTCCAAGGATAGTTCATGGTTTTGGTGGATTTTTATGTTGTTTTACTTCATATCCTCTGAAAAACAGAATCATCCACAAAGGAAAAATGGTCATTTATGAAGCACATAATACTTTGTTAAAATAAAAGTAGACTTCTTGCATTGCTGCGGGGCTAGGTTTAGCTACTTGAACTACTCAAGATAAGAATCAGGATCTATCATGAGTTTATTTCAACCACCCTTTTCCTATGATTCTCTGATCCCGCCAGTCTCTTCTTGGTCTCACTGGCCACTTCCTGGCCTAAGTGTAACTTCCTACAATGGAATACTTCAAAAACTCAGATAAATGTTCTCTAAAGTAAGAATTCTCTTCGTCTTCTCTCCTTGCCTTCCTCTCCTCTCTCCTTTCTCTTTAGTGGTAGTGGAAAGGGAATTATGGGAGGGGGATCCATGTTTCTGACTTTATTGCCATTTTCCTTATTTTAGAACTTTGTTGGTTCTCAAAGACTAAAATCGTAAAATGAACCTTGATCTTGAACTTTTATTTTTATGCTGTATCTCCTTTGCCTGTCTTTCCTCTTATCACTGCTTATAAAACATTACCACAGTTTGTCCTTAGCTTGACCCTACCTCTGTTGAAATCCTTTTCAAGCTTTAATTATATCCTGTCTTGACTTTTTCAGTTCCTTCTTCAGCAATCTTCCACTCCCTAAAATTTTGGCTATATTGAATACTTCAACTTCTGGTGGACCCTTTGTGTTCAGAAAAAAACAAAACAAAACTGGCATAGCCTCAATAATGTATCTCCTTCTGTTACTTCCATTGTAATCAACATATAAAGAAAGATAATTTAATCTGTTATATCTTCCTTACCTGTAAGAAGAAAAATTTATTGAAAAAAGTGTTGATTCCCTTCTTTTCCACCTTAATTTTGTTTCCCCTTTTATTTCTATTTTAATTTTATAGGCTCTAGGTAGAATTGATAATATTCTTCTTTTAACTATCCTTGATCTAGTAAATTTAGGGCTGAAAGAATGGTTCATGAAAATACTGGAAAGAATTACAGCAGGGCTTTGCACAATTCTAACAGATTTCTCTCAGTCATTTCTTTGGTGCTAGTAACAGTGCTTCCCTCACAAGTGCCACCAGCAGTTTTCCTTATGGTAATGGGGTTGACTGTTCAGGGCACTACTCTTCTTAGGACAGCCAGAGAGGTGAACCATGCAAATGACTGTTGCACCAGGCAGAGAGTAGGTGTTTGAACATATGAATGCTTACAAAGCAAAAGGAGGAGGAGGAGGAGGAGAAAGAAGAGGAAGGGGAGGAAAAGGAGGAGGAGCCGAGGAAGAAGAAGGTGGTATTGATCTTAAGGAAAATAGTAACCCAAACTAGAGCCATGTGACTCTCCACTCAAAAACATATATCTAACTCCTATTCAAGTGATGGCTCATGTCCAAGGATCTCCCTGTTACTAGAAGTGAAAAATGAGCTCACATAGTAAATGCTTGAGAAATATTACACAATAAGCTGTATTTTCAGTTATACTTTTTGATTCATAACTAAACCTTAGAAGATATTTTATTTTGTTACCTAGGAACTAAGTTAACTCTGTCGTCCTCCCGAGTAATATCTGGATGATATCTTGGTTACTCCAAACCACTAAACCAAAAAATATCCATTTAGAAATTGAAGACAAAAATGCAATAGTAAAGTGTTCCAGGCATCTGTTCAAAAATATAAATAAAAAGCATTCAAAGAAGCAGTTCATAAAACATAAAAAGCCCCACCCAGAATGTGAAGAAGGTGTGACTCTGACAGAGACATAGGGAGCTGTAGTGAATTGAAGAGAAGAGTTGTAAAGCAATGCCAATCTCCTTGCCTTTTCCCTAGGAACCCATTTCTAGATTGACTACTTCTCCTCTGCTCACCTCTGGCCTCCCTCTAATGCAAATGATCCAGAGTGCAGTATATTTTTCACCTGGGCATTGGTAGACAAGAAACATATGTTGATGTGGCAGTCATGACCCTGTCCAAGCCCGTTCTCCTGATGAACTTCTTGTCAGCTGCATACTTGAGTGTGATCTTCTTCTCCTTGGTCACTCCTCCCTTCACTAGACTGCCCCCGGACTTCCGCTCCTCACCTGCTCTGCTGTACTTGAGGAAAGCCTCCATGAAGAAGATCCCCACTGTCTTCTCATTGTTCTGTATTCTTTTACTTGAGTTCATAACTACAAGTGACTGATGAAATGTGATATAAAACATGGATATATTTTACCAAATCCTGTCACAACAGAGTCCAACTAAGAGGGATCAGTGACACATTGAGAACATTCTCCCCTTCATTTGCAAAGGCAGTGATAACAGTATATTTTTCAATAGCCAGATGATACCAGTCTGAGGATTTTGCACCCATTCTGGGATAAAGACAACATATTTTACTGTTAATCTTGCTGAAAACAATTGGTCTGCTTTTGGATATAGCATTGGCCCTTTTGTGCAAATTAATGCACAGTAAAATTTATCATTCCAAACTGCACAATAAAATGGAACAGAAGGCCATACAAATCTTAGAAAAATCATTTGGCTCTGGTTTTATCATCACATGAACAAAAATTTGAGATTTTGCAGCTCATTCCCCTAAGATCACTCACTCATCCGCAACAGCGTTGGCAGGAGGCCACCCTGCCTTCCACACTGCCCTTCCTAACTCGACTGTCAAGGGCCGACCTTGAAAGATGGGATTTTCAAAGCACTGGGCAGAGCCACAACTCCCTTTCTGTTTGTGGAGTTACAATGACTTGGAGCCCCATTTCTGCCTTTGAAATTATATGATGGGTTGTTGGGTTGACTGAGCACTTGTTTTTAATTGTCTTGTTTTATTAAAGCTAATATAATTTGTGAGAAAAGCTAACTGTTCTTACATGGTATTAAGGTTATAGGGTAGCTATAGTATATGTGTTCTAAAAAATATTATGTTTTAAATAGGTCTTACAAATGATGGTGGGATACAACATGGTGCTTATTACATAGCGTCCCATTTAAGTTTCCAAACCCAGTTTCCACTCACTTTGATGGGACTTTGCCAAAAATTCAACAGTTGAAATCTTTCAAGTTTGAGACACCCTGTGAAGTGGCTATATAATTGGGACTCTGCTGTAGGACTTCCACATAAGAAGGACAAAGGTTAAGAATGTAGTGTGACTATGGGTACCTTTGCCATATGCCAGGCCAAATTAAAATCAAGTGGGGAAAAGCACTCAGTCAATGACAGAATGATAGTAAGATGTGGGAGAAGGTGAGTGTAGAGAGATTTATAAGGACACTCAGATAAAATTCCTTACACACTTTAATTGTCATTAAAGGGAATGAAATACTGCTAGTTATAGACACCTAATGGTGATTGGAAAAGGTGTTTTAAAGTTTAGAGCAAAGTTTTCTTCTTTTTGGAGAAGGGAGGCAGGGGTAAAGGAAAGAAAAACAGAATGTCACTTGGGACAGACTTTCTAAGGGTTATTTAGTCTTACATATATAATAATCTTTACCATTCAAAGCTGTTTTTTCCCCCTTCTTCAGCACAGACACATACTTCTCGATAACATTCCAAGAGAGTGAATGTGTCTCAGTAATCAACAAATATCTACTAGGAGAGTTTTATTATAAGAAGACTTTCAAACATCTATGATGCACATTATAAATCCATAAAAAATAAGGCCTCTGCTTTCTTCATTTAAGTAAGGTGTTGAAAAGAAAAAAAAAAAGAAATGGCAATTGTCTTATTTCAAGCAGAAAATGCATTTGGTGTGTTTATGCTATACTCCAGGAACCCAGGCTTCTGTTCTTCTCCTGTTTGGGGTAGAAAAAGGTTACATCTTTATGCTTTGTTATCGTCACACGAGCACTTGAGTTGAAAGCAGTGCCATTTAGATGAGCATCGGAAGACAGCCTGTAAATTACCACAGAGTTGTTTAGTCAATTAACAGAAATCTTTAGAGATTATAAAGCTTGGTATAGCAACTTCACATTTAGGATAAAATAGAATTAAATAAATAAAACCTTATTTCCGGGTCTTAGGGCTGGGCTCATAGAATGCACCGAGCGCCATCTGCTGGTAATTAGTTTTTCAAAACTTTATTTTGTTAAGTCAGGAGAAATCAAGACAAGCTATATATACAACAATGTATATACGGGACGAGATTCATGAAGAAAATCAAAGGATATCTGTGTGCTATAAATTTCCCTCATTTCACATGAAAGTGTTTTATTATAATCCATTACATCATAATGCTAAAATTTGCGTTAGGATAGAGACTCAGCAACATTTCAAATAAGAAATACGTTTAGGTTCACTTAAATCATGCCATGAAAATATCTACCTCGTGCAAAAAATTTAAAATATTAAAAATAAACAAAACAATACACCACCATTTATCTGTGTATTTTTTGGAAGCAGTTAATGAACATGGAAGTTTAACATTGGTTATCTTTAATCATTAAATTGTAGGTTAATGTATGTTATAGTTTCTTTAATTTTGTAAGACATTATAAGTCAACATACTTAAACAAGCTACTTAAACTCTTACTCCATATTTTATTTATTAATTTATAGAGAATAAAGAACCTCGTCTTAACAAATTCTCAAAGGTAGGACAAGAAAGATATATAGTACTTCTAGAAAGAATTCTACTTCACATGATTAGTGTCTTTGAAGATTTTTGTGCTATATAAAACCTATGTCAGATCTTTGTCCTAATATTCGATGTCTCTCAAATTCAGGGAACACGGTAATGCAGTTTTACCTGCATTTTAGGTCCTTCATACCCAAGCAGGAAACTAGACCCATTGTTCCCCATTAACCTTCTCTAGACCAGGTACAATATGAAACAGATGCTTCAGTGTCCATTTCCATCATTCCTATGGAAGGCAATTATTAGTTCTGTTGTATTAAACAGTAGATTGTAAAGAAAAATAATAACCTATGGGAAACTCTTAGAAAAACAAATTAAAAATATAAACATTAATTTAAATGATGGTATAATAAGAAAAGCTGACACAAATTATCTCTGGAATTTGAAGCTTAATAATAGGAGTTATTCATTGTTTATCATAGTACATAGCCTATGGTGTCCTTCAGTAGAATTATGAGGTCTTACAGAGGGACATCGTGTTCTCTGAATAAAGGAATAACTTGAAAAAAGGAACATCCTCTGGTAGCCAAGAGATATGAGGAAAGTATTACATATATATTTAAAATAGCAACATGAAGGCAGTTTGTGTATTAAGTAATTACCATGGGCTTTTTAAAAAAATAAATAGTATATTTTGTGAAAAGAAAATCAGAGTAAATTAAGTAAAAGTTAATAAACTCTGAGAAAGCATGAGATGACATGGAATGATGTTGGCTATTCAGAGAGAGGTTTCCAGAAGAACACGACGCAAAGGAATTTAATCTCTTTTCCTAGTTTCTTCTTTCCACGAATACATCAGGTCAGCACCCAAGAGGTGGATTTCTTCTAAGAACAAGGAGTTTCTGACCATTCGAACTTACTGTTGTTGAAACCCACCTTCTGGGAGATTTTGAGCAGAGTAGCTCTAGGTGCTAGCGGGGACCGGAACATGGAGGCCGTCCGTCGGTGGTGGCGGAATGAGGACTACAGTGCGGGGCCTGCCAGCTACTTGGCACTTTCATCTCCTGCATCTATCCAGCCCTGCAGGGGCCTGCCAGCCCTTCAACACCCCTTCGTCGGAGTCTCCACTTTTAAACTGACTCCCTGGAGAAGTTTAATGAGCCTCTTGGAATTAAAAAAAAAAAAAAAAAGACAAAGCAAAACAAAGAAGTGT
>CM052900.1:24997105-25035214 GCA_028534135.1 Potos flavus | reverse complement strand
CCCCCCCCCCCCCCCCCCCCCCCCCCCCGCTCTTCTCTTCCCCTCCACCTAATTTCTGAGTATTCCCAGGCTAGGCAAGAATGAAAATGAAGCACACCCCACCCAGGAGACATAATGAAAGTGCAGAATGCGCTCAGATTATTCATAAGCTTGCAAGTTGTGTATTTTGGTGGAGATTTCCTCCCTTCTGCTCCTGATTGCTGATGAAGAATGGTGTTTTAATAGGCAGATGGTAGAGACAATTACAGTTAGGGGCTCAGCTGGGAGTTACATCAGTTTATTGCAAATTATTAGTTGATAAATGCTTTTGTTTACAAGCAGAGTCTTAAGCAGCTTTGTAATCAGTTTATCAGCTGCAAGCGGAATTTTGACAGATCACCTTTGGGGTGTAATGTCACCTCTTGGCTAGCCATTTAAAATCACGATGGCCAGGCAGCCATTTAAAATCACGATGGCCAGGCAGCCAGACCGTCAGATGGGCGACCTCACGACACCACTGAGAACTCCTGCAAAGCCATGACGCAGCACATCTCAGCCCAGAGCACAGACCCAGGAATGCTGAAAAGACTCCATGAGCAGACCTTTTTCCTGTTGAAATCCCATGGAAACAGCATATCAATTTGCCTCAACCCAACACGTTGTGACTGATGTGACTTCCAGCATATTAGTGCAGAAAATTTTCCAGGCAGTTCTCAATGCCTTCTTAATCATGGGGCAAACCTTTCCGTACCGACATTTCGACAGAAATCTGGAACCGACCGCAAGGATGCTGTTCACTTTTTTGAACGGGGCTTCTTGTGCTCCTTCAAAGGGAAAAGAAATTATCTCAGTAGGAGACATTTTCCTACAGGGGGAAAAAAAAAAAAGTTCTGTGAAGAGAATGCATGCCAGGAGCCAAAAGCTCTAGTGGGAATTTATTACAAATTCCGCCTAGGGAGTGTCCTATGTGACAGAAGAAGAGTTTAGGAAACATTGGTTTAACCACGCCGGCTTTGCTTCCCTATAAAATCAAAATCTATAAAATGGGATGATAGTATTTCCTATGTATCACACAGCTAATTCCTGGAAATTAATGACAGTGTTCATGTTTCTTTGTGTCTGAGTTCTGCTCAGGCCAATATTACCTGTTGAATCTAAATAATGAAGCATATAATGTTTGAAATGACAGATAATTCACAGATAATGTTGAGCTCATTTCCAAAATACTTGCTGAAGGAGGGTACTGTAATTTAGTGGTTTTACATTACAGTATTACCAGCATTTACGGCAGTTTACTTTGCTGTAAAGACATAGTTTATAAACCTGAGGTGTTCAAAGATGTATCCTTGGAAGGATTCACTTAATCCTAAGTCTATAAACAATTCACGTTTATTTAGCTTTATGTTTCCCTAACAAAGTAAATTTTGTGGGCTTAATCAAAACAAAAAATATGTAAATAATCATGTAGAGTTGCTCCTAAAATAGTCATTTTCATTTGCATCTACTGATTGTTAGTTTATATGTTTTTATTTCCTAGTATTCAAGGGAAATTTACTAATCTGATAGGGAACTAGCAACTGAATCCAGAAGCCAGGTTTCATAGCTGGAATTAGATATTCCATATCCTCTAAAATATTGACCTAATACAGGAAGATCTTTGGAAATAGGACTCCAGCTGATAAGTTTGAAATCATATGTAACATGTGTAAAAGCAGAAATCTTTCTTCTCTTAATCTCAGAAGTATGGCTAAGTATCTCTATTCATTTATCTCCCTGACTCCTGTTCTAATTCGATCTCACTTTCTCAATTAAGATCCTAAAATCATCAGAATAGAATCAACCTTATTTAAACTGACCACATGGCTCAGTAAAGTTTGTAATTTTGACATTGGGTTCACAGAAGCTTCCTTAAAAACGAGAGTATAGTTTTTATCCTCACTTCAATATTCAGCACACAATCCTCAGTTCCCAATTTTCCAGTTCTTAAGCAATTAACTGTTCTATTGACATCAGAGGAAAGGCTGCCTACAGAAGAGCTGAAGAATGAAAGCCTTGATATCTTATATTGTAAATTGTGTTTTAACATAAAGAGCATAAAAAGTTGTTTTTCAGTTTTTTTAAATCAAGTTAATGAAGGATAAATAGTGTATTTGGGGAATAGTTCTACTGTGTGTCCATCCCTCTTGATGGAAAAAGGCAAAGAATAATTAAAAAAAAAAATCTGTTCTCTCCGTTGGCCCAGATACCAAAGACACACCCCAGAGTTGCTGGTCAAATCTGATTTTCCCCCCTTTCCCAGGAACTGCTAGGATGTTCTATAAAAAGATGTCAGCAGTGCCAGGATGGGAAAGTTGAATGCCCCCAAATGCCCCACATCGCCTATAAATACAAATGAAAAATGTTAAAGATGATTTAAAAACAGGAAAGACCTTTTGCAAAATGCTTTTGATTTATTGCTGTGTACTGTGCTGATCTTTATCAATTATTCTCACTCTATTTTATTCAAAAACTATTGTAAACTATGAGTTGGCATGTTGCTGCATACGGAAAAAAAGGCATTAATCAACTCTAAATAAACAAGTGCAAAGATCTATCTAACAACTATGAAGTAGTTAATACATTTTTAAGCAATTTTATTATAGAAAGGAGGTCTAAAAGAGTAATGCTTAATTATCTGGACTCCTCTGTGCTGGGCTCCCTTTTGATTGTATTAATGAAGCAGCTGGCCCATTGTTTCCCTTTAATTCCTCTATTGTTTTAAGAATATGTCACAGCTCTTTATTCTTTTATCAGGTGCTGTGCAGAAGGATCCACACAATACCTCATATTCCTACTGTATTTGCCAATGCACAAAGAAACCTCCACCGTGGTTTTCAAAGAAGGGGCACACATAATTTATAAGTTCTATTCCTTGCACTACTCCACTGTCAAGAATTTCAACAGTATTGGATTTGAATTCATTATAAAATGTGTATTAAACAATGTGGCTACGTATAGATATACATACCGTGGTCGTGTCTCAAGCTTGAGATCTAGGCATTCACATGCACGGTGTTGAAATGGGGCAATTATTTCGCTTTTAGGGAGTTATTCTGAGCAATTGCTTTCCAGTTATGAAAAAATTAAATTTCACAAGCAGGCATCATGTTGAATTTTCAAATTATTTCGTACAAATAAAAGAAGTTAATGACCGAACAAGTAAGTATCCCTGTTTCCTCCACCTCCAGAAACATAATGTCCTTCCGTATGTGTGTTAAACAGTCCATTTATTCCCCCAGAAAAAGGATTTAATTTACTTGAGTGTGCCTAAGAGGTATCATGGTTTACTCTTGTAGACCAATGTGTAATCTTGATTAACTAAACTCTGATCGTCAATTGACCATCTTCTGACACACATCTCCTATCACATGTGTGAAGGAGACAGACTTTTAGATTAATGCAGAAATATCACTGTACATCTGAAGAAATCAAAATGCTGTAGCAATTTAGTATATGATAGAACATTTTATTGCCAGAGCTATCTAAAAATGCTGGTTCTTTTATATGTGATTACTTTTTCTCCAAATCCATGAAAATCACAAAAAAAACCATCCAGGGTAAAATCTCAAAGGTGTGACTGACACAGACATTCTCTTTTTATACACGTGAGTTTTTTCCTTTTTTTTTTTTTAAGATTTTATTTACTTACTTGACAGAGAGAGATCACAAGTAGGCAGAGAGGCAGGCAGAGAGGAGGAAGCAGGCTCCCTGCTGAGCAGAGAGCCCAATGCGGGGCTTGATCCCAGGACCCTGAGATTATAACCTGAGCTGAAGGCAGAGACTTTAACCCACTGAGCCACCCATATGCCCCTTTTCCTTTGTTTTCCCTCGGTCAAATGTCTGTGTTTTGGAGGCTGTTTCATGGATTTTTTTCCCCTTGAGTTCTCAGGCTCTAATAAATGGAAGTAAGACTTAATGACCTAATGCTATGTAGTAGAAGTTACTAACTTCAACTTTTAATATATGCTTAGAAAAGCCATTAGAATAAATGATTGTAGACCACCGATTTCCTTTTGTATTGTTAGGTGAGTGTGTGTGTGTGTGTGTGTGTGTGTGTGTGTATGGTTAGCTTTAAATAAAGTTTCAAACTGGTATCCCTGTCTATTTGCTTAAGGCTCCTTATCCTTCTACATAGTGAGGCAGAGAAATACAGAATCTAAACGTGATTTAATTGGTTCAATTTGCTGTATATTTTTATGCTAAGCTTAGGCCCGTATCTTGATGAGCCCAGATGTAGTCGTGTTCGAGGTGTACAGCACCACGTTCCTTGCATTTCCTTATTTTTACAAAGCAAGCGTCTATCAATCACACAGATAAATTAGAAAGAAACATGTATAGACATAACACATGGGAAAGATTTTTCAGCGTGCTATGTAATTATTAACCTGATTTTTACTATTGTAAGAAGCCATGAATTGCAGATAACATGGACGAAGTTAAATGCTTTTATACTGGATACATTTTGCTTATACAGAACTCTATAGGTATGGTCGAACAATATAATTGAAGCTTTGTCAGCTCTGTAACCTAGCAACAGATAATACTGTTAGGTTACTGAATTGCTCCTGGTTGACAAGTAGGGAGTATTTTTGTGTTTATCATGTTTGCTAATGATGGGCTCCTTTCCAAAAGGCTTGTCTTAATCTTAATTAGAGTTTATCAGCAGAGGTCTGCATGACATTGTGCAGACACTGATTTCATAAATAATAAAAAGTGCAAGTGAAAAATTTGGCAGGATGGAGAGATATTTCAGGGCACTGCTTCTAGTAAGAGGAGCGTGGATTTCCAAAATATACTCGAGCTTGAACTGTGACTTTATTCTTTATTATTGAAACTTGTAGTATACTTCACTGCAGTTTTGACAGCAATTATGAAAAAAAAATTTATAAGCTTCCTGTTAGGAACCATATCTGTTTGCACAAGAACTTTGATCATAAACATTACTTAGAACAGTAAGTACATAGTTTTTCAAGAATGTCAAGGTCTTAGTGGTTATTACTTTCTATGGAACCTTGAACGTATCTGTCCTTTTTTGTGGAGGGAGTGGTGTGTGGGTGTGGAGACTGGGAAGAGTGACTATGTTTGCAGCATAAGAGGCAGACAAAGAGAGGATCCCAAAATAACCTTTCCATTTGGTGGAAGCAGGAGAGGTATCAGATAGCTGCTTTAGTGCCTGATGTCATTTGATAAAGACTTCACGCCCAAGCAGCAGGAATGTGATTTTTTTTTTTTTTTTTTTTTTTTTTGCTCTGGTTTGTACAATATTGTCTTTCACAGTTTTGAGGGGATACGATATGATTGACCATTTCTAATAATAAGTTACAAACCTTCAAAATAATAAAGAATTAAACGTTCTAAAACCTAAATGTTCTAAAAAATGTCATTCACAAATTTACCAAGTTCCTAACTGGTTTATTCAGTTGAAAGGTGATGGTAAGTCATTACACCCTTGCTTTATCCCATCTTTCCTCACCTTTTCACTCAACACTGTCAACATTCTTCAAATATTCAGGGAAAGGGGGAAATTCAGAACGGTTTTCAGCTGCCATTTTCTGAGATTCAAAATCTCCCTACTGGATTGTTTGGACCTGTCTATGTATTTGATTATCAAGAGACTTCTGTTCATAGCGTCTCACTCTTTCTAGCCTATACAGAGGCAGATAGCTCACCCTTATGCCAACGATTCTTAATGCTAGAGGCACCTGAAGCCCTCTGGGGAGCTTCTAAAAAATAATGAAGCCCAAACATCTCTCCCAGAGATTTTGATTTGACTGATTTGGAATACGACTAGGAAATCGGTATTAAGAGCTCCCAGGTGAATTGACCGTGTCGTCAAAATTGCCAAGTAGTCCTCCGTGGTTATGTGCAATTTTGATGCCCTTTTAGAGTCCAGCTCAACTTGTAATTGAAACAGGGAGTTGGGCAAAGGCTACTTTCTACTTAATACTACCAAACGAGTTTAATAGGTATGAAATGTTAATTGTAGCACTTGGCACATAGTAAGTGCTTTCTAAGTATTGGCTCTTCTAATTATCTCTTAGTCTTATTAGAAGGTAACCTGAAGTTATTCCACATGACAAATATAGATATTATGGTCCAGATCGTAGCTATCCCCTTAATAGCTGTATCTCATCACTGTGTAATCCTCTTGATGCTGTTTCATAAAGCCGACCATCTTATTTTTGATTCGGAGAGATAACTGCTAAAATTCCTCAAAAACTGAATGATCGAGTACGGCACGGTGTAGTTAGTGAACATCAGAGGTCACTGTGACTCCTTTGGGACATCTGGTTTTTCCAGAGTACGACATCAAGAACCAGACTGCCTTGTCCAAATCCCATCGTCCCTACCTTCCTGCCTTCCACCAATTCCCCTTTATCTGTGTGACCTTTGAACACGTGACCTACACTTCCAGACTCATGATATCACGGTAAAATGGGCATAAATAAAAGCCACATTACTGCTTTCTTGGGAGAAATTAAGATAAGGCATGCAAAGCACTTAGCCCAGTACCCGTAAGTAGCACAGAGAAACCACTTAATAAATGTGATTATTACTATTATTAGCCCATTGGTCATAGAAGCTTAAAAAGTTGTTCACAACCTGATAATAATCATCTACAGGATATCTAGCCTAAGGCTGTCATTTTATATGAGGTACGTAAAGCAATTCTCCAAGATCACTCAGTAACGAATCATCAAGTCAGGACCAGAACTGAAGTTTCTTACCCACCTACCAGTCAAGTCCTCTTTCTTGTCCATCTTTGCACTGAGGACAAATAGATTTTCAGGGACTTGGGATGCCAGCTATGCCTCATTATTAACATGTGATCCCTTACACCAAGAGCATTGCTCCTGATGCCTCTACAAAGAAAGTCAGAAGAGTTTTATCAATTAAGCATATATGATATTGCCACATAGACATCCCACCCCTTTACATAACTCAATTTGTTTTCCGATCAATATGCCGTTAGTTTGGATTTGTATATTAAAATTTACTTGGTTTAAATCGGGGGGCATCAAACACACTACTGTATATGAAAGCCATAGAAAACTTCTGTTCACAATCTTTAAATTGCATATCCAGAGAGAGTTGACAGGAACACTCCAGTGGTGCCCCAAACACAAGCAGAAATCCAAGTTAACAAAATCTCAGGAGCTACATCACTCACAATATTCAAATCTACACTAGTATCCAAAATTCATTCAAATGAAAACAGTTAATGTGGCCAAATACAGTCAACTCCATCTTAGCAGCAACTTGAACTTTCAAGATGCTTTGTTTTTTAAAGTAGCTTTCCTAGGAAAGCTGGCAGGAGAGAAGACCTTACTCTGTTGTTTTAAACCATCTCATATGGAAAGCACTTTATAAAAGGGAGATTCCTGTCTTTAACTGTGGCTAAAAAAAACTTGTGCAAATACTCGAGATTCACAATGGTGGTTTATAGTGGGGAAAAAAAAAAAGGTGCTCTCCCTTTTTCCCAATTTTTTTTACAGTGGTAAAATAGACATAACATTAAATCTACTATCCTAACCATTTTTAGGTGTACAGTTCCATGGCATTAAGACATTCAAACTGTCCCGCAACCATCACCATGGTCCATCTCCAGAACCCTTTTCATTTGGCAAAACTGAAACTCTGTATCTATTAAACAGTAACTCTCCATTTGCCCTTCCCCCAGCCCTGGCAACCACTAGCCCACTTTCCTTCTCAGGGCTTTTGAATACCCTAAGTACCTTATTGTAAGTGGCATCAGAATCGTGCAATATTTGTCTTTTTGTAATGAGCTTGTTTCACTTAGTATAATGCCCTCGGGTTTCTTCCATATTTTAGCGTAAGTCAGAATGTCCTTCCTTTTTAGTATTTTTGTTTAATTTCTTCCCTTTTTAAAGCTGAATATTCCACTGTATGTATATACCACCGTTTGCTTATCCATTCATCTGTCAATGGACACTTGGGTTGATTTAGCTATTTTTAATAATGCTGCTACGAACATAGGTGTGCAAATATCTCTTAAGAGACTTGCTTTCAATTCTTTTGAGTATATACCCAGAAGTGGAATTGTTGGACCATAAGTTAATTCTATTTTTAATTTTTAATGAACTGCCACACTGTTTTCCAGTGGCTGCACCATTTTACATTCTCACCAGCTGTGCACAAGGGTTCCAATTTCTCCACATCCTTGCCAGAACTTGTTATTTTCTGGGTTTTGTTTTTTGATAGATGTGTTCTCATTTTAAAGCCAATCGTAACATTCTTTGATTTGTTTCCATTGAACATGAGGTCAATAGGATGAAGACACCAAAATAGCTAAATATCGACATGATTTAGTTTTGCATGCACTCAGATTGCTCCTTAATCAAGACAGATAAGAAGGTCTTCTATTCAATTATAAATTAGAGTTGGCTATATCTAGCTCCAAAAACCTGAGGGTAGAAAACTGGTTCTCCTGCCTCCTCAGCCCCATGTCAGCACTGGAAACTATTTCTGTTTCTAACTGGTCAGGATATAGTATGTGATCCACGAATGGATCAGCCTTAGTCTCCTTTTCCAAAACGGGTTGGCTTTCTCCAGTGAAGCAAGGATACATTTGCTCATTGAATCCATAGGCTTTTCTTTTCTTTCTGGTGAGATTTCTTTTCTTGGATTTAGCAGGACAATGAGAAATGAGAATAATCATCTCAACCTGACCAAACCAAAAGGATAGTCGTGACCAATTACATGGCTCTTATTATATGTCCCATCTATTAGCTTATTTTATCCTCATAATAACACTGTGAATTCAGTACTATTATCAGCATTCCCATTTCCAAGGATGAGGAAACTGATATGCAGAATGTTTCAGTGATAAGTTCAAGTCACACAGTAAGTGGAAGAGCCAAAATTTGTACCCTGGCTGTCCAGTTCCATTGTCCATACGCCTTGCAGAAGGGATCACATCCCCACAACTAGTAATCACACTTGGGATATTTCATTGGAATCTATAATTGAAACCATGTTACAATACCAGACATATATCTCTCCCTATAAATGACTCCCTAAAGTTGAATACTCTAAATTCACCATCTAAAAAATTCAGCCAAATGGTTTCAAAGAGTCAACCCTTGGTTTTTGTGGTGCCAATCTCTTGGTTCCCCCATAACTTTTCCAAATACGTGCTCTTTTTTTTTTTTTTAAGATTTTATTTATTTATTTATTTATTTATTTGTCTGAGAGAGAGAGAACACACAAGCAGGGGAAGCAGCAGGGAGCCTGACTCAGAACGCGATCCCAGGACCCTAGCGAAGGCAGATGATTAACCAACTGAGCCACTCAGACTTCTGGCTCGCTTTATCATTAAATTGTAATCTTCCTGCATTACCACATCAATGCAAAGAGCATCCACAGTCAATTAGAATGTGCTGATGACATCCAAAATCTTTTTTTTTTTTTTAACTCCAGCCTTAGGTCTCCTCCAAATTCCAACTGCCTCCTAGATCCATTCACTCAGAAGCGCCTCAGGGACTTCAGACTTTACGTTTTCAGAGCAAAATCCACTATTTCTGTGCATGCTCCTAAACGCACGTACACACAACAGACACACGCGTGCGCACCTGGGCTTCGGAGTCCGACAGATGGAGCCTAAATCATGATTCTGCCACTGGCCATACATGTAGCTTTGGGCAAGTTAGTTAACCTCTCCAAGCTTCAATTTTCTCAACTCTAAAATGAGGAAAATATCACCTACCTCCCAGAATAATTGATGAGATTAATATAGATGAAATACATAAAGCACTTAGCCTATTGGGCCCACAGAAAGTGTTCCCAATTAATACAATTGTCTTGTTGTTGTCTGTGTAATTCCACTGTTAATACACCAGCTTTAGTACCCTGTCGAGGGCATCCCCGTCCTCTGGTTTCCCAGACCCAAACCATGTTATTTTCAGCAGCTTCCTTCCTCTTCCTCATCTCAGGAAATTGGCCCCTTTCTCCCTCTTGAACTGGGCCTTTTGTCCCTCACAATTTACACCTCTCACAATTGAACTAGTACAAGAGCCCCCAAATGGCCCTGGGGGTGATACTTCCTGTGCCCCTCCCCCACCCTCTCCAGTTTACTGTCTTCATGACCCTGAGATCTTTCTTCTGGGAGAGAAAAGCCCCTGTCATTATTCATTTATTCACTAAAAAAGAAAAAAATGTATGCCATCTCCCTACCATGATGAGCCAGACACAACTGTTTTTGTTACTTTGGAAGCCGCCTGGCCCTGTGCTCAACTTTTCCGGGGGAGGAAGCCCTGATACGGAATGTCTGCTAACTCCACTGGCGAGGGCGGCAACTCTCACCGCGCCGATTTCAAGTTACCAGTGTGACAGCCACCGGCACAGAAAATGCCTGACCATCGGGCATTGTGTCCTAGGCTCCGGTAGCAGGCTGGTTCCAGCACACCCCTGCCTGTGACCAGCCCTTTCTCCCTCAGACCCCATGCTCCAGCCAGGTGGCCTCTGAACCATTCCCAGGACCAATCAGGCTCTAATCCGGCCCTGGCCTGCGTGCCCCTTTCTCTGCCAGCAATGACTGACCTGCCGGCTCCCCCCACACATGCTTCTGCTTTTTTACCTTTATATTTCATGAGTCAGTAAAAAAGTCACCTTGGGTGGCTTGCCCGACTCCCCTGAGACGTGTCCGTTATTCACTGCTCTCACATTTTCTTCGGCATTAGGGGACGCCACCCACCCTGTGGTCTTGTCATTCATCCGCCTACACGTGTCCCATTCGGATTGTGAAGCCAGGGAGCCCAGCCCAGCACACAGCAGAGAGTTCCCTGAATAGCTGATGAATGAATGATTTGAGAGATTAAAATCCTAAGACAACTGACTTCCACGTCAAGGCTACCTGGTACATTTTCAGTCTAATTTAGCCTTTCTAAAGGAGAAGCTCTTTCTAAACCATAAAATGAGGCAAAGTGATAAAGATAATAAAATATGAAACATTATTCAGTATGTCGGAAAACATGTATTACAATTGCTGGGCTGTTTAATCATGTAGAAAAATCATTTTTGCTTACTTTTCATTACACTTAATATTCTTGAGTTTTATGTCCTTTACTTATTGGGTCTTTTTGGTCCAGAGTTTGAGCCCAAGGATTCTGAGTCATCCTGCTACATCGCTCACTGCTCGGAGAGAGATTAGCTATGCGTGGTACCTTCTCTAAAATCTCAGTTTCTCCTGGGAACCTGAGTCCGAACCTTGCCTTTTGTGAAAGATACAGCTGGATTTACCAAAAATGTAAATTTCTCAAAAGGGGTGACGAATCATCAATAACGTAGGTCATTCAGTTCATCACTGAAATCCAGGGACTCCCAAAGAGCCGGCTGGGAAGTAAACCTGGACTGGCTGCTCTGCCCGCCCCACCTCTCCATTACGAAGACTCACTTAATAAACTATACCCCAGAGGAAAGATAAGGTGCGAATGATTACCTTGTCTACAGCTGTAAGTAGTCTGGATCTGTATGCACATCAGAGAAGGCAGAGCCACTGAACTCAGAAGCCTTCCTGGGGGAGGAACGGGCTCCGGCAGACACACTGCCACCAAGCCGGGCTCATGGGCTTGCACGGAGATGTCGCTTAGCTTCTCTATTTGTAAAGAAGTAAGTCAGTGCCAAAGTGAATCTGTTCTTCAACTTTGCAAAGCTTGGATGCTTTCAGATCCATTAGAGTCAAAGTGAAAAATAAAAAGTTGTTTTCTAGCCTTTTGGTAGATTTGGGTTTTACTTTTGGTACATTTGGGTTTTACTTTGCAACTTGTGCACACATTCGAGGTACGTAATCTGAGCTGTATTTTTCACAAACGTGTGCTGTCGCGGATGGTGTTCTGTTTGCTTACCTTTAAAACGTAATCAGCTGATGTAATTAGCTGTCCGAGGTTTCTCTGGAAGTGTCCCGATTCTTCTGGGCGACTCTGCCATCTCGTATGCTGTTGTTATCTTTTCCAGCAGATTTTTACCGCAAGTTGTTTAAAAACTATGATCTATTTAAGGATGGAGGAAATGAAGTGCAGTTGAAGAGACAGTTATGCTGAAAGATAAACAGAGCAATATTACTTATCAGAATGGGTACAATTTTTGCTTGCTTAATGAGTACAATATATAGCTCCGCAATATATACACAATGAGAAAATAAAGCTTTATAACATATCAAGTATGCCACGTTATTTCAGGCATAACTGTACAGGATACGTATCTAGGCCTGAGAGTGTAGATAACAAAATATAAGTGCTTTGCCTGTCTAAACATGTTAAATAAATGAGCATACGCTATCGCGTTCCAATACATTAGAAGATGTACTTGCATAGTTAATTTTCTTTTTAATGCACCACATGTGATCATTTGAAGTGCAGAGCCAGAGTATATCTTAGTATTTGAAGAAAGGGTTCTTTTCATTTAAACAAATCTTTATTTAAATAAGCCTTTTGAAAAGGATCTGTGGCATATCTTCTTTTCAGGAAGTTCAATCGGGGTAAATGGAGATAAAGAAGCTGCATTATAAGGAATATTATATAAGTAAAGATCACTAAGCCAAAAAAAAAAAAATGGCAGCAGATATAAGGAGAGTAAAACTAGCTGGAATGTCCTTTTAACTTTCTAAATTTTAGGAGCGTTCCTGTACTTTGTTTTGTTTTGTTTTCAGCATGTGGGTGTGTTGGGAAGAAAGAGTGTGGGGAAGGGAGGGAGAGAGGAAAAAATAACTTCTTACTTCTATAAGGTACAGAAAGAGTAACGGCAAAGGCTCACCTGCAATAAATTTCTGCGGCTGGATCCCTACCATGCCTCTTGGTAAGCACGAGACCATGTCTTAAGCATGGTTAATGATTAAGGCAACCCCAGAAGGCACATGGCTCCCAAAACTCCCATCCGTAGACATCATCCAGAGATGATGTCTATTCTTGGTTTTCAGTCCTCTCCGACTATTGGCCACTGAATCGTTCATTTCAGGCAAGGCATGCGATTTTCCACCTAGGAGGGAAGAGGAACACAGCCCTGGTCTCCATCACTCTCCCCCAGTAGAAAGTGATGTGAAAAACAGGAGAAGATGCTATCGCCATCAATCCGATGTACAGCAGTCTGGAGCGTTCTACGTCAATGCGCTCTTTCTCTTTCTTCTCTTTTCTTCATAGGGGGTCAGCTCTGGTGCACCACTACGAAGGCCATCTCTGAGGGTGAAGAGCTAATTGCCTTTGTGGTGGATTTTGACTCAAGGCTACAAGCTGCCAGTCAGATGACTCTTGCAGAAGGGATGTACCCTGCGCGCCTGCTGGACTCCATTCAGCTGCTTCCTCAGCAAGCTGCCATGGCTTCTATTTTGCCTACGGCTATTGTCAATAGTAAGTGCCGAGTGCAGTAGCCCAGTCCAATAGCTTTGTAGTGCTGATGGGTATTTATGGGAGAAAAAAAAAATGTCTATTGACAGGCAACCAGGGACAGACTTTTTTATCCGTGTTGTGATTTCATTTTATCTTCTCTTTTAAGTGTGTGTGTGTGTGTGTATGTAATTGTGATCACTTCTCATGGGAGTATGAAAAGGACACTTAAATTCATTCATTTCAGGTTGGATTCTTGAATGTCACGCACACAAAAAAACTGACTTACTAAACTAGTTGAACAACATTCAAGGCTACTTAGCTATGAGAGGTCGAATAGCTTTCATTGGTGCTTCTTTAGTAGAATAGCTGTGGAATTCCTTAAGGGCTATAGAGTTAGAAACTTAAAAAAAAAAAAAGGAAAAAATAAGTAAACAAATTGTGATTAAGTATATTAATAAAGAGGAAGTATAGCCTGGGTAAATCAAGACATCAGCTAATATGACAACAAAAACAAAAAAGAAACATAGGAAAATACAGAAAAATACATATGAGCTGGAGAACTCCATATATGCATGGAGAATTTAAAAATATGCTTCATATGCTCTGGCAAATATGCCTTTGTAATTATATTTTGTTAAAATGACTAGTGAACCTAGTTTGTATTCCTTGAACACACGGAGTGACACTATATGACAGAAAATCAGTGGTCCAGAAGTCTCCAGGTCTGAGTTCTAGACTCAGCTCTGCTTTCGTCTAGTTCTGTGAGAAAATATGAATAGCAGTCACATTGTAAAAGGAGAATAGATTCCAAAGCCAGTAGGTAAGTGAGGTATTGTATTTAATCAAAAATGTCCCTGAAAATTCCTAAGACTGAATGATGCAGAATTATAGATACTGTAATGATGTCTTGATATTTTAAAAATAAACAAATACCCAACAATAATTATGCTCTTGCTGTCACAGTAGCCTTTAAAGAAATTCTCAGATGTATCTGGAATTACTGTATTTCCAAACATTGGATCCAGTGCCCCTAACCTGAGGTAACATTTTTGGATCTCCTTCATGTAAATGTAGTTATTTTCTTTTACTGGATCTTTACTTTGATTCTGGTAGCAAGGAACTCTAAATAATATAGGCCCAACTTGAATTTGAAGCATAAGGGTTTTGTTACCAGGAACACTGGGGGTACCTTAAATTATTGTGAAGCTCCAATGTGTGAATGTGATTTTTAATTATATTTGAGATTATACTCTGTTTACTTTCTGTAGCAGGATAACTATTGATCCCAAATAAATCAGCATAGATGCATACAGCCATTGGTCTCATTCTGAAATGAGCTAATCAGTTAAAACTCATCCTGCTTAAATGGATACTACACGAAGCAATATGGTCCTCTGAATCGGTGGGAAGAGCTAAATAATAAACAGCAGTAGTATACAATTTTACAATCAAATTTTATTTTGAAATTCTATATTGTACTTGCTATTCTTACTTCTCATTCACTAGAATTTGGTCCTCAGTTTCCCTTATTCCCTTCAACACACTCTCCCTGAGCCATCTCCTCACTATCATGGGTTCCATCACCAACTCTGTATTAACAATTCACAAATCTCACATATAGCTGTTTCTTCTGAGTTTTAGACCTCTGTTGTCACTTTCCCCATGTTCCCCTGGATTTCTTAGAGAAATATCTAGTCCCAACATATCTAACGTGGCCATATGCCTCAATTTTCCCAGATTAGCCCCACTTTCCAGTGTTACCTGGCGTGCTCCCTTTTATTACAAAGTGCCGCGTTTGCACAAAACTTGGTCAGATTTGGTCACCCTGTACCTGTCCTTGCCTGACCTCCTCACCTGTCTGTCATCTGCTCCCTATAGAGATGAATGAAACTGTTACACAGAAATGCTAACAAGAAGCCTGGCCATTGAAGAGACCTTACCTTCCATTCTAGCATCTAATTGCAAAGTAGCGATCATCACTCCTAGTCACTTCTACTTCCTCAATATAACTTTTCTTCCTCTGTGGCTCCCTTGCCACTGATATTGAAGAGTTTTCCCACTAGGTTCCAATCCCAGTTCACCCACTTATGTGATCATGGGAAAGTTACTCAATCTCAGTTTCCTTGCCTATAAATAAATAAAGGGGAAGACACATACATGGAGAAATCGTCCCATGAGTAAATACATACAAATGCATACAAAAATATCCTAGTGTGACTTACAACTCAAATTCTGTAATATTTCACTTAGATTATTGCAACTGCCTCCTCCCAGTTGTGTCTTCCTTACAAATTCACTACCTCCAAAACTCTACTTCACTGTTAAAACTCTACAATATCTGATTTTGTCCATCTCTTGCTTAAAACGAGTCAATGATTTCCCATAATCATTGAGATAAAAATCTAAACTTCTTAAGAGAACCTATAGAGTCTTTGATCACTACTCCTGCCTCCTCCAACCTTATCTCTTCCAGTCCCCATCATGCCCCTTGCCTGGAAGAGCCTCCCAGCCCTCACCCAGTCCCTCTCCGAGGCTCCCATGCCTTCCCCTGGGTTGTGCAGTTAAGACCCAACCTTCTTCTCCACCTGACCTGCAGAATCTCATTCTTCGCCACTCAGCTAGGGCACGTCATTATCTTCCCTCTGAATCCATCGCTGACCTTGTCCTTCCTCCAGTCCTCTCACCCATCCTCCAGTCTCGTCCCATACTCCAAGCACTCCTCAGATGCCTCCATCAGAATGCTCACTGCAGCCTAATGTAATTATCTGACCATTTATTCGTCAACCCCATGAGACTGTAAGATCCCTGATGACTGCTTTTTGGTCTTTCATTTGTTTTACACCCAACTCGGCATAGAGTCTAGCACATAGTAGGCATTCTCTAATTAATTTATTAAATGAACAAATGATGTCAGGAGTTGGCATCAGGGCCAACTTTAGTTCAGCTGTCAGATCCTTACCTTTTAGTCAATCAGATAAGCCAGTTCACATTGCTATTTATAAATGCATATTTTTCTAAACCCTAAATACATTGTAAACAACTTAAAATTAATCTCCTGTGCTTTTCCTGTTGGAGCCTCCTACAGTACCATTTTCTGCAGAGTCTGTGGGAAGGTAAGTTGCACTGGGTGTAACATTGCTTTAAAGCTTAGCCCTGGGCTGTGGAACAGCACCCAAGACTGCACTCATCACTGTCTGATTGCCTAATTCAGAACCTGAGAGCAGTCTCTGAGAAACATTGAAGTAAATGCCACTCCACTCAGGGTTGGTTCCAAATGGGCTGCAGCTAATGTGTCCCTGTGTTTTCACCTGCAGAGGATATATTTCCTTGCAAGTCTTGTGGCATCTGGTATCGGAGCGAGCGGAATCTGCAAGCCCATTTGATGTACTACTGCAGTGGGAGGCAAAGAGAAGCAGCTCCGGTGTCAGAAGAGAATGAAGACAGTGCTCCTCAGATTTCTAGCCTGTGCCCCTTCCCGCAGTGCACCAAGAGCTTTTCAAATGCCCGAGCACTAGAAATGCACCTGAATTCACACAGTGGTAAGTGCTTTCCTTGCTTCTTCTTTTGCTCTGGGAGACTCTACTGTTTCTCTACATACATACCTACATTCACATATGCAAACATATATAATTCTACATCTATCTAACTATATCTAGCTATAAAATCAAAATCAAACTTGCTGGACCCACTGATTGTGATTTTATGTCACTTACAATCAGTATATCCTACTCAAAAGACTTAGGTCTGAATTCTTTCCTAACAATGACAGTACTCAGATTGCAGGCCAAATCATTCTTTTTTTTCTTTTTTTTTTTAACAGCACCATTTCAGAAATAAACTCTCAATACCCTTTGTTTGTTATCGTTAATATTCATTGATTTAAGTGTCAAGTGACCTTTGGAAACTGACCATATTATTTCCCACAGAGATAAATAGTAGGTACATAAAAATAAGTATTTGCTGAATTGAAATAACACTGTTATTTTGATAGATCCAATTAAAATCACACTTGAGAGAAATTAACTTTTAAATACGAATCTATAAAATGCTCTTGACTTCCAGAGTACGCTTAGTTGATTTCTATGACATAAAACCACTTTGAGTATTACGTTTTAAAATTCCTTAAGAAAAAAGTATTACGTTTTTAAATTTCTTAAGCTAAAAAAAAACATTTCTTTTTTTTTAAGCTCACTCTTTAACAGCACAGTGGTAACTGTCCCCATTTTACTTTGGAATTATGTGCCCAATTATTGTTAGTATTATCATATAGTATTCTAATTCATTCCTATATTTTTAAAAAACTTAAGTTAACCGAATGTACAGAATTATATTAACCCTAGATACTGCTAGGAACATTTGTGAATAGCACGAACCAAGGTTTGGGCGTCACAGTTCTTCAGCATCCATAATACAAAACTTAGAAGGTACTGCTGGGTGACTTCCTTCACTGTTTTTGCTTGAGTTGAATAATTAAAAAAAAAAACAAAACACCGAAATAGGTGCTGAGTTTAAAAAAAAAGAAAACAAAAACAAAAACAAACCAAAAAAAACTAATTCCAACCTCCAATGCCCTAGTACAGTGCAAGCTTTTGTCTTTGAACCTATAAAAATAGGCAATTTCCTT
Organism: Potos flavus; assembly: GCA_028534135.1. Lineage (NCBI taxonomy): Eukaryota > Metazoa > Chordata > Mammalia > Carnivora > Procyonidae > Potos > Potos flavus. The sequence continues at coordinate 25,017,232 of CM052900.1, read as the reverse complement.
TCTAGCCATTCTCCTCCCTTTCCCTACAAATGAGCTATCTTTATGTAGGTGATAAAGCAGAGGAAGCAGAAACACATCAGTTGTCTCAGATGGTGAGTATCCATTCACAAAACAGCAAGAGGGACCTCTCAGCTAAATAGAAAAATGAGTATTGGATAAGTTAAGGAGAAAAGAACTAGTATGTCCCCTTTTTTTGCTATAGGACTAGGTTTTTTCTATCATGTTTTCAACATATAAATATAAAAGGCAGGTCTCATTTTCGTCTAAAGTGCAGAGAACATGAGCCATGCCTGATTTAGCCATATGCCAACAAATGGGAACTAGCGTTGACCTTAGTGAGTAGAAGTGTCCAGATCTCAATTCCCATACATAGTAGGGGGGAGGCATTTCCCCCATAACCACCAAACAATTCTCCAGATACCAGATGGGTGTCCTACAGTTTAACTCAATTCTGACACTATCACCTGGACACAGCATCAGATTTTCCAGATTAAGGGGTCAGCCCCCTGCCCCAACTTCAGATGCCAGTAGAAACCCAAGTTGTTACCTGCGCTTCCCACCAACTAGCTGTAAGTCAGAGGTTGCTAAGAGCCCTTCTTGGGGTTCAATTAATTTGCTAGAGTGGCTCACAGAACCCAAGGAACCCATTTACCCACTAGATTACCGGTTTATTATAAAAGGTAATGATTAAAGAACAGCAAGATGGAAGGAAGACGTGCCTACAGCAAGGTATGAGGAGAGGATGAGGAGCTTCTGTGCTCTCTCCCAGGCTGCCATTCTCCTCGAGCCAACTGGGAAGCTTTCAGAACCCCATCATTTCAGGTTTTTATGGAGGCTTCATTACATAGGCATGATTGATTAAACATGGCAGTTAGCAATTTAAATTCAATCTCCAGAGTTTGGGGAGGAGAGGCTGAAAGTTCAAACCCTCTAATTACAAGGTTGTTTCTCAAGGCAACCAACCCTACTCTTAGGCAACCTAAGGGCTTTCTAAAAGTCATTTCATTAACATAACAAAAATACTTTTATTCCTCTTATCACAGGAAATTCCAAGGATTTAAGGAGCTATGAGCCAGGAAGCCTGGTCAAAGACTTAACAAATATGAATGACCATTAATGTATTTCTTATAAATCACAACCTCACAGTAAAGTTTCCTCACCAGTCATTGGTGATATTCAAAATATTTTATACCTGAGTAGAAACAGGCCGTCATCAGTCAACACAGAGGTCGGTCCTAAATGACTGTGTTAGTGTACTGGTGTCCACCGGCTGAATATCAGCCCTGGATAGCGATAAACCATGTTCAGCAAAATCAATGCATAAAATTATAGATTTGTACCAAAGATAAATTAGGAGGTTATTAATTACTTTGCCAAATGGTTCCTCCTTGGATTCTTTTGAATAAATACCTAACCTAGTATACCGAGAGTTATTTGATTTGCACACAGGTTATCAATATCAACTCTAATGTATGCCTGTTTCTTCCTAATGCAGAGCATGGTGTTGTAATGAGAAGGTTTTCGGATTAGAAATTATAAAATCTGAGGGTTGAACATGGCTCTGTCATCGAATAGCTTTAGTACCATAATCCATTGCCTCGATTTCCTTGAATTTGTTTCCTGACCTGGAAGATGGAGACAGTGAAGACTGTCCCACTGTGATCCACTAACACACTCGAACATGCTCTGGAAGCTCTGAGGTGTCATCACCGTGATGACACCCGACAAAGGATGTCACAAGAAAAAAGCGAATATCCCAAAAGAGATTCTGAAAGATTTCAGTTCATTCCTGTGGTGTAAATGTTTTTATCATTAGAAAGCCAATGCATGTGGTTCTCAGTATCCTTATTTTGTATGTCTCTCCAGGAGTGAAAATGGAAGAATTCCTGCCCCCTGGTGCTAGTCTAAAATGCACCGTCTGTAGCTACAGCGCCGATTCTGTGATCGGCTTCCACCAACACCTGTTCTCCCATCTCACTCAAGCTGCCTTCCGATGCAGTCACTGCCACTTCGGCTTCCAGACGCAGAGGGAGTTACTGCAGCACCAGGAGCTCCATGTCCCCGGAGGCAAACTTCCCAGAGAAAGTGACATGGAACACTCTCCAAGCGGGACGGAAGACAGCCTACAGCCGGCGCCAGACCTGCTGAGCAGGAGCGAACTCCCCCAGAGCCAAAAGGCCATGCAGACTAAAGATGCGAGCTCTGACACAGAGCTGGACAAGTGTGAGAAAAAGACGCAGCTCTTTCTCACTAACCAGAGACCTGAGATACAGCCCACGACAAACAAACAAAGCTTTTCTTACACGAAAATAAAGTCTGAGCCCTCGAGTCCAAGACTTGCCTCATCTCCGGTTCAGCCCAATGTTGGGCCTTCTTTCCCCGTGGGCCCTTTCCTATCTCAGTTTGCTTTCCCCCAGGACATCACCATGGTCCCTCAAGCTTCGGAGATCTTAGCCAAGATGTCTGAACTGGTCCATCGGCGACTGAGGCACGGAAGTAGTAGCTACCCTCCAGTCATTTACAGCCCCTTGATGCCCAAGGGGGCTACTTGTTTTGAGTGTAACATAACATTCAATAATTTGGATAATTATCTAGTGCACAAAAAACATTACTGCAGCAGCCGATGGCAGCAGATGGCCAAGTCCCCAGAGTTCCCTGGTGTTTCAGAAAAGATGCCTGAGGCGGTGAGCCCCAACACTGGTCAAACCTCCATAAATCTCCTCAACCCAGCTGCTCATTCTGCTGATCCTGAGAATCCCCTTCTTCAAACATCCTGCATCAATTCTTCCACCGTTTTAGATTTAATTGGGCCAAATGGGAAGGGCCACGACAAGGACTTTTCCACCCAAGCGAAGAAGCTGTCCACCTCTAATAGCAATGACGACAAAATTAACGGAAAACCTGTTGATGTGAAAAATCCCAGTGTCCCCCTGGTGGACGGGGAAAGTGACCCAAATAAGACTACCTGTGAAGCTTGCAACATCACCTTCAGCCGGCATGAAACATACATGGTCCACAAACAGTATTACTGTGCTACGCGCCACGACCCTCCACTCAAGAGGTCTGCTTCCAACAAAGTGCCTGCCATGCAGAGAACCATGCGCACCCGCAAGCGAAGGAAGATGTATGAGATGTGCCTACCTGAACAGGAGCAGAGGCCTCCCCTGGTCCAACAGCGATTTCTTGATGTCGCCAACCTCAGCAATCCTTGTACCTCCACTCAAGAACCCACGGAAGGGCTAGGAGAGTGCTACCACCCAAGATGCGATATCTTTCCAGGAATTGTCTCCAAGCACTTGGAAACTTCTCTGACGATCAACAAATGTGTCCCGGTTTCCAAATGCGACACTACTCATTCCAGCGTTTCCTGCCTCGAGATGGACGTGCCCATAGATCTCAGCAAAAAGTGCTTATCCCAGAATGAGCGGACGACCACGTCTCCCAAAAGGCTGCTGGACTACCACGAGTGCACTGTGTGCAAGATCAGCTTCAATAAAGTCGAGAACTATCTGGCCCACAAGCAGAATTTCTGCCCGGTCACAGCACATCAGCGTAGCGACTTGGGGCAACTCGACAGCAAAGTGTTTCCGAATCCAGAAAGCGAACGAAACAGCCCCGATGTCAGCTATGAACGAAGCATAATAAAATGTGAGAAAAACGGAAATCTGAAGCAGCCTTCCCCTAACGGAAACTTGTTTTCCTCCCACTTAGCCACCCTGCAAGGCCTGAAAGTCTTTAGTGAAGCTGCTCAGCTCATTGCCACAAAAGAAGAAAACAAACATTTGTTTCTTCCCCAATGCCTTTACCCCGGAGCAATAAAGAAGGCAAAGGGAGCTGACCAGCTTTCTCCATATTACGGAATAAAGCCAAGTGATTACATTTCTGGTTCTCTCGTCATCCACAACACTGACCTGGAGCAAAGCACAAATGCGGAAAATGAATCTCCGAAAGGCCAGGCTTCCTCCAACGGCTGTGCTGTGCCGAAGAAAGATTCCCTGCCGCTGCTGCCCAAAAACAGAGGCATGGTCATAGTTAATGGCGGACTGAAGCAAGACGACAGACCCGCCGCCAACCCGCAGCAAGAGAACATTTCCCAGAATCCTCAGCATGAAGATGGCCACAAATCGCCATCTTGGATCTCTGAGAACCCATTAGCCACGAACGAGAATGTCTCACCAGGAATTCCTTCCGCGGAGGAACAGTTGTCTAGTATAGCTAAAGGTGTGAATGGCTCCACCCAGGCTCCAACCAGTGGGAAATACTGCCGGCTGTGTGATATTCAGTTCAACAACCTCTCAAACTTTATAACTCACAAGAAGTTTTATTGCTCATCACATGCGGCGGAACATGTCAAATGAGAAAACTTCATAAACACCAGTCACCTTTGGTACCAGTGTTTAGTAGGTCGTTCTACCCAGTCCAGAAAAAGCAAACACAACAACAACAACAACACACACACACACACACACACGCACACAAAACACACACACAAAAACCAGAAAACAAAAACAAAAGCTGTTTGAATTACATCTGCGCAATCAGGAGAGAGTTCTTTAAGGCTGAGTTGAAGACTTAAGGTGTAATTCCATTACAGTCCATTAGTAAAGTGTATTATTGGTGCCATTTTCAAAAAGAAATTAATTTATTTTACCAGCAGTATTCATAGCTGTGGTTATGTTATTTTTTATTTAAAAACTTTATATTAAAGTCATTTGTAATGTTATTGTATAGTTATTGTGTAGCACATATGGTTTGCACTGTATAGTAGCTTTTAAAGAAAATAGTCACGAACAATACAGAAAAGCATTTTAGAAATAGCTTCAAAAGCACTTGTGTATCTTGATTTCTGCTTCTATGCTGTTGCAGATATATGTATATGCTAAAATATAACTTGCAAAGATGTTCTAAATACACATGCTATAAGTTCGCCTTAAGATTTCAATTCTTGGATAATCAGGCTCTGTTTGCACTTTATATTTTAGCAGATACAGTCTCTTAGTCACTAGGCTTTGCATTTGTATGTAGCTGTATGTTTCTGTCCATTTTCTTAATCTTAAACATGTATGTTAAATGAAGATGGCAATTTTTTTCTTGTATAGTACTTGTATTTTCTTTCGCTGATGCAGCTCTGTCTCAATTTTTAAACCTTTGCTGTTAAATGCAATACTTTATAAAGAATGAACAAAATTACTGGAAGCAGTATTGTAAGTAATGAGGTAGTATTAATCAGTTTTATCTTTTGAAAGGCACAGTCTAAATCGAAACCCTAAACTCAATGCTGCAAGTATGAATTTAATTCATATATAAGATCTATTTAAATATAAGAGTAGCAATACTGCACCTGGTGATCACAAAGATAATGTTCTACTTCTGATAGAAATAATTTCTCAACAAATGTTGTTACTATGCATGTATATGGATGGAATAAAATTCCAGATTGTTGGAGAAGTTTGGCATACTTTTTTTCTTTAAAATACAAAGGAAAGTCTATATACCTATTCTTTGTGATGAGAATAGGTTCAAAATAGCACTGAATAGCTGAATATACCATATACATATGTGTGTGTGTGTATATATATGTGTGTGTGTATATATTATATATATATAAACATGTGCATATAGTAACATGATGGCAAATCAGTAAAAGGAATAGATTGTCCATTATATGTACCTAATTAATATAACTTATTATATTAAAATGAACAGGAGACTCCAAACTATGGAACTAGAAAATTTTCCATTACAACTATCTTTCTGTTCTCTGCCCACACCCCCCACCACTGTAGCACAGAAAAAGAACAATTTCATGTGTCTAAAAGATCTATAAAACCTAGGCACAAGAATTGTAAGTTGTTGATAAAATACACCCAACTTTTAAATGAAATTTACCGGAGAGGAAGGTTTGCATTTCAAGGAGCAGTGAAGTTATATGGTCAAGTGATTCGGAGGAGTAAAGACATACAAATTTCATGCCTGTAATTTGCGAAAGACCCTAGAATTTACACATCTTGTTTGTGCATTCCAAGGGTTTGCATATTGTCAGGGAGTGGACAACAGAACGCATGAGTCAGATTATGGAGGCCCTAATGGGTTATCCAGCGGGGTTGAGGTGTGATTCAGTGGGCAAGACAGTGCTATTGCCAATTAAGACAGACTGCAGTCTATTGTAGTTTTAGGAACATCCTGATCTGAAAAGACAAATCCCGCATCTGTGGTTAAGATGCACTATTTGCAGATAGATTGTGATGGACTATTATTTGTCCATATTAGATTTGGTAACCTCATGAATATAATAAGGTGCTAGCCCACATGTCACATAAATACTGAGACAAAACATAAAAAACTATGTTGTCAAGAATACTTCTCCACTTGTTTGTCGAGAATAACTATTTTTAAATGTAAAATCTTGACCTTCACTAATATTTTCCATTTCAGTCAGTGACTAAACAGTGAGGTGAGCAAAACTGATCTGTTTCGTAGAGTTTTCCAATCTCTCGAAGCCTCAGAGACATGGGGTGCTACAGGATGTTCATAAGGACCTGTGCCTTTCTCAGGTGGGAATTGGCAGGACCGGATATTTGTAACAGAACTTCTTTCCCCAATGTCTTGTTTTTCCTCTTCTCTTCCAAAAAGAAAAAGAAAGAAAGACATGGAGACAGAGAGAAAGAGAGAGGAAGGGGGGGAGGGAGGGAAGGAGGGGAGGAGGGGGGAGGGAGGAAGTCAACATGTCAGCATATTTTTATTGATCACCTGGGATTGTAGCCACTATTTAGGGGGATGACGGCAGAGGTATAATCCATTAATCCATGACGGCTCCCCTAAAGGAATGTATACTCTGGCTCAGTTTAGAGTTTCTCGATACTGTTCCCTCATTAGAATCACTTAGGGAACATTTTTTAATAGCCAATATATATGTATTTTTGGTGCATTGAGCTTCACACAAGATCAATTAAAGAAAAGCTCTTGTCTAGGAATCTACATTTTTAAAAATTGATCCAAGTGGTTCTAATATGTGGCAGTGTTGGGACACACTAAAGGATAAACTGGGATGAGCTACAAAGGTTCAGTGAGACTGATAGAAAGATGAAGAGAAAAAAAAGGAAATCAATATGGGATGAAAGAGTTGGGGAAGATCATGAGGATAGGGTCTAGTAAGGTGGGCACAATGATGAGGAATGCTATCTGTCCTTTGGGGTACTCTGAAATATTTATGTGTTATATCTGAAAGAATATTTCCAAAATTGCTTGTATAGTTGAAAATGAGTTCCAATAGCCCTTTACAGAAGGAAATTGATAGCAGAGGCTGAAATAGTGGTGTTCAGAGCACAACTAGACCCTGGAGAGTGTAGAGGAAGAAAACAGGATTTCTACATGTAGAGATCAATTGTAAATGGTAGCATGAAAGTAGCATGATGGTGAAGACTGAATAACAACTTTTCAAAAGAAGAGCTCAGATTGGAAAGTAGAAGAAAATAAGGGTATAAATAGAGATCTGGTCTCACAGGACCTTGAATTCCAGGCTGAGGCTTACGGGTTGCCTGGCACATTGCCTCCTACCTAGAGTCACCAAATGAAAATTGTGTTTAGGAACAGTGACAGGGTGAAGTGTGAGGCCTTGACGCTAGAGAGAGGGAGATTTGCTAGAAAAAGCTGTAGCAACAGTCCACATAGGGACTAGTGAGACCCACACTGAGTGAATGAAGGACAAGTCTAGGTACAGCTTACATTTTAACAGAAAATTGAAGACCAAAGAGAAAACCCAACGTCTTCAACCCTCACTGATAGAAACACTTTATGTTCAACAAGACAACATTGGTTCAGAATATTAGTACCAGTAAAAAGAATGGTAAAAAGAATGACAGTTTATATTGGTTCTTTGGATTGTCTGTGGTATTTAAATCCTCTATGGAGCAGTAAAATTTACTAAATCAGAATATCTGAAGGTGGGCCTGGATTTCTAGGGCTTTTTGGCAAAGTAACCCTGGACTATTCTCTGTTGTCTTTCTCTGACCACAGCTGGAAATCATGGAATTAAATATAGAAGGGGGTGGGAAACAGTATTCTGTGGTCAACTCCAAAATAAATTAAGCTGGTAGCAGAATTTAATACTCAGTTGGTCTTCAAGTGTTGCTATCTCGTATGTAACCCAGTTCGGTATTTAAACCTATTACAATTTAAAAATAATTCCATACATGTGTGTTAATATTGAAATTAAAACTAAAAAATGAAGTCATTATGGAACCTGGGAACAATATTTGAAAATCTTTTAATCAGGTGGAGCCCTCTCATTTCCAGGCAAAAACTAAGGGTCAGAATTTAAGTGCCCAAAGTCACAAAGCCAATGGACTGAGACCCAGACCTATGAGTCTTATTCTCAGGTTACCTCTCCACATCATGTTGCTTTCTCTACCAAATCAGAAGGGTAATATTAGGGCATGCAGTGAAAATTCCAGCTGCTTTTTCTCTCTCTGCTATATTAAGTCTAGCTCAAACAATCTCTGGAGACAGAGAAAAAGCATATTAGTTTCTCATGACTGCCATAACAAATTACCACAAGCTTGGTGACTTAAAACAACAGAAGTTTATTTTGTCATGTCTCCCTGCCAGACTCTACAAATGTGTAGCAGCACAGCAGAAATTGTTACCCCCAAACTAGTAAATCTCCTGGAACTTGATTGAGACATGAATGTTATTAACAAACATTGATGATATCCATAAAGAATATAACATCTAAACTAAGAAGTCTCCACTAATCACTCGGAAACCAATCATGAGGCAGAATGGAGTCTGATAACAACCCTGCACCAAGGCATGTATCTTTCTGGAACATAGTAAATGTTATTAACTCAGAGAATCATATAAAAGCAGACACGGGCTGGGCGAAAGTTTACTTTAGCGCTATCTAGAAAAAAGAGTTTGCTCAGTGTATTAATAGAATACACGGGATTGAAAGAAAATAAACTGTTTTCAAGAACCCAGCAGCCCTATTTTGCAAGCAAATAATATATTGATTTCCAGTGATTTTTATCTTTATATTAAAGAAGAACGTCAGAGCTTTTTGCTTCACAACACTTCTTCGATCGTAAACTCCACTTCTTACATATGACATACGTTGGTGGCAGATGTTGTGAGTGTATGACTTTCACTAAATCCAGAACTTATTTTTTCTTATAAGGTTCAATGACCCTCAAGAAAACAATCAAGTAAATAAAATAACATGTTGTTATACTTATGAAAAAATATGCAGCGATGAAATAGTCTTTTAAAATTAATAACGGGGGTACAAACTTTATAAAAAATGTAATAAATAAAAGAATGTATACGCAATATCATGCCTAGTTTAGAAAGAGGAGATGATTCAGATGAACAAAGAATGAAGGAGATCAACACAGAAATTGTAAGAAAACATCTGAAGAGGAACACAGAAAATTCAAGACAAAAGAATTAACAGGAAGGTGTTCATACCAAGGCACTCACAGACACACCTGTGTGGACACGCAGACTCCTTCCTCCTTTACTACAATGGATGAACTGTCCCTGATCTTCGTCAAAGCCAATCCTTCCACTTAAGCTTTTCATTCCCTCTAGCTGATTTGATGGGTTAGTTCCTCCAATTATTCCCTCTTTTCTGGCACAAAAGCAACAGATGTGTCTTTTTCAATTTATGTAAGGACTCAGACAAGAACCATCAACGTGCTCAGAATTCAAGTGTGACCCTGAAACCAAGAGGTCCTTCTCACATGTCGTGGATAATAACCCATCGATTTCCTAATCCTGGAAGTTGGAGGGAATTCCCGTAATGCTCAGATTAAATTCCCTATCAGTCTTGTGAATAGGGGCTCGGAGCAGATTCAATTTCATTTAGGGTTCAGAGGAATGTGATAATACACATGTGTAGTATTGAGCGGTGCTATCCCTGCCCATCAGTCCTACAATTGCTAGTTTACCAACGAACAAACTGAGGCTTAGAGCAGTTGAGTGAGTTCCCCAAATGACAGAGCCATTAGAGCTGAGTCTTGAGCCCAGTTGTCCGCCTTAAAGCCTTTGTTACCCTTTTCCATGAGGCCCTGGTTCCCACTCTCTCTACCTCAAGCCAAATCCCGTATAATCATGTTGCAGGTCGGCCTGACACCATCTTATTGCCCACTGGCACTAGAGTTGCCTGAGTTAGGGTAATCATTTGTCTCATTCTGCCTGGGATATTTCCGGCCTGGCTTAGAAGTGATCTCCAATTTTTCATACTATTATTATTGTTGTTATTATTTTTAATTATTATTATCAAGAGTTGCATCAGAGTAAGAATGTGCAGTGAGAAGTTTTCTCTTTAACATGTGGTTAAAGCTGAAAGATGATCAGAGGTAACCTGTCTTTTGCACTGACCCTTTTCCAGATGCAATGGATAAAACACATTTGGAGAGAAACATCTAGGAGCCACTTAAGACTTCTGCATTTCAGTGGTTGTGGGAGAAGATTTTGGAGCCACTACCCCTGCAAACTGTTGGATATAACTGTGCTCTTACCACCAAGATGCCCAAAGCCCCACCAGATGATGAAATCTGTGAAAAATGTGAGGAATTACTGGTTTTAGTACGGAATATACTGAAAGTAGCAGGGTGATTATCTCATTGTTGAAGATGCTCTGGTTAGTCCGGTTTTATCGTGTAGTATATGGTCATATATGGTATAAATATATAGGTATCTATTTTTTTGTTAGGTAATATGAGGCAACCTGCCATTTTCATGACAAAATACTTAAAACGTATCAGATATAATGTAAAAAACTAAGAACTAAAGTTTGGATTTTTCAGGAAAGCTTGATAATGAATGTGGAATTCCTAAAATTATTTTTTGACACCTACCGTTCACTAAGGAAGCTGCTGAGATAAAATAAATCACACAAAAACAATCACATAAATCTGCTCAAGAATCTTTTGCATTGACTTCAAATTCAGTTTTTCATTATTTAGCTGATTGGGCCTGAAGATTATGATTCAATGTGCACAGCTGTGGCGGGTATGTATGCATTACTCAGGAAAGTATGGCTTTTCATTTCGATCCAATGGCTGAGCTATACTAAGTTCATTATTGAAATTGGGCTAGTGCACATATAGTTTAGAATTTTTCAAAATAAGCTATAATAGTCTTATCAATTGAAATGGAAGTCATAGTTGGGGAAAGTGAAATAGAGAGATACTCTTAATTTAAATTAAATTAAATTAATAATTTATTAATTTAATAATTAATATTAATTAATAATTCAGAATTAACTAAAATATTAATTACATTTAAATACGTATGTATATGTGTGTAAATACATATTGTTAGAGTAACTGAACAAGATTTTTTTTTAAGATTTTATTTATTTATTTGTCAGAGAGAGAGAAAGAGCGAGTGAGCACAAGCAGGGAGAGCAGCAGGCAGAGGGAGAAGCAGGCTCCCCCATCAGCTGGAAGCCCAATGTGGGACTCGATCCCAAGACCCTGGGATCATGACCTGAGCCAAAGGCAGCGGCTTAACCGACTGGGCCACCCAGGAGTCCCATGAACAAGATTTTCGTGGTAAAACTTAACATTGAATGAAAAATGATCATTGTATTGCCAAACTCAGTTTCTCTTTGCTCCCCATCAACAATCAAATTTTAGCTATGTTTGAGTTATTAATTTGAAGAAATATTTTGTATACTCACATATATGTTATATAATGGTATTGATCTTTTTTTTTCTTTTGCCAATTCCTTTGAATTTTGTTTGCATTTTAATCAAAACAATTTGGAACTCTTTATTCAATATATTCAATGAATGGAGTATCAAATGTTTTCAGAGAAGCTACCAAAAATACATGAAATTTATCATACAAAATCAGGAGTCTAAATCTGTTAAACATTAAGAGTTAAAACAGTGTCCAAGATTTAATTTTTAAATTCTATAATTGCATTTTATATTATCTCAACTTTGGGGAATGATCTTTTGTTGGAGCTTCTCTTTGTAATTGGATAAATTTTTATTTTCTATTGCAAGGGAATGAAATAAGAAGGTTTATGATCTTCCATTAACTATATTCAAAAAACAAGAGACAATTTATTTGATAATTTTACTTTAAAGCATATTTGCCAAAAGAAGACAGTTTAGTTGAAACAAAAATAGGCCTTCTGTGGATATATGGACCAACATATTTGCACATTTTGATTAAAAATAGAAAAATGAGAGTATCTCCTTAACAATTTTTTTCTGAGATTACATTATCTATATTACATATATTTTCTATGACTTTGACACTTCGAAGACTACTGGTCAGATGCTTTGTAGAATGTTTCTTGATTTCAGTTTTTCTGAGTTTTTTTAATGATTGGTCTGGAGTTAGAGATTTGGGGTGGGGGGAATAGCAGAAAGGTAAAATGCTTCTCACTGGGGATACCTGATACTAACCCAGCTTATCTATGGTGATGTTAAGCTTGACTGAGATTGTATATGCCGGGTTCTCTCTCCACTGTAAAATTACCTTTTTTTTTTTTTCCTTTCCACTCTCTGGTCATTAGAGGTAAATCACTAAATCTGGTCACCATTCTAGGGATAGGGAATTAAGCTCTACTACCTGAAGGGAGAAGTATCAAAACATTTGTGGACCCATGTTAAAACCACTATAGGGGCATCCGAGTGGCTCAGTTGGTTGGGCATCTGCCTGCGGCTCAGGTCACTATCTCTCAGTCCTGGGATGGACCCCAGCATCTGGTTCCCTGCTTGTCCCTCTCCCTCTGCCCCTCCCCGTGCTTGTGCTCCCTCTCTTTCCCTCTCTCAAATAAATAAAATCTTTTTTAAAAAAGCTATAATTAATACATATTGTAGGGAGATTTTTTGAGGCTCTGCTTACATCCTGTTTCTCTTAAAAGTTTCACCCACTGATTTTAGCGTTCAGGAGCAGTCTTGCTTATAGCAACTGTTGCTGTGGCACAGATCTTTATTTTGTTTCATTCTCTCCGTATTGATTATTGAAATTCTTCTTGAATGAAAACCTGTGCCTTCTCCTCCATTTATATATTTATCCAGTCATTTATTTATATCAGTATGAACTTATGGCTATTTACTTTGTTCTCTGTCATATAACCTCATATAGTAGTCTGCCTTTATCTGTGGGTTTACTTTCTGCGATTTCAATTATCCGCAGCCAACCAGGGCCTGGAAACAGATGATTCTCCTTAAGCGGTAAGGTCAGAAGGTTAGTAGTGGACTACCACTATGCCATGGTGCCTATTTCACTCACATTGCTTCATCTCGTCACGCAGGCCTTTTTTCATCTTCCATCGTCACAAGAAAAAGAAGGGTGAGTACAGAACAGTAAGATATTTTGAGAGAGAGACCATCTTCCCATACTTTTTATTATAGTATGTTGTTATAATTGTTCTGTTTTGTTATTAGTCATTGTTGTTATTCTCTTACTGTGCCTAATTTATAAATCAAACTTTATCGCGGGTCTCTCTGTATGGGAAAAACATGGTATATATAGGGTTTGGTACTATCTTTGGTTTCAGACATCCACTGGGGGTCTTGAAATATATCCCCAGTGGATAATGGAAGGATTACTGTACTTGCATTATTTCATTGCTCAAATTGTTCTACCTTTTGCCATAGGCAACTCTTTCAGGTGTATGCATCCTTTTTTTTAAAGCAACTTCCTTACTATCTGGCACTATGAGATATAGTATGCTCCAGAATGCCTAATTTCAACACCCATTTCTATAGAACTCATATTTTCCCTGACCCAGCCCTAGAGCTAGTCTTTTCCCCAAAGGACCCTCATTCCTTTTATTGGAGAATGGTGTTAAGAAGCCAAGATCTTGACATTAAGTATGTTTTTTGTTACTGGGTATCACTGCTTCTCCACCATCTCAGCAGATAGAGCTAGGACATATGTATCTATCATAACCAATGCATGCACACATTTCTATACTTATATCTGTACTACATATATTTTAAAGTAAACATGAATTTAGAATAAAGTGTCTCAGACTCTGTCTAACCCAGCACTTATATTTTGATATTGAGCTCAAAGCAAAGAATTTTTTCTTGAATACACATTATGTTTTATTTCTATTTTTTGAGAGAATTTTACTTTTAAAGATGGTTCATGATTATAACTTACATAGATCCATTTATATTAAAATTTATTTCTTAAGAACTAAATATTTTAAGTGTATACAATTATAATTATTTTTATACTCCCTTTTTATACTCCTTTCTATTCTCCCTTCCCTCTCAAAAATGTCCTAATCTGGATAATAAATTCTGAAGTGACCTTACAATGAATTCATCCGAGCTCAGTAGGCACTTTGAATGCTATGATTTAGAGCAATGCCTCCCAAGATTTCAAGTCCATACAAATCACCTGAGAATCTTGTTAAACTGCAGACTGATTCAGTAGGACTGGGGAGAAAGTCTGCATTTCCGACAAGCTCCCAGCTAAAACCAATGCTACAGGTGCACAGACCATACTTGGAGTGGCAAGGCCGAAGACTACGTAGGTATCCTTGCGTGAGCCTTCTGTGTCTTTGTCCCGAGTCCTCATCTAGACCCATTGCTACTGAAATCAGCAACTACTAGGATTCCAATCAAGTTTGTAGCTCTTTTCTTCATTGCTATACTTAGTTCAGTCCGGTGGCTTTGTTCATAATACAAACAAAGCAAGTTGATATCAATTTGTACATTAGATTAGTTGTATTTGACAGGTGGGAATGGGAGGGTGTCCCTTACACCCTCTTTCCATTTTTTAGTACTTTGGATAATAGAGAAACTTTAGAAACTTATTTGTGTGGCTGCAATCGCGTTTTACTTACACAACAGCTCCCTTTTATGAACTTCCCCATTTTCAATTTAGTATTAATTTTGATGAGTTTTTTAACCCAAGGAAAACACTTGTGGAGTCTATTACAAGATTGGTGGACTCACGCTGTGATCAGAGACAGATGCTTAAGGGAACAGTGGAGTCATTTGTGATTCAAGACCATTCCTGGTGGGGGGTTGGGTGGGAGTGGGGAGAGAGTGAGAGCAGGAGAGGAACAGAGTAAATATGTAGAGAGTATTGCAATCTCACAGCCATCTGTGCTAACTGCATGCCACAAATCTCAAACAGAAACAGTGTGAAAGCAAATGTTATTAGTTGGTTTCAATATTGTGCCCTTCAAAATTATTTGCTTCATTCACTCGTTTATTCATTCATTCATTTATCCATGGTTACATTTTAATTTTGAGCTCTTACTCTGACATAAGCATTATGATGGGCACTGGGCACCAACTGTTAAGGGATAGTTCTTGTCTTCCATTAGCTTTGGGTAGAAAAGTGTACCATGATATGTACACAGGTGAATACAATATGGTATGTTAAATGCTACACTGTTGCATGGAATCCTGGAAGCACATTAAGAAAGCACCATGTCCTATCTTGAGGATCCTAGGAAAGTTTCACACAAGAAGTGATGTCTAATCTGAGATGTAATAGATGAATAGAAGTTACCCAGGTTTAAAAAAAAAAAAGTTAGCAAATAACAGAGAAGAGGGGGAAGGTAAGAGGAAATGGGGTTAATTTTAGAACATTCTAAGAAGAGAGATTAGCATGTGCAAAACCCAAATGTTGAGACGAGCATAATCACTATGATAACTATAACTTTCCCCAATGTTTCCTTTTCCTGGGCTCCCCATCTCAGTGATGTCAGTGCCACCCACCTGGTCACCCTGACCACAAACTAGGAGTCATCCTGGTCTTTTCCTACTCTCCCAATTTTACTGCTTCCCACTTAGATGGCCATCTAGTTCTGCCAAGTCTTTTTTCTAGATATAGTTAAGTGTATTTTCTCATCTGCCTTCATGGGCCCATGAACAGCATGATTATCTCTTACCTGGATTACTACAGGAGCCTCCAAATGGATCTTCTTAATTTGTTTTAAACCTTTTCAGAAGGTGGAGAAACTTATTTTGATTATAGTGATCTTCCCAAAGATAAAATCCGATTACTGTCAGTCTCTCCTTAAATCCTTCAGTGGTTCCGCATTGCCCTCAGGATCAAGTGCAAATTCTTCAACGTAGTTAATAAGACCTGTGTGTGATTGGACTCCCACTTACACCTCCTCATTGCTGATCCAGTACTTGATTCATCTCATATATATTTGTGCATCACCAGTAATCATCATGCCAGACACTCTAAATAAAATGATGAATAAAATAAATAACTTTGCATACATAAGGCTTAGATCCTACCTGAAAAGACATTTAAAGAAGTAATTAAGTTATTAGCAACAGTTGTGAGAACTCTGCCCTACCACCACTGTACTAACTGTAGTATTTAGGATTATTTTGAGTTTGACCTATTCTGGAGTGAAATTTTTCCAGACTTTAATGTAAAAGAGGACGATTATTAAAAACAAAACAAAGCAAAAAGTTACAGTCATGCTATTAGTCACAGTAATACTAGGTAAGCCATGAAATTTTAATCATTAAAGATAATCAAAGTTTATTTCTAGCCCCTAAAATGCTCAGTAGGCAGAAGGAACCAAGCAATTGTTCAGGTATTTGGGCTGATGCAGGTTCTCTAATTACTAACTCAGGCTTCTGGAGTTTCTGAGCACTGACATCCTGGCTGACAGTCAGGGAAAGAGAGAAGTTGGAGAAAGGTTCTAATGAACCAGGACTGGAAGCTGCATATATCCTGTCTGACCACATTCGATTGTCTAGAATTGTCCATACAGTCAGGCTCAAGTGAAAAGGAGGCTGGGGAAATTCAGAATAGTTCTGTGCCCAGAAACAGAAGGAAATGGGTTTGAAGAACTACTAACCAATCTCTACTACACTCACCAAAACCCACAAATGACTGGAAACAACTATGAGCTGCCTGTAAATGCAGGCAGTTCACTGGCATCATCCATTGTCATCTGTGCCATCTGTCCACCCAGGACTGACAGGAAGGACCCTGGGCACCCACAGCCTAGCAAATCATACCATCACCATGTGTCTCACACTCTAGTGAGGCTTTCTTCAATCATCAAAAATTTTAAAGTGGATGATCACTTTTAAAACCCTTAAAAGTTATTTTAGATGCTTCTGGTGTTAGGACTAAAAGAGCCATCTAGTATGTTTGTTTTCTCTCAGCCACGAGTCTTCTGTGGAAACCTTCCCTCTCATGCCTATCTTCTCCATCCCTGCCTGTGTCCTCACCAATCTGTCATTGGCTAAATCTTAGTTGTCTTTTAGGCTCTAGTTAAAAATTACTTTTTATGCTCTTATGGATCTCCTCAAATCTGGGTTAGGAGTTCCTTCCATGAATTCTAGAAGCACTTTGAAATCTCTGTCTATGTATACTACAAAAGTGTGTGAATTAATGCCTAGGTAAAACTTGTATTCCTGGGATATAGCATAACCTGACACAATAGGTAATATATACTTATTGATTGAATCAATTTGAATTTGTGTGTCATTTACAGGGTTAGAAAATGGGACACAGGGATATATAAGAAATCTTAGATCTGAAGACCTCTAAACACATACATGCACACATGCACACACATTTATATATAAACACATTTGTGAAAAATATGTATGTATGTAATAGATATTCTGTGTATGTGACAAATATATATTTAGTATATATGGCAAGTATATACAACAAGTATACATGGCAAGTATATACAAGCAAGTATATAGTGTGTGTAGGTGTGTGTGCTGTATATATACATATATATTCAAAAATGATAAATATAAAGGGATCCTGACCCTTTATAAGGGTCCTTAAGACCTTTAGCTAAGTTTAGTATGTGTTTATGCGTGTATGTGTGCATACATGTATGTATGTAGTATGTATATACACATATGTATATGTAGTATGTATATGACACATATAAAGTGTATATACATATATATGCATATTTATAAATAAAGAATACATACACACACATAATATACATTGTAACACCTTAGGTGATGGGCTACTAATTGACAAAGAAGGAGGATGAGGAGTCAGCAATTTGCCTCTTAGAAAAGGAACCCGTCCACAGTGGTCCAGAAATGATGGGAAATTGTCTCTGTACTATCAACGAATCATCTTTCTGAGCCTGAGGAGGGCTGGCCCTGAGAAGATGTTTCAAGTATAGGATAAAGCTTCCATCCTTAAGTAAATCAGGAAGGTCAGGAGGACAGACCCAAGAAGAACTCTGTAGCTCTAAAGACATGGGCATCAACCAGCTTGTCCAGCATCTTTAACAGGACATCTACCAGGGACGGCCCGCTGAGATACATGCTGGAAAGAAGAAGGCCCATGACACCTTTATTACCAGACTATATTGAAAGAAAAGAGAGGCTTGTTTGGAAACATTATGCTCAGCTCCTCACTGGAAACTATTGCCTGGGAGTAATGACAGAATTGCTGCCACTTGAAAGCTGATTTAGAAATGGAAGGGCTTACTTTATCTCAGACCCATGACTCATAGGGGAATCAATGAAATCTATTTCTCTTAACGTTTTCCAAAGAGACTTACTGATCAAAGTTGTTTCCTTCCCAGAGGTGTGTTCCTTCCAGCACAGGGATGAGGCATATCTCTGGGACACCCAGAGGACATTTATAGTCACTTCCCAAGTGGCTCTTGTTCTCTGGATTAAAAACGGAAATTATCTTTCAGCTGTCAATGTAACATCTTCCAGCAGCATGAAATTCTGTCAAACAGAAATTGAAGATGAATAAAACGAAGATACACACTCAGGATTATTCCTATTGTGAAGCAGCAGTGCTCTGCACTGACGATTCTACACCCTAATAGTAGATTTAGGGAAATAGAGACATACTGGTTCTCTGAACGCCCCTGTACACTTTGCCACGGGAAGTAGCGGTGATTGAATAGGACTGACAAACACTGTGAGCATATGCAATGAGCCAACTATTCACCACTCCAGGGCAGGATTACAAATGATTTGTGTGCATTTGGAAGGGGGGGGGTAATCGGTTATCATAATTCCATTTGTAATTTATGTTTGCATGAAAATGCAGTTTTTAACCATTGCTAGGATTTGAGGAGTGAGTACAACCTGTTTTCATTTTGTCAAACTCCAGGGAATTTCTGCATGCCAGTTCGGTAATAATGCATATCTACATGATTGGATAGCTGGTTTCGAAGAATAAATAACTACTCTTTATAGGAACAATATTTACAGAACACGTCTGGTGCGTGCAAAGCTGTTCATTACCCATCAGGCTGCATTCTAAATAGACACATATCCAAATTCAGGACAAAGGAAAGGAAGGCAAATGAATAGGGAGGACAGAAATGCACTCCACTTTAGATAGTCTACAACATCTGCAAGACAGGTTTTTAGAGAGTATTAGAGAGGGCGATTGTATGGAGGTCCAGCCAGAGGAACTGAATGTGAAAATTTCGTATGCTTTGAGTAGCAAGGAGGTGGCTACAAAGATGAGAGGGAGAGAAGACATGGAGACGAGACAGAAACTCCATCAACTAGAGAGATGTGAGGATGTGTGGATGAAAATGGGAAGTGTGGGATAACATGGAAGGTTCCAGAATTTGGGAACAAATTCCAAATAATCGTGATTATAAGGGCAGCAGAACTTAAGCTTATGTAAGCAACACTCTTAACTTTTTTTGAGCTTGTGCTCCAGCGCATGTTTGTGGAAAAAAGAGATATAATTTTACCAGATTTGAAAAGAGGTCAATGTAGGGGCATTCCTGGCTGGCTCAGTTGGTACAGCATGTGACTCTTGATCTCGGGGTCATGAGTTCAATCCCCAAATTGGGTGTAGAGATTAAAAAAAAAAACAAAAAACTATGCATAAAAGCTCAAAAACTACTGATATATTAAGAGATTTAAGGAGTTAAAATTCCCCTCTGTGGAATGTAGGGGAGATGATATCATAGTCCCAGCATTTAAACTCAGTGTTTCTCAAGTGCTTTTGACCATGGCCAATGGGAAGAAAAAAAATATTGTATCTTGAGACCCTGCACAGTCTCTTTTTTTCTCTCTTTCAACTGGAAAAAAAAAAAAAGTTTCACGATGTAGTTTTTCTCCTTCCTGTGAGATGCACTCTGATATTTTCTATTCTATTCTACTCTATTCTATTCTAGGCATTTCTATTTTATTT
>CM052900.1:24945287-24996605 GCA_028534135.1 Potos flavus | reverse complement strand
GTACACTTACCATGGTAAGAAAAATACAATTAAATGGTTAAAAAATCAAAAGAAGAAGTGAAACCTAAAGATGTGGCTGAATTGCTACAATCTCGTGATAAAACTAATGGATGAGGAGATGTTTCTTACAGATGAGCGAGGAAGTGGTTTCCTGAGACAGAATCTACTCCTGGTGAAGATGCTGTGAAGATTGTTGCAATGACAAGGATTTCAAATATTATATAAACTTAGTTGATAAAGCAGCAGTAGACTTTGAGAGGATTGACTCCAATTTTGAAAGGTGTACTGTGGATAAAATACTATCAAAACATCACATGCTACAGAAAAAATATTCATGGAAAGATGAGTCAATTAATGAGGTAAACTACACTCTTGTCTTATTTTAAGAAATTACCATAGCCACTCCAGCTTTCAGCAACCATCACCATCAGTCAGCAGCCATCAACATCGAGGCAAGACCCTCCACCAGCAAAAAGATTATGACTAACTGAAAGTGCAAACGATGGTTAGCATTTTTTAGCAATAAAATATTTTTAAATTAAGAAATGTACATCGTCGTTTTAGACATAATGCTATTTTACACTTAATAGACTACAGTATAGTGTAAACCAAAGTTTTATATGCACTGGGAAACCAAACAATTCATTCGACTGGCTTTATTGTGATATTGCTTTATCATGGTGGTCTGGAACTGAACCTGCAAGATCTCTGAGGTATGCTTGTATAGGTCAAGGCCAGCTTGAAAGAAGGCACAGTCAGCCAAGCTAAAAACCCTTCTGAAGATGGCATTAAGTGCCTTGGAACAATTCAATTAGCTAATCACAGATGGTTACCAGATATGCAGTCTAAACTTTCATTTCACTAACAAATGTCACAGCTAAGAAAATCTGAACTCTGGGAAATTGGGGGCGATTGCATGGGAAGGATAACTTCTGTTCTTGTGGTGACTTCACTGGCAGCAGATAAAGTGCAGTGTCACATGGAGGAATCTTTGTAGGAATTAGTTGTCCAAGGATGAGTGATCGGCACTATCTGAAAAGTGAGACTCGGGTTGCTCATCATCCTGGGGTTTCTTGTGTAGTGGGCACCCTGAACTTGAGGCAAGACTTGGGCACTAACAATAATACAACAAGTAAATTCAACTGAAGTTTATCATCAACTTAATACATTCCATAAATATATCATACAGATCTAGCTTCCTAGTTCTTTTCTCTTATTAGAGAGTACAACCTGATTTTGTTTGTTCATCCTCAGGAGGATCACTATAGGGATTGATACGAGTGTTACAATTGATACAAATTGATATGTGTCAGTGGTTATAACTATTTTTGCCTAACAGTATCATTTGAAAAACTGATAAAGGTTTCTTCAGAGAAGTGGACATATTATTGTTAATCACATACAGACAATCACTTAAGCTTTTGCAGGCAATTTGAGGTTTCAGAAACCCTGAAATCTATCCATAGACCACTAAACCATAAACCTAGGTTGTGGGACATGTTGGTGTACTTAATTTGTTATGAAAATCCAGCTTTTCTACTATTTTAACTGCCTAAGAACCACTCTAGAAGCTCTCATTTGGGGTCTTGTGGGAGAAGAGGGAATAGTATTTATAAATGTTCTCTGTAGTTGACATTACATCCCGCTGGCCTATATCCTTTGCTTTGCACAGTTAAAGGGATACATGTCAGACTTGGTCCAATTTCCAAGAAAACCCTCTATGTATATTTCTGGTTTTTTTTAAACAAAAGTCCAAATTAATTTTTTTGACACAAAACGTTTCTTTAACTAATCCCAATCATTTTTTTTTAATCAGCCCTAAGAAGTACTTGATAGGAGAATTAATGCATGGATGGGTAAATAAATGATTTAGAGATCTCTGTAATGAAGGGTAAAGGAAATGACTTAATTATCTAGTGAATCATGCCCAAGAATCCCCAAGAGGTTTGGACGAAGTCTCCAAAATTTTTTTCCAGACGGAAGCAGAAGATAAATTCTAACTGCATGGGGAACCTTAGGCCTGATGGTTCCAAGACAAAAACAACCATCAGATGTGAACATACATAACTACCCACAACTTCTGGTAGGAGCAGAAAACACATTCAGTGTATCATCTGATCCCATATTACAGAAGAGGTATTTGGTTTGATTAACAACTGACAAAGGATAACAGCTCTATTTATTTTGGATCCCAGAGGCAATGGATTTCCTTCCCTCCAACCCCAATACTGGAATGTTTTGATATTGCAGATATCACCAGATATGGTGCAGATAGCACCAGCATGAAGTGTGATACCCATTGTTCTGTATCAATTATCAACATGCTCAGTATAAACTCTGCATGAACCCTAGAAGCTAAATTACCAGATTCAGTTAAACCCAGTAAGTACTAAAATTCCATTTAGGCTTTTGTATACAACTTTACAGCAAGGCAATAGGAGAGAGAAATATGTCCCACTCCCTTCTTTACTGCCTAGACCTGTTAATATTCAGGTCAGGAAGGATAAAGCCCCACCATTCAAAGTTTTATGTATCTATATCTATATCATCTATAAACACACACAAATATATGCATATACATATATATACACACACATATATAAACACATATACGTATATATACATATACGTGTATACAGATGTACATATACATATAGATAACATTTATATAAAGGTATATATAATTTAAAATATCAGATAACTTCTGCTTTTTCATAGTGCATAGCCAGTAGCATCGAGAGCTTGACCAAAAGCCTACTTACATATTAAAAATTCCTGACCTTTAAAGATTATGTCTACTGTAACAGAAATTTTAAAAAGGTAGAATGTTTTTTATTGTCCCCTATTATTGGAAATGATAAAATAAATGAGAGTTTCAAAGAAATTCATAATCACTTGCCACTTAATTATGACTATTTTAGCTGAAGTACAAATCGATATCAAGAATCAAGAGTGCCTAGCAATAATGGCTCAGCTCTTCTCAAAGTGAGACACAGAGCTGAATGGCGTTACAATGCACTAAATCAAGTTCAGTTAAAGAAATATAAATGTCTCAGAATTTTTTAATTAGACAAAAAGATCGTAAGGAAATGTTTTCTTCCATTCAGCATTTTCATAAGGTAGGAAAACAAAAACTTTGCCCAGGGACATTTTTAAACACAATTTAGTGTCCTTCAAAAGATGAACTGCTGAGCTTGGAGGTGACAAGGAACAGCAGAGTTGAAGCCCATTTTGAAGGTGTTCCCAACTGTTGGCTTCAGGAGAGATGTGATGTAGTCTCTGATAAGAATAAGAGATTTGGCTCATGACCTGAAAATGACTGTTGTGAGATGGAGTATCCTCAAAACAACAGAAACTTTCAACTTTCTTCATATTCTGCAAGGGGTGGGCTTGGTGAAGTTAATACCTATTACCCGCAGTTACTAAGAAATAATCTAAAACAAAAGCCTTCTTCTAGGGGATTACCTACTTTTTAAGTCGACCATACAAATTCGAGTCAGGCTTCCGAGACACAACCAATATTGACAAACACCCATTTAAAGGAATGAATCATGGAAATATTCCCTTCAACAGCAACACTTAAGAGAGAAAGAAAATGACTCAGTGGGTGGCCTTTTAGAGGCTCAGTCTTTCCCTGTTCTGTGCCAACTGTCACAGAGGTTTCTTGTTTCTTTAATAAATAGTATTAAGGAGGGAACGTGCTGTGAT
Source organism: Potos flavus (assembly GCA_028534135.1). NCBI lineage: Eukaryota > Metazoa > Chordata > Mammalia > Carnivora > Procyonidae > Potos > Potos flavus. The sequence goes on along the minus strand of CM052900.1, from coordinate 24,992,897 downwards.
GAGCACTGGGTGTTGTATGTAACTACACAGTGGCTAACTGAACATAATAAAAAATTAATTAAAAAAATAAATGGTCTTCAAATCACTATTTAAAATAGGGAATGTCCTCCTGGAAATATGCTCATCAAAATTTAGCACGACAAGATTGTAAGACAGTTTGCTCCACAAAAATATCTTCAGAGGATTTCAAAAATTGTCTGCTAAAACCTAAAAATAGCAAGTTGAAAAGTTCTACCTTACATTTTATATATTGACATATTAATGGGAATTATTCTGTTAAATTACTGTTACTGACAGAGTGACTATATTTTTATCCCATTCATCTAATGGATTTATGCACATTGGAATAACACCTTCTTTGATTAGATTTATTAAGCACAATTTGCATTTTAAAATACAAGTTCCAGGCATAAGATAGCCATGGTCCTAACAGATAACTGGCAAAGACTCTTGAAGAGTATGTCTCCATTATGTGGATAAGTAGTATTTCTTCTTTTTAATAAATTGTAGAGTTTCCTGAATTGATAATATGACTATTTAATACTATAAATATAATATGACTATTTATGATTATAAAGCTTTCAAGTTACTCAACCTTTTTTTGATCGGTATTCTCATCCATAAAAACAGGTTTGGTGCTAAATGGTATCTAAAATTTCTCTCAGCTAGGCTGGCCAGAAAATTTGTCTTCTGAACTAGGACACTTTTGACACTAAAGAGGGTGCCATTAATAATTACCCTGGGAAAACAGTCACCAACTAGGACTGTCCCAGGCAAAGTAGTACATATATTCATCTGACCTTTAGCCTACCCATCAGTAGTTATTTTCAGCTATAGAAAAGGCCTTGAACTGCTTTGTGTCTATTAAAGGTCATTAATATTAGCAAATAAATATTTTTATGCACAAACTGTTTGCTGCTAAAGGGATTAAAAGTAAGTTTTTTCTTCTTCCAAGCTTAATTATTCTTTGAAATGTTGTTTGCAATCTCAATTTGTTCAGTGAGTCTACTTTTGCAATGATAAGGGAGGAAAAATATCAAGGAAGTTTCTTATAAATTCTAAATTTCAAATGAATATGATCAAAATTCCATAGAAGGGATGCCTTACTTTCAAAGGACACATTAAATAAATGGACTTCAAAGTTTCCTGAATCAAGGCCGCAGGATTTTATTCAGTGTCTTTTGGTTCTTCATTCCTGGACTATTATTAACAATCACAAAGTCAGCCAATTAGTCAGCATTTGCTGTGATGTATATCTATTTATTGCTGTGTTTTGGACTGACTTTTCAGCTAAGTGTTGTATATTTATTGTATAATTGTTGATCGCATAGACACTGGAAGGTTAGGAAATTTCATCTATACGTATTGCAAAAATATGAATTATCAACCCTCCTTTATTTTTGTTTGCATACTTTTCTTTGTATATTTCTATATCAATCGACTATCATTGTATAAAAAACTATCCCAAAATTTAATGACTTAGAGAAGAGGTCAGCAAAGTTTTTCTGTATAAAATCAACGAGTAAATATGTTTGACTTGGAGGACCTAAAGAAATCAGAGATAATATGCAGATACTTAAGTAATGAGAGAAAAAACATGTTCCCACAAAAATTTTATTGACAAAATCCAACATGTAATAATAATGGCTGAATACATCTTTTTTGAATACAGATTTATCATTAAAAGAATGGAATTTTTCTTTTGGTTTATCAAGGTATAGAGTTCTTGTTCCCTCGTCAGAGTAAAAAACATGGCCTCATTCCCCTGCAAAGGTTTTGCTTGCTTCTCAGAAACATAATGTCCTTCTTGGGAAATCACCAGAATGTGTTGCCTCCATCTGTCTATCTCCCCTTTGGCACTCATATACTGCGCTCAAACTGTTGGATAATTTTTCAAATGGGTTAAAAGCACAGAGATAGGATTTCTTGGGTTTGAATTCTAGACATAATAACTGATCAGTTGTGAAATCTTTAACTATTCATTTAACCTATGTAGAAACAGCTGTTTCCTCATTATAAAGTGAGTAGTTGTATTAGATTCACAGAATTGCTGTAAAGATGGAATGAATTTGTAAATGCGAAGATTTAGAACAGAGTGTGACATACTACATAGCACTCAATATAAATGCTCTCCCTTGGTTTTTTCCCCAACCTTTTAAAGATATAAACTCATGCCTAGCTTGCTCACCATGCAAAAGCAGTCTGCAAGTCAGAGTTGACCTGGAACACATAGTTTGCCAAACCCTGACATAAAGCTGCAATGATAGAGTATTGCTCATAATACTGTGGATTGGCTGGGTGCTTTCCACACTCTTTTTTCCAAGGCTCACACATGCTTCTACATTCAGTTTGTGGGGCCTCTATACTGGAAGGTCTAAGAAGATCCATCTTACAAATTCAAAACAATCCTAGTTCTCCTCCACTGGTCCTTCCATCCAGCATTACGGTAGACCATCAATAATAGTTTCAAAGTAGTCTTCCAAGAAGAGGAAGGTGGAAGCTGCAAGATGTCTTGAGACCTAAGCTTCCCAACTAGTACAATATCACTTCTGCCAAGGTCACAAAGCTAGCTCAGATTCTGGGCATGGGAATATCTACTCCATCTCTTGATGCTACAAAATATCGTGGCCTTATTTTTTCAAATTACTACTAACTTCCTCCCATACCAAGACAATCCAAACCCAAGAAACCATAGCAACCCAAGAAACTACAGACTATGTCTTAACATCAGGAGAAGCTACTCTTTGTACCTTGGCACAAAGTTGAATCTATTGTAATACTTGGCCAATCTGCTTTGTATCATAGTTATTTATGTACAAGTTAAGTCTTTGGGTTGCCATGGTTTCTTGGGTTTGTGATGTTTTTTAGGATAGGCACCATATGTCCTTCAAATGAAGTCATAGGTATAAAATCATTTTGGAAACTCCAAAACTTTCTAGAAATGCAAGATATTTTTGTGGTAGCTATTGCCATTAGTCTTTCTATTACTAGCATTTGACATAATGCTTCTTCTTGGCTAAGGCAAACAATCATTTGCTTCTTTAAATATTAGAGTTTACATGTTCTAATAAGTAATTCTTTTCTGAACACCTATTTTGTTTTTAAGTTATTTAAAAGTGGGGGGCAAGGGAAAAAGAATGAATTTTGGCTCATTAAATATCTATTGAGGGACACCTAGGTGGCTCAGTTGGTTAAGCAACTGCCTTCGGCTGAGGTCATGATCTTGGAGTCCCGGGATCGAGTCCCACATTGGGCTCCCTACTCAGTGGGGAGTCCGCTTCTCCCTCTGACCCTCTCCCCTCTCATGCTCTCTCTCTCTCAAGTAAATAAATAAAATCTTAAAAAAATAAAAAATAAGAAAAAAATTAATAGATATCTATTGAAAAATATTTCTTGAGAACCTACATGACAGGTGCTTAGCTAGTGTGCAAACTATTTTGAGAGTGTCTCTTGGAAGAGAGACCACAGGCATAGAGGTAATAGATAAAACCGTAAACCAATATTCAGTATACCAAAATTAGGCAGCAATAGCGATTTGATAACTCCTCCTTGCCTCCACTGTCCTGTTAAATTTATTTCTCAAAAAATTCCGATTCTCTTCTTCTTAACTGCCACTACCTTAGTTCATACTTCCTTCCCTGGTTATTGCGATAACACCCCAACTTCTTTACCATAGCCATTCAATGAGCCCCCTTAAACTCTCCAACTCATTCTCCTTTATTCTGTAATCTTAATTACTTTTAAGATGGATATCTGGTCAAGATAGTTCTACTTAAACCTTTCAATGCTGCCTTTTATTTTTTAGGATAAAGATAAACTCTCCCAAACTAACTTCTCTCATTCCCCTTCTCCTTTGCATTGTGCCACCTAGTAATATTAACATCTTTTGATTTATCTAAGTCATTGCTATTCCCTTTGAATGAAACTCATTCTTTGGATTTCAGCTTCAATGTCACTTTCTTCCGAGAAGTCTTTAATCTACTCAACCAAAGGGGAACTCCTGCTATCCTATGTCCTTGCAGGTTTCATATTCTAAGCTGCTCAGGAAGCTTTCCCACAAAGACTTCAATCTTTCTTTCTTGATTGCCATCAAGGTTGGCTTCTTGGATGTGCAAACTGTGCAGTAACACAGAACCGTACACTTAGAAGGATCCTGAGTTTGGTTTAATGCTGTGCTATCACTGTACTGAAATTACTAATCATGTTCAAACAAAAAACCCCACATTTTCATTTTGTGTTGGGCCCTGCAAATTATGTAGCTGATTCTGATTGCTTTAAACATTATAAACATATGCAGGTTGAATGAACAATTGAATGAAACTACCCGTTTCCCACTTCATTTTCTTCCTCTGGAAATATAAAATGCTGTGGTATTAATTTATTTAGTCATTGATTAAATATTTTTTGATTACCAATATATTGCAGATCCTGAAAATATAAAAATGTTGCATCATGAACTACTACTCTGTGTGTTTTCTGTGGTTTTTCACGCTTTTTTTATATTGACTTTCTGGTCTCCCAAAGGCCATTTCTCTCTTTCTAGCCTACGTAATGGTGAAGCAAAATTCAAAGTGTTACCCTAAGTGAGTGATAGATTAAATGCAAATTTATAGAGGTAACCTCTTCCTCTCGAAAACTGAATAAAACTATAGCTGGGCAAAAGGGTGAAGAAAAAAGATATTTCTTTAATTAGAGAAAAACAAAACAAAACAATGAGGGGAATGGAGACCTAAAATCAGGAAGAGAATAAAGGGTCCTCCATCAGAGGGATCATGGAGAGACTGGAAGGGATCCAGTGCCAAATTGTCCTCAACTAGATACCCCATCCAACCTACTACTCATGAACAACAGGATTCCAAGGTGGAGGTGGATAAGTAGACACAGAATACTTTGTGTGGATAGGAGCCTTAAGGGATAACCATACTTCTAGACAACATAGAACAGAAGAAAACAATCTGGAAAATTTCCTATGGCCTAGAAAAATAGGTGTTATGGCCTTTTCGTGTCTCCCTAAAATTCATATGTTGAAATTCTACTCCCTCCCATTGTGATGATATTAGAAGATGGGGCCTTTTGGAGGTGATTAGGTGAATTATCTTAGCCCATTCTAAAATTTTATCCACGACTATTTAGTTGAAAATCAAAGCTAATAGTAAAAAGTCATAGTCAAACAAAAGGTATGTTTTATGGTACATTCCACTGTGCTCTTCTTTTTTTTGTACAGGGGCTCAGGGGTGGAAAAATCAAGACGTTTAAATAGATATTTAATAAATGACTTATTCCTGTATAAGACATATAGCTCTGGTGACTAAAACACAGGGAAAAGGATCAAATTATATCTCGCTGAGTAAAAATTGATCTTAAAAGATTTGCTTTACTCTCATTAAGAAGATTAACATAACAACTTCTGTATCCCAGGGAATCAAAGTGGATTTAGACTTTGCATCTGGCAGGTGGTCTATAGAAAAATGCTTGAACATGTTTGACTGGAGTTCTGCTGAAGTGGAGCTATAGAGCCTGTCATAAAAAATCCCCATTTACCATAAGATTGGAAGTCATTAGGTCTAAAGGAAGCAAAATGAAGTATGCACAAAATAGGAAAAATTTGGTTTTGAAAATTTTTTTTCTGATAATACAAAGTATGGTACTTATACCTTTTTCTAGATTTCGATATAAGACTTGATTCTTTCCGAATATTCGTAAGGTTGTCATTAATGTTTATTCCCCATTTTCATATATTTTTTTCTCAGCCTTTTAAAATTTTCTACTCCTAATTCTAAATTCTCTTTTCCTCTATTTCAGTTCCACACATACCCCTCTGAGCCTCAATTTCCTTATCTGCAATTCTGTAATATTGAAGACATCTGTAGTATTTTTGTAAAGAGATTTTATAAGATACTCTGTATAAACCATGTTGTTTAGTATATGGTTAAGAATTCATTAAATTTTAACTAGTACTAGTACAATTATGATCAAGTTTATATGTAATATCCCTAGAACCTATAGCATATATAATATTTTATTTAGAAATACGTTTGGCCTTAGTTCTCTCTTATAGCAGAGTGCTTTAGGCTTGACCCCTATGACATCTACATTTAGGCACTGTGGCAGACATATTTAGTATTCATATATTCTCCATGTGCTCCTCAACATTTTCCACTGAAATAAATTTTGATTTAACGATGGCACCATATAGGCTATGGTTTATTGCAAATTTAGACAGTGAGAAAGGGTGTGAAGAGAAGCAGCCAAGCTCCAAGTTAGATCAAGATAGAAAATTCTAAATAACTTAGAGAAGGCAGGCAGACTTCCACAGCTCAAATACAAGCCATGATGTGCTAGGTAAAGTAGAACCATCTTCATTTATTCTTACCTTCAAAATAGTTAATATTTACTTCTTCATAAATGTTAACAGTTTCCATGTGATTTCTCATTAAATTCTAATGATAGCCATGAGGATTAGATTGATCTCATTTTCCTCATTTTATGGAGAAGTAGATTGAGTTTTTTAAGCAATTAAATGACATTCCCACGTTTGGTATAGCCAAGTGGTTGGGCTTTGGAGTCCAGTAAACAGGTGGGACGTGTGAAATTTGGGGCTTAGTTTTTAGATTTCAAGGGGCCATTTCATGGTTTGAATGGAATAATTTATCTTAAACAGTAAATATTAGCTATTGTTGTCACAAAATTAGTAAGTGATAGAATAGGCTTTAAACCTTGGCTTCTCAGACTACAAAATCTATTCTGAACCATTGAAAACAACTTCCCATTTTAATCTATAATGTGGTACTCCATTATCCAAATTATTTACTTTAACCAGAATTCTAGGACAGCATGCCCAGTAAATCTTAGAAAACTTGACATTGTCAGTTCTTCTTGTCAAGTTCTTGACATTGTCTTTCTTCCTTTTCTCCATTCAATAAGAAAAATATGATAATTGTTGATTCATTTGGTAAACATGTATTGAGGATCTATTCTGTGCTAGGCAATAGACTAAATGCCAGGACCACCAAGAAGAGCTCACAGTCTAGAAAATAAGTTAGATATACACTAGCAAATGTCAGTCAGCATGATTAGCATTATTTTTAAAAATTATTATAAACACTTTATGGAAACTCTGTAGATCCTTTTTAACAGCTAAACCAAATCTCAAAAGACTGGAGCTAAAGACAAAGAAAATTGTCAGAAAAGGGAAATATAAATGATCAATAAAAGTCATTGGAAACTAGAGTAGACTGTACTTTTATTTACTAATACCTTGTTCCCCTGCCAGAAACAGCCCTTATATTAGGTTGGGCCGCGTGGCTTGCTTAAGTCAAGAAAATGTGAACATAAATGGCATTGCTTCTTGGTAGAAGCTTTAAAATCCTTCCCAAGCTTCACCATATTCTCTTTCCCTTTGTCAGTAAATGACCAAATAGTAAATATTTTAGAGTTTGCAGACAACATATAGTCTCTGCAGCATATTCTTTTTTTTTTTTTTTTTTAACCCTAACCACTTAAAATTTTTGAAAAAGCATTCTTAACTGATTGGCCATACAAAAACAGATGGCAAGTCAGGTTTGGCTCATAAATTTTCCAACCTTTGTTCTGGATAATGGGTTCTGGGAGTGTGAAGAATAATGACATGGGACAGAGAACCCAGGTGACCCATGATAGACATGTAGTATGATGACAAAACTTTCTTGCAATGAGCCACTGAGATTTCAGTGTTTTTTGTTATTGTAGCATAACCTAGTCTATCCCAACAGACAAGAAATCCTAAAACATTCTACCTGGAGAAATTTAGATTTTGGTAAAATGTTACATTTGAAATTATATAGGATAAGACATATAAGATATTGCATCCTTCAAGAAAAAAAGACATCAGAATTTTAAACAGAGAATACAGATTGGGCAAAGGTTTGGATTCTTGAATGTGTATGGGTAAGGACAGGAGGAGGGACAGGTGGACAGGAATGGCCAGGTGGGAATACTAACTAAGAGGACAGCATTATTGGATTATTATCTGGGATGGTAGAGCAGGATGTACTTTAGAGAAGCCTACCTGCTTAGAACATTACTTATATTTATTTGTAGAAGTTTTTCCAATCATTGAGGAAAGTCATAACAGAGAATAAGCAATGTTGTAATGTAGAGAGATAAAGATATCCAAGTCCATTGTATAGAAGCTAAATATTCTTCTGAGTCCTTCAGGACTATTTTTATGATTTGAGCAGTCCTTTCTAAAGGAACTAAAGATTTTATGGAGGTTTTGTGACAGCTGAATCTCTTCAATATTTCCATCCTCAATAACCAAGAGTGAGGCTAGAATCACATTAGTAGTAATTTAAATGAGGTTTTGGCTTACTAGCTGGTGTCAAAAACTCAGGTGAAGCAGAACATATACATTGCCTTATAAATATAATAGGAATAGGAATTTAGCACAGGAATTTTAATCCTTTAGCCTAATCAGTGGAGAAAATATCTTTTTCTAGTATATACTTATTAAAGTATAATTTCCCAGCCTAAATATTGAAATATGGGGTGATAGTGATGAAAATACAACTAACATCAAAGTTGATCACCTTACTATCAATCAAAAAACTAATAGTTGATAGACCCTTATACTTTATAGATAAACTAATGTGGGTAATTTGCATTTTAACTCTCCTGTTCCATCCAAGTTATATTTTTAAAAAATTATTCCAAATGAATATTTTGATTATATGTAGGGATTTTTTGATTACTCAAATTAATAACTCTCACTCTTTTAACTAATGTATACACTTCTAAATGTAAAATTTCAGCATTTGACATCTTGCATCTTTAGTTTTTGACTAAAACAGAGTATCTCTTTGGAGATTGACATAAAGATTGGCAAAATATAACTACTTATACACCCCAGTTACTCTGAATATTAACAGTGTATTTTCATTAACCCATTTATGAAGATTTCAGGGTAAATGTTAGTGTTTTGACAAATTGAGAAGTCGACCCAGTAAATGGAAACTCACAAACGCTTCATTCTATATAATGTGACATTTCAAATTGTTCAAACTGAAAAAGATGGAAGATGGAATAAAGAGGAGATATTTCTCTGGGAGAAGAGTGAGTTAGGAACCTTACAATTATGATATGAAGACTCTCTAGTGATTGAATTTTTTTCTAATTTTAACTGGGAACCAATAAGATAATTTTCAAAAAATTTTAGCTGACAGGCTGCAAAAATCTTTCTGCTAGGTGTCTAAAATGAGCTCAGCACAGAGACAAATGAGGCAAATCCCAAAGCTTAAAGGTGGAGTATAGAGTCAGCCATTTAAAAGGAAACACAAATTCCACTGAGGTGAGCACAATGATAAAGTGCATAACAAGGCACACGTGGCAACCTAGGGAATTCTAGAAGGGCAGGGATTCAAGAAACATTCTTGACATAGGAGCAAGATGTCTAAATAGAGTTTTAAGTGATATATAATAGGCAAGGAGATAAAGGGAGAAGCAAGCAGCTTGGGCTTCTCAAACAAAGGAAAATTGTTGTGAGAAGTTCTTTTCTAGGATTACCCTTTTCTTATATACAAAGTTATTTGGAGGCTCCATGCACATATTGCAGGAAATGTATATTGTAAGTATACATTACAGTGTAGTGTACTGCATATACTATACTGTAGTATAGTGTCCAGTAGAGAGAAGGGGAAGAATATGGAGAACCAACTTGTTGGAAGAAAAGAGCCTTGACTTCTTCCCTGCATCAATCTGAAATATGGGTTCCAGAGAAAGTTTCAGCCCAAAAATTTACACTTTCTATTTTGACATCAAACTGTATCAAAGTTTAGCTATACAAATAATTTTGATATATGTAAAATAAGAGGAACAATACAATAATATAGATTTTTTTATCATTAACATAGACTATTAAATGAGAGTGAACTATTCCATTTCTTAGTTTATGTTGATGGAAAGCAATAGATTCTTAAGAGAAAACAAAAGTTTAGGGGTGCCTGGGTGGCTCAATCAGTTAAGTGTCTGACTCCTGATTTCAGCTCAGTCACAATCTAAGGTCATGAGATCTCTCCCCTATCGCTCCCAGCATGAAGACTGCTTGAGATTATCTCTCTCCCTCTCCCCCCTTGGTGTACCCCTCCCTTCATCCAGCTCATACTCATTCTCTTTCTCTCTCTCTAAAAAAAAAGAGGAGAGAGAGAGAAAACATACTTACTCCTTTTACTTGGCACCTCAAAATGGCTAATATATATTAAGTAGTCACCTGAGTAGTCCATGAGAAATGGAGTAAAATATACAAGACCTAAGTAATTAATAAGTGGGTGATCTATAGTGAATTAGCCTCTATGAAAAGGGACAACACACACCTTATCTGTTTCACAGAATTATGATATCTTGGGAGAGGATATTTGGAACTACAAAACATCAACGAATGTCAACTATTTTCATTCTTGAAATGAATTTATTGTCTTTTAAAGATTTTACTGTCTTTGTCTTTAAATGATTTTACTGAACCATTTTTCATTGGTTTATCTATCTCCTTTTCTTCAACTTCTGTAGTATATAATTTATAATTTAATTATATAATTCACTGTCTTGTTTTTATGCTTCTTGGCCTTGTCTCTCCAAACTGGATACAGACTGATTACCATACTTTTTTTTTTCTGTCCTCAATTCACCTAATATGGAACTGAGCCCATTTCTTATAGTTTCCCTCCTTTAGTTAATTTCTGTCCATATGTCCAAAAAGAGTCGTGAGTCTCTGTCTCCCGCTCATGGTGAATTGAATTGAGTCGGGTTATTTTTCAGAGCATTTGTTTCCCAGGTTGCAAAGGCAAAGAGACCCTGGCATTGGATCCACGTTCCAAGTAACCAACTAGGTGTGAAGGTTAGTGACACTTGCAGAGACCCAACTGTTCAACAAGAATGAAGACAAAAGGGTCAGCCAAGACAGCAGGAAGACTGGGAATTAATTAGCTTATTAGTAACATATACTTATTGAGTGCTGTGGGAAACCCAAACCCATGGCAGTCATGTGATTTAGTCATGAATCTTACCTTTTCGGATAAAGCAAGAACATTCTCTTCGCTCATAATTATCTTGCACAACACATTGCTAGTTTGTTTTGTTAATTTTTTCTCATGCATTATTCTATCCAAGGGAAACCCATGTTTAAAGATTTAGAAGATTGTCACTCACATCTTTCCCCCAATTCAAGCCAGATGTAAACTTTCCCCTGGGAGTAGACAGAAAGGAATTCCCTTCTCAGGATCACATTTGGTTTATAGAGATGTGAGTAGATGCTTCTCCCAGAGCACAGAAGCCAAACTGGAAGATTCATTCAGCAGGATGTGTCCTTTGTCTGCCCTGGAAATAAAATATGTTCATAAGATGAAATGGTTTATCTTGATCCAAAACTTCTTGATTTGCAAGTGGGAAGGCTCAAAATTTCCTAAAGGATTCTGATATACAAGAATCCCAGTTTTTTCCTTAGGGTCATTGGTCTTGCATGCTAGCATTCCATTATTGAGACTCCAAGGCCCTTTGCCAGGAGAAATATTTTTCAAGTCGGAAACTCCATCAACTGAGTAATAAAGTTCTCTATTTCATTTTTGTTTCACGGAACAATAGGATGGGACTTTTCTCCTATGGATGTAAAATATAGAACTCTAAAAAAGGAAGGAAGACTAAACACTGGAACATATTTTATAGATAATTATACATTTCTGTGTTGTATAGACCATAATAGATGGCAGTCTTTCTTTTTTTAAAAATTATACATACATTCCCTACCTACTTTATTGAGAACTTAAGGTCACTTTATAAAGATCTTCAGTAAAATAGAAATAATATGAATCATTTATTATCAAAAATATTTAAAATACAAAAATAAAGAGTAATAAAGCTCATGAACATCTATACAAGTATTATAGCTGAATGGAAAACTAGGCGTTCAACTTCCTCATTCACAAAAGACAGAGGAGAGGAGACTCCTCACAGAGTTTCACTAAAAGAAATGATAAATAATGTACTTGCATAAGATGAGATTTTTTATACCAGAAAATAATACATTATTTTTAATTTTTTTAAAATTTTATTATCAATTAATCAATTAATTAACATGTAGTGTATTATTAGTTTCAGAAGTACAGTTCAGTGATTCATCAGTTGCATATAACACCCAATGCTCATTACATCAAGTGCCTTCCTTAATGCCCATCACCCAATTACCCCATTTCCCACCCAGCTCCCCTCCAGCAACCCTCAGTTTGTTTCTTACAGTTAAGATTCTCTTATGGTTGTTTCTTTTTTTTAAACAAATTCATAGGGTTATTAAGAAGATTAATAAGTTAATATAAATGAAATAGAATAGTGCCTGACACACAATATTTGCTATGTAAGTATTTATTAAGTAAAATACAGGAAACATAGAGATGTAATGGATATCTTCAGTAATGTTCCCCCAAAAAATATAACAGTAAGGATTGCATATGGAAAGCCTGTGTAGAGGCCCTTCACAGAAACTGAGACTGCAATAACAAATCCCAGCCTAGTGAAAGTATTAGTTGTAAGGTACTTTAAAAAATGCATTCCAAGTATATAGCTTTCTCATGCTCTGGCAAAACCCAATGATAAAAAATAGCCTCTCTGTCACATTAGATTTTAAACCAAGCTTCATGGTATCCCATTAAGATATAAAGTCCACCTTGAATCTGAAAAATTTCCTGTCTGTTCATCTGTTTTAGAAATCAATCTTCCAAAACCAATCAATTGATATGTCTTACAAACCAATTTCCATTATGAAGGAAGGAAGAAAGGAACAAGCAAAGGAAAGAAAGAAGGAAAAAGAAGAGAAGTTAGAATCAAATGTGAGAACATGTCCTTGATTGCTTACACAATATTATTTTCTCTCTTCTCACTTACTAATCAAACCTGAGAAATAACCAAATCCAATTCAGTTATAAACCTTGATTATCCAATCATAGTAATTCCATTTCACCTTACCATTTGTTGGTTAAGGGTCAAGCATGAACACAGCTCTGGCCTAAGAAATGTGAGGGGAAAGTCTGTTGTGGGATTCCAGAAAAAAGTTTCCTTTCTCTTAAAGACACACCAGAAAAATTCTCTCTTCACCCTCTTGGATCTTCTTTTGTCTGCATTTGACAAAGAACTGCTGCATTCACTTTTCAGTAGTGAGGGAAGCCAGCTTGAAGACAGAGCCAGGAGACTAGCTAGGTACATTCCAGGAGAAACACAGAAAGAACCCAGGTCCCTGCAGACATTGTTAAGTCATTAAATTCACTGCCCTGGCATCACACTAATTCTGAATTTGTTACCTGAGATAAGTCATCTCATTGTATAATCCTGGGGAATTGAATTTTCTTTTACTTGCAGACCAAAGCTTTGAAAGTTTAACCAATGGTTCTAACGTTTAAAAAATGAGAAATTATTGATCTCTTAACAATGTGCTTATCGGTTAATCCTCCACAAGTATTGACTTTTTGAGAAAAGTGTTGAAAAACACCCTAAACAGAATTAGCAAGAAGTTGGGATATGGGAACTATTTGAGAAAGACTAATTGATTACAGATATAAAAAGAAAGAAGATAAATCATAAGAAAAAAGATAACAACAACTGGAAGGCACTCTGAAAAGGAAACAAAAGCATTATATAATAGAGAAGTTGAAATACAGGCATTTTTAGTTGCTGAGAGCTCAGACTCCTCACAGAGTCTCACTGAAAGAATTGATAAATGATGTACTCGCGTAAGATGAGATTTTTTTATACCAGAAAATATGTTATTTTTAATTTTTTTAATTTTATCAATTAATCAATTAACATGTAGTGTATTATTAGTTTCAGAGGTACGGTTCAGTGATTCATCAGTTGCATATAACACCCAATGTTCATTACATCAAATGCCTTCCTTAATGCCCATCACCCAATTACCCCATCCCCCACCCAGCTCTCCTCTAGCAACCCTCAGTTTGTTTCTTACAGTTAAGATTCTCTTATGGTTTGTCTCCCTCTCTCATTTCATCTTATTTTATTTTTCGCTCCCTACCTCTATGATCCTCTGTTTTGTTTCTTAAATACCACATATGAGTGAAATCATATGATAATTTTCTTTCTCCAATTGATTTATTTCACTTAGCATAATGTAAGATGAGATTTCAACTGGAAAGGAAGGAGTAGGTTGCAAAAAGCAAAGGAAAACAAAGACATTGGTAAACATGTGGTCATTCTAGTAACAATTTGTGCAGGGTGCATGGAAGGAATCTATATTTAGGTGGAGTTTGTCTCAGACCTGTCAGAGGTGACTTTTTTAGAGCTTAGCCAAAATTTCTAATAAGATGACTTTATTTTGTACAGCTGTATAGCTGAGAGAGCCAGTCACATGCTCTCTATCTTAAATAAATATTCACTTAGCATGTAAAGAGACCGATTTCTTGACACAAAGCTGGAAATAGAATTTTTAGGTTGAATTCTTTATTTTCTTTGAGTCCACATATTTTGTAAATTATAGGACAATAAGTAACTTCTATACAGCCTGTGATAAACATTTTTTAATACTTTGTGAGCTTCACAAACATTATGGTTAAAGTTATATGCCTGAATGACAGAGACATTTTATACTTAAACTTTAGGATACTATGTAAAGTCATTCTGCCTTCTCGAATATAAGGAGAAAAACAATCACTGTCATAAAATTCATCAGATCATGTAGTTTTGAACTTAAACACACCCCATGCTCCAGCTGGATCTGTAATGGTATTCTTTGTATGTAGAACTCATGTGGTCAATGGAGTAAGATTTTTAACCTTCTCTTCCTTATCTTCCTACTTCTAACATTTAATCGAGGACTGTCAACAAGATAATTCATCCAACAAGGTTTCTCATAAAATTCTAAATTACACTTCTAAATTTACATAATTTGCATTTAAAATTATAATTTCCAATTTTCACAAGGCTCAGAACTTTCTATGAGAGCTCAAACTGTGCATTTCTAAAGTTCGATGTAAACTGGTATGGCTTTGAAGTGGAGAGAGACTTCAATAGTTTCTGTCCATGTTTCCAAGTTTACTGCTCTGAATTTTATGGTTTGGTTTCTGGAATAAATGAAGTTCTTTTTTTTTTTTTTTTCCTCTCCATATATTTTCTATTAGTTTCTCTATGTAAGAAACATTTTGATTTTTATATATTTATTTCACAGCTGATCTTATTAAATGCTTTTATTTCTAATATAATGTCAAGAGATTCTTTTGGGTTTTCAAACTGATTTTTTTTTTAAATCAAGAATTCTGGTATTCTGGCTTACTCTTTTTAAATATGTACCGTTCTAATTCCACATTCCTGCCTTTGGAGAAGTAGCATCCAGGTCACTGGTAATCACCAGTGACAGTGTTTTTGAAAGGGTACGGATTTGCATTTTAGCTCTGTAATTCCCTAGCTTTATCACTCCCAAGCTTGGAAAAATTACTTCCTCCTTCAAGCTTCAGTTTCCTCATGGGGAAATTGGGGATGATAATACCGTGGTGTCAGAAGCAAATGAAATAACACAAGTAAAAATTTGAGAGGGTATTTGACACATAGTAGATACTCAAAACACAGGTACTACTATTATTTTTACATAGGTAGAAGGTTCTTAATAATATATGTTAATAATATATGTTAATTTTGATAAAAGAAACTATTGTGTTATTTCAGATTCTAATGGGGAAATCTCTACTGTTTTGCCCTTATTTATGATATTAACAGTTTGAGATAATCTCAGGACGTCAGAATAGGAACTGAAACATAAGGTTGTTTGTGACAAGCTTATAATAGAAGTTACCAATGTAATTCTATATTCCTTCATTACTGCATAACAGGTAAGGAAGTAGAGGTTAGTTATATCTTTAAATTTATTGTTCGCACGATGGGAAAGTATTGAATCTGGGTTAAATTCAATATAAAATTCTTCAGGATTAAACGAAGGGAATAAAAACCATTATAAATATTTTAAAGTCAGCTTTATTGAGGTATAATTTACATATAATAAAATTGCTGCTTTTAGATTTATGTTTGACAAAGTTTGGCAGATATATATGCCTTATAGTCACCACTATCATAAAAATATAGACTTGTGGGGGCATCTGGGTGGCTCGGTTGTTGGGCATCTGCCTTCGGCTCAGGTCATGATCCAAGGGTCCTGGGATAGGCCCTGCATCAGGCTTCCTGCTTGGTGGGGAGCCTGCTTCTCCCTCTCCCACTCCCCCTGCTTGTGCTCCCTCTCCCACTGTGTCTCTCTCTGTCAAATAAATAAATAAATAAATAAATAAATAAATAAATAAATAAATAAAATAGAATTGTGGTGGGGCGCCTGGGTGGCTCAGGCAGTTAAGCGACCAACTGTTGATCTCAGCTCAGGTCTGAATCTTAGGGACTGTGTGTTCAAGCCCTGCATGGAGACTCTGAAAAATATATATGTAATTGTGGTATTCAATATAGAAGCCACTAGCCATGATGGCTATTGAATATTTCAAACATATCTAGTCTAAATTAATATGTGTTTTTTTTAATATGTGTTTTAAATGTAAAATACACACCAGATTTCAACAACCTGGTATGAGAATGTAAAATATCTTATTACTATTTTATATTAATTACATATTAAAACTAGAATATTTTAGGTTAACATTAGGTTAAATAAAATGTATGATTAAAACTAATTTCACTTGTTTCTTTTTACATTTCTAGGATGTGTATTAGAAACATAAAATCAGTGATGCATCTCATGTTATATTTCTATTGGATGGCACTGACACAGAGCATTTTTCTTGTGCCCT
The DNA here is from genome assembly GCA_028534135.1 of Potos flavus. Classification (NCBI taxonomy): domain Eukaryota; kingdom Metazoa; phylum Chordata; class Mammalia; order Carnivora; family Procyonidae; genus Potos; species Potos flavus. Next base: position 24,976,089 of record CM052900.1, on the reverse strand, counting down.
TTTCCTTTCAATTCCACCATTCCTTCAGTCCCAGTGTTTGATCTACTTTCTTTTTTATAAATTAATTTTCCCTGCTTTAGGCATTAATGTAAGTGGAATCATAAAATATGCAGTTTTGTGCCTGGTTTTTTTCACTCAGCACAATTTCTGTGAATGTCATTGGGACTATCAGTTCATTCATTTTTATTTCTGTGGAATATTACAGCATATTAATATATTATCCTTTTTCCTACTGATAGACATTCCAATTTTGGTCTATTATGATTAAATCTACTAACAACATTCATATGCAAGTGTTTGAGTGAACTTATACTTACATTTCTTTTGGAAAGATACCTAGGATTAGAATCACAGGGTCATATGTTAAGTGAATGTGTCATTTACAAAACACTACCAAAATATTCAAAATTGGTTGTATATTATTTTATATCTTCATGAGCCATGAAGGGAATTCCAATTGCTGCACATTCTACCAACAATCACTATTGTCAGTCTTTTAGCTATTTAATGAGTATATGTACACCTTTTTATGTTTCCTTTCTTTGTATGTCTATTTTTTAAATGGATTTTTTTAAAGATTCTATTTTTAAGTAATCTCTACACCCAACATGGGGTTTGAATTTACAACCCCAAGATCAAGAGTTGCATGCTCCACTGACTGAGCCAGCCAGGCATTTTGTATTTTTTTAATTATTATTACTGGGTTCTTTATATATTCTGGACACAAATCCTTTGTTTAGATATACATATTATAAACATTTTCTCAGTCTGTGCCTTGCTTTTGAAATTTTTATTTTGATGAAATGTAATTTGTCATTTTCTTTTATGAACTGTACTTTTTTGTTTCTTGCTAAAAAAACCTTTGCCTTTTCAAAGCCATGAAGTTTTTCTTCTATACCATCTTCTAGGAGTTTTATAGTTTTAGCTATGAGTTTAGATCTATGATTCATTTTGAGTTTGTGTATTATATGAGTGAAGGTCAAGTTTTTTGTTTTAATTGTCTATTATAAATGGATATTTGGTTATTCCTGTGGCACAGTTTGTCAAGACCATCCTTTCTGCATTTAACTATCTCCACACCCTTTTGAAAATCAATTGGTCATATATTTGTGGATCTATTTTTGGATTTTCTATTATATTCCATTGGTCTATGTCTATCCTTACATCAACACTACATGTCTTGATTACTATGGCTTTAAAGTAAGTCTTAAAATAGGAAGCGTAAGGCCTCCAATTTGTTCTTTTTCAAGACTGGTTTGGCTACTCTACATAGCTTTGAATTCTCTTAATATTTTAGAACCAGCTTGTTAATTTCCACAAATGTCTACCGAGAATTTGATTGTAATTGGATTTCTACTGAACATTTGGGGAGCGTTGACATCTTAATAATATTGAACATTTCAATCCATGAACATGATATATCTCTGCATTTATTTGATTATTTTTTATATAGTTTTTATAATACATAGACCTTGTACTAAAAGAATGCATAGTAGAATGAGGATCTGCTGGAGACTGAGTGGGTCAATCCAGTATACACCACTGGAATAAAAGAGAGTTAGAGGAAGGATGGACTTTACCTGGAAATTGTGGATGATGAAAGTGATAAACATTCAGCTTCTTTCTCTGATTCTGCCTATGGCAATACTGGAAACAAAGATCCCAGGGAATCACTGCCATTTTCTGCCTTCCTTTTCCCTAATTCATCTCTATGTACCTCCAGATTTGAGACATTAATTGTCTAATGATTTAGGTTTTGGTTATGAACTTTAGTTTTTGGTGTTTTTGTTTTTTTCCCCAATATTTTCATGCATATTTTAGTTGACAAGTAGCTTTATCTGGCTGCTAGTTAAAAGCTATCTTAAGCCTGACATCATCTTAAGGTATTTTGTAAGGCATTAATTTGAGAGCAATACCAACAACCCAGTGAAAAACCTCATTTTTAAAGATTCTCAGAAAATTAAAGAAGTTATTACCCCCTCAGAGTGCATTCTGATGTTAGGAAAGCTCAGAAAAAAACAACTTTTTTCTTACTTAGAACCAAACCGAAGTCAAGAGTCAGATGCTCAATTGACTGAGCCACCCAGGTACCCCTAAAGATAGTTTAAATAAAAGATACGTGACCCCTGAAAGGGTACAGCCTAAATATATAGATACAAATTGATAGGCATTGGAAATCTGACTGGGTTTGGAAGAACTACAGCAGGGCAGCTTCTTATGAACCCATACAGGAAATGTGTGCATTTTGTATGTTCATCTAAAGCAGAATTCACTCACGAGAGCTTATCATCTTCCATTCTAGGCCCAGCTCCTCTGGATCTTATTGAGAAATAGATCTGTTGGAAGGCCACAGTTTGGGTCACCAATTGCCATGCTGAGGCCACCCAAAGATTCTCTTTTCATCTTCGCTCTGTAAGTAATGGAGGTCATAAGTAACAGAAGTTATGTAACTTCTTTCTTATATGGATATTTTTTCATATGAATACTTGAGCAGAGATTGCTGTTTCTTTTAAAATCAATGAAAAAAGTCCACTGGAAAGGTATTGTCAAGAGAATGGCATTGGAGGTTGTGCCTCAATAACTATGAATTCAACTGGATATTACTTTAAGGCATTTTAGATTTGTGGGAGTCTAATATGTGAAAGAAAAAGGGATTCCATCAAGTTTCAATGTCTTTAGAATTCCACGGAAAAGGCATTTCCATATCCTAACTACCAGAGAAACGCACACTCCAACACAGGGATGTGAGGTAGAGAATTGGATGGCTCCTATTAGACCACTTCCATCTTGAAGTTGTATCATCAGTGATGTAAGGTTTAGTGAATCCCCCAGGAGTCTGTCAGCCTTTTAGTCAAATTTCCTTTTCCTTAAAATGATAGCTTCACACATTCTGATAAAGGAACCTCAGAATTACATGGTATGTTATCCCCCTAACTTGTGTGAAATTATACAATAGTTTCTTGTTGGGTGAGCATGTTTTAAATCTGGAAAGATGTAGAATTAAGTATACGAATGTCTGAGAGAATCAAGTCCATACCATTGATTTTTTTTTTTTTTTTTGGCAGTCTGTGTATATTTGTGATTTTATATGGCAGCAATATTTTAGAGATTCTGACATATTAGAAAAATGGGTTAGTCATATATTTCATATTGATTTATACTTGTGATTTATATAGAGTTTCAAAGCACTTAGAACACAAGGCTCACCATTTATGTTCAAATTATCAGATATATAAAAGTTATTTAAGTACTGGAAATAATTTGTTTATTAATTCAGACAACCCAAGTACTTAGAAAGAAAGTATAAATTTAATGAAATTGTAAATGAAACCAAATATTTTCCAAAGGCAATTAGGTGGTTGGCAAAATTTGCTAGAATTTTAAATAGAATTATATGAAATGTAACTCAAACAAAAGCTTCTTAAAAGAGATGATAGGTTCTTGTATTTGTAGCTTTAATGAAATGAGAACTTTTAAAACAAAGTATAACTATGAACTGACTTTTCTGCATACAAAAATATCCTAGAAGTTACCCCAAAATTCTTATGTAACATGTAAGTAACAAAAGTAAACCAGTTTTTAAAAGAAGTTTTCTGTTTTACCTAGTATAATACCTATTTAATGTTTACCTATATTAATTGTTAAGGCATGTGTTCAATCTTTTAAATTCCCCGTGCATGGACAATGCTTGGTCTTTACTTAGAGGATTTTGCGTGGTGGTGATAAGCTTCCTGTACAAAAGGCAGAGAAAAGGCACTAGTTGATTGGCATGACTGATGGCAGAATGTCTCCAGTTACCCACAACAAATAGTACTGATTCACCATAAAGCCCACTGCACATTTTCTTCCTAAAAGAGATACATATTGAGCCTCAATTTTAAGTAGGCTCCACGACTAGCACGGAGCCCAACACAGGGCTTGAACTCACAACCCTGAGATCAAGACCTGAGCCAATATCAAGAGTCAGATGTTTAACTGATTGAGCCACCTAAGCATACTGACCCTCAATTTTAGATTTTAGAATTAGGTCTGAACTGCTGCTAAACTGTTAGACCCAAAGCAAGAGAACTCAATAAATTGTTATTCCAAGAGTTTCTTCCCCAAAAGTTGTTACTCAAAGATCCAAAGTTGTGCTAATAACGATACTGCAGGCTTCATAGGTACTTATTCAACAGGCATTCATTGGGTAGCACCTATGTGACAAGCACTGGAAATGCAGAGATGAGGACATGGATGTCCCCCTCCCACCAACCTTTAGATAGAACCTTCTAGATAGAAGGTAAACAATTAAAGAAGCAATATATAGTACAGTGTGATAGGAGCATTCCTCAGGGTGAGGGAACACATTGTAGGTATCCCCAATCTAACCTTCAAAGATATAGAAGAAATTTCAACAGATATTAACCTTGAATAGTAAGTAACCTTGCTTATTTTATTTCATAGAAAGGAAGAAATTATAAAGATGATGTTTCAGTGATTTCTAAGGTTGCTTTGGATACTGACAAGCAAAAGGAAAACATGCCAAAAATAAATTCCTCCTTTGGCGTCATGGTAAAAGTGGAAATAAATATATTTGCATTATTGGACTAACAAAGCTCAAATTTTAGGTTTTTAAGAGGACAATAAATAAGTTGTACCTTTCCTGCACTGTAACTGAGCAGGACAAAAGGTTAAGGAAGTTTGGGCATGCATGGCGAGAACTAGAATATATAACCTAGTGTCCTAGTTTTTCAGAAACCTGGAAGCTCATTGTTAGGTGATGATCCAAATTGGACAACTGGTACAATGTGAAACTTCTCCCTGATGATATACTATGCTCTGGTGGAAATTCTACAAAGTGCCATAATCATGTCAGAGTCTGATAAAAGTGAATTTTTTTTTTTTGGCACAGAAGTATAAAATATCAAAGCACACAAATCTAAGGGCTAAATTTAACATCTCCTATGCTCACTGAATCTAAAAATATAAAGAACAAACAACATCTCAAAGAGTTAGATGATGCATTCATGGAATTTTACATCTGGGCTTCAAGCAGTCAATTTTTGTTCAAATTTTATCTGATTCTTCTTTAATTTAAATTTAATTTTTAAAATTTTCTTGTAAAAGTTGAATAATCAATAGATGGATAATTTTAAGACCTTTTTAAAAAAGAGGTGTTTCTATATCAATGTTAGGGCCACTATTTCCTTCTGCTTATGGAGTGGTGAGATAATTTGTTACATTCATAAAAATTGACAAGCTCTATAGTGTCCTAATCTATGCCTCATTAAAAAGACATGTTTTCCAAATTGTTTTGCAAAATCCTTATGAGTCGTTGAATGTTTAATTGCTTAACTTGGTCTGTAGTATATATGAGATGCTCAATTAAAGTTTGTTTAATTGGGGCACCTGGCTGGCTCAGTCAGTAGGACATGCAACTTGATCTTGGGGTCATGAGTTCAAGCCCCATGTTGGGTGCATATCTTACTTAAAAAATAAATAAAGTTTGTTTAATTACATGTAATTGTGTTGTGTTGAACTTGTGTTGCCTTGCACTGAATTGGGTTAAACTAAGTTGAATTGCATTTGGAATAAATTGACTTGGATTAACAGGGAATTGAGTTGCACTGAAATGAATTGAACAGAATTGGCTAGACTGAGAAAGATCTCAGGGGCCATGGCCACAGGATGAGTAAATAAGCAATTAAGTATATAATATAAAACTGTATAATTGGTGTTGTAACAACTGGAGAACGATTCACACTGTGGGCTATGAGATCACTACATTTTAAAATTGTGCATTGTAGTGGCCTTGGGAAGTAATAGAAATACTACTATAGGGGCGCCTGGGTGGCTCAGTGGGTTAAAGCCTCTGCCTTTGGCTCGGGTCATGATCTCGGGGTCCTGGGATCAAGCCCCGCATCGGGCTCTCTGCTCGCCAGGGGGCCTGCTTCCCCTTCTCTCTCTGCCTGCCTCTCTGCCTACTTGTGATCCCTCTCTCTCTGTCAAATAAATAAATAAAATCTTTAAAAAAAAAATACTACTATATATGATTGTGTCCTACACAAAGGTCACTTGATGTGCAAGGTGGTGAGTAGTAACCCTCTCTGTTTATACTAACCAAGCTATTAGCCTTATGAAATCTGTCTTTTGACATTTCCAGAAAGAATTTTCCAACTCAGTTATATTGTCACATAGGTCAGGGCATCAAATCACAAAGAGTATGGACTGAAATAATTATTTTAAGTGAGTGAACAATTGATCATATTTTCTTTTTGAAATCAATATAAAGAATAGTTGAAAGGCTGGGAGACCATCTAACCATTAGTTCAATAATCTTTTTGGGGTGTTTGCATCAGAGAACTTTATTTCTCCCATCTTTCTTGTTGCTAAATTTCATTTTATTTGCTGGATCTTCTTCCTACAACCTACCTTCTAAATGTTGAAATTCCTCAAGGATCCATCTGAAATCACCTTACAGTATCTCTCCACACTTAGTCCTAAATAGTCTCCTTCATCTTCTGGTTTTAGATACTATCTGGTGGTCTTTATGTCCCTGATCCTAACCTTATCCCTATGCTCCACTCCTGTTTTTCCAACTACCAACTCATCTTCATTTGAATGTCTCCCAAGAAACTCAAGAGTAAAATGTCCCAAATTGAAGTCTTGATTTTTTTCTCATTGAATTCTTTTCCTTCCTGTGTCTTTCCAATTCCACTGAATGCCATTATCTGTATCTAACGCCTTTATGTCTCAAACCTGTGAAGTCACTTTTGATCCTGCCCTTCTTGCAAACCTTGTTCTCTATTTTCAATTCCCGTAAAGACAAGCGGTTTTCAAAATGGGATCTGAGAAGAATGGGTTATTATTACAAAATCAAAAGTCCCTCATGGTCTATGCAGAAATCCATGTTATCTTTCTATATCCTAAGAATATATTGAGACTCCAAAAAATGCATATGTTAAGGATATGAACACTTGCCTATTTTTAGAAAAATGATGATATCTGTACAATTAGTCATTGCGCAAAGTGCTTGGGACCTCCTACTCCTACATATGCATTTTTTTTCTATCATTTGACCCTCTGATATTGTGATTTATAATATGAAAAATATATTTGGTCTTGTCTTTTCTGGCACAGAGCTCCTAAAACCTTTGGAATTTCCTAAGTGAAGAGAGACAAAGGTGTTTCTTATTATGTTAATGAGCAGACTTAAGGATGGGGGCTGGCTGCCAGGAGAACCAGCTGTGTGATTACAGAGTTGGAACTTTTAGTCCTACCCCCTGACCTCAGGGGAGAGGAGAAGGTATGGATATTGAATCCATTGCCAATGGTCAATGATTTAATTGCTTCTGACTACTTAATGAAGTCTCCATAAAAACGTCAAAGGCAAAGGTTTGGAGAGCTTCTTGGTTGGTGAATGCTTGGAGGTGCTGGGAGAATGGCGCTCTGTGAGAAAGCATGGAGGCTCTGAGCCCTTTCCTCACACTTTGCCCTAAGTGTCTCTTCCATTGGCTGTTCGAGTTATATACTTTGTAATAAACCAGTATCTAGTAAGTAAAATGTTTCTCTGAGTTCTGTAAAACACTCTAGCAAATTAATCAAACCTAAGGAGGTGGTCCCGGGAACCTCTGATGTGTAGCTAGTCAGTATGAAGGATTGTTGACAATCTGGCTTGTGAGAGAGTCAGTGTGAAGTAGAAGGAGGGTTTCATTGAACCTTCGATCTGTAGCCAGTCAGTCAGAAGCACAGGTAATGATTTGGGCTTGCCACTGGCATCCAGAGTGGGGGAGGCCATCTTGTAGGACAGAACTCTTAACCTGTGGAACCTGATGCTAGCTCCAGGTAGGCTGTGTCAGACTTGCTTGTTAGTCTTGTAGAGAAAACCCTCCCCCTCCACACACTGGAATTGAGTCCAGGAACCTAAAAGAGACTCAAAGAGGGCAATGACAAATATCCGACAGAACTTTAGGTTACAGCACAGTAACTACCACATAGGGGCCATGGTTAACTGCACATTCTCCAACTTCATGAGGATACTCATGTTTTCATGATGCTCCCTGTTCATTGCTACTAAGAAAAAAATAATGCTCATTTAGTATAACTATCCCCAGAGAGTAGATTCTCATTCATCTAACCTAGCATATGGTCAATATAAAGTAATTGTTAAATTCTCTGACTACCAATTCAATTAACTAGTGAGGCCTGAAGTGCTGTAATTAACATCTAACATAAAAGTCCAAAGACTATTACTAGGATCTAAACTGTCAGCCTTGTGAATTATTCAAAGACTAGTTAACAGTGACTTTGGTCTCCCTGCCCTTTATTAAGGTACATTTTCCAGGTCAGACAGTGGGTCACAGAATGTGGTTTAGGAGCAGTGAAAGACCATTAAGTTTCTCCATAAACTGTTTTCTTAAAGCATTCCTCTGTAGAAAATGATAGTGTCTCTACATATCATGTAATAATCATCCTGGGGATAAGGACTCCACCATCCTGGGTACAGTGCTGCAATTACTGGTCTGCTCACTCCTTACTACGTCTGTTCTTAGTCCCATGTGATACTGTTCTTAATCTCAGAGCTTTGTGACCTGTTACTCTAGCATCAAGACTTATTATGTCTTAGTATCTGATAGAACAACCCCTCTTTCTTTGTACTGTTTTCTTCTACCTTTCGTTAAGAAATAGGTCCAATTTTCTTGCCTTTTTTCATGTCTCATAATTTTTGATTGACTGCTAAGCACTGTGTGTAAAAGAACAGTAGAGAATGAAGTAAATATTTATGCCTAAAAAAGAGAAAGTTCCTTCTGTCTGGGCAATAGGGTGGAGTCTTGTGTCCTTGGAGACTCTGGGCAGACAGTAACCTCTAGAGCTAGTGCCTGAGGGAGGTCTCTCTCAGCTCACCTGTCCTGCCTTCCATCTTTTTCCTGAGTTCCAAAAAAAGGCTGGTGGCAGGGCAGCCGCCCTTCATATCCCAGAATCCTAGAGACTCCAAAGCCTCATGTCAGCTCACATTCAGGCTTTACAATTGTGTTAGAATTTCCACAGACTTCTTTACTTGCTCCATCTGTGGACCAAAGATGGTGGCAGCTGTGGGTCTTGTCTCTCCTGGGAAAGTCTCATTACTTTCTGTATTTTTGTTTGTTAGGCTTCTTTCCATCCTCAGCTATTGGCTGGGTTTAAATACACAACATGATTTTCCAGATTGTTCTTATTTTAGGATGAGAATGCAACATTCTTGCAATTTTCTCAATTGTGAGCTAAAGTGGAACTCCTTTATTGGTATTCATAACTCAGGTGGGCCCATATTGTCCTTTTCTTATCTAGTTTTGAAATCACCATTACACCAGGCTCAGTTTACTCTTTTTAGATTTTCTGTAACAACTTGTAAAAAATAGGAATTTCCTGTTCGTTGAAAGTTTGTTGGAACTCATCTTTACAACTATCTTGGCCCTAATATTTGAGGGGTAGAATACCTGACTTATACTCCTATTTCTTTAATGCTTATTGAGCTAGTAAATTTTTCAATTTTGTGCATGCGTATGTGTGTGTGTGTGTGAATGTGGTATTTTTAACATATTTTTACTTTATATAATGTTTCAATTTATTGGTATACTTTTTTAAGTCTCAGTTCTGGAAAATTGGAACACAGAGATAGACCAATCTCAGTCCCTGCCCTCCAGAGGCTAGTAGTTAAGAGAGAGAGGCAGACATATTGCTACTTAGAACTACATGTAACTAACTACAAAGATGGGCTGATTAGTAGGCTTTGCAGGGGTGGCAAAGAAATCACATCTCTGATGAATTTATCTCAATCTAAGGTCTTTACTTGATAAATAAGAAATTTAGTCTTATGGAACCCAAGAAGATTGACTGTCCATGAAACTAAATTATAAGAGACTGTTACGTAAGCAAAGGTAATCATTTCTTAATTCAGGGTAAGAGGTCTTTCAAGTGATGGACAGCTGTTAATCTGCTGTGCAGACCACACTGTGTCCTAGTACTGAAATGCCAGAAGAAGATAAAGTAGCCATTAGCTTGAGGTGACAACGTGGTCACAAAGTAAGTTATCTTTAAAAAAATATTTATCTATGGTTATTTCCTTTTGAAATATTTTCATATTGTTTAGTCACATTTCCTTTTTTTCCACAAACTTATCTTTCCACAAGCTTATCTTCTTAATCCAAATAACCAATTTTTTGTTTTTATTAATCTTCTCTATTTCTCTTTGGTTCTTTATTTCTTTGATTTCTGCAATTATTTGTTTCTTTATTTCTTTGCATTTATTCTGTTGTTCTTTCTCCTAACTTTTGTTCATTACTTAGCACTTTTTTAAATTTAATATTTTATTATGAAAAACTTAACACATGTAAAGGTAGAAGAATATATGCTCCAATGTGCCTAACCAACTCTAAGTATGATCAGCTCATGGTCTCTTTTATTTCTTCTATACCCACATTTATCCTCCCTTTATTATTTTAAAGAAAATCTTAGACATTATATAATTTTATTCAAAAGTTTGAGTGTCATTTCTAAAAGATAGACTTTTTAGAAACTTAAAATACCTTTTTCACACATTGAAAAAAATCAAACTAATACTGTAATATTGATAAATATCCAGTCAATGTTCCAGTTTCCCCAATCATCTCCTGTTATGTCTGAATCCATACATTGTAATTGGCTGATATGTCTCTTAATTTATGAGTTCTTCCATCCTTTTTCTTCCTTGCAGTTTATGTGTTGAAGCAATCTGGTCATTTGTCCTGTAACATCTCTCACAGTCTGGATTTTATTGTCTGCATCCTATGGTGTCCCTTAACTTGTTCTTCCATCACCTGCACCTATTTCTTGCTTCATGTAGTTGAATCTAGAGATCTAATCAGATTTCAAGTTGATTTTCTGGCAATCCTATTTCACAGGTGGTGGATGCTCTATCCTTCCACTGGGAGGGGCATAATGTCTAACTGTCTGCCATTTAGTGAAGTTAGCAGTCACTGATGAACATTGCTTACATTCACTAGTTCTTCAGAGTTTTTAAAGGATGATATTCTAACTCTATAATTTCTCCTTCATTTGGTGGCTTGAATAGTATTACCAAGGAAGATTTCCACTATCAGAAATTTGGTTAGGTTGAGAACAATTCAATTTGCAAGCAGAGGTGACATGCTTGTTTTTTTTGTTTTTACTTATATAATACAGTTTTCAACAATAATGAGTTGGTTCTCTACCATCCCCCAAAGATTAATTTTTCATGTCTTATGAACTCATAGATTTAAACGTATGATATATTTACATCTATATTGTAATTATTATCCTTATTGATGTTCAAAGTGTCCCAGCTGTGTCTAGTGGGAACCTCTCGAAATCACCTTCTGAGTCTTGTTGGTATGACCTTAGTCATCTTTGAGAATTTTTTTCCTGTTTTTATTTTTTAAATTTTTTCTTTTGTTGCTGGTGTGGTTTTTTGTTTTGTTTTATTTTGTTTTGTTTTGTTTTGTTTTTGCAAAGAAAGTATCAAAATGACTAGGTCATGAGAAAATGTTCCAGATTTATCTTACACATATATTCCCCAGATTCAGAATCAAGTATTTTCTCCAGAAACTGTGCTTCCCCTTAGTGGGAAATGGCATTTACAAAGCAAACAAGCTGGGTGCTTTGGTTACTGTTTCTAGGCATTGCTAATGGACAACATTTTGTGATCTGATAAACTTATTTAGATTATATGTTTACTTTCTAAATTCTACTTTAGCCATATACTACAAAGTTTTACTACTACTATTTTCATCATCATTTCATTGTAACTATTTCTTAATTTTCTTTATAATTTTCTTTTAATTGAAATGTTGTTTGGCAATATGTTATTATGTAGTCACTGAACATGGGCTTTTAAACTCTTTTCTTTTAATTTCTCATTGTGTTGCCTTATGGTCAAAGAACATTGTTGGTCTGATATTGATAATTTGCAACATATAGAGGCCTATGTCACGGCCTAATAACAGTCCATATCTATCAATGTTTTCACTTGGATTTAAAAAAGTACAATTCATTGGTCCTGGTAATTTGGAGGAGAAGCCTAGGGGTGAATTCTCAAGAACGACCTCTCAGACTTCATCTATTTTTACCTTATTCTTCAGCCCAGTGGAGCTTTTGTGCTGCCCAGTTGTTACCAGTGGACATAGACATCAGAGACCAGGGCCAACATTGCCACTGATATCCGTGGTGAAAGAGTAGTCAATGATTTGGCCAAGGCATGTGGGAAGAAGCTTTCTTCCAACTAAACTTTTCCTTGCTGCCTCTGGTTGCCATCTGTCCCAGAATGCAGCTGCCCGTCACAAACACCACACACACATATACACACACATATATATGCCACATACTCCACACCCCATCCCCCCATCCCCTGCACACACATGCCAAACACACACACACACACCAAACACACCACACCAAACATACATCACACCACACAAATACACACCACACCACACACACACACATATACCATACATACAGACATACATTCACACACAAACCTACATCACACATACCACATCCTACACACCAGTTCAAGATAGATTTCAATCTGGCCTACAGTTTTTATGGTTTATTGGTTTCCTCTGGCTTCTATAGATTCTCCAGCTTTGATTTTGACTCAGTAGCTTATGCTAGTTCACCATCAAGGTAAGAAGCAGAAGCTTCCTCATGTCCATTTGTAAGCTAAGTTATTGGGTTAGCAGCACTTGAAAATTAAATCAAAGGCAACATCTAAGACATTAACATCTTAACTTAAATGTTATGTGAAATGGTCTTGAAAACCACATCAATCTCTTGATTCAGGCAGAAAGGGGACACAGACTTCTGTGAAGTCATAAAAATCTTCAGAACTATAGTATTTCCAGAAGCTTTTAGGAAGGAAAAAAGAAGATAGCAAAATTAGTGGTGTGAGCCTTTGTGTCCATGAAAAAATGTTTTATTTAATGGGGAGGGGGCAGGCGACATTATGGAGGAGAAACGAATTTGAAATGTTCTAATATTAAAAGTGTTAAGAAAGATCTAGCTAGGGGTCACCTGGGTGGCTTAGTTGGTTAAACGACCATCTCGTGATTTTGGCTCAGGTCATGATCTCAGGGTCCCCAGATAGAGCCCCATGTCTGTCAACCCCTGTGCTCAGCAAGGAGTCTGCTTCTCTCTCTGTCTCTCCCTTTGCCCCTCCTCTCATGTGCTTTCTCTTTAAAATAAATACATAAATCTTAAAAAAAAGAAAGACCTAGTTAGGCTTTCATTATATACTTAGCTAAATTTCTTATTATTATTTATTGAACAATGCATTCCTCTCTAATTACTCTATGGTTCTTTCTTTACCATATAGCAAGTTCTTACATCAATACTAAAATTTATTTTAGACTGGTCTGTTTAGCTGATATACTTATTGAATCATTCATACCCTTGTTTAAATCAGCCATAAAATATATCTTAATATGGTAAGTCCCCCCACTTTATTATTTTCTAAATAGCATGCATTTTTTTCTCATCCATTTATTATTCCAGAAGAAAAACATCAGGAACATTTTGTCTTTAAACTTCTTAGTAAAAATAATTTATTTCTTCATAATATTAGTAGTAATTTCCATAATGATTAACATTTTGCCTATCAGTTTTAGGCTACACGATGTTCCAGGTGCTTTTTCTGCAATATATTTCTTCCTTTCAAAAATTAGTTTAGTCAGATAAAATTATAGCCATTTTTAAGTGAGGGAAGAAAAGTTCAGAGAAATACGTAGCTTGTTCAAGGTCACAACACTATTAAGTAGAAGAAATAAAATTTAAATCCAGGTATTTTTACCTCAAAGATGTTCTAGTCTTCCTTGCACTGATTCACACTGTACTTTTCAACGGGTAAAATAAATAATTGCTTTATTCACTTATGTTATAAGGTATATTTTTAATATGAAAGACATTTACACTTAAAAAAAAAAAACGAGAGACAAGAGACGGCTGAAAGAAGGTCTGGTTGGAAAGGAAGTGCCTGAGAATGGGTCTGAGTTCAATGCCATTGGCAAGCAAATGCTAGGTGTCTCAAGGACAGCAAACATGCCCATTAAGTATATCCTGTATATCCAGTTGCTATGCTCCATTCCCTGACCTCTTTTCAATGGCCTTTGTCTCTTGCTCCCAAATTCCATTTATATATGCTTGGTTTGATTCAAAAATGCAGAGGTAAATAAACATAATGATGACTGAAGAATAAAGATAATAAGTGGTATCTTTTTCTAAGCCATATCGTGTGCCAACTCTTCAGCTAATTACTTCATCTAATCGTTATTTCTCTCAATTTACACATGAGGAAACTCAGCCTCAGGGAGATTAAGTAATTTGCCAAAAAATAAAAAAAATAAGTAAAAAGTCACAGCTACTAAGTTGTGGAAATGGAATCCAAACCAATATCTGACTTTTTTTTTTTTCCCAATTACCTTAGCACAAAAAAAATTGGGGTAAAATGTTGAGGTTATCAACTGTAAGTGAAGTTGTAAAGGCCTACCTAACCCATCGGCTTATTTTGAGACACTTCCAGTCACAGGAAGTGATCAAAAAACCAAGCTGAGTGCTGAGTCTTCCTCTCATGTTTCCAGGCCAAACAGTAGTCAAATCCAGAGGTCTTCTTGCTCAATAAAGGGGAAGAAACAAAGGAAGAAATCTGGGGCCAGAATAAGCAATTAGCTAATGGTGCATTTATGTACAAGTAAGACGTGATCCTTTCTTATATTCTCAAGAGGAACTTGAGAACATAATTTGCCTAAGAGCACTTCTTTCCCCATATCTAAACTCCAGAAATACCAGATCTGACTAACATGAGCTATATTTGTAATTTCCTAAATAAATACCAAAGTTAGACAGGAGTCGGGGTGGCAGGAAGGATACCACTCCAGCGGGGTACAAATATATGTATTTTTTCTGCAGAGCTAGCAATAATTTCTCAAGAGCCCTCCCCCCTTAGACTGCAAGGTCCTTAAGAGCAGCAGTAATAACAATTAACAGTTGTTCACATTGTGCTTTCTCAAGATACGCTATCATACTGAATCCTTACAACAGCTCTGGGAGGTCGAATATATTATCATGGACCTTTTGAAGTTGTTACAAATGCAGTAGAGAGAATTCAAAGCAAACTGCCTGAAGTCACAAAGGTGGTGAATGGCAGGTTGTATTTGAATACAGTGAATAAGCTGCGGAACACGCTGGGGTCTCGGCAACATAGTAAATTAAGAAAGGGAAGGAAGCTAGGACTGGGCCATCATGAGCAGAGCTACTGCCTGTGAGAGGCTGGCTCTTGGCAAGGTCAGACAATTGTCAGGAACGTTCCTAACATGGATATAATTTGGATCATTCTTCCTTCAGTAAAGTATTTAGTAAACCTTCTGGTGTCATGCTAGCCAGTGACTAACATATATCTGGAACATGGTAGACACAAAATCAATGTCTAATGAACAAATCAGTTTGGGATATTTGCAGTAACACAAAGGAAGACCCTGGTACAGTCTCTCATTCCATCTGACCTTCATGTGAACCCTGTGTGTCTTCAGCATGGTCAAGCCGGTGGTAGAACATATGAAGGGTTTTCCTATTAGGAAGATTTAATACATACAAGAACGAGTGTTGGGATAGGAGTGGGCACAAATGCCAAGCTGGGAGTATTCTAGAGTATGGTAGCAATTAGGAGATGGAGAAAGAAAGAGTAGAAAGTGAATTTAATGACTTTGCAAAGCTTGAGGAAATTAGACAAGTAGCTAAAGAATAGAAACACATTAAATATAGAAAATAATTTAAAAAAAAGCAACAAGATTTAGCAGTGTGTTAATCTTCTTTGGCTGCTGTAGAAAGTACCAAATGGGGTGGCTTACCAATAGAAATGGAGTGTCTCACAGTTCCAGAGGATAGAAGTCCAAAATCAAGGTGTCAGCAGGGCCAGGCTCCCTCTGAAGGCCTTAGGGAAGAAGCTTCCTTGCCTCTTCTAGCTTCTGGTGGTTGCTGGCAATTCTGAATATATGGAGGTTTGCAGACCTATCACTCCAATCTCTGCCTTCGTTGTCACCTATTTTGGGGTACTTTGTCATGGCAACTCCAGGACACTAGCACAGATTTTGATACTGAGGAGTGATGTGCTGTTGTTGCAAATAACTTAAAATATGGAAGTGACGTTGGGATTGGGTAATGGGTAGAGTCTGGAAGAACCTGGAAGCACATAATAGGAAAAGTTTAGATTACCTTGAAGAGACATATAAAAAAATATCTAATGGTTGGGAATGTCTGTCCTGTCTGGTCCCACCATTATATTTTGGAAGCAGATAACCTATTTTCTAGTTTTACATGTCTACAGGTGGACAAGAGATTCTCCCTTGAGACTGCAGCAACAACTCCTGTCTGAGTTTTCATACTGCTGGCCCACCCTACAGATTTCAGACTTGTAGTCCCCATGATCACAGGAGCTAATTCCTTAAAAAATAAACATACATATACATATGCATCTACCTGTGTGTACATCAGTGTGTGCACATGCGTGTGTGTATATGTGTATATGTATGTATATGCATGTATATATAAAGTCAGCGTACACATATAGAATCGCCTATTGACACTGATTCTACAGGGAATGCTGACTGTTACAAACAGCAATGAAGATAAATCTGCTTCATACCTAAATTAGCATTATACTTAAGTTGGTTCATTGAGCAATGTTAGAATTGATCATTTAACAAGTTCAAAGCTTTAGGAAATACAGGGATACATGTTAATTGCTAGCGTAAATATGTTTTTGTAAAAGAGTTGGCAAAAATAAGTATAAAGGTTAATTGTACCTAATTAAAGCTTTAGCAATATATGCTTTTATGTATTTTCTTGGTGTGATGAGAAGGCAGCTAGTTAGATATAATATATATGTATATTCCAAAGATAGGGTATGGGTGCCTAAGTCAGGGCTTCATTAAATACTTAAATATAAATATTAATTAGTGAGGTTGATCATTTTCACTTGACTACAAACAATATAGCAAGTTATTTTCTCTCTTCCCTTTGACTGTGTCTTTTCTCTCTTTAAAAGACACAATTCGTTTTTAGATTTTTAGTAAGTATACACTATGATTGAAGATTCTTTGTGATACCAAGGAACTTATGTTTATATGTATTTAAGTATATTAAGCTTATTAACATTACACAGAGTGAACTCCTATTAAACTGATACATTATTCTCTTACAGCTAATTTCAGAGCTCCATTGAAAAATTTAACATGGACAGATCAATAAAGAAAAAAAATCTTGATTTTTGAAACTTTAGAGTGAGTAAATTATATACCTTGAAAGTGATTTCCCTGCAATATGCATAGCTCTATGGGGCCATTTACCAGGGGAATCTTCATGTGTTCTATTCACCTGCATTCTTTTGTTCCTGTTTTAAGGTCATGGCTGAAAAAGGTAGTGGGATTGGGTGCAGCAGAAGTGAATGTGAAAGAAATTAGCCATCGCCACTATCACATGTGCTGTAGAAAGTTTAGGGCATGGGAATTCAGCTCTCTTGAAGTTGTATGAAAAGGGAGCCTGGTAATCAGATAGCCCATGGACAAAGGTTCCTGGGATTACCAGAAAATCCAGCTGGAAAATTACTAAAAGAAAGGACTCCTGCCAATATCCTTGGTTGTCAGACTATTTTACTGAATATAACCATGATTCATTATAGATGACATGAAAAGAAGTCATGCATGCATCGAGTTCTCATTTATGGGGTCTGTTTTTAGAAAGCACATCCGGGTCTACTTGGGTGTCCTCTCTTGCTCCCATTTAAATTCTAGCATTGAACAGCACTGTGGAATGAAGGGGAATTTTTTGCTCCATTAAATTTCTGGGGTGTTCATGGAGGTTCCCCAACACTGGCTGATTCTTGAATGTCTCCAGCCCTGCATGAGCTCTAGTGGTGGTTTAGCTGACACCTCCCTGTAGTTGTTTGTTCTCTGTAGATCTACTTTGTTTGGCTTCATGGAGACTTGCCCTTATGAATACAGAGCTTCTATTGTAGATAAAAACTCAAGGGGACACAGACCGGTTTCAGCAACTATTTCTCTGCAAATTCTCTTATTTCTTATTATCCTACTTTGCAAAGTCCAGCTACCCTATCATCTTTTACTTCCGTATCTGTCTTCTGAACTCAGCAACACCACGGTGCTCTGTGGTCCTCCACCTATGCCGTCCCTAGGAAGTGTCCCCAGGGAGAGAGATTTCATCATCCTGGGGCCCACCTCACTTGAGTTCATTCTCTGGGGAATCATAAGTCTGCACTGCCAGTTTTCCAACGTCTAAAATGGTTATTTTGTATACTTGCTTCAGTTACATAATTGTTTTTGGCAAAAGCCTGGACCATTACAAGCAACTCTGTCATGGCCAAAAGAAGGGTTCTCTGAGAACATGTTTTAAATTTGTTTCTTGACTTGGGAGTAACTGGAACATCCAGTGAGTATAATTTTAAATTTCAACCTGGAAATAATTTAATTTGCCTCCTACAGTCTCAACCAAAACAGGATATCCCTCTTGTCCTCTTCCTGTGTTGACTGGAACATTATTATTTCTAGACTATTCTCTCACTGAACATGTAACCCTCTCAGCAGGGGAGGTCTTTTTTTTCCCCTTCATTTGTTGATGAGAGTTGAAACCTAAATCCCTAGATGATAGAGTCTCTGGATTTCCCTTCCATGATAGTTTCATTACATGGTTACTCTGATTTTAAGTTTCTTCCTCATTTCTGGCCCCTGTTTGCATTTTGAGTTGAGTTATGTCTTTAAAAGAATATTTCTTACAAATGGTCAGGGTAGAGGCATCTGGGTGGCTCAGTCGTTAAGTGGTTGCCTTTGGCCCAGGTAATGATCCCAGGGTCCTGGGATTGAGCCTGAGCACTCCCCCCAACCCCCGTCAGGCTCCCTGCTCTGCGGGAAGCCTGCTTCTCCCTCTCCCACTCACCCCTCTTGTGTTCCCTCTCTGGCTCTGGCTCTCTCTGTCAAATAAATAAATAAAATCTTAAAAAAATTTTTTTCAGGGTATGGGGAAAGAGGGACTCTCATGAATTGCTGGTTAGAAGTGTCAATTTTTCAATTCTTAGGGGAAAATTTTACAAAATCTGTCAACCTTTCAAAGGTATATACCCTATGATGCCAAAACTTATTGCAGCATAATTTACATTAGCAAAAGTTTTCAAACAATCTAAAGGTCACTCATTACATAACTGGTTAGATATCCTTTTACAGGCATACAATGTAGTTTAAAGAAAGAATGACGATATTTTATGTTAAGATGCGAAACTGTCTCTAAACTCTATTGCTAAGTGAAAAAAGCACAATGAATTATAGCATGCATATTTTGTGTTCTATCTAAATAAAAATACGGTACAGTTGACCCTTGAACAACATGGGTTTGAACTATGTGGGTCCACATACACCCAGCACCCAGATTTTTTAAAAATAAATACAGTATGGTACTATCAATGTTTTCTCTTTTTTACAATTTTCTTTTTTTATTGAAATATAATTAACCAGTATTATATTAGTTTCAGGTATACAATATAGTCTTTCAATGATTCTTTAAATTTCTCAGTGCTCATCAAGATAAATCAACTCTTAATCCCCATTATCTCTTTCGCCCATCCCCCTGCCCACCTCCCCTCTGGTAACCACCTGTTCTCTGTACTTATGAGTCTGTTTTTTTGTGTTTATCTCTTTTTTTCTTTGTTCGTTTTGTCCTTAAATTCCACATATGAGTGAAATCATGTGGTATTTTTCTTTCTCTATCTTATTTCATTTAGCATTGTACCCTCTAGGTCCATCCATGTTGTTTCAAATGGCAAAATTTTATTCTTTTTTATGGCTGAGTAATATTACACACACACACACACACACACACAAACACACCACATCTTTATTCGTTCATCTACCTGTGGACACTTGGGTTGCTTCCTCATCCTGGCTATAATAAATAAATCTGCAAGAAACATAGGGTACATATGTCTTTTCAAATTGGTATTTTCATTTTTCGGGGGGTAAATAGTCAAAAGTGAAATTACTAGATCATCTGATAATCCTATTTTTAATTTTTTGAGGCACTTCCATATTGTTTTCCATAGTGGGTGCACCAGTTTACATTCCCTCCAATGGTGCCTGAGGGTTCCTTTTTCTCCACATCCTCATCAACGTTTGTTATTTCTTATTTTTTACTTTAGCCATTCTGACAGGTGTGAAGGGATATGTCATTGTGGTTCTTATTTGCATAATTTTGATGTTGAGCGTCTTTTCATGTGTCTATTTGCCATCTACATGTCTTCTTTGGAAAAATGTTTATTCAGGGCCTCTGCCCATTTTTTAATTGGACTATTTGGAAGGTTTTTGGTGTGAGTTCTTTATATATTTTAGATATTAACCCCTTATCCTTGTGATTTTCTTCACAACATTTTCTTTTCTCTAGCTGACTTTATTGTAAGAATACAGTATATAATACAATAGCATAAAAATAAGTGTTAATCAATTATTGATGTTATCAGTAAGGCTTCTATTCAAAGTAGGCTATTGGTAATTAATAGTTTACTTTGGGGAGTCAAAGTTAAATATGAATTTTTGACTGCATTGAACTTTGATGCTCTTAACCTCTGCATTGCTCAAGGGTCAACTGTATATAAATATTTTACTTTTATATTCTTAGCATATATCTAAAAAGGTGCATGACAATCTGGTGTTTTTTAATGATTTCTGTGTAAGAAAGCTGGGTAGATAGGCATGAGGGCTGGGGAAGAAACTTTACTGTAAATGTTTTTGTGTATTTTCCTGTTAAACCATGTAAATATATTACCTTTTGAAGAAAATTCTAAAAAACAAAAGAAATTGTTATATTTTATCTACTATGTCTACATGTTCTAGAGTTTTTGAGTTATTGAGTCTCCTATATATTCAGACCTGGAAGTCTACGACCTTCCTAATCACAAACTCCAATATTCTTCTTATTCCCAATTTTATTGAGAAACTATTGACATATGATATTGTGTAACTTTAAGGTGTCTAACATAATAATTTGATACATGTATATATTGTGAAATAATTATCACAGTAAGATTAGTTAACATCTCTGTTACCTCAGATATTCACCATTTTTTGTGTCAGGGGATGATGAGAACATATACAATCTATAATCTTAGCAACTTCCAGGTATGTAATAGAACATTGTTAACTATAGGAAGTATTCTGTGCATTAGATCCCCAGATCTTGTTTTTCTTTTCCTTTTTTTTTTTTAAGATTTTATTTATTTGAGAGAGAGAGAGCAGGAGCAAAGGTGCACAGGGAGAGGGAGAATCAGGCTCCCCACAGTCTGGAGCCCAATGCAGGACTCGATCCCAGGACCCTGGGATCATGACCCGAGCTGCAGGCAGGCACTTAATGGACTTAGCTACCCAGAAGTCCCTCTTGTTTTTCTTATAACTGGAAGTTTGTACCCTTTGACTGTCATTTTCCATTTCCTCCAAACCCTAGCCACTGGCAACCACCATTTTACTTACTGTATTAGTTTGGTTTTTTTTAGATTTCCCATATAAGTGAGATCATACAATATTTATATTTCTCTGCTTCACTTATTTAGCTTAATGCCTTCTTTAGCTCCAAAATTTCTGTTTGGTTCTTTTTTTTTTTTTTTTTTAAGATTTTATTTATTTGAGAGAGAGAGAGAACATGCATGCTCACGAGTGGAGGGAGGGGCAGAGGGAGAGAGAGAATCTTGAGCAGAAAGCTGAGAGAAAACTGAGCATGGAGTCCAATGTGGGGCTCAATCTCATGGCCCGGAGATTATGACCTGAGCTGAAATCAAGAGTCAGACGCTTAACCAACAGCACCACCTAGGTGTCCCTCTATTTGGTTCTTTTTTAAATAATTTCTGTATATCTGTTAAACTTCTCATTTTTTTTTAAGATTTTATTTATTTATTTGACAGAGAGAAAGAGATCACAAGTAGGCAGAGAGGCAGGCAGAGGTAGGGGGGAAACAGGCTCCCTGCTGAGCAGAGAGCCCGATGCGGGGCTGGATCCCAGGACCCTGAGATCGTGATCTGAGCCAAAGGCAGAGGCTTAACCCACTGAGCCACCCAGGTGCCCCTAAACGTCTCATTTTTTGCATGTATTGTTATCCTGACTTCATTGAATTCTCTCTGTGTATTCTCTTGTTCCTCACCGAGCTTCCTTAAAACAATTTTGAATTTTATATGGGCAAATCACAGATCTCCATTTCTTTGGGACTGGTTCCTGGACAATAACTATGTTCTTTGATGGTGTCCTATTTCCTTGGCTTTTCATGTCTGTAAAGTCTTGTCTTCTGTCTTCACATTTGAAGAAGCAGCTGTCTTCCCCCGTCTTCACTGACTGGAACGCCTCTGTCAGCCTTGTTAGAGATTCTGAGACTTTCTCAGAGTTTTCTATGCACCCACTTGCCCCACACTTCTTGTGCCCTCTTGTGACAGAATTCCTGAGTTTGCATTCTTTCTCTCAGTCTTACAAGGCCAAGCTAGAGCTGACAACATTCCTTTTTTCCCCCTCATATGATGTTAAATGTCCAAGTTTCTTCTCAGGCCCATAGAGTCAGGCCAGCTCTCTACACATGCTCAGTGTGCATCTGTAAAGATGTTTCCCCTGTCACTGGGAGCACATCCAGGGAGCCAGCCGTGGGGTGGAGGTGTGAGGAGTAAACAGTATTAAGGGTTTTCAGTGCTTGTGGGCCAGTGGTAGAATCTGTAGGCGAAGTGTCCCCAGTGGCTCATGGACGGCCTTCCTGATGGAGACGGTGACATGGCTATAGGATCAGAATCCCTTTGATGTCCTCCAAGAGCCCTGCTGCTCTCTCAGCTGCTCCCTGCCCACCAGTGGCACAGCCCTACTTCAGTATTCCAGATGGCGCAAGAGAAAAATGAGTCTCCTTGGCAGCTTCCCACACATGCTTTCACTCCCACAGGAGGAAGCATGTGCTGAGAAGGTGTTCTCGGCGCTGATCCGCGCTGCCTTGGGAGAGGGCAACATGAAACTGTTCCTTTTACCCTCTTCAGTGTATCCAGTCTCCAGTGTTTTTGCTCCAGTGGTGTGCTGGACCTTCTCCATTGGACATCAGGATTTCACAAAAGCTCTCTCATCCATGGGTGATTCTCTAAATTGGTGTTCTTCAGGGGGAATGTGGTAGAAAACTCTCCTTCCGCCATGATGATGATGTGTATCTCTTTAATATTCTTTACAGCAAAGAAAGGAGGAACAAAATATAGGTGCTAAATTTTCCATTACTTCAGACCCACTGACGAGATTCTGTTTTTTAATAGCTCGCACAGAAAAGCATACGAGGGGCTCGATTGGCAATGAGAGCAATCCAGGGGGTGGTATGGTTGTCTAAATGTAGAATGCAAACATGGGCTGCGGGCATGGAAATGCAGTGCCTGGAATAAACCGGCAGTTAGTTCTATTTTACTGTTTACTGATTAGACCACTCATAAAGTAATGTTTGTTTTGATTGCTATTTATTACAGGGAAGATACACTGTCTTAAGTCAAGTTACTAAGAAGCAGATTCTGAAATGAAGACTTGTGTGAAAGTGGTTTATTAAGGAAGTGCTCTGAGGAATACTGATGAAGGAGATTGCTTAGCAGCAGGACAGGGAAGGGGAGGGGGCCAAGCAGAGGACAATTTAAGTCCCACTTCAGCCTGTCAAATGAAAGATGCTCTCAATGAAAGGGATGCTCTCAAATGAAAGAGAGACTGCAAAGTTGCCCAAAACCGAGAGAAGGGAACTAGGCATTCAAACCGCTCCAACTTTGTTTTGTTGGCCAAAGGCCCTGAGCATGGGCAGTGAATTTCCAGACACACTGCTTCTCTACTGACCCACAAAAGAGTTTCCAGCAGGTTAAGGACAGTCCTCCAAGAAACAGACCAGGCAAAACACAACGAGAGGCAGGGAAGGAACACACCACAGTAGACACATAAACCATGATATATGAGTGATTGAGCTATTTGCACAGGATGCTACAATATTCTCAGGGAGGAACAAATATCTTCAAATAGTGTCTTACGGAAAGGGGTTAAATGTGTCTGTGTGGCCTCCAGATATTAGACTAAGACTTCTCAATGGAAGGAACTTCAGAAAGGTTAAAAATTCTCTGAACATTTTCAGAGTTCTCTACAGATGTCACAGCCTAGGTCAGTGGGTGGGAGCATCTTCATATTCTGTGATATTTGGGGTCATCCTACCAATGGAGTAGTGAGTTCAGATGTGGTTTTCCTGTTGTGGAACCTAGACTGGATCCTGGCGGGAGAGCCAAGTGGCACTCGGGGACTTTGTAGATTGGGAAGTCTATTTAACACCAGTGGGCTCAGAGTCCCTTCTCCAGAGGTCTGAGCCCTGAGCACAAGCAGGGAGGGTAATTTATACCCTCCTACTTCCGCATACTTGGTATTTTGGCGCGTGTGGGAAACAGGGTAGGAAAGAAGAACCCAGAAGGGCTTTGAGACAGGGACTGGAGTTCTCTTGCCAGTTTGGTCAGCCATCTTAGAGTACAGTTTTTTTTTTTCCTTATCATTCCAAGCTCCCAAATCGTGAGCACACTAGACAATCAAGTTGTCAAGATTTGATTCTCTGAATATATTTTAAGGAGAGGGAAGATATCCTGTAAACTTCTTTTCCCCAAATTGCACATTTATTAAAATAAGGCATTCTTTTATCAATTATTTTCTCTGTAACACTGTGCCTCCCACAGTTTAGGTCCAAATAATGTGGGGCTAGAAGAATAAAGAGAAAAAAAATTAAAAACCCACTCTCTATCTTCCTACTTTCTTGTTTGCTGTGCTATGCAATAAGTAAATGGAATCAAATTAAATCTCATGAGAAGGAGACCACTGACCCAATCTGAAGAACTTCTGAGAAAGAACTTTCATTCCTTTATGCTCTTTCCTCTCTATTTTTTTTTTTTTTTTAGAAGAAAGCTTTCTGTAAACATAAAATTTCAGGTGTGGAGAATGGGCCTCTAAAGAAAGATTTGAGGGACTTTGGCAAAATGTAAGTAAAGAAAAATTCCCTCACTCTGATCAAAGATGCCAAGCACCCCTGCTCTGAGGAGACTTTACCTTTAAAAATTAGGCAAATGGGAAAAAAAAAATTAGGCAAATGGGGCAGTCAGAATTTGAGAGAGACAGGGACAACCGTTTTCTGTTTCTAATGGTCCATGTCCAATCCTTCAAACTGAGGCTTTATCAAAAAAATTTTTTTTTCTAGAGAGCAGAAAATCCTCACTAGCAGGAGCTATTTAAAGGCTCTGGCCTTGCATTGAAACTGCAGATTTGGCAGTAGCTGGTTTCAGCTGGATTTTCTGGGCAGTAAGTAATGCAGCAGCAAATTTACTCTTTTTAATATAATGGCAACAGTCGTTGGAAGGAACGGGAATGACTTCAGGCAGTGCCAAATTTTAAATGAAAAATCTAACTATAGCTGTTCCTTTTGCTCTCTCGGAGAGCTCTGAACGATTGTGTGTGAAGCAGGGGTGAAGGGTGACCTCAGCAGGCCTGCTTTAGAGACTAGCTCAAGGGAGAGCTGAGGTCAGCTTGCCCCACACCTGGCCCCCGGGGAGGATTTGTGTGTGACAATGGGAGCAGCAAGAAATTTAAAAGCAACTTCACTGGGCTGAACCCTTGTAGAGCGGGTAGCAAGGGAGGGAGGTTTACTCTTTGATCTCTGAGCCCTTGAGCTACGAGTGAGAAAGAATCCCTGAGTTATCAAGTAAGTACCTAACTTAGTGTGTGAACCAGGCACTGCTCTCTCATGGGCCTTTCTGGATCCCATACTGGGCAGGGGCGAGTCACTGATGGAGTAAAGGAGACAGCCTCATGCAAAGTCATCATTTTCTAAGTGAGGGGAAGCAGCTGCTTCCTTTCAATCGTGGTTTTCTTTCTTTCTTTCTTTCTTTCTTTCTTTCTTTCTTTCTTTCTTTCTTTCTTTCTTTCTTTCTTTCTTTCTCTCTTTCTTTCTCTCTTTCTTCCGTTCTTTCTTTCTTTTTCTTTTTCTCTTTTTTTCCCACTCAACAACCTTCTATTCCCTGACTTTCCATCTCTATTCCACCTTCAAAATGAATCTTTTTACAAAAGTAGACTTCTTTGTGTATAATAATGTATGTCTCAGGTAATCTCTAGCAATTTAAAACTAGGGTTTTGGAGCAATTTTGAGCTAACCTGGAATTATGACACGTCAGAAAATCTCTAGAAAACTCAGGGTGCAGGGTCACCAAAGGCTTGTTTGTAAGCGCAAAGGAAATTTTCTCCCCTAGTTTTTAGATCTGGTCTTTGAGTTTTGCCCTTGGGGGGCTCAGTGCATCAGCGATGGGCCTCCAAGGAGACATTGGTGACTGCTACTAGCAAGTGACAGAGGCAGTGTCCACCTGGTCCCAGGAAAAGGGGCATTAACACCCAGCGCAGACAGCAGGGAGGGCTGGGCACCGCGTGGCAAAGGCACAGAAGAAGCAACAGTGTTGGATGGATCTCCAGCAGACGTAGCAATGGCAGCAAACTTGCCAATCAAGAGATTTATGTGAGCTACTCTAATGCTTGGGCAGAGGGAGATTTTCAGGAGTTTGAAGTACTGTATAAGCGAGTAGAGGAAAGAGCCACGCAAACGTTTTGTTTTTAATGTGAGCCGGTTTATACGCACAGGTTGGTGAGGTCGACTAAAACAAAACCGCGTTCCTTTTGAACAGTATCCCTTGCGTCCCTCAGCACAGGTGAAGCACGCAGCAACACGATCAAAATCTCTTGCACTCCTTTCCTTCACACAGCCTTCGGTGAGCAGTGGGAAAGCAGGCAGAAAAGACAACCGCTGGACAAATGCAGATTCACAGGGCTCTCAGCAGCCCCCCTTTTACAGGCGAGTGGAGCATCGCAGCCGAGAGGCACACTGAGTTCAAAGTCTCTGCGATTTCAAACTGAGAGGGAGATGCGATCTGAAGGGCTATTCCCTCTGTCAACGTGGACGCAACCAGAAGGGCCAGCCAGCAACAGTGGACACAGCTGCTGGGCGCTAGTGCCTAGCAGTCCTCCCTAAATGCAAACCCCAGAGACACCCCAGATTCTCTTACTTTCTCCACCCACCCATGCTCTCCCTGGAGCTGCGAAGCGCACCAGGGAACGGCAAAGGAAAATGCCTCAAGACTGATTTCCCTATAAAAAGGAGAAAGAAAACCTTTTTGGAAGCAGCCAATAATTAGCTATGTAAACATCCTAGCATATGTGTTTTAAGTTCTGTCTACAAATAATCCATTCTTCAATCAGGGGAAGAAAATATGTTAAGTACCATTTCATCATTCTCAGCAGACTGTTAAAAGGATCTCATGTTACTTCTGTGAGACAGAAAATGTCACTTTTCTGTCAAAGTTGCATCCAGTAGGCCCCCAGGAAATATGCGGTGGAAAGTGACTACAGTTCACTGAACACCCTTGACATACTAGAAATTCGCAGTGACCTTACTGTCTTCCTTTTAGAGATTTTTACAGATGAAGGTTTTATAGATAAAGATTAAAGGGATTAACATCCAAAGGGTCAATTTAATAAATAATAGGGAAAAGGGAGATCATGAAAGATAAATTTAGAAACAGAACAGTGGATCCGTTCACAAATGGCTTTTAAGGAGAATTTTTTTTTTTTTAAATGAAAATACATTTTTTTTCTGATTGTTAAAGTAATACGTGCCTATAGTCAAAGTCCCCCCAAATCCATAAGGTTATCCGAGAAGAATGCCCAACATCTCAACAATCTCTTAAGATCTAGTAGATATACTTGGGGTAGAGATCTTGGAGCACCAGCTACCCTCTTCCCAAGCTCAGCCCTACTTGCTAGGTTTGGGAACTTGATCTTGACTCAACTAACAAGGGTACTTTCCTGAGATCTTTGAGTTTTTCTGAATCTCTCTTACTCAACTGAAAGAACAGAGTATTTTACACAAAGCATAACACGTCACCTTGGTGAAGGCAAACACAGTTCGGGGAACGATGAAGAGTGTGTCTATGTGCCTCACCCTCAGTCATCAGTCCCAACCAAGTTGGAAGACTCCAAACCATCTCTCTTGCAGGAGAATTATACCACTAGCCATGCCTACAAAACTGCAGGGAAATAGGATATTTTTGTTTAAGAGCCTGAGAAGCAAAAAATAAACTTTACACTAAAATCGGCTCACACATTAAATTTCCCTTGGTGATGAAAATTGTCCCAGATGAATCTGCTAAACAAAAATTACCTTAAAGAGAGTATAAATAGGTTACATTACTCTACATCACAGTATTAGCTTTCTAAAACTGAGAATGCCAACTAAGCCAAACTATACCATGAGAAATTTAAAAGCTCCCTGCAGTATTAATATACAGCTGACCCTTGAACAGCATGGGTTTGAACTGTGCAGGTCCTCTTAAACATGGATTTTTTTTTAACTGAAAATATATTTCTTCTTTGACTTATTGTAATATTTTTCTGGCTTTACTGTAAGAACATAGTATATAACACATACAACACACAAAATATATGTTAACCAACTGCTTGTTATTAGTAAGGCTTCCAGTCAATAGTAAGCTATTAGTAATTAAGTTTTGGGGGAGTCAATTTTACACATGGGTCTTTGACTGCATCCCTAGCCCCAGTGTTGTTCAAGACTCAAACATAATATGATTTCAACTACGTATTTTAAGTCCAAAACGTTTTTTTACTATATGCTAAGCACCATGCTGAGTACTTCACATGTTTTATCTCATTTAATCTTTATAGCAATGCTATGAAGCAGATATAATATCTCCACTTTAGAGGTAGGAAGCTGAGACCTAGAGAAGTTTTAAAAAAATGCCAACA
This sequence comes from Potos flavus, assembly GCA_028534135.1. Lineage (NCBI taxonomy): Eukaryota > Metazoa > Chordata > Mammalia > Carnivora > Procyonidae > Potos > Potos flavus. The sequence continues at coordinate 24,947,197 of CM052900.1, read as the reverse complement.
TCATAAAACCAATAAGGGCAAAGACCAGAATTCAAAGCCAATATGACTCTGTAGCTCATAGACTTGATCACTGAGCCATTCGATACAATGCAAGAGCTGCCATATTGGTCAAAGGCAACCAGCATGAAGACAAAAAGCCAATATTGGGTTGGTGGCAAAGTAGAAGGAAGGAGCCTGGGTCTTTAATAATAACATCAATCTACCTACTTTCAGATATCTTTCTAAGGGAGCAGTAAGTATTGACACTTTTGAAATTTCCAAGTAAAATACAGTGAAATACACAAAATTTAAGTGCACCACGCAGTGGGTATGGATAAAAGTATATACTTGTACAACTCAAACGCTTATTGAGATGCAGAACATTATCATTAGTGCAGAAATTTCCTTTATGACCCTTTCCAGTCATTCTCTCCACTGTCCTACCTACAGGCAACCACTGTTATTTTTTTTCCACCATAAATTGTTGTTGCTTGTTCTAGAATTCATATAAATGGAATCATGCAATGTATAGTCTTGGATAAGTCTTGTTTCACTTGGTGTGTAACAGAAGTTTTTCATTGCTTTTCATTGCTGAGCCTTTGATTACATACAGTTTGTTTACCCATTTGTCTGTTGAAGAACCTCGGGAAGTTTCTAGCTCAGGGTTCTTATAGGGAAAATGCTGATAAGTATCCCCGGGCCAGTCTTTTTGTGGATGTACGTTTTCATTTCTATAGGGTAAATATCGAGAACTGGAATCACTGAAATAGGGAAGGAATGTTTAGTTTTATAGGAGACAGCCAGATTATTTTGCAAAGTGGCTTGCAATCAACAATGTATGAGTGTTTTGGTTACTGTATGTGATCGCCACATTTGGTGTTTAGTGTTTTTGACTTTTGGCATTCTGGTGAGTGTATAGTGGTGTCTCATTCTGCTTTTTCTTTACATTTCCCTAGTGACTAATGAAGTTAGTCTATACTAACTAACTTACTATAAAGCTACTGTAAACAAGACAGCATGGTATTGGTGAAAGTATAGACACATTAATCAATAAAACAGATCAGAAATCCTAGAAATAGGCACACGCAAATAGAATCAACTGATTTTTAACAATGGTCCTTAGGTAATCAATGGAGAAAGGGTAGTTTTCCAACAAACAGTGCTGAACAGACACCTATGTGCAAAAAGTAAAACCAAACAAAAACCCTTGTATCCATACCTTGTGACATATACAAAAATAAACTTAAAATGGGTTAGAGATCCAAATATAAAACCCAAAACTGTAAATTTCTAGAACACAATGAAGGAGAAAGTCTTTACTACTTTGGTTAGGCAGAGTTTTTTTGCTATGATACCAAGAGCATGATCCATAAAAGAAAATGGATTGTAAATTGGAGTTTATCAAAATTAAAAATATTTGTTCTACAAAACTCACTATAAAGACAATGAAAGGAGAAGCTACAGACTGGAAGAGTATTTGCAAATTGTATTTCTGACAAAGGGTTTTTATTTAAAATACATTAAAATCTCCAAAAACTCAGTAATAAGAAAACAATTCAATTTTAAAATACTCAAAAGAACTGAATACATACTTCATCAAAGGAAAAATAGAACAGAAAGCTAATAGGTATATGAAAAGATACTCAACATCATTTGTCATTAGGAAAATACAAGTTAAAACCACAAAGAGATACACCACTGCACATTTTTAGAATGGCTAAAAAATTAAGTACCAAAAGTTGGCAAAGATGCAGAATGACTAGAAGTCACTACATTCCTAGTAGGAGTACAAAATGGTACAGATATTGTGGAATACACTGTAGCAGTGTATTTAAATTTAAATTTGAATTCAAATTATTATTGAATAAATTAATAATAATAATAATTTAAATCATTAAAAATTATTAAATTTGTTAAATTTAATAAATTAT
>CM052900.1:24924457-24944787 GCA_028534135.1 Potos flavus | reverse complement strand
ATAGAATTAAGTAAGTATCGATGAGTTCACACTGATAAATCTAAACTGAATAAATAAATACATGTGAGGGTAAGAATAGCTCTTCCTTTAAAAATAATTCCAACTGATAAATGCAGAGGAATGAGGGAAATAGAAAGTTATTAGTATACCATGGTGCTAATTATTGTAGGTGTGATGCTAAAATTAGTAAGCAAAAGTTTGAGGAGAAATGGGGTATTTTCATTGCCTCCAAGAGTCTCCCCCAAGATCCTTATTAGTTAAAAAGGAGGAAATAGTAACTTTATAGTGGGTAAACTGCTGACCCCACCTCAGCCCAGTTAGCACTGTTAGAAATAGGGACATGCAATGTATCTCATTAGTATCTTATATCCCCAGATGTTCTGCATAAGTTCTGTGGTATTCTTGCTAAAATGTATGACCTTCATCCAACCATGAGAGGATACATCAACAAACTCAAACTGAGAGATAATCTACAAAGTAACCGACCAGGACTCTTTCAAGGTCATAAAAGAGAAGAAAGAACCGAAGTACACTCACAGATTGGAGGAGACTAGGGACCCATGAAAACTAAATGAAATACGGGCTGGATCTGGGAACATTAAAAGGACATCGGTGGATGAGCTGGTGAAATCCAACTGCCTTCTGTAGTTCAGGTAATAGTATTCTACCAATATGAATTCCTTTGTATAATTGTACTATGGTTATATAAAATGTTAACCCGAGGGGAAGCTGGGTGAAAATTATATGGGAACTCTGTGCTATTTTTGCAACTTTTCTGTAAGCCTAAAAATTCTTTCAAAATTAAAAAAAAAAAGTTCAGTCTGATCTAATATTGAAACTTCAATCTTTCATGTAATTTTACATTTCTCAGCCCCCTTTTCACTATGCAGCCTTTGGCATCTTCAGCATGGGAGCCGGGCGAGGGGCAAGAGGTAAGACTCAGCAACCAATAACTTGACAGGTATGCAGTACTATGGCTTTAATACCACATGGGTGTGGCAAATGACATCCAAATACTGCCTCCTTTTTCTCATCCTTTCCTCACTTGCTTTTGTGCAAAAATCCACCTTGCTGGGAACTCGGATTCATTTTCTGGCGTGGATATATGCAAGCTCCAGATAATCACTGATGGCCGCTCCCCTCAGTGGCTACTTCTGACAGTTCATCTCTAGGCTCTCGAAGCTAATGTGGATTTGCTCCTGGCAGGAAACACTCCCTCATGGAGGGCTCCTTCCCAAGATGGCTCCGGGCCAGCTCTCTTCCGTTCTCTGGGAGATATTCACATTGCTGCCCATTCCAAGGTGTAAGACCAAAAAGACAGAAGGATTTTGCCTACTGGACCAAACCTGAATGTTACAGTGTTGCTATTTCTCTTCTTATGCAGCTTATCTCTAACAACAACAAAAATACATTTAAAAGCTAATAACAGATAGTAAGTGAAATTAATTATAACATACTTATGAAAAATTATGTTGATCAGCTTCTAGTGTATTGTGCTATTTTGGGCACACCTGCAAACCCGTGACCAAAGTCTCTGCTGCTTCCTGTGTCTCTGTCCTGGGGAGTCCTGATCACCTACCATTTGCTCAGAGAGGCTTCCCTTCTCATGGAAGCACACCTGACCGCTACTGCTTCGCAAACATCCATGCTTAGACCTCACTGCTGGATGAGTTATCCGGGGGATCCTTTGTAAATTTTTAATCACCCTTTTAGAAATGTAAAACTAACATAATACCAAAGGGAAAACACATTTTTCAAAAGAAAGTGCCCAAATTTCTACATTCCAATGTAAAGATTTTAATTTTTGGCAATATCAGTCTGTGTCCAGAGGCAATCATATTGTTATATGGTCATAATTATTGACATGAAAGGAATTTTATAGTTTTTACTTTTCGTTTAGCGAATCATAAACATTTCCCCATATACTGCCTAGTCTTTACAATTATAATTTTTAATAGTTGCATAATATTCCATCTGGTATGTATCATGTAATGCATTAAGCCATATTTCCAATATTGGTCTTTTAGGTTGCTTTAATTATTGTTTTATTATGAATGGCTGTAATAACATTAGCCACTTGTAGACCACTTTTGGATTTTCTCAGGTGATTTCCTCAAGATACATTTGCTTCCTCCCAGAAACTTCTTGACTTCCCAGATCTCTATGCTACGGACTCTTGGATAGAGCGTTACTTCCTTTATAACTCATTCATTCATTCATTCATTCATTCATTCATTCATTCATGAAACCCTTACAGAATGCATCCTATTTGGCTTAATACTTGGAAATACAACAATGTATAAGACTCTCAAGGAACTTATAAGACAGTGAAAGAGACAGACTCATGTGAGATCATTATATTTCAGTGGAGTTTTACAATAAAGAAGCACAATATACTTTGGAAAAGAAACAAAGTGGGCACCTAACCAAGAATTAGTAGGTCAAGGATGCTTCCTAATGGACCGAGAATGTCAAAAGATGGAGAAGCTGGAAATGGAAAGAGGTAAAACATGGAAGAATGAGAACAGGCTTTCTGGGCAGACGGGACAGGATAAAGGAGATGGAGGAGAGAAATCGCATGTAAGTTACCTGAAGGAAATCAAGGTGGCTGAAGCATAAAGGGCATAATACCAGCATTTCTGTAGTGGAGGTTATAGAAGAGGACACTGTCAAGATCATGGGGGCAAAGGAACTTGTACTCCTGCAGAGCTGCACTGTCTGATACAATGCCTCTAGCCGCATGCAGTTAATTAAATTACAATTAAGTTAAATTAAAATTTTAGTTCTTCAGTCATACCAGCCACATTTCAAGAGCCATTAGCCACATTGGCTAGTGTTTAGAGGATAGAACATGTCCATCATCACCGAAAGTTCCACAGGACAGTACTTCTATCAACAATGGGAGTATAGGTAGACTTTTGTTAAAAAGTTGTTTGGGTTTTCCTGCCTTGGGAGATGGAACTTTTCTAAAAACGCAAATATTTATTTGTATTTTCCTATATCACTGACTGAAAAAAAACTGCCACATTTTAGTTTTATGAACATTTACTTTTCTAGGAAAGATGGAGACCTGAACCGCTAAAGGATGAAGTCTCATTTCACCAAAAGCAAACTTGGTGGTGTCAGTACAAGGACTAGCAAGACCTAACCAAGTGACGGGGCAAGCAGAAAGAGTATTGTAAGAGGCTGAGGGATGGTCAAAGAAGGTGGACATCTGTGCACATTCTGCTTGATCAGAAGATGCTTTGAGAGTTGGCTCATCTCCACGCCATCCCTCAATACATACCTCGGGCATGGACGAGAAGCAGTCAAGAGTAGTAGGAGAATGGTGGCTCCCATCACATCCCCTGCAGTGAGAAGTCCTGGGCTCCGAATGTCTCCAGTTTGATATATAGATGAGACATTGAGGCAGATGAGAGATAAGCAATACTACTTTTGTGTTTGTTCACTAAACCTGCATTAAATGAGTTTCTGCCTCTTGCCTCTCGGTTTTGGGTGCTTAATTCAAGGTGGATGGGGTGATAAGAAAGAGACTAAGTTGTTTGTATCTTAGGGTCAATTAATCCTGTCCGTGGGTTTGGAAATACTCAGTTTAGTCAATTGTCACAAAGCAAACATACCCATTTAATCAGCGTACAGCCCAAGAAACAGAATATTAGGGGCACCTCGGTGGCTTAGTTGGTTAAGTGACTGCCTTCGGCTCAGGTCATGATCCTGGGGTCCTGGGATCAAGTCTTGAGTCAGGTTCGCTCCTCTGTGGGGAGCCTGATTCTTGCTCTTCCTCTGCCTGCCACTCCCCCTGCTTGTGCTCTCTCTCTCTGTCAAATAAATAAATGAAATCTTAAAAAAAAAAAAAAGAAAGAAAGAAACAATATTACCAGTACCACAAAAGCCCCTGTGTGCTTCCTTCCAGTTACCAGCCCCACAAGTATACCCATTGCTCTAGTTTTGCTTGTTTAAGAATTTTATATAGAAAGTATGCCCTTTTCCAAATCCGATTTATTTCACCCAGGACTCTGTCAACTAATGGTTTCTATTACATAAATTTTAAGATTATTTATGAATGTCATATTCATACAGGAGAATGTACAGTGCATACATAAATTTACAGGAAAATTGTCAAATTAAAAATTCATGTTTTACCACAGGTTTCCAAAGTAGATTTTTATCAGGATCTTAGAGATTCCCAGTGGGCTCTTCTTTCAAGGCAACCTCCCCTCTCTGAATAGCTGTGTGAGGCAAGGGCAATGTTGGCACTGTGATGAAGACATCCAGGAGAAGATATGCTTAACAGAGTGTCCCAGTCTTGCTTCTCACTGAAGGTTTACAAGAGTCCCTTCTGGGGACATCAGTGGAAAGGGTGCAGTGAGTTCTGGGACCCCTAGAGCTCGCTACAGTCAGGGCGTGTGGCAGGGAAGCTGCTGTCTGATGGGAATGAACCCACATTGTGAGCTGCTCAGTTTTCTCTGCATCTCCTCCATATCCGATCTCTCACGTTCAAGAGTAGGATAGAACAGAGTATATCTGCAGATCAAAATGCGTGTCTTCAGCCAATCAGGCAGCAAAGAATAGAAGATCAGGTGGGAACTTCTTCAGAGCATGGTTTGAGACATGCAGAATTCAGGTCTTAGTCTAAGCTGGCCAAGCCAGCATCTCTCCTGGTCCTGTTTTCCAGTTAAATCTATAGGAATTGGCAGTGCTGATCTTGTAAGAACAGCCCTGAGCATGTTGAGCCTCACTGCTCCTCTCCTTGCCCTCACTCTTCTGCTAATGGTATTCTAGGTCAATCTAGAAGTTTCTTTTCTTTTTTTTTTTAAGATTTTATTTATTTATTTGGCAGAGAGAGATCACAAGTAGGCAGAGAGGCAGGTAGAGAGAGAGGGGGAAGCAGGATCCCTGCTTGAGCAGAGAGCCCGATGCGGGGCTCGATCCCAGAACCCTGAGATCATGACCTGAGCCGAAGGCAGAGGCTTTAACCCACTGAGACACCTAGGCGCCCAATCTAGAAGTTTCTTAAGAAAAGAATAAGAGAAAAAGGAAACAGCCCTTCCTCAAATCAAACCAGTTGGGTGAAGCCCTATGTTAGAAGGCCCTGGTGCTCAAGGAAACAGCGGCACCTGAAGGCCACGAGAGGCGCTGGAATGCCAGCCTCCACAGGGGGAGTGGTGCCCAAAACCAACCTCCTGTTTTTGATCTCAACTGCCTGTTTCCTCTAGAACTGAACGAGTAAAGGCAGAATAAAATCAATTGCTCTATTTTCCCTCCTCAATAATAACACAATCCTATTTCCTCAATAGGATAGGATTGTAGGATATTATAGAGAGAGGGTGGTCAGAAAATTTCAGACAGAGTTGGAAAATAAACTCTACTGTGCCTGGGGTTTAAGGCCAAGGCAGAACCATCCCTTTGTCTCCTTCTGGTTTGCCTTTAATCCACCATAACCCTCGAGAGGTGAGAGATAGACACACGGAGTGGGCTCTTAGAGAATTAGTCCTGTTCATATGGAGAAATCTGAAAAGCGCCATTCATTTCTAGCAGCAGGAGAGCAGAGCCAATGCAAGGGAAGCTTGGCTCTTCCATTTGGAATGAATGTCTAAAGCTTGTTTTCCATTCAGTGCCACAATTGCAAGGGGCCAAAGTGTTTCCGCAAGGTAAATGCATGTCCTGGACCTTGGAAAAGGCTCCTGAACTTATCCCAGGTGGAGACAGTAGCAAAATGAAAAAGAATTTTGTTTTGTTTTGTTTTGTCTTTGTTTTTGTGTGATTTTTTGAAGTAGTTTGAAGGTAATTTATTCCCTACTTAACACTAGGAAAGTAGGAAATTATACTAGTTTCTAGTTCCAGTTGGAGGGCTTTGGTTTACTCTACCCTCTGCAAAAATATATCCCATGGAACTGGTAAAGAATGCTAACAGTTACATGAGAAGGGATTTTTATGGTTAAATTTTCTTACCAAATAGGTTAGAAGAAGTGAATCATGAAGTTTCTATTAACAATGTTACCTATTTAACTAGAACATTCCATGGTAGTTAGTGGGCTATTTATTTTATTACTGTGGTCAAATGTAAAAAATAGCTCATATTCAGTTTCATCATTAAATATCAAAAGCATTATTTCTTGGATGCTATCAAAAATAGCTCATATTCAATTTTGTCATTAAATATCAAAAGCATTATTTCTTGGATGCTATCATTTTATTTCCAGAGGAAAAAAAAATGCACTTTCAACCACAAGAGGGCAGCAGCATGACTTTTTCTTTTTCTTTTCTTTTTTTTTTTTTTAATCAAATGCATCTTTGGAAACTCAATACTGGGTCTAAAACCATAATTACAGTGTAATAATTACATGCCTTCCTCCAAGTGACTCTTATTAATTCTGATGGTATTTTATAAGTAAAGTTATTTTTAAAGTGTCTGTGACTAAGATTCTTTACAAATGAGAATACTTTCAAGAGAAGTGCAGTAAGATAATTTTAGTGAGTGAATTAAAGTGCCTCACAAGGATGAATTTTGCAAAAGTACTTTAAATTTTAGTTTTAAAAATAGCATCATGAAAATTATACAAGTATATCTTTTCATAAACATTAGAGAATATAAAGAAAACAAGCATATTTAGCAATGGATAAAACTTGTCATGGCTTAGTTGTATTTTTTTTTTTAATGAGACGTAACTAAAATGAGAAAACCAGTAAGCATAAAAATTTACAATGAATAACCCCAATTTAATGTAAAAAAATAATTGGGTATTTTTCTGCTGCTGAATCTACATTTCTTCATGTTTAAGATGCAATAAAATTTCAATAATTGTATTTAGCCACCAGGTGGTGCTGCCTATTTAAACAATGAAATAGAAAAGAGAAAACTGAAGATGAGAGATGTATCATGCCTGTCTGACACATATTTATACATTCACCAGACTTTCTGACAAGTGTAGAGAACATTTGATTTCTTAAAGGGAGGCCTCTGAGAAAATATGTTAGAAAAATGCATTGTCTCGAGCAGGTACTTCACAGAACTACATGAAGTTCATGAAATTCATTGAATGATAAAACTGAAACATGGACACTGACCTTTTCACACACAAAAAACAAAAGAGTCTATTCTAACCAGATCTCACTCTATGGAAGCTACTAATTTTTATTCATGAAATTGTTCCTTTTTTTCCTCAGGCGATGGAAAACATGCACATTTTACTGCCCTTCATATTAGTAAAAAGTAAAAGAAAACCGTCCCCTAATTTGACAAAAGGTGGGGAAAGATAACAAATCACATTTAATCTGTGTCCTCTGTAGATGGTGAAATAATTATATGGGTAGAGAAGCCAAACTTTATCCATTGTCACTCATTCACCAAAAACAGTTTCGTTAAAATTTGGGGCAGACATGACATGACTGTAGGTATCCTGCTATAGAATAAATAAATTCGGGATGTGTTAGCCATTTTAAAAGAAAATATGGTTTACAATGACCACTTTTTACATAACTGCTTAAATCATAACAGCATAATGAAATTTAATAAGTATGAACACGGTTATAGGTTTATTGTGCATTGTTGTCCTATCACACACAGGAAAGAGAACAACTAACACTTATGGAGTTCCATAGAGATGGTAGATTTCCCTTCCCTTCCCATCCCTTCCCTTCCCTTCCCTTCCTTTCCCTTCATTCTTTCTTCATTTAATCCTCAAAATTACCATTGGAGGTGTTATCATCTCCATCCTCAGCATTGCAAAGAGAGCTAGAATTTGAACAGAGTTTTGACCCTAAAGCCATACTTTTTACCAATGTTGATAAAATCATGGTGGAGACAGTTCTACCTGTGCCTTCTCTCATGCCATTAGCAGAGATTGCTAAATAATTTTGAACATCTTTCCCTCTGAACCCAGATGGAGCCTGGATTCTCAGATCAGCTTTCCAGGTAGCCGCTATCAATTAGTGGTAGATAATCATGAGGAAACCCATTTGCCAGGCTGGTTTTTTCAGTCACATTGCTCCTAAGCAGAAATTCTTCTTTCTCAGTTTATGTTCCAGAAGCAATGACCAGCCACGGACTGCTAAGGATTAACAGAAGATTGAAATAATCAATTTTAGTTTATGAAGAAATTAAGTCTGTATTTATTTGTAGGTGTTTTATGGGCAATGAGGAAGTGCCTGAATCTTAAATTTCATTAATTCCCTGTGTAGGAAGATATTGTCCCTAAAATATGTTAATATTTTAACCTTTGATTGTCTAATTAAACAAGAGAGTAATTGGATATTAGCTAACAGTGAAAGAGTCCTGAACTCTTAGTCTGTGTCATCTACCGTTCTTCTAAGTGCTTTTTACATGTCCTTTTAATAATCCTACATGGTATTTATTCTTATCACACCTATTTAATAGATAAGAAATTTAAGGCAAAAAAATTGTACATCAGTAATCACAAATCCAGGAATTTCGTGACACCTTTGGGTCAATATTTGCAGGACCATGGGGACACCTGGGTGGTGCAGTTAAGTATCTGACAGTTAAGTAACTGACTCTTGCTTTCGACTCAGGTCCTGATCTCAGGTTTGTGAGATTGAGCCCCGCATCAGGCTCCATGCTCAACGCCGAGTCTGCTTGAGATTCTCTCTCCTTCTGCTTCTCCCCGTGCTCTCTCTTTCTCAAAATAAATAGATCTTAAAAAATATATTCGCAGGACCACAGTCTGAGATATTTTTCTCCATCCGTCACGAGGTCATTTGCTGATCTTGACTCAATCAAATGAAACGATGTGCCAGATACGGATTTATTTCTTTCTCGGCTACAAACCATCTTCTCTTTGCTTTGTGATGCTGGGGCTGGGACTCTGCAGACCACATCTCTGCTTTGCCTGGTGCTCCCTGCTCGGATCTGTCCAGAGCGGGCGTGAGAGGCTGAAGGAGGAAGAAGGAGGCTTCTTGCTCTCTGCTTGCGGTTGCTGTATCACCGAGGTCCTGCTTCATTCAGAAGCAGAGCCTTTGTGTAGCAGCAGCTGAGCCCCGTTCCCCGATATTCGCAGCCTCGCTGCACCTTCCTCAGAGATCCCACCACCAGCTGCACACTGTGCCCCTTCCTCAGGTGACTGAGCCTCAGATCCTTGAGGCCCCTTCTCCAGGCTTTGACATTTGAGTAATCAACTCCTTTCCTTTGTCCCGTCAGCCCTCGGGGTGGCAGCTCGTCCTATAGTTACTACCTCTGTGATGATGCTTTGCTTTTTAGGTTACCTAGTATTATGGATTGAATCGTGTCCCCTTAAAAGATGTCGAGTTCCTAACCCCTCCTCCTGGTGAATGTGGTCTTATTTGGTAATAGGATCTGTCAGAAACCAAACTCTTCACCCTGAGTAAAACAAAGGAGAAAGATGAGTTTGTTGCAAGGGTTCCAACCTGTGGGCTGAGAAACCCCAGGCTTTAGGAGCAATGAGTTTTGAGTTGCTCCTAGACGAAGAGTTTTTTTTTTTTTTTTTAATGGGGTAAAGATAGAAGTTATTAGGTTTTTTTTTCCAACTGAAAGAAAAGTGGGCTTTTTTTCCCTTATTTGGATCAGGGTAGCTGAGTCAGGGGAACAAGGAAGTCTAGGGATGGTGTGAGTAGACTTGGTGCTTGGGGATTGGCTGCATCCGCTACTAATTTTTGAGAAGAGCTGTAAATTCCTACAACTTCTGCTAGGTAAGGTTAAGTTTCATTTTCTTTTATTTTTTTAAAATTTTATTTATTTATTTGAGAGAGAGCTGAGTGGGGTGAGGGGCAGAGGGAGAAGCAGAGTTCCCACTGAGCAAGGAGCCCGATCTAGGACTCCATACCCCAACTCTGGGATCATGACCTGAGCCGAAGGCAGACGCTTAACGACAGAGCCACTCAGGGGCCCTAAGTTTCATTTCCTTTAATGCACCTGCATTGGCCGATTTCATTTTTTCCCTGACATGAGAGACCTCATTTTAGTTTTTGTTTACAGGTCTTTACAGATGATCAAGTTAAGAGATCATTTGGGTGCACCCTAATGCAATATGACTGTGTCCTTATAAAAAGGGGAAACGTGGACCCAGAGACAGACATGCACATACAGTGAATGCTGTGTGAACAGGCAGAGATAGGGAGATGTATCAGCAAAATAAGGAATGCCAGAGATTGCCAGAAAACTAACAGAAACCAGGATTCTCCCTCACAGACCTCAGAGAGAAGCAACTCTCCTGATACTTTAACCTCAGACCTCTAGCCTCTAGAACTAAGACACAATAAATTTATGGTGTTTAAGCCATCCAGTCTCTGGTACTGTATTACGGCAGCCCCAGGAAACTAAGATAGCTAATGAACACTTTTTTTTCCAATTAACATTTTTTTGGATTACATTTTCTCTGTTAAAATACCTGGCATGATTTATCTCTTATGACCAGGTTCTGAATGATATAATAAGTACAGAGAATCATAAAAAATCACAAAACCACAAAAAAAATACTGCTTTTATCATGGTAACTTTAAAGGTCATTGTCTTTACATCGCTGCCCTGTGATTAGTACTTAGCTTTAGCAGGTGTATTAGCTTGCTAATAATGAATACCACAGACAGGAGCGGCTTAAATAACAGAATTTTTTTTCTCACAGTTCTGAAGGCTAGAAGTCTGAGATCAAGGTATCAGCACACATGGTCTCTTCTGAGGTCTCACGCCTTGGCCGGTAGACGGCCATCTTCTCCCTGTGTCCTCATACGGTCTTCTCTCTGTGCATATCTATGTCCTAACCTCCTCTTTCTAAAAGAACACCAGTCATGTGCTCGCTTTGGCAGCACATATACTAAAAGAACACCAGTCATACCGCTTCTTGGCCTTTGTCTAAGATTAAGTGTAGGACACAGTCATATTGGATTAGGGTCCACCCATAGGACCTCATTTTAACTTAATCACCTCTTTAAAGACCCTGTCTCCAAATATAGCCATATTCTGAGATGCTGGTGGTTAGAACTTCAACCGGTGAATCCGGGGGAAGACACAATTAAACCCATAACAGGAGCAAATCACCCTTTAAATAACCTAGTTCAGGGCATTGCCCAAGGTCAAACTCAAGCTCCATGGTGTACGGAATTTCCTTTTCCTCTCCCCTTGGAAAATCAAAACTCTCTTTTCCAAACTTTGGTGTCTCTCCCAGTCTCCAGCAGTGCTCAGAGTTTCAGAGAAGAGACTGGCAAGCCGGTCCATAGGCTTTGCTGTGACTGGAGAGTCAATTAAGCAAGGTTTGTGTGATAGCTGCATTTGGATCTCGTATGGATCCATCTCCCTCTGTACCAGCTTCTGTCAGCACAGATGCTAGTTTGGTCTCGTCTTCACTGTTTGTTTTATTTATCTACTGTCTGGTGGAGAAGATGAATGTAATTTATTGAAAACTGTCTTATAGGCCATGACATATTGGTCATAATTTATGTAAAGCTTTCATAAACAATTAATACATCTAGAATTAAATACAAAGTCGCTGGTGAGAACTTGGATTTACAAAACCGAGTCTACCAAATTGGAATATTAGAAAGAGTTCGATAGACCTTAAGGGGAAATAGGAGTTTTTGTCATCCCTCAAGTCTTGAAGGCTTTAAGCGCGCTTCTGTTTCCTCATTGAAGCTTTCCCACGCAGTGTAGGTCTGGACTGAATCTCTTCTTCTCCAGTTTCTCTATTACCTACTATCCCTCCGGTGTGGCACTTGCCAAAATCTGCCGTCAAACGAGGGTTTGTGTGGTGCTTTTGCTGGACATCAGGGGTCGTGGGTAATGCAATCATATGCTTCCATCCAGCAGTATGTGCCTTGCGTATAGTTGTATCAAGAAATGCTTATTGAGATCAGTTAAATCATGGAGTTTCCTTGGACACCAACAAAGAACAAATACAGATTGCTTTATTAATAATTTAGAACTAAAGCATTAGATAAGAAAGGCACATTTATTCTACCTTACAAAATAGCTGACTTTTTTTAAACTCTGTGACAATCCATATTTCTACTAAGTTTTATGGAAATTAAATTCCAATAAATTAAATTAAGGTTCATCAATAAGTATTACTTAATGGAGCCTGCAGTGAATCCTTCTGTACACAAAGTACCTGGTAATGGGAATAATTACCTCCTGTATAACTTTTTCTAACATTTCTCTTCACATTTAATTGAAATAATCTGTATTTTCCCCTATTCTTTTAAGAACTTGACTACAGTATAGATATTATTTTTAGACTGGCATGTAATGGACACAATGGGACTCTCTCAATTGGATGAAATTCTGTCCTTTATTTTTTTTTTATTTTTTAAAGATTTTGTTTATTTATTTGACAGAGAGATCACAAGTAGGCAGAGAGGCAGGTGGGGGGGGGGGGGGAAGCAGGCTCCCTGCTGAACAGAGAGCCTGATGCAGGGCTCAATCCCAGGACCCTGAGATCATGACCTGAGCTGAAGGCAGAGGCTTTAACCCACTGAGCCACTCAGACACCCCAAAATTCTGTCCTTTAAAAACTAACAATCATAACTATCATAATAGGTAGGAATCTCTATTTAATCAAAAACTTTGCAACTCACAAATGATTATATAGAATTCTTGATATCAATGACAGAACAAAAGGCTTAGAATTCTAGAACCTGGCATGCAGCCCTTGGCCAGCCACTTACTAGCCGTAAATTTGGACGAATAACTTATTGTGGATAGTTTTCACATATAAAAAAGGGAATGACAACTATTTCACAGGGTAACTGAGAGGACAAACAGATTATGTATGTCAATATTCATTGTCAATTTAAAGCCTTATGTAAACATTAATTGCTACCATTATTTAACAAGGAACACATTTGTATATGTCCTCCCTCTTGTGATTAGTACAAAAATGCCAATAAATTATCTTCTTTAATTTCATAGTTATTAATAATAACTTTGGTATCTCAATGCATAGATGAAATGCCCCCTAACAAAGCCTATTAGACTTAGTGGAATGGAGAGTAAAAGATCTTAAGAGAGGGGTGCCTGAGTAGCTCAGTTGTTAAGCACCTGCCTTCGGCTCAGATCATGATCTCAGGGTCCTGGGATCGAGCCCTGCATCTGGTTCCCAGCTAGGCGGGAAGCCTGCTTCTCCCTCTCCCACTCCCCCTGTTGGTGTTCCCTCTCTTGCTGTGTCTCTCTCTGTCAAATAAATAAATAAAATCTTTAAAAAAAAAATTCAATAAAAAAAAGAGTCTGGCTCTTGATTTGAGCTCAGGTCATGATCTCAGGGTCGTTGGCTTGAGCCCTGCAGCGGGCTCTGCCCTGAGCACGGAGCCTGCTTGAGATTCTCTCCCTCTCCCTCTGCCCCTTCCCCTATTCATGCACATGGGCACATGTGCACATTCTGTCTCAAATAAATAAATCTTTAAAAAAAAGCTCAAGAGATTAAACTCAAAAGTCACAGTTGAAAGGTTCAGAAACAGCCCACAGCTAGTAACTAAAGGTCTTTATGAGTCCTTATGATTTATTTATAAGTGATTAGACATTGCTGTACGCATAACCCATGTATCCCGGACTTCTAACACAAATGTGACTTTTTTTTATTTTCTATGTTACCATAGGCAACAATTTTGCTAAAAATTGACACATCACAGCAAGAGTCTTCTTTCCTCCAATATACAATAACGCTTTCTTCTGTCTGCCCAACCTTTCCCTATCTCCCCGAGGTGGTTTCAATTTTACTCACGGTCTCCTGAAGGCCCATTCGGATCCCACCTAACCCAGTCTAGAAGCCAATGCCGTGTTTTTGTCACGGAGGCTCCCTATTTCTGGGTTCCACGTTCCTCTACCATGTAGTTTTACATAGCAACTGTTCCAACCCATACAGGTCTAGTTGTTTTACTGGCTTAAAACAACTGCTTTGTTACATTCACCTGTTCTGCGGGAAAGGGATTCAGACAGGGCACAACAAGAATAGAGTGATGACTCTCCTCTTCTTCATCTTGTCTGGGGCCTCATCTTCAAGGACTCAGAAATAGGGGGTTCTTAATGATTGGGTACGAGAATCATCTGGAAGGATATGCATTCATAGATCTTGTGGTCGTTGCTGCTTTTGGCTGAGTCCTCACCGGAAGACAAATGATAGGAAAACCCAGCTGATCCCACAGTCCACATATGGTGCATGATCCTGTTTTTCCAGTGAGTTCTACATGCTTCTGCCGCCCTGTTAGTGTGATCAGCTCCCCTCAGGAGAAGTAGCCATAGTTCAGCTAATGATATTCGCAGTTAACCACTGGATTTTTTTCTAGGTCAGTTCTTCCACAAATGATTCTAAAGCCAGTGGTATTTCAATATTACGAGGGGAAAATGTCTTTAATGTATAGTATTATTCTTTTAAGAAAGTCATTAATCTATAAAATCTAAGATTTTATTATGTCAGATTCAAACGTGGTTGGGTCTGAGAGGTTTTGCACTTGCTTAATTCTTGCCAATTCTCATTTGCTTTATGTATATTGTTCATTTATTTTCTCAATCCTATAAGAGGAGTTTTTCCTTCTTTCAAAAGAGCCTGTCTTTAAATGGAGATACTGAATTTCAGAGAGATTAAATAACTCGCCTATAGTCATATAATAATTGGTCTACTCAAGTTCCTCAGCTACATCTGTTTTCATATCATGTGAGAGATTTATTTACATTAGACGGTTTTTTCCTTTTCTACTGTAATAGTTCTCCTTATTTGCTTTATCATTTTTATTGACAGCTCGATAGCAACCAAATGACCTGGGTAGTCAATACATGCTATTATTACTTATTATTCATCATTGTGATGCTGTCATAAAAGCCAGTGAGGGACAGATGAAGACTGACCCTGCCTCTCTCTTGAGGTTTATACTTGGATCACATGTGAAAAACTACACTGTGAGAGATTTAGGGCCCACAGTCTTTGAAAGGAAGTAGTAAAGAAAATGGTTGGGTAGGTAGGTATTTTTCTTAACAAAGTCATATTTGAAATAATTTCCCATTGATGTTTGTTGACATTCTCAGAATATTTTTGAAAAAATTAAAGATGTTTGAGAAATTTTGGAAATTAGATAAAGAGTGGATTTATTAGGATAGGATTTTGTAAATTTAATTGGCTGTATGATTTTATAGCATGTAAGAAGGCATTTAATGTACCTTTTCACAGGTTCGAGGGTCTAAAACATCCTCTGTGTATGGGTGTGTAATTCGGAAGAGATAATACTAAGAATTTTGAATGTTTTTCTAAGGAGAGTGGTAAGCTACCAAGAATTTTAAACAGGGCAGAAGCATCATAATTTTTTAAAGAGAATTTTGACTGTGGGTACAGAATAAAGTGAATAGGGTATGGATAGAGTAGACAAAAAGGGGAAATCAATTATCGTGGTCCAGATGAGCAATAATTGTGGCTTGGATATAGATGATGGGAAAGGGTCAGAGGAGATGGAAATAATTTGCACTCAGTGACTGATTAGGGGTATAGGATATGAGAGAAGTCGGTGTCGAGAATGTCTCAGACATATGTAACTGGGGATGAGGTGGTACCATTTACTAAAATAGAGATTATAATGGAAAGAGCAAGTTTGGATGCTAGGAGTCAATGTCATGAGCTCAGTTTTAGGTATATAAAATATAGATGCCGGGGTGCCTGGATGGCTCAGTCAGTTGGCTAACCTTCCAACTCTTTACATCAGCTCAGGTCATGATCTTAGCGTCGTGACATCAAGCCCCATGTTGGGTGCACTCTGCACAGAGTCCACTTGAGATTCTCTTTCTCCCTCTCCCTCTGTCCCTCCCCCTACTTGTGCATGGGCTCTCTCTCGATAATTGAATAAATAAACAAATAAATAAAATCTTTAAATAAATATATATTTTTATATATGATGCCTGTGAGGCATGCATTTTTGCAGGAATTTATAATAGTTCAGATCGCACCAGACTCATCTATCTTCTTCCATTCTTTGTTGAACATTTCCCTTCAGCGTGTCATGCTGGCTTAACCTCCATTAATCCACGCTGTATCACTCTGCTTTACTGAGTCAAAGCGTGAAAATATCAGTGTATAGTCCTATGAAAAGCAAACTGCTGAGTCTGGTAATATTTAGATAGTGATGAAGAAATGACTCGAGTTAACGTTCCTAAGACCTACAGATGAATCCTAACAGGTCAGCCTCATAGCCAAGCCTAACAAGGGAAAGAATATGCAGAAAATAATGGCTGGGATGGGTTACTGGCTTCGGGACCACAGGAGCTGGGAGGACGGTAGTAGGAGATATCCCTCTGCTTAACAACAATTCCCGAATACGGTCCTGTGTTACAGAACTGCTATCACCGTGGCTGACAGCTTTCTTTCTCCCCTTCACATTTCTTCTTTGTCTCAAAGCCTTCTGATGGCCTCTCTCATTCAGAGGAAAGGCCAGTTTCTTATCATGGTCCTAAAGACTCCGTGGAGTCCGGCCCCTCACTGTCAGTCTGCGATCATGCCTCCCACCACTTCTTTCATTCAGGGCACTATAGGGACATAAACTTCCTCACTGTTCCTCAAATCAGCCAAGCTTGCACCTGTTTCCTGGCCTTTGTATTTGCTCTTTTCTCTGCATAGCGCACTCTTCCCCTCCTGCGTGGCTCCCTCCTAATGCCTCCACTCTAGCTCCCTCATGGGAATGGGCTTTCCTGATCATCCGTGTCCTCCTTCCTCTATACCCTTGTCTGCTTGTTTATCTTCATATCACTTATCATCACCTGATGTATATTTACTCCTTTGATTTTTCTCTCCCTTCCTCCCACTCACCCTGTCTAGAATGTAAACTCCTTCAGGGACAGAACCTGTTTTGGTCACAACCATATTTCCAGTTCAGAGAACAGATCCTAGCACAAAGCAGGTGCTCAGTAGATATTACTTGAGGGAGTTTATGAGTAAATATTGGGTGAGTGGATTGCTGGAAACTGCGAGGATGTGGCAGCCGACCTGAAAACCGCTGCTGGTACATTCTGATTAATAGAGTTCTGTTTGTGTGTTGTGTCACTAACTGTCATACAGAGGTTTCATTTTTTACATGATTATTCTTTTTAAAATTTTTCTTTGTTTTTGGGTCCTAAGCTTCATTGATTTTTTTTTTTTTTATGTCATTGCAGAAGTTTGTGAACTGGTTCTGAACCAATAGGCATACTTTTCACTTTTTAGTAGCTCATTGATGCTCCCATTTTCACTCTTTGTGTCCTCGGTATTCATGCCCCATTACTGTACACACATAGCCTATAAATAAAAATCCACCAACTTAAAGAAAACGGTTATTTGGAAAAGTCTTCGTCTGCTGATTTGTGTAATTCTACACAATAACCAGCAGATGGCGCAATTGTAACAGTACCTTGACTTCTTTTCAGCCCGCCCTGAGAAGCACAATACTGTCAAGAGAAATGCCAAAATTTTCCGGAAGTGAAAAATTCTGGATTTTAGCCGTTTCAGTGCCAAGGTAAGGGACAGCGTTCATGTTATTTCTTGTACATAGTGATAACTACTGAGTGTGTAAGTCGCACCTGTGAACCAGAGCAAGTCTCATTTTCTCACATGTTGTGGGATTGACTACTCAGGGCTTATTTTTCATGAGCTTAAGGAAATGACAATTGTAGTTTGGGCTTTTGCCTGATTCACTATTTACATAGGCTCTTCATCTTTAAATAATGTCTGCTTGGGTGGTCATTTGAGATGCTTCTACTTTAAAACTTGGAATTTATGCCCTCTATTGAGATGCTTTTAGACAAAAACATAAAATAAAAGTAGAAGATATTTGTAAAATTTGCATTGAAATAAAGAGACTGTGGAGCACAAGAGAAGGCATGGTGTCTTAAGAGAGACAGAACGGAATTGTTATTCGAACTATTTGATTTCAGGCAAAATACTTAGCTTCTCCAACTCTCAATTTCCTCCTTTATAAAATGTCAATAGGAAACCCATTTTTCAGAGTACTTGCAAGCATTACTACTTGGGGAACTATTACTACATTAGTTTTAGTCTTTTTTTTTTTCGCAGACGTATGTTCTATAGAGCACTGTATATTAACCCGGGAGCCCCAAACTCACATTAGAACAACATATTTGAAAGATCCGTGTGTTGGAAACTTTTTACAAGGAATCAGGCAAATGTATTTTGGATGGGTTTAGAAGGGAGGAATTATTGTTGATTTAAACAGAGGGATCTGGTTTAGGGGGAAAAAAAGAGATGCCAATGAGTAAGACCTGCCTTCTTGTTAGCAGCAACTGTGTGCTATGATTTAGGTGAAATCTCAATTATTGTGGCCAGTCTGGCCAACCAACTGTCTCGACAGGCTGAGGACTCAGAAAATAATGGTCAAAAGCACTTAGGAGTCACCAAAAGATATCCTAGAGTTCATACACATCATTGCTGGGAATATGCACGGCATTGCACACGTGAATCGAAAGTATGAAATGATGTGGTTTAAGGGCTCCAAAAATATGACAGGCAATCAAGAATGAAAGGACAAATAAAAGCTCCTAGAAAAAAGAAAAAAAAAAAAGCTCCTAGAGACAGATATCTTGGTGCCACAAAAGGGAAGTGCTTTCAACCTGAGGCTGAGGGAGAAAACAAGAATAGAATCTAAAAGTTAGTGGCAAGACACCTCAAATCTTATGCTTCGTGGCTATTCAAGTACTGCTCGTGGGATTTGCCCTGGGAGCCTCATTGGATAACAGTACCTCCCCCACCCCCACCCCCTACCCCCCTACCCCACCCCCCGCCACTGATTCTCATTCAAGGGGATGGCCCCCAGTTTGAGTACTGTGTGTACATTTTAGAAATATTCCCATTCAAACAACCCTTAGGATTTTAAGTGGTAAGCTTCATTTATTTGATAATTCAGCTTAATGAAACATATCAATTTTCTCCTGGTTCTGAATTTTAAATGGTTTCTGCTTTATAGAAATAATTCATGCAGAAAGGTGCCATAGATTTTTAATTAACAGATTTAAACCTTCTGATCCATTCATGTTTATATTAATCTAATGTTTACTGAGTTTATTTTATATATGAGACACTGTCAGAATGTACTCAGAGGTCTGATCTCTCATTTTTAACAATCCTTTTTTCCTTGAGAAGAAAAATGTCATCAATGTAGACACAATTTAGGCAGAACTCTGCTGTATTTTTGTACACTTTGGGACAACTACTTAGACCAAGCCAAAAGAGCACAAATTAGCTAACAAATACCTTTATCCCTTACCTTCTCTTTCATAACTGATGCAACACATGAGAAATGCAAATGTAACATATTGTGAATCTGTGGCTTACAAGAAATACAAAAAGAGGTAAAGGAACTATCTACCCAAGAAAACAAATATGTAAATAAGTATTTTATTTACTTAGGTAAATAAGTACCTTAGGTAAAAGGTAGGTGATAAATAACTTTTTTTTTTTTTAACATATAATGTATTCTTTGCCCCAGGGGTACAGGTCTATGAATTATCAAGCTTACACATTTCACAGCACTCACTATAGCACATACCTTCCCCAATGCCCATAACCCAGCCACCCTATCCCTAACCCCCCACCCCCCAGCAACACTCAGTTGTTTCATGAGATTAAGAGTCTCTTATGGTTTGTCTCCCTCCCAATCCCATCTTGTTTTATTTTTTCCTTCCCTACCCCCCATGACCCCCCACCCTGCTTCTCAAATTCCTCATATCGGATTGATCATATGATAATTGTCTTTCTCTGATTGACTTATTTTGCTCAGCATCATAGTCTCTAGTTCTATCCACCTCATTACAAATGGCAAGATTTCGTTTCTTTCGATGGCTGCATAGTATTCCATTCCATTCCATTCCATTCCAAAAATTGAGTGAAGGATCCAGAGGTTTCCTATCCTCACTCATGCATAGCCTCCCTCATTACTGACATCCCACACCAGAGTATACACTTGTTACAACTGTAGGGCCTATATGGACACATCACTATCACCCAAAGTCCACAGCTGAGGGTTCACTCTTGGTGTTGTATATCCAGATGTATATCCGAATGTATAGTGATATATATATATATATATATATATATATATATATATATATATATCATTTCTTCTTTATCCATTCATCTGTTGATGGACATCTAGATTCTTTCCTAGTTTGGCTATTGTGGACATTGCTGCTATGAACATTTGGGTGCATGTACCCCTTCAGATCACTACATTTGTATCTTTAGGGCAAATACCCAGTAGTGCGATTGCTGGGTCATAGGGTAGCTCTATTTTCAACTTTTTGAGGAACCTCCATACTGTTTTCCAGAGTGGCTGTACCAGCTTGCATTCCCACCAACAATGTAGGAGGGTTCCCCTTTCTCCGTATCCTCACCAACATCTGT
>CM052900.1:24907490-24923957 GCA_028534135.1 Potos flavus | reverse complement strand
ATGTCTTCTGCCCATTTCTCGATTGGATTATTTGTTCTTTGGATGTTGAGTTTGATCATTTCTTTTTTTTTAAAATATTTTATTTATTTATTTGACACAGAGAGAGAGGTCACAAGTAGGCAGAGAGGCAGGCAGAGAGAGGGGGAAGCAGACTCCCCGCTGAGCAGAAAGACCGATGCGGGGCTCAATCCCAGGACCCTGGGATCATGACCTGAGCCGAAGGCAGAGGCTTTAACCCACTGAGCCACCCAGGTGCCCCGAGTTTGATAATTTCTTTATAAATTTTGGATACTAGCCCTTTATCTGATATGTCATTTGCAAATATCTTCTCTGATTCTGTCAGTTGTCTTTTGGTTTTGTTGACTGTTTCCTTTGCTGTGCAAAAGCTTTTGATCTTGATGAAGTCCCAATAGTTCATATTTGCCCTTGCTTCCCTTACCTTTGGTGATGTTTCTAGGAAGAAGTTGGTAGGGGTGAGGTCAAAGAGGTTGCTGCCTGTGTTCTCCTCAAGGATTTTGATGAATTCCTGTCTCACATTGAGGTCTTTCATCCATTTTGAGTCTATTTTTGTGTGTGGTGTGAGGAAATGGTCCAGTTCCATTCTTCTGCATGTGGCTGTCCAATTTTCCCAACACCATTTGTTGAAGAGACTGTCTTTTTTCCATTGGACATTCTTTCCTGCTTTGTCGAAGATTAGTTGACCATAGAGTTGAGGGTCCATTTCTGGGCTCTCTATTCTGTTCTATTGATTTACGTGTCTGTTTTTGTGCCAGTACCATACTGTCTTGATGATTACAGCTTTGTAATGGAGCTTGAAGTCTGGAATTGTGATGCCACCTGCTTTTGTTTTCCTTTTTTAACATTCCTCTGGCTATTCAGGGTCTTTTCTAGTTCCATATAAATTTTAGGATTATTTGTTCCATTTCTTTGAAAAAAATTGATGGTGATAAATAACTTTTTTAATAGAAGTGTATGAAAATGCTAATCCTTTTTAAAGGACTCAAGCTTTCTGTTTCAGGTATCTGTAATACCTCACCGAAAACAAATGACAATATCCAAGGCTAAATTCGTTCCTTTGGAAACAAGAAGAATTCTGTTTAGCTGACACATGAAAATATAACTCCAAATTCAGCCTGAGAGCTTTTTCCTCCCTCTTATTTCTGTACTTAATGGTGACTCTTAATTTGTGGAGAGTTTAAGAATATACTCAATTATCATATTAAGAAATACATTTGTCACTGCCTGTCTTCTCCTTTGTTGACTTTCACTTTCCTCAAAATATTTTTATGGTTAGAGCAGAGCTGAGTTCTCTAAGTCTCAAAATATGTTTTTTTAATGATGAGAAACTACAGGAGAAATCTGTCACGAAGTCAGGGAGCACTTTATGAACATAGAATCTAATAGACTCTACATCAGTACACTCAGTGGTATTTGTACATATCCAAAAAGCAACAACCTGATGTTGAGATGTATGTGAGAAGCTGATGGCCATTGCCAATGCATATATTGAATATATATATATACATATATATATATACACACACATGCATATATATATATATATATATATATATATATATATATATTCCATTAATGATCTCAACAATCTGAGGTATTGCAGTCTTCATTTTATAAATGATTAAACTATCATACAAGCAACTTAAGTTTGCCTTTCCCAAAATCACCAAGGTGGGAAATGGCCCAGGTAGGATTTAAATTCTTTTGAGTGATTTCAAGGTCCATGCACTTTCTACAAGCACTATTTGATTCCTTGTAATACCAAGCTGCTTCTTAATTTGAACTTGAGTATAATAAGGCTCAATCGCATTTAAGTATGACCTTTGGTGTCCTTTATCAACCCTAGGGGGAAGCTAATTAGATAGTTTGCCTTTCGACATTTCTTTCCACACATCTCCCCCATCTTGCTGCCCACCCAGGTATTCAGGTAATAACTCCTGTTTTCAGCTAGTTGACCATTATCCTAGCTCTATCCCTTCCTCTTTTGTGTTTGTTTGTCTAACACATCCAGTAATTTTTAAAATTGCCTGTGGGTGCTATTTTGTTAAAAATTGACTTTATTTTTTTTAGAACAGTTTTAGGTTCACAGAAAACTTGAGTGAAGGATCCAGAGGTTTCGTACCCTCACTCATGCATAGCCTCCCTCACTATTGACATCCCACACCAGAGTATACACTCATTACAACTGATGGGCCTACATGGACTATTACCCAAAGTCCACAGCTGAGGCTTCACTCTTGGTGTTGTATATCCAGATGTATGATATGGATCTCTGTCATAGTTTCACACAGAGACTTTTCACTGCCTTAAGAATGCTCTGTATCCCGCCCACCCAGCCTTCCTCTCCCCAACCTCTAACCCCTGGTAACCACTGATCCTAGTACTGTCTTCATAGTCTTGCCTTTTCCAGAATGTCATCTATCCCTTCCTCTTTTTATCCACTATACTGCACTTAACTCAAGCCTCCTCCTGGTGCCAAAATTTGGGACACTATGGCATGTCAGAGATGGAGAAGTTTTTGGATAGAAGGACCTTCTTCTTTGCCTCTGAGACAGCTAAACCGTGTTAAGCACCACACTGTCACTTTACATATATTTATACATTAAAACTATTAATCTGTGAGGAATCATTTAAGAGTCCTTTTATCAAGGAAACAAATACCTGGCAATTAAAAATATTAACCCCAAAATGATGTCGGTGGCCGAAATTATGAATAACACCACAATGTTTGTCTCAAATTTTCTTGTATGATCTAGTTTTTTTTAAAGAATGTTTAGATTGTATCTTAAGTCCATGTGCAATATATTGATATTGGCTAAATTTTTGTTATTATCTTCACTTTAAAAAAGATCCCCCAAAGCTTGAGAACTCTTCTTGAGAATAGAAGACCCAACTCTTTATGGCTACCTTACGTACTAGAAATATTAATCCTTTATCATGTTTGTTATTTGTTTTCTCTGGTAGAATATAAATTCCATGAGGATGGTACTTCTCACTTGTTTCATTTATCACAATAAACTCCAGTCCTTGGCCAGTGTCTGGTATATATATTCTCTGTGACTATTTGTTGAATGAGTGAATTTCCCTTGCTTCCTTCAGCTATTTCCTATTACAACACATTTGCTCGCTATTTTGCCATACTGGCTTTGATTCTCTGGCAGTACTTTAGTTTGCCAATCATCTTTTTCAGATGTGGGTGCCTGGGTAAATAACATCTAAGCGTATAGAACTAGCACAAATGTGTCATTAGTATACCCATGGAGCCTCTGCATTGAGAGTTTGTGTTCTGCTGATATTTAAAATCCTTTTCAGTTCTTAGCTGCACTTTGACCACAGATGGAATGGGAGCACACAGGGGATGGATTTACTCAAATAGATTTTGCAATCACCATTGCAATAGCTGGAATGATCGCTTTTGGCTTAAAAGTTTGAGGCATCGTAACTACTTATATCAATGATTTACTTTAACTTGAAGAATATTTGGGGTCTTCATCTATTGACAGAAAGAGGTGACAGTCAAAGCTACAAATCATCTGATCCCAAGAATGCACCACTTTATATTTGCCCTTCCAGCTGTCTTAGTTTGCTCTTTAATATTAGAGGGTAGTTTGCATAAGTGGTCATTTTGACTGTGTGTTTAATAACTGCATCTGCCTCTTAGCAATACTTGAACCATGAATCTGGAGAGATCAGTAGGATATGTGACCATTTATGTGAAAACACTGCCCCATTTCATCTCATTTTCAGCCTTCAAATGCTCCAGGACCATCATCTGTTGCAAAACCTCTGTAAAATATAATTTGTTTCAAGGGCGCCTGGGTGGCTCAGTTGGTTAAGTGTCAGCCTTTGACTTAGGTCATGATCTCAGGGTCCTGGGATTGAGCCCCGCATTGGGCTCCCAGCTCAGTGGGGAGCCTGCTTCTCCCTCTCCCTCTTTCTTTCTCTCAAATAAAGAAGTAAATAAATAATCTTTAAAAGAAAAGCATAGTTTGTTTCTCGGGTAATTAAATAAGAACAGAACCTCAGTGTAATAAACTTTCACACAAAAGATAAAATTTATGAATTGGATTGAACTAAAGAACATTTAGTTCTATGTGCTGGCATTTCAGAAATTACTTTGATGTCTTTATAACTTTTTAATCAAATCATCATTGGACTTTTATTTTTTGCCTATGATGTTTGCAGTTTGGTACCTAAATTGATTGTATGCAATAAGGTGAATATCATTTAGGATCCACAACTACTTAGCCATCTCTAATTATAGCTATTTGCTGAAAACTTGAAAATCCATATTTTTAGGCTAACTCTTTTACTTTTAAAAATCTTTGTTTTAAAATGAAAAATTTTGAATTATAAGCATATTACTTCAATTCTTCATTTTTGCCAATACAAAAATAAAAAATGAATATTTATTAAATTTTGGACAAGTAGGCCCAATATATTTGGTTTCAGAACAAAATAATAAGGTTTATAAGCTTTGAAATGAAATAATTTATTTTACCCCATCCTTTCTAACCCTCGCTCTAAAAGAAGTTTAGAAAATGAGAGAAATAAAAGACCTAATGAGCTTTAAACTAAAAAAAAAAAAAAAAATCCCTGCACTCGGATATGTCAAAAATTTCCCTTTTTTACCCAGTCTTACAACACCTCCAAATGCTATCTCTTTAAGAATTGTGAAAATTAAAAAAAAAAAAAGCAACTTTTCTTTAATATGAGGAAAAGTAAAGCATTCACACTTCTCTATAATCCAATTTTGGAGAACTAATTAGATCATGATGTTTGACTTAATACAATTATGATTCTCTTCACTCCATCTAAAGTCCACTTACAGTTTAGATAAATCTGTTTAAGAGTTTATGTTTTAAGAGCAGTGTAGATTTACAGCAGACTTGAGAGGGAGGCATGGAGATTTCCCATATACCCTCATTCCCACATATGTATAGCTTTCTCCAGTATCAATACCCCCACCAGAGTGATTTTTTTTTTTTTTTCTTAACCAAGGATGAACCTACATTAACACATCATAATCACTCAAAGGCCATAGTTTATCTTAGGGTTCACTCTTGGTTCACTCTACATTCTATGGATTTGGACAAAAAGATAACAACATATATCCATTATTATAATATCACATAGAATAGTTCCACTGTCTTAAAAATCTTCTGAGCTCTGCCTAGTCTTATCTTTCCCCCACTCCCAGCTCCAACCCCTCATAACCACTGATCTTTTATTTTCTCCATAGTTTTGTCTTTTTCAAAATGTCATAGAGTTGGAATCATATAGTGTTTAGCCTTTTCAGATTGGATTCTTTCGGTAATTATGCATTGAAGGTGCCCCCATGTCTTTTCATCCCTTGATAACTGCTTATTTTTTAAGGTCTCAATTTTTTTTTACATACTTAAAAAAAAAAAATCATTGCTAAATTACTCCTCCAGAGGGCAGTATGATCACATCAGTGGACGTGGCCTAATAAGACTGCAGAAAATAGGACCGATGAAATCAAATGCTATTAAATAACAAGAGGCTGCAACTTTTTCTAATTTTCTTGCCTGTCATTCTCAAGGAGAGTGTCACACACAGAACATCTCAGAGGGGATCCTGCAAAAGTGAGAAGAGGCATTTTTGTGAGCATAGCTGTTAAGGAAAGCTAAAAAATGGGAAACAAAGTTTTAAGGGAAATACATTGTTTGAAATACCTACAACATTTTCCCCTCATGCCTTCATTCCCCGTGAAAACACCACTCTTTCTTGAATGTTCCCATGTTAGATGCATTTCCTCAGGAAAGTTTTCTAGCTAACTCTAACTCTTGAGTTCTGAATCAATATGTACTCCTAGGGCATCCTGTATTGCTCATACCCTATTATTTCTCACATTGAATTATTATTGTTGTTTACTTCTCTATTTCACACACTACACAATAAGCTCCATGAGAGTCTCTGTCAGCTCTCTATGTGCATGGCTTCTTAAAGTCTTTGGCACATAGTGTCTTCTCAACAAGTATTTTATGAAGAAAGGAAGTAGTTAACTAATACTTTCTTTTGTTTCTGTGCTTTCTCTAAGTAAAGCTTCCCCCTGGCTTCTGTCAGCAGAGCACCCCCCTAACCACTTCTGGCTTCGTACTGCCTGATTAGAATCTATAAATTCTCAAATAAAGTCTTAAAAATTTTAATACGATACACCTATTAGAACGGCCAAAATCCAAAACAATGGCAATACCAAGTTCTGGCGAGGTTGTGGAGCAAACAGAAACTCTCCTTCATTGCTGGTGGGAATGCAAAATGCTACTGGCACTTTGGAAGATCCTTTGGCAATTTCTTATAAAACTAAACATACTCTTCCCATATGATCCAGCAGTCATGTTCCCTTATATTTACCCAAGTGAACTGAACGCTTATGTCCCCACAAAAATGTGCACATGGATTTTATAACAGATTTCTTCTGGCAATTTTACAATAGCCCCAACTTGGAAACAACTGCAATGTTCTTTAGTAGATTCATGGGTAAACAAACTGTGGTACATCCAGAAATGGAATATTATTCAGTGCTAAAAAGAAATGAGTGATCAAGCCATGGAAAGATCTGGAGGAAATGTAAAGTGAACTTTCACTAAGTGAAAGAAGCCAACTGAAAAGGCTACATAACTGTATGATTCCTACTATATGGCATTCTGGAAAAGGGAAAACAATGGAGTCAGTAAAAAGATTAAAAAAAAAATCCCTAACCTGGTTGCCAGGGGTTATAGGGGAGGGAAGAATGAAAAGGCAGAGCACAGAGGATTTTTAGGGCAGTGGAACTATTCTGTATGATACTATAATGGCAGATACATACGTTTTAAACATTTAAACCCATAGAATGTACACCAAGAGTGAACGCTAACGTAAACTATGAACTCTGGGTGATAATGGTGTATTCGCTGATTGTAAGCGATGTACCCTTGTGGGGCAGGATGTCAGTAGTGGGGGGGGGCTTCCTTTGTGTGTGGGGGAGATGGGTATTTGGGAACTCTTTACTTCTTGTTCAATATTGTAAATCTAAGGCTGCTCTAAAACTTAATTTATTAATTAAAAAACCCTAAGACATACACAAAAAAATTTTAGTATGCCTCAGTTTATCTTTTAACAGCACACATATACATCCTTTTGGCAATTATGAGATATATGGGGCACACTTCTGTCTCAGAGCTAAACTTTCTAGATACAATATGTTAAAAATGTTTTTAAATGCATTACTGGGTTGCAGAAAAGAGTGCTCCCATTAAGTTTAGAAGGATGAGAAAACTCAAGTCCAGAGAGAAAGGGATGGCTGATATTATTGCTTGCCTGGTAGCACCTGTAGGTTCCTGGCTGTACAGAGCTGGGATTTAATCAAATCTTGCCCCAAAGGAAGAAAACACAAAATACTGTATTTATTATAACTTGGGAGTCCAGATCAAAGGCTCTTGAAAACACGCACACACACACACATACACACATACACACACAAAACCCCCAATGGAAACCAGGGAGAAAACACAAGACAGTGAAACTACTTGCTTATTTTATTTTGACTCCAAGTAAAGAA
This sequence comes from Potos flavus, assembly GCA_028534135.1. NCBI lineage: Eukaryota > Metazoa > Chordata > Mammalia > Carnivora > Procyonidae > Potos > Potos flavus. The sequence continues at coordinate 24,916,378 of CM052900.1, read as the reverse complement.
GAAATAAAAAATATGAATGTCTATACTTGAAAGTCATCATGAGTTAGTAGTTTAAAATTGATCCCAGGTGCCTGGTAAAAGCAAATGTAAATACTTTCTGGGAGAAGGTGTCTTAAACCCAAGTATAAAAAGTTAAAAAGTAAGAAAGTGTTCTAAGGAGCTTGATTTCATGATTTTAAAAAATGGAATTAAAAATAAATAAATAAATAAATAAAGGAATTAATTTCAGAAAAACTGCAGCCATATAAATTAAAATAACAATACAGAACATAAAACAATGGGGTTTTTTTATCTTAAAAAAAAAAAGCTAACCAGAAATTGAAAGTATGATACATTAAAAAACACTGTCAAAATAACTAGGAAGCTTTAATAATAAAATAATCTGAAAAGGAAAAAAATTTAATGATTGCTCTTGGAGACTCAATGGATGAGTTGCCTAGCAAATTAATCTGAAATGAAGAAAAAATTAGTATGCTCAAGATAAACTTAAAGAGGGGTGCCTGAGTGGCTCAGGTAAGCAGCTGCCTTTGGCTCAGGCTGTCATCTTGGGGTCCTGGGATCCTCAACGTTAGGCTCCCCCTTCAGTGGGGTATCTGCTTCTCCCTCTCCCATTGCTTCTCCCCCTCTGCTCGTGTTCTCTCTTGCTGTCTTGCTCTCTCTCAAATGAATAAATAAAATATTTTTTAAAAAGTAAAGATAAACCTAAAGAAACTACTTGGAATGAGTTACACAAATGGAAAATATGAAAAGATAAAATGAAAAGAAATGATAAGGTCTGATATACTTTTAATTATAGTTTCAGAAGGAGAGAAAAAGATATGCCAAAGAAGCAATATTTGAAAAGTTAGGGGCTCAGAATTTTCTAGAATCCATGAAAAATCTCATTCTTCAGATGTAAGACAGGCTAACTGTCCAATCCAACTGCTAGTGATAGCACTAGAAGGAAATCCACACTAGACATGTCACTTTGCAACCTTTAAACACCAATGACAAAAATAAGGTCTTAAAAATACCTGAAGAGGGTGGAAGGGGTGGATGTGGCAAGAGGGCACTAAAGCTACAAAAGAATGATAATTTATGGCTGATTTCTCAACAGCAACAAAAGAAGCCAGGAGATAGTGTGTTAATATCTTCAAAATATTGAGGAAGAAATAACTCTCAACCTGAATTTTACTAAACAATATAACTATCATTCTAGAATAAGAACGAAATGAAGTTATTTCTAGTCCGTGAACAAAACATGTTGTGGGAGGGACTTCTAGTTCCAGTTTAGCCTAAATTGGTCAACTAATTCCTCTGCTTGTTCCTTTGCCCCTTATCACTTCCAAAGAAACCAGAGAGAGAACATGAAGAAATCTGGAGTGACAGCTGGGGACAGAGGCTCCTTCTAACTAGTTTGTGTGTAGAGGAGCAGATTTGAGCTGGGGTAGGAGGCAGCTGTCAAGGTTGCAAAAAAAAAAAATTAAAAAATATATATAGTAATAGGAGAGAAAGTGGGTAAGTGGGTTGTTGGAAAGGTGTTTTTGCTTCTCCCAGCTCTTGCCTTGGGAACTAGTGCCTGACCCACATCTGCTCAGATTCCTGATCCAGGTCCCCTCAAGGGCAAATTGAGGGAAGCTCAGAAGTTATTTGCATGTGAGATGCTAGACAATGGTTAGGGGGGAATGATTGTAGTTTTGAGTCCACAAAACTCCCTGTCCATGTTTGTTTCTATTGCTGCCTGACAATAGTACGGTTAAACCACACACATTTGTTATCATTTTCCAGTTTTCTGTAGGTCAGGCATCCAAGCGTGGGGTGGCTGTGTTCTCTGCAAGGCCACAACCAAGGAGCTGGTTGGTGGTGAGGTCTCATCTGAGGCTCAACTACATAGGATTCTTTTTTTTTAAAGATTTTATTTATTTGAGAGAGAGAGGAGAGAGAGAGAATGAGCAAGGATAGGGGCAGAGGGAGAGAGAGAAGCAGGCTTCCTGCTGAGCAGGGAGTCTGAAGCGGGGCTCGATCCCAGGACCTTGAGATCATGACCTGAGCCTAAGGCAGATGCCTAACTGACTGAGCCACCCAGGTGCCCCAGGATTTTTTTTTTTTTTTGTATCATTTTACCATGATCTATTTCAGAAGTTTGAGATGGATGGATATTTAGGGTTGGTTTTTTTTTTTTCTATCTTTTACTATTACTAACAATAGGATGATGAATACCAATGTATTTAAGTCATTTTAAGTGTGTGTGAGCATATTTGTAAGATAAATTTCTATATATGGAAATATGAGATCAAAAGGAATACATATTTGTGCTTTTTTTAAAGATTTTATTTATTTGTGACAGAGAGAGAGAGCATGAGTGGGGTGGGGGACAGAGGAGAGAGAGAAGCAGGCTCCCTGCCAAAGAGGGAGCCCGATGCGGGACTCAATCCCAGGACCCTGGGACATGACTCAAGCTAAAGGCAGACACCCAACTGGACTGAGCTACCCAGGAACCCCCATATTTGTGTTTTGATAGATGTTACCACATTTTCTTTCATATGCTACACTTTATACCCCCGCCGGTAATGTATTAAAGCATCTATAGCCCAGATTTTTTATAGAGTGTGTCAGCAAACTTTTGAATTTTTGCCTAGGTAGCAGGTGAAAAATAGTACCACATTTTTTTTTTTTGAGCGTTTCTTCTTTGAGCATTAAGTGAGATTGAACACTTTTTATATTTTATGTCTTTGTACTTTCTTATGAAATCCCTATTCATCTTCTAAGCCTATTTTTCTACTGGTCTATTAGTCTTCTATGACTTAATTTCTGAGTTCTTTTTATGTTAACAGTGGTTAACTAACCACTGTCTGGATATGGACTACAAATTTTTAACCTATTTGTGATTCATCTTTTGACTTTTATGTTTTGCTCCGCAGAAATTTTTTGCTCTTGTGTATCAAATCTGTAAATCTTCTCTTTTATGGCATCCAAACTTTGAGTCTCATTTCGAAATTTATTTACCACCCCAAGGATATAAATTAGTTAATTCAGGGTACATATATGGCTTCTTTTTTTAAATATTTAAATGATTAATCCATTTGGAATTTGTTCTGGTATATAATGTGAAGTATGGGTTCAATTTTTATTTTTAGAAGACTATCCAATTGTGCCAACATGATTTATCTGCTGAAGCATCATTTCCTTCTTGATCTGAGATGCCATTTTTATCATATACTAACCTCCTGAATATATTTTGATTTATATTACAAATTTTTGTTCTCTTTTTTGTGTCACATTGTATTAAACATAGAGACTTTATTATGTTTTAATATGTGATATGACTAGTTTCTTTCATTGCACTTCCTTTTACAGAATTTTCTTATCTATTCATGTTTGTTCATCTTTCAATATAAATTTAGAATTAACTTGTCTGGTTAAAAAACTTTGTAAATTTATTGAGATCACATTATATATATATATATTTTTAAAGATTTTTATTTTATTTATTTATTTATTTGACAGAGGGAGAGAGAGAGATCACAAGTAGGCAGAGAGGCAGGCAGAGAGAGAGGGGGAAGCAGGCTCCCTGCTGAGCAGAGAGCCCGATGCGGGGCTCGATCCCAGGACCCTGAGATCATGACCTGAGCCGAAGGCAGAGGCTTTAACCCACTGAGCCACCCAGGTGCCCCGAGATCACATTATATTTATATTGGGATATCATTTTTATTATATTGTTGGCAGTTTATCTAAATGTTCTTTTGTATCATTCAGAAATGGTTTAAAGCTATTCGTATAAGTCTTCTGTATTTTTTAAGTTTGTTTCTAGACATTTTAATCTTTTCTGTTGCTATTGCATATGATTCTTCTTTTTTCAATTAGATCTTCTACTGGTTTACACTAATGATTTTTAATATCATTATCAAAATCATACTAATAATATATTGAAATCATACTTTTTCTGTTAGTATCTCTATTTTAGTCTTTTTATTTTTTTCTATGCACATATACATATCTTTCTACTTACTTAGAATTTTATGTATTTACAATTTTAAGTCTGTCTTTTAAAAAAGATTTTATTTACTTGAGAGAGAGAGTGAGAGAGTATGATAGCCCATGAGCAGAGAAGGGGGGAGGGAGAGAGGGAGGGGTAAGGAGAGAGGAAGAGGAAGACTCCCTACTAATCAAGGAGCCTGACACAGGGCTCAATCCCAGAACCCTTGGATCATGACTTGAGCCGAAGGCAGACACTTAACCCACGGAACCACCCAGGTGCCCCTTTAAGTCTGTCTTTTTATAGTTAACCTTATGTCTTGAGCATTTCCTCTAGTTAAACACTCTTTGAAAAATGGTTTTTGAATGCTTACATAATATTCTGTCATGAATATTTTTAAACATCGGTCAGACATGTTTCCAACTTTTTCTTTTCCAAATAATGCTATAATCCACTTCTTTGTATCAATTTTCTTGTATGCATTTCTGATTCTTCTTTAGGACAAATTCCCTAAGAAGAAATTATAAATGGGTTAAAATATCATATTCGAAAAGTCTTTGATATATATTCCCGAATGTATTTGTGAAAAGGCGATCTAGTTTGTACTTTTATTAGCTGGAAATGAAAGTTTTCAGAAACATCAAGGTGTGTGACAGTAGTTGAAATTTGAGTGGAAAATAATATTGGGCACGTTCTATCTGCCAGACACTGTGCTAAATGCTTTACGTAGAATAACCCATTTAATTCCCCCTATAATCATATGAAACAAACAATGTTATTATCCCCATTTTACACAGAGGCGCTGAGATTAAACCACTTTCCCCAGGCCACGCGTCTAAGTAAGGGCAGAGCTAGGGATTCTAGCTTCAGAGTTGGCCTCTAATGGCTCTTCTATGCTGCTTTTGTGTAAGGCTTGCCAATCTTCTTATGTCATGGTACACATAAAAAATTGAGTGTTTCTGTAGCACCCTGGGATAAATGTGAGAGACTGCCTGAGCCTGGAGGCTGTTTATCCGGGGCAGTAACTGGCAGGAATCTGCATAGAGCCAGGTCTCTACCTGACCTTTTTGAGAGCTGAGGGAATTCATAATTGATATGTCTAAAATCTATTATCAGCACACTGCTTAAAAGCTCTGCTTTATAAAAATCCTTTAAAACTGCAAATTAATAGTAATGATAACATATATAAGTTTGCCAATTCCTTCGGGTCAGCTACAGGTTATAGTTGAAGCTGTTTTTCTCTTAATTGAAGTCTGGTTGACATATAAAATTATATTAATTTCAGGTATACAATGTAGTGATTTGACATTTATATATATATTACCAAGTGATCCCATGATAAGTCTAGTTACCATCTGTCACCATACAAAAGTATGATAATATGATTGACTATATTCCCTATACTGTACCTTACATCCCTGTGATTTATTTATTTTATAATGGGAATTTTGTACCTCTTAATCTCCTTTACCTATTTTGCTCATCTCCCTACCCACTTCCCCTCTGGGAACCACAAGTTTGTTCTCTGTATTTATGAGTCTGTTTCTGTTTTGCTAATATGTTTTGTTTTTTAGATTTTACATATAAGTGAAGTCCCATAGTATTTGTCTTTCTCTGTCTGACTCATTTCACTTAGCATAATACACCCTAGGTCAATCCATGTTAATAAAATGGCAAGATTTCATTCTTTTTATGGCTGAGTAATATTCCATTATGTATATAAATAAACATATATATATATATACATACGCCACATCTTCCTTATCCATTCATCTACAGATGGACACTTAGTTTGCTTCCACATCTAAGCTACTATAAATCATGCTGCAATGAATATAGGCTGCATATATCTTTTCAAATTAGTGTTTTTATTTTCTACAGATGAATATCCAAAGTGGCCTTTATGGATCATATGGTTTTTTTATTTTAACTTTGTTGAGGAGCCTCCATACTGTTTTTCACAGTGGCTGCAATTCCCACCAATAGTGCATCAGAGTTCTCCTTTCACATCCTCACCAACTCTTTCTGTCTCTTGTCTTTCGTACTAGCCATTCTGACAGGTATGAGGTGATATCTCACTTTTGTTTTGATTTGCATTTCCCTGATGAGGAGTGTTGTTAAGCATCCTTTCATGTGTCTGTCGGCCATCTGTATGTCTTCCTTGGAAAAATGTCTATTCAGGTCCTCTGTGCATATTTTTAATTAGATTGCTTGTTCGTTTGCTTGGTGTCGAGTTGTAGGAGTTCTTTATATATTTTGGATATTAGTCTCTTTTTAGTCCTCTGTGCATGTTTTTAATCAGATCACTTGTTTGTTCAGTGTTGAGTTGTAGGAGTTCTTTATATATTTTAGATATTAATCTCTTTTCAGAGCTATCATTTGCAAAAATCTTCTACTACTCTGTAGATTGCCATTTTGTTTAACTGACGGTTTCCTTCACTGCGCAAAAGCTTTTTAGTTTGCTATAGTCCCAATTGTTCATTTTTGCTTTCATTTCCCTTGCCTGAGGAGATAGATCCAAAAAATATTCTAAGACTGATGTATATGAGTTTACTGCTTATGTTTTCTTTTAGGAGTTTTGTAGTTTTAGGTCTTACATTTAGGTCTTTCTATTCTGTTCCACTGATCTATATGTTTGTTTTTGTGCTGGTACCATACTTTTTTGATTACTATAGCTTTGTAGTATAGTTTGAAATCTGGGAGCAGGATACCTATGGCTTTGTTTTTCTTTCTCAAGATTTCTTTGGCCATTCGGGGTCTTTTGTGGTTCCATATAAGTGTTATTTGCTCTAGTTCTGTGAAAAATGTTATTGGTATATTTTTTAAAAGATTTTAATTTATTTATTTGAGAGAGAGAGAGAGCAAGCAAACATATGAGCTGGTAGGGGGTGGGGTAAGAGGGTGAGGGACAAGCAGACTCCCCAATGAGCAAGAAACCTGATGCAGGGCTGGATCCCAGGACCCTGAGATCATGACCTGAGCCGAGGTCAGATGCTTAACTAACTTGAGCCACTCAGGCACCCCATTGGTATTTTGACAGAGATTGCATTGAATTTATAGATTGTTTGGGTAGTGTGGACAGTTTAACAGTATTGATTCCATAAGCATGGAATATCTTTTCATTCGTGTCATCTTCAGTTTCTTTCATTAATGTCTTACAGTTTGCATGATACAGATATTTCATCTCCTTGGTTAAATTTATTCCTATGTATTTTATTCTTTTTGATGCAGTTGTAAATGGGATTGTTTTCTTAATTTCTCTTTCTGATATTCCCATGTTGTATTTTTATGTTCTTTATACCACCCCTTACTGAAGTATCTTACTTCAGGTAGCAGTTTTTAAATTGTTTTTCTGTTTCTTTCAAGTATTAAAATCTACATACACTGAGTTGTAATTTCTCATTAATAATTTCCTTACATGTAATGTTTTTCTTTTGTCTAATTTTATTATTTTGTAACTCCAGAACAATTTGAATAATACTTTCGATACAGGATAGTCTTGTTTTGATAATGATTTTAGTGGAAATATCTCTGGTATTTGCCATTAAGAATGCTGGCCTTTGGATTGAAGGAGAGAGAGAGATCATAAGGAAGACTCTGTATATTCTTAGTGTATTAGCCATTTTTATCAAGAATTATTATCGAACTTTGTCAAATGACTTTACATCTGTTGAGATGATCAAGAGATTTTTATCTTTTTCATTTGCAATATGATTAATAGATTACTTAATATTGAACCATCCTTGTATTTTAGAATTAATCTCACTGTTTCAAGATGTATTATTATTTTTTTCATGTGCTGCTATATTCTATTTCCTAGTATTAGGATTTTTTTTCATTTATAGGCATAAGTGACTTTGGTCCTCTTTGTGTCTAACAATGTCACATTTGGGGGTTAATTAATGTTATATTCACTTAACAAAGATATTTTTGGAAAGTTTTTCCTTTTAGTGTTCTTTGAAGTAATCTAAATACAATTACAATTAATTGGCCCTTTGAAGGTTTGATAAAATTTCTATTTGAAATTCTCTGAACCTTGCGATTTTGGTGGGGTGCTCGTTGAAAAATTGATCTTCTGTGGGAATCCATCTACTTGAACCTTATGATTGATTCCTCAAGAATCTTTTTGTAAATTCGAACTTCCCCAGAAAATTCTACATTTATTCTTGTTCTCAAATTTATTTTGCATAGAATTATGTAAAGTATATTTTTATGGTTCATTAGAATTTAAAGTACCATCATTAACTCTATTTTTAAAATTTATTTCTTTGAGGGATGTGTGGGTGGCTCAGCCAGTTAGCGACTGCCATAGGCTCAGGTCACAATCCCAGGGTCCTCAGATTGAGCCCCTGGGATTGAGCTCCTGGCTCAGCAGGGGAGTCTGCTTCTCCCCTCCCCCTGCTCATGCTTTCTCTTTTGCTTATTCTCTCTCTTTCAAATAAATACATAAAATCTTTTAAAAAAATAAAATTTATTTATTTGAGAGAGAGAGAGAGAGCAAGCGTGGGGCAGCAGTGGGAGAAGGAGAGAGAATCCCAAGCAGACTCTGCACTGAGCGTTTAGATGGATACAGGGATCTATCTCATGACCCTGAGATCACAACCTGATCCAAAATCAGGAGTCAGCTGCTCAACTGACTATACCACTCAGGTACCCCTATTAACTCTATTTTTGAGTTCAGAAAACTGAAGCTGATACAATACTTAGTTCCTATTTACACATTTAAAAGGATACAAAGCCTCCCTTCAAAGCCAGCCCTCCTGACTAATTTTTGCCTCCATTCTCCTAAACCTGATTGTACATCCACCCAATCTTCCAACAGCCTGTCTTGCTAGGACGCAGAACTGTAATGTTGTCAGTGGGTGATAGAGTCTCCTTAAAATAATACTACTTTTGCTATGACAACATTATGAGTTCTGTCAAATTTCCCCAC
>CM052900.1:24865951-24906990 GCA_028534135.1 Potos flavus | reverse complement strand
CCACATAAATTATACTTCTGAGCAAAGCTTCCTCTTCTCCTCTCTTTTACTTCTTCTCTGCATTATTTAGCTCGCTTTGGTTATAAATAACAAAACATATTAATTTAAGAAAAAGAAAAAAAAGAGAAAATTTTGGAGCGATGGTAGATTATCCAACTAAATTAACATGTTTTGGGAAGGCTAGTGATGATGGGCTTCAGGAGCAACTGGATCCTGGTCCTGAATGTTGCCAGACTCCCTGGTAATCAGGGTTACTCAATATATATATTTATCATGTGATTAAATGAGCACCTCATCTCTCCTTTATGCTTATTGACCTCGTTTGTCTCTTTTGCCAATGTCCAGCTTTCTCCCTATTGAAGATATGAATACTGATGTCTCTTGAATTCCATTAATCAGTTGATTCTTACTCTCACATCCATTGACATAACTGATCGTCCTTGCACAGTAAGAAGCAATGGCTGATATGATTGTCTAGTTTTATGTATCAGAACACTGATTACACCTCTATTAAGTGCCATATCCAAAATTATGACCTAGTATAACTCAAGTATCCTCCCCACAGAACTCCTAATACTGGGAATAATTTAGATTGAAGATCTGCCTCCCCACAATCTCCTAGCCCCTCATACTCCAGGGAGCTGTCATCTATCTGGAAGTATAAGGCAGTTTTTCCCACTGTCATATCTCGAACACCAGATGACCGAAATAGCACTAGTAGTTATTGGGTACTGGAAGGAGACTTTTAATATGAAAGGAAGAACTTTTATACCAGATAATATAGGTTCATGTTCCGCATTTCCCACAACCTTCCTCATCAAAATTATGATGCACTCTGCTTAGAGAATCTTTTAGCTAGTCAGCCTGGTGTGTGAGTTTAATCCTGCAGGTACGCAGCTTAGCATCTAGTACAAAGAAACTTCCCTTAAATAGTGCTCCTTAAAGTCCGGAGGGGAGGAGTCTTGGCAACGGGCTAGGGCAGGTGTAGATTTAGGTAATACACTGCAAATCACATTCTTAAGATTGCATGACTAAAGGTGATATAATGGAAACCAGTCATATCCAAGCAAGGTGAGGACCTGAAAGCAATGGGATGGAAGGACAAGACCTAACCATGACCTCAAACACACCTGGAAAATCATCGTCTCCAACCCTCACCACGTGTGGACAACAGAATACCTTGGAAAGAATCTCTCTCACCATCAGGGCATTTTTCCAACCTAGGTGGATAAATATTTGGCATCCCAACTCTGGTTTTCTCTCAAAGTTTGGAATTTCATATAGCATAGATTCAGCCTCCCCAAAGACATTAATTATCATTGGTCATACAATACTAACTTAAGCAGAAGAACTCTATAGGCCCAGCTTGGATCAGGAACTCACTATTGAACCAATCAGCTATGTCCAGTGGTGAGGTGGTGTCTTTGGCTTAGTTTGGTTCAGATGTTCATATTTTGTTGAACTGGTACAGGCAAGGGAGACAGTTAAACAGCAATATGCTGTGTAGTTGCCTCTTCCCTCAGGCTTTAGACTCTCTGAGATCACAGGCTGTGTTTTATTCCAATTCTCTAGCATAATGCTAGAGACATAGTTGACATCAAATGAGATGTCATGACTTGATTTTTGAGTTTTCCATTTTGCATTTGGGTTAATATTCCAGCAAAAATCACAGCTTATTATACAGTTTCACGTGTATTTCAAAGACCACAGACCTCATAATGATTTCAATTTGTATACAAGTTGAGGTTAAGCCCCCATCACACTCTCCAAGGAATACATACCAAGGCCTTACATAGTTATGCTACCTGATCCTATAATTTTAATTGCATCCCCCAGGAGCCCAGCTTGACATCCATTTTGATTTGTACATAGAAGATTCCCTAAGGCAGGCAATTCTAATGAATTTTAAAATCTATCTTCCCTGATCAGCCAATGGAACAATTTTTTTTTAACAGAGAGAACTTTTTAATTTTTCCAAAAAATTACTTACTCTTCTTATATTTTCTTTCTTTAATATTTCATGTGTTTTATATATTATTTCTGGGAAATAGCCATTGATCATTTTCAATGTTTATTTCTGAATATTTGTCATTTCAGTACTTTTATTTTTATTTCTTTTCCACATGTTCTTACACTTCTCCTTGGAAACCAAGATGTTTACAGGCAAGAAAAAGATCACTGAGAAGACAATCCAATGAAAATCACAATTGCCAAATTAAATTCAGTTCTTCCTAAAGGCGTGGTGACATCTTAAGGTCAAGCATGACAAGAAGTCAAAAAGTTCCTTTTTTATAATTATATCTTCCTTTCCTATTTAGGATGACTTGACAGGTAGAGCTGCTTCTGTAACCAGTGCATATCATTTTGAACAAAAATCCTATCCTTTCTGTTTGGTGCTATTTGCACCAGGAAATTCTTGCATGCAGGAAAATCAAGCATTTTTCTGGTGTACAGAATTCACCGGGTTTTACTGTTGTTAATGTTTGGAGACCTATAAACTCTGAACAAGGAATTGGCCATGAATTTAAAGATAAACTTATGAAGTTTAAAAAACCAAACAGTTTACCCTTCAAGATGGAATCAATATTGGAACAATATAAAATATTGAGGTTAGCTCTCTGCCATCATGGTGACCTCCTTATTTAGTACTAACCATGTGCCAAGCATAATTCATGTACCTTTCTCAACTTCCTCTTGTGTTGAATATATCGATTAATCTTTTTGTGCCTCCATTTCCTCATCTATAAAGCAATGATAATAACTACCTAACAGGGTTACTCTGAAGATAAATCATAGAACATTATCCCTAGCACTTAGTTTCAATAATCATTATGTTATTTTCACTGGATTCTAGTGGGGAGAAATGGTATTTGACTACCACCATGGTCTAGAAGAGGAACAAATTTAATGATTTCTATGGACTACAAAAATTTACATGGGTGATAAGTGGCAATCAGGATCTCATAAGTTGCCTGCAGTTTTTCTTAAGAACATTAACTTTATTCAATTCTATGCTCACCATGCAATATTTTAGAGTTGCTATTTGTGATTAGGCTGTACAATTCTAAGGACATCATTTGCATTGTAGTCTAGATGAATGAGTTCTATGTACAACCTGCATACCCTACAAGGTAGCTCTCCTTCTTATGTACTCATTTGGAGTTCACCCAAAGGCAGAATGAGATTTTCTGGGACTTTCAGCTTCATAAGTTTGCTTAATGTGTTTCAGTACTACAAATTCTTACCATCTCCAAATGAACTGATGTGATCAAGTCATTAAATTTGAAAATCTGAGCAAGGAATTATTAATCCATAGTGACCCAACTTAATAATAACAATACTATGAGACCCACCTCAACATCAAGCTGACTTCTCTCTCTTCATCATTTTTATTTTGTTTTTTACAAAGTGTTATTAGCAAACTTCTACTGAGCACTACCTACCTAGTGTACTAGTCAAGGTCAGGTCCTGGCTTGATAGAGGTGAAAAAAGCAAATATGGAACTTAGTATCTGAACAGTGTTATCACCCTAGGTTATAAATATCTAGTAGACTCTTATGTAAGTGGGATGTAGCACTGTTACCCCTCCAATGTGTCTTAATGGGGATGTTATAGAATTGGGGTGAGATGTTTCTCCATCATCTGGGAATGTCCCATGTAAATGAATAGGATCCCTGATCTTCAGGCCCTAAGTTCAGTTAACAAAGTCCTGTCATTGTGACAACCAGCCCAACTCTAAGACATTTCCAAATGTTCTAGTTGGGAGAGGATGGTACTAATATTTCCTGACCTGCATGCCATCCACCTTGCTGAGAGCTACTGGGATAGAAATTCATCCATATTCTGCAGTAACTTAATTCTAGATTGTACAGAGAAATGGGGGAAATCATGCATCTTTCTTAGTATCTTCCCCTCTGAATGCTTTGATAATATGGCTGGATCATAACAAGATCCTTTATTTGTTTGGTTTTTTCCTTAAATAAAGTGCTTTGTCACGGTGTTGAACTTTCTTGGTCAGTATAATGATAAGATGTTTTATCTGCATTCAGAATCTTCCATCTTCTTGGTTTAATTTTTTTATATAAAGTCAATAGACAATGTCAATATGATGTGATAGAAAATATAAGGGATGGTGTTGGTCTTTAAGCTCATTTAATTCTATTACCAACAAACAATGCTGATAAATAATAAAATATATTATTTTAATATAATTATTTTTCTCTAAGCAAATATTTTGTTTTTACTTTATTAACAGAGGACTTTAACCAATGTTCTTCATTATCTTTTGACTTTTCTTTTTCTTTTCCTATAACTTCTTTCTTCCTTCACTACATTTTTTTCTTTCTTTTCTTTTTTTCAATTGTTTTTTTAATTATTATTTTTTAATTCATAACTTTTGTTTAAATTTATGTTCCAAACATATAAGTGAGAGTGAGTAAAGAGGAATAATCAATGTGAAATATTGAATATTTGGGTTCTTTCTTTCTTATTTAGAATATTGAGTCAGTAATTTTAGATAAAGCATGTAATCTTATTTCAGGAGTCCAATCTACCAAATGGGGATAATTATATCTGTAGCGGGATTTTTTTCATTTGTGATAAAGTTAGTACTTAGTAGTTAGTTAGTAGTTAGTATTTAAAGTACTAACTTTATCCCAATGAAAAAAATAATCCCAGTATTGTACTTTGACCTTTGCGTATGTAAATTCTGTATATGTATATGGTAATCTTACTTTTATAAAAATGAGTTTAACTGCATTATATTTAGCTTCTCACTGTGGATTCATTGAACCAGATGCATGGCTGGTGCGTCAGACACATTTTAAGGTACAGTGTGTGTTAAAAAGGTATGCACACATAAATTCTACAACTGCTTCATGCCTTGCTTTGTTGGCTTTCTAATTACTTGGCAACTGCTGAATGAGCAAATGCTCAAAGCTCATTAATTTTCTTCTGCTATTATTTTCTAGTTTTTTCAGAAAGCTTATAATTTTCTTGTCTAAATGTTTCAAGTATTAGGAGCCATTGCTGAAGTTGGAATGATAATATAAATAGCTATGAAAATTATCCCGGTAACCAGATATCATTTGCACTGAGGAGCATCCATCACAAGCAATTTTGCTCCAATAGCTAGGGAATGTCAGTGACCAAATACTAAAACATTCTGTGTCCCTTTCATTCTTTCCATTCAAGTCCTAATCTGCTGAAGAAACAGCTCTAAGCCTTAATTTTAGCTTTCCGTTGGCCTTAAGAGATGCATTAACTTTGCAGCTAATTGCATGTATTTTTAAATAACTCATGTAAGCTCTTTAAACTATAGTTAGCATATGGACTATCATATCTCACAAGATAGCACTTTCTTTGTTACTTTTCAGCCTGAAATGGGCTGTAGCAATTTTCAAAGTGCTCTGCTTTACCCTGAAGGATATTGTTATCTACATTCATATCTAACTTCCCACCATGCATCTAAAATTCACTTTTTAGATTGGTTTACATTTTTTTGGAATCTAGGAAAGTAGTTTTAACTGAGTATAGAGTGAGTATATTAAAGAAAATGTACTTTTAAAAAAAATTCTAGATCCCAGACAAATTATAGGGAAATCAGAGGTTTAGATGAGTAAAATTAATGTTTTTCCAAAATATCTACACAATCACCTTTCAGAACTGGGCAGCTTTGAGTGAAAATTTAGTTTTAGGAAAATATTTTCAAGCCTACGGGTGTTCATGTTTCCATTCTCCTAAGTCTACCTGCCACTTTGAAGTTGTTCAATAGGCATTTACTGAAGGAAAACACGTAATTCAATAGTGAAGAAGTAAGTTCTGGATTTATACAATGTTTCTGCCACTTACTAGCTGTGGAACATGTGACAATCTCACCTCACAAAACCTGTTTTCTCCTATGTATAATACACATACCTCTACATATATTATGGATATGTATAATGCACAGATATATATTAGAGTGCCCCTATCACATAAATTCAGTAATTACCTAGCATGGCCCCTGACATATTAGTGCTCAGCCAAAGTTAGAAAATAGAGAACAAAAATCATAATACTCATAACAGTTTGCTCAAAGGGTAAGTAGCAGCATAGGATATCATGCTTTCTCTCCACAGCTCTGACACTGACATGACAACTCTAAATGATTTCAGTGTGTGAATCCCTTTATGCTGAGTTTCTAGTTTTTAAGAAAGGGAATAGCACCAGCCCAATTAGAGTCAAGTATCCATCAATCAGGATGGCCAAAAAGACAGAGACATATGGTACTGTTATAAGGGCAGGAGCCTGTGTTTCTGGACCATTGGCATCAAAATCAGGAATGATTGAGAACACAGTAGCCATCTCAAGCATTGTCTAGTGCTGGTACTGTGTTAAGGTGTTGTTGATTTCAGGTAATAGTCCAGTGTTTTGTTATTGGACTCATTCCTACTTAATGTTCTACTTCTATTAATGACCTGAAGGAGGTCATCTATTAACTTTTAGAGTTGGTACGAAATTGTGGGTTGGTTTAGAGAGGATTGCAGAAAACAAGATTAGAATAAATTATATATTAATGAATTAAAGAATCAGGGCAAAACAGCTATAAAACACAAAGTAGGGAGTGGGGATGCCTGGGTGGCTCAGTTGGTTAAGTGTCAGACTCTTGATTTTGGCTCAAGTCATGATCTTAGGGTCATGAGATTGAGTCCCACGTTGGGCTCCATAAGGGCATGGAACCTGCTTAAGATCCTCTCTCTCTCTCCCTCTCCCTTTTCACTTGCGCTCCCTCAAAAAAAAAAAAAAAACAAGAAACCCACAAAAGAGTAGTAGCATCATTAGAGAGAAAAATAGAAGGTGATTTACACTCTATTATAGAGTGGGGGAAAAGATTTTATTTTCCATTTGGCTTCGGATATTTTTATGCTTATAGTAAATATGATTGTTCATGGTATTCTAGGAAATTACTTCAAATAAAATAATGAAACTAAATTATGAAACAACTCAGTGAGAAATAGGAAGCAACCCAGGGATTCAACCTGTTTCCTTTATTAATATTCAAATAAGTCAACTGCTCAATATTCTGTCTTTCAAACATTTCATAGATCAAGACACATGTCAAGAAATGTATTTGAATTTGAAAATGCTCTTATCAGAAAAGTAAATTAACAGTTATAATAGAGCCCAAAACTATGATTTTATTTCACCAATGCAGAATTATTTTATGTCAACAAATAAATTTTTGAAAGTCATGAAAATTTCTATAAATATTAAAAATTACATTTTTCAAGGATAGACTTGAATTTAGGCAATTCAGATCAGAATGGTCTATCTCTATATTATAGCTAGGCAATTGGCCATGATAATTCATTGACAATGATAAGTATAGCTAAATGCTTTTTCTTTTTTGTTTTGGGAGTTTTTTAAAAGATTTTATTTCATTTGATAAGGAGAGAGAGAAAGAGAGAGAGAAAATGAGCAGGGGTAGAGGCAGAGGGAGAAGCAGACTCTTTATGAGCCAGGATCCCAGTATGGGGCTCGATGTGAGGCTTGATGTGGGGCTTGCTCCCAAGACCTAGGGATCATGACCTGAACTAAAGGCAGACACTTAACCATCAGAGCCACCCAGGCACCTCACTAAAATGCTTCATTAATGTCAAACAGAATATGAAAATATGGACATTTTAAAAATATAAGTATAAAAACTCATTTGCTTGTTTTGTACAGATTTTAAAGTGAGATCAAACAATCATTTTGGTAATGGATTTATGGAGTTTTTATAATTACAGATTGTAAATAATAATAAATAGTGATTTAACATTTCCTCTCTACTCAACTGCTAATCTTGCTTAATTCTCTTCCATGGCCCTGCATTCCCATGTTACATTAGAGGAAACTGAAGCACAGAGAGGTTAAGCAGTTTGCCCTAGATGCCATTTGAAGAGGAGAAGTTGCTGTAGAATCCAGGCAGTCTTTTTTCATAACCTATGTTCTTAGCCTCATATCCTAGGATTATTCAGAATATACCCAACCAAATTAAAGTAACACATCCAAACAATAAAGCCTGAAAATCTTGGCAAAAATACTTTTTTGGCACTGGGAAATTAATATTTATCCCCAAACTACAATTAATTGAATGCTTCCATCTTTTCTTTTACACCATATTCAAGACCATTTTGAAAACTGTGTGTTAAATCATGCTAAATTTACCCAGAAAATTATCCAAGAGTCGATTGTTACTGCAATGTCAATCTCCAGTTTTGTTGCAACCAAGGTGTTTTGCTGTAAATATTACAAACCTCAAATCGGTGACTCACACATCCAACCTGATTACAACTCAATCTCATTTAGCCACTCTGGATTCTGGAAACCATGCCCAGATGCTCAGCTGCTATTCAGTTGTGACTTGAATGGCCAAGTGTTTCAATGAGGAAAAGCAGGGTAAAAAAAAATTCATTGAAAAAAAAATTAACTCAGAATTTCAGTGCAATTTCTTCAAAAACAGTATCAACTGCTATACATCTCTGTGATTCTCAAGGGTCTGAACAGTTTCCTACATTTCCCTAATCATCAGATTAGTCAGACTATGGAAGGATTTTGATCAATGCCCTTTCCTACAAAATTAGAAAAATCTTAAACTCCAGTGAATCATGGAGTCTAAAACATGAGTCATTTCTTCTAAGTAATACTGAACAGAACACACATTCAAACACAATGGAAGGCAATAGATATAGAGACAGATTTAGATATAGATATACATTGCATAACATGGTCGAACTGAAAAAGTTCTTAGAGGACTTAGTCATAAGTTTCCTAATATTTGTTTCTAGCTGCCTTAAATATTCTATTAAATAAAATCATGGCCTGTATATAGCAAGTTCTCAAAGATTCCGTCATGACTGTCCTTCCACCCCATTTCATGCCTCCCTCGTGGAAGAATGGTTATCAGTGCAAGTGGCCAGATTGGTGTATGTTTGTTAATGAGCACAATCACGTGGCTTGCTCTCGCTTTCTCTTCTCCATCCAATGAATCTGTTGCTGGTCATTCGGCCAGCTCTTGGACATTTGCATCTGTAAGTTCCTGTCCTCTATTGCTAGAGTGTGGAAAGTTTTATTTGGGCTAAAAGGAGGGCGGAATGCCTGCCTATTGCTCTAGCCCACTTCATCTGTGCTCTGCATAATGATTTAGGGGAAGAGCCTGCTAAAATGAAGCTATTTTGCTTTATTTTATGATTGTTCCTTGTAGGAAAATGTGGGACCATGTTTCTCTGATTTGGATCCTTGATTTCCCGAAGATCCTGGCTGATATACCTTTGACAAAGACAGCTTTAACATTTCCTTCCGCTTGACTAAACTTTAGACAGGCTTCTTTCTAACTCATCCCTGACCTCTTTTTTTTAAGAGCATTTACTTTAGAAAACTTGTAATTGTAAATTCTTTTTCTGTCCCTTTGAGATGTAAAAAGCCTCTTGCCAGTTTAACAACCCAGAAACGTCTTTCTTAAGGATCTGAAAACCATCTCTTTGAAATGTAAACATGAAAGGAGATAACACCCCTATGTCCCACTCTTAATAGAGAACACAAATGGCCTAAACACAGAGGAAAATATTTATGTGCAAACTCAGAAATAACTCAATGTGCTCAACGTGTCCCATTGATCAACCTTTGGAATGGTTGTCCTTCAGTACTTTTCCACTAGCTCATTCCAGCATTTAAAAACCCTCCTGCTTTTTGTTTTAGTGGCGTTGAATTCAGTTTCTCTCTCCTATCCAAATACCCTGAATAAAGTTTAATTTTGTCTAGTGCAACTTTTAACACCATCTGACAAAAATTATCTTGTGCTGCTCTGGGCTCTGTGAGAATGGGGTGGTCTAGTTCAATTTCCAGATTGTCTGTGGAGGTAACCTAGATGAAATTTCCTAAACCCTAGGACTACACAGAACATAATTTGGAAAATGCCAGATTCCAGCTTCCTCACATGAGAAAGGAGAGATTTATCAGAGTTCTTCTAATGCCCTCCCAGTGCCTAATCCCAGTCTGGTACCAGCTCTACAACAAAGGCTATCTTTCCCATACATCTTCCACCCTCTGGATCTGAGGCTCTTTCTTATAGATACTACATTCCTCCAGACTCTTTTTTACTTGGTCTCCATTCCAGCATAATATGGAAACTCCACAGAAGAGATGGTCATAGTTGAAATGTTGAAGGTGTCAAAGGTGGTGCAATCTGGTACAGGGGAGTCAGCTGAGCCTAAAGTAGTATTTAAACTCTCTGAGTGGGTCTGTTGAGCAGGTTGAGCCAGAAGTCTAGTGGTAGCTATGAATATGAATTGACTTATTGGAAGGGAGGGATAAGAATAGGGATCATTTTTTCTGGAAAAGGAGAGAATGACATAGTATCTCTTCCTTGGACTGGTCCAGGATGTCTTCCTGAGTTCTAGAGAGAAATTGTGGGAAGATTCAAGGAAAAATAGGGCCTCTAGGGATATAAGACTCATTAATTCGTAATGAAATATTCTTCATGAAAAGGTATGACAATGTGGTGACACAAGTCCGTGAAACTTGAGTTCTTACTCTTAATGTAATAATAACATAAAAAGACTGGAACAAACTCAAGTGGTAACAAGCAACAATTCCACCACGCAACTGGGAAAACAAATTTTTTATAATGATACTTGACTTGTGTGATTTGACCTTTAATAAAGTTATAAAATAAGATTTCTGTGTGTGTAGAGAAATAACAAGAGGGAAGGAGAGGCAAGTGAAAATGAATATGAATTTAAATGTATTTGTCCATGGAGCTTACTTCCTCCTTTGCTAGTATTTCCCAGATTGTGTTTCTTGGGATACCAATATTTCCAGTCAAAAATGTTGAGACATAATGCTGTATGCATTTACTTCCTGGATATGTGGGTATGTACACATGCTATCTAATGGACTGGAGAGGGCTGACTCTAAGTTACCCCCAGGATCTCTGTCTCCTCCTCCATGCCCTGTGTCTCCTCCAGTTGAATATAGCACCTGTGACTTACTTCTAACTAATAGAATATGGCAAAAGTGATAGCATGTTACTTCCATGATTATATTACATTATATAAAACTCTACCTTGCTATCATCTAGAGTGATTCTGGCTTGAAGAAATAAATAGCCATGTTGGGAAAGGTACTTGTCAAGGAACAGCAGGCAGCCTCTAGAAACTTACCGTAACCTCTGGAAGCAGAGGGTAGCCTCCAGCCCAAAGCCAGCAAGAAGTCAGACCCTCAGTACGTCAACTGCAAGGAAATGAATTCTGCCGGTGTGACTTGGAGTGACTTGGAAACCTGAGTGACTTGGAAATTTATTTTTCCCCATTCACCCCTCAGGATAAGAAGGCAGTCTGGCTACATCTTGATAGTAGCCTTGTGAGAACCTGAGTAAAGGAACCAGCTGAGATATATTGTGAGATGGTAAAGGTGTAGTATTATTTTAAGCAGCTAAGTGTGTATTAATTCATTATGCAGCAATGAAAAAAATAATGGAGGAACTGAACAGTTCTGCAGTAGAGAAATCTGTTAATTAAATATCTCTAAAACTTACTTGGGAGGAGTAAATTACATTTGGCTAAGAATTTATAGTTGTATATTTAGTACCTAGTACAGTGCTTAGAACACGTGGGCCATAAGTGCTTGAGTGAATAAAGGAGTAAATACATGCATGCATGAATGGGCAGTCTCCAACAATACTTAGGTCCTCAGTAAGGATGCTCACCAATACAAGTTACTCTTCCTGGGTAATTTTCCATTTCCTATAGTTCCTATTACACCATATACTCTAGTGGTTCCCAAATATACACTTCTCCAGTGATCTTTTTCTCACATATAGCCATATTACTTGGTGTAATATATACTTCCTGTAAATATGTATACATTTAACTTATCAGTATATGAAATCCCCATTGGATTATCTCACAGATATTTCAAAACTAACACTTCCCCAAAGGAAATCTTCCTGCCACCTCCATACCACTGTCTACCTGATCACACAAAACAAACCCCAGGAATCATGTCAGACTTTGCTCTCTCACATACCTCTCCTGTTCATTTGTTCACTGAGTCATATGGCTGTGATCTCAGACCTGGTTAACTGCTTACTCTATATCTGAGCCTATGTAATGTAGAGAGAAAATGTGCAGTCTTGCTGTCTGGTCTCACTTCAACTTCTTACTTTGTCTCGTACATATGGGCTTTAGGAGTCATCATAAGGCATGTGCAGTCTTTATACACAGAATTAGGGGAACCCTTCCACCTGCTCTTTCCTCTCAAGGATTTTCTCTCTGCCCATCTGAAAGCTGGTGGTGATTGCTGAGGTCCTTTCCCTGGTTCTTCTGGCCAGAAGGATAGTGGTCTTTCTCCCAGGGTTTTAGCCTCCCAGAGTTTTAGCACCTTCAGGGCAAAGTTGTAAACAGTTAAAAAAAAAATCACCTTTGTGCCTGCTACTTCTCCAAGTTTAGATTCCTGTCCCATATCTGCTTGCTCTGACTTCCTCTTCAGAATCATTGGATAGTGGGGGTTTTGTTGTTGTTGTTGTTTTGGTTTTTTCATCTTTCCTTCATAGTTTTATAATTATTATCATTAGCAGCGTTGGCTTATTTCACCATGCTGAAAGTAGGACTCAGATTTTTGAAATCTTAATTATCTTTTGGGTTTTCATTTTTCCTATGTTGTCATGTTTTTCTAGTCTTATTGTATTTTATTTAAAATGTGTATTCTACATAAGTTTCTAGCTTTCTAAACTGATTGAGACATACTTATTGCCCTATAAGACATCAATTTCATAAAATGATCACAAAGAAGGTGTATTCTATTAATATACACAGAGAAGTAGTCTCAATATCCTTATTTATATTTTGTCTACTTGGTCTCTCAAAAACTGAGAAAATTAAATATAAGTGATTAACTACTACTGTGTTTCTTATTATCTCACCTGGTATTTCCAAAGATTTTGCTTTATATATTTTATACAATATTTTTTTGAAGCATAAAGTCTCATGTTATCTATATGTCCATTGTGAATTTGACCTTTCATATAGTGTAAAGTTACCACATTCAATTTTCTTTGCTTTTGATATTTTGGAACTTTTTTTTTTTTTTTTCACTTACTTGGAATATGTATGACTAGAACTTAAATTACTTCTGTGAATTGTTTTGGTTTGTTTTCATTTATTTTTAAAGTAGCCCACTGGCCAAATACATATAGTTGGGCTTCCCCTTCTTCAGATCAATCAATTTGACATCTTTTTATATTAATCATGGGGGTCTTTTACTAGAACAGTTATTATTAAACAATTTTTTGTATTATTTATTTTCTTTGTAATTTAGAAAGGATATAATATAATTATGACTTTAAATATTTTAAATCTATTTTAAATTTATTCTCTAAATAAATTGCAGCAGTATCTAATGAATCTCTTCCCTAATGGGGTTTGAGGAACGTTGAATATTTAATCTTGCCATTTTTTATCTACCTCTACATTTTTAAGCTACATCTGGGAGATTTGTCACCCTATACTATAGGATTTTGGTCTCTATAATATTGTTATCATATGCAGATTTTCTTCTTAAAAGGGTTTGTAGAGAGATAGTTATGTTATATATATATATATATATATGCAAGACAAACTTCAGCTGCAATGAAATGAATTGCTATCTGGTATATATATATATAACAAGTTTTATGGAGAAAGAGATAGGTATTATATATGTTCATATATATATGTGTGTATGTATATATATATATAGGTCTGTATATATATGCAATTTATAATCATAACTGTTTAGCTTTAATTCTGTGTTCAAATATATACAGAGCTGAACTTTCATGAAGTTTACATTTTTATTTTTCATTGCACTAAATTATGTATTCAAATAGATTTATCAGGATATATAGAGATTTTATCTTCCTGAATGTTTACATAATTGACATTCTCTCCTTGCATCAGTAAGATACATGGAGCTCTAGTATATGCACATTCTGTACCGATAGTTCCACTTTCATCTAAGAGCTATTATTGCTACCGATTTAAAGATAGACTAATTTTTTCACTTCGAGGTAACCTCTTCCTGCTCTAGATATTTGAAGAATTCTTTCCTTATTCTTAGAGTTCAATAAACTCATCAAGATCTTTCTGAGTGTTATTTGTCCTTAATACATTTTCTTTATGTGATAAGCCCTATTAATCTCTAGTTTCAGGTCCTCATTCAGTGGTTTCTCTTATTTTATTTCTGAATTTTTGTCTGTTACGTGTTCTTGTTTCAAATTCAAGCATGACTATTATTATCTCAAAGATATCAGATTTCCATTATTATGTACAATTTGTATTATCATCTATTAAATTGCATTCTTTGAACTAATGTGAGATTCTCAAATCTATCCTCCATTCAGAGGCTCTTACATTGTTACCTTTCTTTTCTGCTTCTAATGCAGTTCTAAGATCATTTTCTCTCTTAATTTATTTCATGCTAACTTCCCTTTGTTTCAGTTTCTTTATCCTTTTATTATTACTTCTCGTTTCACAGAGTTGATATTTTCTTTATTTCCTTTAAGAAGGTGACATTATTCAAGCTTTCGTTTGTTTTCTGGGGAAAAAAATCTTCTTTGAACTTTTTCAGAGAGTATCGATTTAAAAAAAAATCGATACTTTTTATCGATCAACATACCATACCATTTTAGGCTTGCTTTTCTCTCTTTCCTTTCCAGACTTATTGCATACAGAACTTCTCATTTTTCCTCTATTCATTTTCAAGTGTGACTATTTCTACCTGGGTCTGTAATTTGTTCTTAAATGTTGAGAATGGACATACCCAAGCTGCCTTCTTTCTTTGGGGTCGATTCAAATTCTCCTGCTACAATTTGACTGAGGCTTGGATATTGGCGTTTGTGTCAGGTCCATCATTTGGGCAGGAGGGAGAGAGAAGGTGGCGTGGCACTGTGAGCAGCCACAGTCAGGATACTTTAACTCTGTGTCTTCCATCGGAATGTGTTAACAAGAGTTCGAGGGCTCTTCCCTTGATGGGGCTGCCCATTCTTTCTTTTCCACATTTGATTCTGACCTACACCAATGACTGTCCGCTGAAAAAATGGCAAGCTTCTCCAGTCTATTGCTATGTCTTTAAGAGCAGCACTTCAAGTAAGATATTCTCTACATTTTTCCTGGCCTGCCAATGTGCCTTCCTTTGCAGGGGAGTGGTGTGATAAGCCTTCAGCAGTTTCACAGTATGTGGGTGAGATACATGATAAATCTATGTCATGAATTGACTAAAGGATCAAAACATAATGGCTTATAGATTGAATAAGGAGAAATAAGAGACTAGACAAAAATTTTGTTTAACAGAGAACTAACAAAATTCAAAGTATATATGCATGAAATAGAGTTCTACATTTTTAAAATGATTTACTTACATGTAAGAATGATGAGAATGAGATATACTTTAGGATTATGTGTTATGAAACTCTTATGAAGTGGCAAGTATTTTAACACAAGCCAAAAGAAGCTTTTACTGAAAAAAAAAATAGCTAGTTTTAGCTTTTTATTTTTGTAAGATGTCTCATTTCAGCTTTGTTTTTTATTTGTCAGAATAAACAAACATATCACAGCTTTGAACAGTTAAAACACATTTTAAAATTCTGTTTTATGAGAATTCCACACATCTTAGTTGTTACTATATATTATTATAGAAATTTTTAGATACTGTTGGATAGTGATTATAATACTTTATCTGTGTTACTTGGTGGCTTAAAAAAACACCAAAACAAACAAACGAAAAACCTAATTATTCTGATTTATATATAATCCAATTGTTGATGTTGGAATGGCATCCGCCTTACACTTCCATTCCATATATCCTCCAACAGGGATAGGGTTAAGTATCTTATTTTCTGGAGGGGAATTGGGCAGAAGGGGAAGAGTGGGATGGGATAGGAAAACAGCGGTAGTAAACAAGGAGGCGTAAGTTGAGTCTCTCATTCCCACTATTTTCTGTCCCCAATAGCCTGAATATGGAGCAAACTTCAGCAACGAGAAGACTTCCGGGTTCCTTCTGTAGTCTTAGACTTTCCAAACAGCCACAGAACCCAGAATTGTTCCCATCAATATTTAAGCTGATAAATAGAACTGCAATGAGATGGCACTAAATCATAAACAGGATTGATTGTGACGCAATTTCTTGAAGCTAGCTGAGTTTACCCCAGCCAGTTCATTAACCTTGAAAAATGCAACTCCTTACTTTATGCGGTTCAATCATGTTGTATCCTACACATTGCCTTATGGCAGAAGTGTAAAGTACTTTCCAATACCTAAGCTCATTTGATAGAACAACCCTAAAAAGTGGGCCAGGTTGGTATATTATTGTCCCTTTGGATGGGGAAATTGAGGCACAGAGATCAAATGTGATATTAAGACAGCACATAGTAATATTGATTGCTGATTTTTTAATTCAAAAATTAATTTTTAAATGGAAGTCTACTATAAAATCCCTGAGTAAATCATTACATCTTAACTGAGGTAAATGGTTTCCATGGCAACCACTATGATACAGCTCATATGCCTTGTTCTCTTGCCACATAATATCAAACAGATAAGATATCAAGGTCAGAATAGCTACTAGTTATATGCCCTTTACACTGTGTACCTCAAATAGCAGCTGTCTCAACCAAGCTATCAGCATCATGATAATACCATGTAATTAGCTCAGAGGAGGGAGCTTATCTTACTGTTAGCTATATACAGCAGAGGCCCAATTTATGAGATAGCTATTTTGTATTCTAAAATATAGTTTGTAAAGAGGCAACATGCATAAGGACTTATTCTAGTTTTACACTAGCTAGAATTGGGTTTTCACCTTTTTTTTAAAAAGACTTTATTTGAGAGAGAAAGAGAGAGAGGGGGGAGAAGGTCAGAGGGAGAAGCAGACTCCCCGCTGAGCAGGGGACCCGACATGGGACTCGATCCCAAGACTCCAAGATCGTGACCTGAGCAAAAGGCAGTTGCTTAACCAACTGAGTCATCCAGAGACCTGGGTTTTCACCTTTTTTAACCTACTCTCACTCTGCTAGAAATCTATTAGATATAGTTTAAAGTATTAAAAACCTGAGATCCATCCTAATTTAAAAATTAGGCTCATAATTAAAAGCTATCAATCAATTTAAAGCTGTCATGCTATTAATGAAAGTAGAGTGAGCCTTATATTGACTTTGACCATTTTATCTCTTAGAGGGTTAATATTTAGCATTGATTAGAAAAGGAATAGATGGGCCTAAAATTTGTAACACAGTGAGATGCCAGATGCACTATTTCATTATGTAATAGATAATGAAAAAAAAAAAAAGCCCACAAGAATTTGGAAGGAATATTCAACTGCCTGAGTCCCATTAATTTGAGCAAGGTAAATGCATTTGTTTTGAAGACTGAATAACGAGTCCGTTGAAGGGTTCTAAATTAAAGAAGGAAATTAATCTAATAATGGAGATTTGCACTTCAAACATTAGTCTAGAAGAAATCAAAAACAAGCAAGTATGTTCCCAATTTTGCATTAATTATAAACTCAGATGGCAGAGCCCATGAGGTTCCAGACACTGAATAATGAACACTCATTTGTGTCAAATCTATAACTTGTTTATTTGTAGGGAAGATCTTTTCCTTATGAATGGGCACTAAACACATTTTAGACTTCAAAAATAGCTCATGGCAAGAGGAAAATTTGGCAGCATATTAACATTTTCATTTACTATTTCAGTAACCTTGGAGGTAAAACTTACCTTTAATATTAATCTAAAATATGAATCTTAAGAATGAATATTTTAAAAAGAAGGTACCACTCAAAACAGAAGAAAGACAAAAACCTTAATATATATTTCATTGATTCTAATATGAATTTTTTTCATGTTCTACTATTGCTGAAATCAAAATAAATCCTCAAATCAATGATGTATCATAGTGTAATTGAAAGCATTTTTTTTTACCTCTAACGGTGGTACGAAAAATCGTTAATCTTAAATTAATGATTTTTAGATTCAGTGAAATATGAGATCTGTTTTCTAATTTTCTTTGTTTAAACTGAATGGATATTTCTCTGCTACTTTTTGGCCTCTGCCTTTTTCCTAGCTTTTAAAAACATACTGTAAAAGAATCTTCTTTTCCCTATTATTTGCATAAGTATTCTTGGGTATTGTGTGTGGATGTATACATGACTATTTTGCATATACATATTATGTAAATATACAATTTTATAGTTAGATATATTATGGAATATACTGAAATTAAAGAACTGGAAGTTACTTCATTAAGGGGAAGGGGCAATAATGAGAAGTACTTAGTATAAGGTTGAGGAAATTCATAGAGTATTCAGATAGTCATGTTAAGGTACTCATTAGTAGCTCATTGCACAATGACTTGGAGACTGCCATCTTGACACTGACTGAAACAGAAACATGAAGGTTAAAAACTTTCTTGGATGTCGTGTTCCAAAAACTTTTCAGTCATCTTATATTCCTTCTCCATTATATCTCCATTATATCTAAATGATGTCAATAATAGTAATGCCAGTTTCCAAAAGCTAAATCTCTTCTGCATGAACCTTTTTATAATGAACCTTTACAATTTTTTCTGTAGCTTACCACTGTGTGGTAAGCAATTATTTCTTATATATATTGATTGCTATAATTCTGTCATTTCATTTTGTTATGTCACTTGTATTTTCAAAATTAATTACAGATGCTACTGGGTCAATCATAGAGAAAGAATTATGCTGTTTGCTTCTCCTGTAAATTCTTGCTGAACCTGAGACAGTTCAAACAATGTTATTTAACTGGCTAATTGACTTGGAGGATCCATGTCTTCAGCCTGTTTGTAAATAATGTAAGAGTAAATAATCAACCCATTTTAAGTAGTTGTCAAACCAGTTATATGACATTTTCTAGCTATTATTATTTCAATATTCACACTAAAATTCTCGTTATTCCAATATTCATATTTCATCTGATTATTTTGACTATATATGCACAAGTATTATTTGATTTTTCCCCTTATATCTTTCATAAATGAAAATGCTTTAAAATTTAAAAACATGCAATTTGTAACAATTTTTAAGATGAGGAAGATAAATCAAAAGCTACATAGACTTTGACCACAATGAAGGGAGATAAATGTATTTAGAAAAGGGATCTGATTGTTGCCTTAACTAAGCATTGACTTTAGCTCTATGGTTTCTGGTACTCAGGCTCAAAAATGTAATGATAAAGAGAGAGTATATTCATATTATATCCAAAATTCATATTATATTCAATAATATTCATATTATCTGATTAATGTGTGTACCTTCTAAAGATAGAATGCTTTGACTACGATGTTCAAAATAGATTTGTCAGTTTCTTACATATAGGTAAATGAGTGAAGTCATGAAACTCAACACATATGAATAAAGCAGAACTGTCACGTGTAAATTATACTTTCTTACCCAGAATAAATTAGGTGAAGGCTTTAGAATTTACATTCTTTACAACTGTAATAGTTGGAAGATCTTTCCTTTTTTGGAGCTTCTGTTAATTTATTTTGTTGAACAAATATGTTGAGTATCATAGCACAGATATTCCATATACTTCTTCAAAATGATCTTTAAATCGAGTGTCCTTATTCTCAGTAGAATTACAGGATAGAATTTTAAAATGTAGATATTATCATTAATTACTCCATGGCTGTCACAGAAATTGAACATATACATGTAAGTATATATATACACACACACATACACACACATTCAATTTCTATCACAGAAATTATACATACATAAATACATATGTTCAGTTTCTATATATATTCAATCAATACACACACACACACACCCCGTTCACATTCATGTTGCTTTCACCAAAATGTACAAAGTAGCAATTTACTTTTGTTGAATGTTAACAACTAAAACGTGACTAGTTAAAAGTCAATCTCTAAGCCCTGTCTTTCCCAGCTGACAATGGTAGTCAGAGAGCCTACTGAACTCTATAGAACAGTGGAGGTCTTCTGAATCACTGAGGAATCTTTTGGCCTAAAATAAAAAGGTTTTAGATGCAAATGGTCCACCCAGGTGTAAACCTCTGCCTCTGAAGTTCGACGTCTCATTAATTCTTGGAAGTCTCAAGATTTTTAAAGTCTAAAAATAAGGAGAAGCTGTCACTTTCTGTTATTTTAATGTCAAGCCTTAAATAACTATTAATTCTGATGGACTTTGCAATTTCAAACCATGTCCAGATCACACTTTTATTTTAAAGAAATTCTAATTTCAATTTGCATGATAAAGTCATGGGTAATACCAGTTTCTCAGATCAGTTGCAATAGGAGAGATTTCAGGCATGAAGCTCAATGGGATCTTAGCAACTCAGGCTGCCTTATGTTAGAGCAAACGAATGGCTACAACATTTGACTCCAAATAAGACATACGCACATTCCAAAACATAGTACATACCATTTAATCAATAGAGGAAGCTTAGCTCTGGTCCAACAACAGTAAATTTTTGAGATGTATGAGAATAGTAAGATTACTCCAGTAGGTGGGACAATCAACGAGATGTTCTAGGAGAATAGAGGTACTTAGCACCAGACAAGTTAATGATAGTATTAGAAAAATGTGATTTGTTCATTCACACCGTAACTCCAGTCGCTGGCTGGAAAATGTCCTCATACCTTCATTAGCTAGAAGGATCCATTCCTCTACGAGGATGCTAGCAAAGATTAGGCAGAATATCATGTTTTTATATGTATGGATTGAGACTTAAGAAACAGTTCAGTCCTGGAAGAAACTCCATGCTAGGGAGAGAAAACAAGTTCATAAGACTAAGCTTGTATTTCAGGCTCTAGGAATGTTCAGGTGCTAAGTCCTGATCTCTTGGCAGTAAGATTTACTGCAGGGCCTGCTAGATGATGGGGCTGAAATGCCCAATATACTGACTGTTGCTTTTGGCTCAGAAATCATGCAAGACAGAGTGTCGAGGAAGAGACATTGGTGGAGTGATTAAAAAGGTAGGAGATGGCAAATTTTAGTGAAGAGTTACAGTTTTCCTAACTAGTTAACAAGAACAGAAAGTCATAATTTGTGTCCAGCGCATATAACAAAAGCACGAAAGAAGTAACTAACTGAATGTGGCTTAGTTTTTCCTGCTTAACGTGAAATTAGAAACTATGTAGTCTAGGGTGCCTGGGTGGCTCAGTCAAAGTGTCCATCTTCAGATCAGGTCATGATCCCAGGATCCTGGGATCTAGCCCCCATTAGTCTCCCTGATCAGCGGGGAGTCTGCTTCTCCCTCTCGCTCTGCCCCTCTCCACCGCTTGTGTGCTCTCTCTCTCTCTCTCTCTCTCCTTCTCTGTCTCAAATAAAGAAAATCTTTTTTTTTTTTCAAATAAAGAAAATCTTAAAACAAAAACAAAAACTACTATTTAGTCTAGGTTGGGTAGATCTGCTTCACTATGCCATCAAAAACTCAGTTGCCTTCCAATTTCCGTATCTGCTGTTCTTAACATGAATCTTTTCCCCTCATGTTTACAAGATGCCTGCCCATTATCTCCATATTCCTGGCAGGAAAACTTCCTTTTTTCGTTCATCAGAAAAAGCCATCTCTACCATCTTATCATCAAGAAATATAGCACATGACTATCCTTATCTGCTGTTGAGGCTGAGAGGTTATATTATTGTTTCTAGTACATTACTGCCCTGAACACAATTGCTTATGTTACTGAAAAACAGGAGTTAAGTGGCTATTAGGTGGATGCCCTCATTATCTGGCATGAATTGCTTGTATATATTTGCTATGTATTTTGGTATTTGGAGCACAAGAAATTCACAATGAGATGGATGGAGAAATTATTGCAGAAATTCTAGCTAGGAGGATATCATGTAAAAACAGAACACTAAGCCTGAGGATCATTTGCTGCCTACCTATGGAATTATAATAAGCAATAAATAGTTTGGCCTTTATAAGCTATTAAAAAACACAAGTATATGGATGTAAATGAAGTTACAGATTTTGTTCTTAATTCCCAATATAAAAAAAAAGAATATTGCATATCTTTGAGTCATCATGTATCGTATATTGTTTTGATGGAAAAGCAGGACTTATAAATTTTAAATAGGTTTTTCTTATTTTGGAAATAGTAGCGTAATAGAATTTGAGATCTTCTCTGAGAGATAACATTGAATTTTTAATGCTATGTGGAAGAGATTGTGGGAATAAAAATATCATAACAATCAATTACATTTCTCAGAGAGATTAAATAGGCATATAGATATAGCTTTATAATAGTTCCTTTCAAAATAATGGTATTAGGGCTTATAGCTTTAAATATTAAAGTACCATCACAGAATATAATATTTAAGATCTAGAAGAGGAATGGTGGTGGCATTTGATAACATTTCAAGGTTACATATGTGATCTAAAATCAGCTGTTTAAAGGTAAGTTGGTTTAAGGAAGAAATTGAGACTTTTTAGAACTTTGCAGGACCTAAAGGATATAGAATTCCTCTCTTCTTTCCAGAAGACTGGAATGAAGAATGAAAACAAAGGAAACAAACTGATCCAACACTATTCTTAGTCACTTTGCTATAAAATGATAGAAGACAAAACAAGATTTAATCTTGTGCTGATAGATTCTTTCCTCACAGATGGTATCCACTGATTTATCTTTATTGTTCTGTTTGAAGAGACCTTGGCAATACTGTCACACAAGAACGCTGACCCACTCAGCTGTGGAGGCTGAGGTGATGTGATATCAAACAAAATGGAAAATATGGTATAGTGGGAGTGTTTTTGCTGACAGCAACCAAGTTGGTGAAATGTATGTTTCAGGACATAAATCAGTTAATGTAAGATTACTTGGCAGTATATGCAAAGGGCATTGTTCATGAGGTAAACAAAAAATGCTATTATCTGAGTAGTGTGTTTTGCAGAGGAAAATTATATGTGTCTTATGATATTTTCACCTGACACTAAAAATTATTGCATGTAGATATGGAATAAGCTAATGGAAACATAGTTTTACTGTGATGTTTTGAATGAGATTCTGTGTGAAAATGCTTATCTTGGTCCCACTGGTAATGAACATTCAATAAATGGCAGTTATAATTAATTTTTCATTAAGAATATAAATTATTCTTTAATTATTTAGAATATTTTCACACTTGTTCTGACTGTGTAAAGTGGTTTCTCTTTTCTTTTTGCTTATTTTTCAATCCATTAAATTTACTTAACATATAATACAATGCACATATTTTAAATGAGCAGTTCAATAATCTTTGACAAATATGTACGCAAGGTTCCCACTGTTCCGATCTACATACAAACCATTTCTGCCACCAGAGAAAGTTTCTTCACACCCCGTTTGAGTCAATCCTCCATCCCCATATCACTGATTTTATTTCTATCACCATTTGAAGTTTCAGAATTTCAAATAATTGAAATAGCATTAAACTTGCATTTTTGTATCTAACTTAATTCCCTTGGTGTAATATTTAGAGATTTATTTATGTTGTGTGTGCCAGTAATCTGTTCAGTTTTATTGCAGGGGAACCTTGTATTATCTGAATAGTCAATAGTTTGTTACATATTCACATGTTAATGAATGTTTGGGTGATTTCCCATTTGGAAAATGAATAAAGTTAACATGAACATTTTCACTTCTCTTGGGTAAATAACTAAGAGGGGAAATGTTGGGCCATAGGGTAGAAATATATCTAACTTTGTGAAAAATTGTCTATTTTCTAATATGGTTGGACCATTTAATTACCATCATAAATGTATGATGATTCCATTTGCTTTAAATTCTTTTTTGGTTTTATTTATATTAAGATTAGTTAACATGTAGTGTATTATTAATTTGGGGGTAGAATTTAGTGTTTCATCAGTTGCATATAACATCCAGTGTTCATAACATCATGTGCCCTCCTTAATGTCCATCTCTCAGTTACCCCATCCCCCACAGCAACCCCCAGTTTGTTCCCTATAGTTAAGAGTCTCTTATGGTTTGTCTTCCTCTCTGCTTTTATCCTATTTTATTTTTCCTTCTCTTTCCCTGTGTTCTTCTGTTTTGTTTCTTAAATTCCATGTATGAGTGAAATTACATAATATTTGTCTTTCTCTATTTCACTCAGCATAATACCCTCTAGTTCCACCCATGTTGTTGCAAATGGCAAGATTCCATTCTTTTTGATGGCTGAGTAATATTCCATTGTATATGTATACATGACTTTTTCTTTCTCTATTTTTCTGCCTCTCCATATTTTGGCTATTATAGACATTGCTGCTATATACATTGGGGTTCAAGTGTCTCTTCGAAACACTTTTTTTGTATCCTTTGGATAAATACCAAGTAGTGTGATTGCTGGGTCATAAGGTAGTTCTATTTTTAACTTTTTGAGGAATTTCCATAGTGTCTTCCAGAGTGGCTGTACCAGCTTGCATTCCCACCAACAGTGTAAGAGTGTTCTCCGATCTCCGTATCCTTGCCAACATCTGTTGTCTCCTGACTTGTTAATTTTAGCCATTCTGACTGATATAAGGTGGCATCTCATTGTGGTTTTGATTTATATTTACCTGATGATGAGTGATGTTGGGCATTTTTTCGTGTGTCTGTTAGCCATTTGTATGTCTTCTTTAAAGAAATGTTTATTCAGTCTTCCCCTATTTCTTGACTGGATTTTTTGTTTTTTTGGGTGTTGAGTTTGATGAGTTCTTTATAGATTTTGGATACTAACCCTTTATTTGATATGCCATTTACAAATATCTTCTCCCATTCTGTAGGTTGCCTTTTAGTTTTGTTGATTGGTTTCCTTTGCTGTGCAAAAGCTTTTTATCCTGATGATGTCCCAATAGTTCGTTTTTGCTTTTGTTTCCATTGCCTCTGGATACATGTCTAGCAAGAAGTTGCTGTGTCCCATTTGTTTTAAATTTTAATCAGCATTTGGTCTTGTCAGTTTTTTAAAATGAGTATGAGGTGGTATCACATTATTGGTTTTGTTGATGACAAATGTTGAGTATCTTATGATGTACTTATTGGCTACTTGTATATCTACTTTTTGTAAAGTTTCTTTTTGAGACTTTTACCCATTATTTTTAAGTTGCTTTTCTTGATATGAATTGCTATGTGTATTTAAATACAAGTCTTTTGTTAGATAAATGTTGGAAGTTTTCTCTCATTTTGTGGCTTGACTTCTCGTTTTTTAACAGTGTATTTTGAAGAGCAAAAGTATTTAATTTTAATGAAGTCTAACTTATCTATTTTTTATGATTAATGCTTTTTGTGTCCTGGTTAAGAAGTCTTTGCCTACCCCAAGTTCATTATTTCACAACCTTTTCTCTTTCTATGCTATGATTTTGAATTCTATTGACTTACATTCAAGTTCATTGATCTTCTTACTCTTGTGTCAAATATACTTGGAATATAGTACCAGGTGTCTAAGACTTTTTGTTCTTTAGCCCAGTCCCCAGTTTACTATGCCATCAAGGGGGCTGATTGTTTTAGTTATATTATAAGTTGACTTGTATCAAGATTTGGTTGCAACAGGTTCTAAAACATTTTGAAAATAAATTCAGGCTCTCCTTCCAAGAGGGACTAAACATTATAATGCTGCTAGACCTCAAAACTACATGACCTTGAACCTTCTAGATAGACCTTGAACCTGCAGGACTTGGTAGATCTAGAGATCCTAAGGCCAAGTTTTTTGTAGACTGTGAGATTTCTCTACCATAAACTATGGGATTTTCAAGGCCATAATGCTGTGAGGTCTTGACACAGCACTGGCAAGACAACAGACTCTGGACTGGAGAAGCTGGGTTCTGTGAAACTCAGTGACAGTGAAATGATAAGACAAGAGACTCTCTGGATGTCAGAATTGGGATATTTTGAAAACAGAAAGGTTTTTGGCTTTCCAGTCACCGCTAGCCTTTGATAATTCCACAACACTTCTGTGTAAATGCATTACTTATCAAGAGAACATTATCTACGAGTTTAAGATTTTTCTAGCTTAAAGTCTGACATACTAGCCCACAGGTTTGTCAGAAGTTTTCCTGGTTTCTCCTCATGGAAGCCAAGATTTTCATTTTGCAGATGCTTGTTCTCTACCCTCACTACAACTTTAGCCATGGATCTCAGGTATGAAAGGGTCCTCCCTCTGTTCCCTTGTTACTGCAGAAGGGCTCATCTCTCTGAGTTCACTGCTTTTAGGTTTTAGATTTCTTTGTGTCCACATCTCTTTGATGAAAAGTTGGGGTTTTTTAGTGAAATGTTTACATTTATGTGGAAATATACACTAAAACAGAATGAGTCAAAGAAACTTTGCCAAAGCAGAATCACAGACTGTCATTGGAGAGATCTGGTCAGCTAACAGCAGTGATCCCCAACCAAGAAGACCAGGAGAAGCTCAGGAGACCCCAGTCCAAACAGCCTCTTTCCATGGGGTGCCTGGGTGGCTCAGTCAGTGAAGGAGCTGCTTCCGTTGAGGTCATGCTCCTAGGGTTTTAAGATAGAGCCCCACATCGGGGGGGAGGAGGGGAGCAGGGAGCCTGCTTCTCTCTCTCTCCCTCTGCCTGCTGCTCCCCCTGCTTGTGTTCTCTCTGTCAAATGAATAAATAAAATCTTTAAAAAAAAGTTTCTCTTCATGAGACCCCAAGTTACTTCTACATGCACCCACATAAATTCAAGAGTATGGACCATCCTCATTTTTAAATACTTTTAGTTTTTTTTAACTGCAATAAACATAAAATTGGCAATACTCATACACCACAACACAGACAATATTTCAGACTTTATACGAATATTTCTATTTCTTTCAGAATATTTAAACTTGTTTTTGCAATAATTTTTAATTTTTTCAGTGGGAGTAAAAGCTATTTTGTATCCTTCTACATCTTAACTGTTACTGGATATCTAGGTTTCCCAACTTTGCAGGTGTTTGGAAAATGTACCCATTTGCTCCAGTCTTTCACAGGGAGTCCCCTGATGTCAGTAGTTGAGACAGATTCAATCACAGAATATGGTGGACTCTTAAATTGGTTATTTCCGTTGGGCTTTCCTTATCTATGTGAGGAACGGTGACTTATTAGTGTGCCAAATCTAGATTTTAAGCATAAGAGTTTTAGCATTATAGTTCTGTCAATGGAATCAATCTCTAATTTAAAATTGAGGCTTCCATTTTCCCTATGTCATTTCTTTTGTCATTTGAACCAAACATTGTAAAAAGAGGAAATTACAACTTATGTTTAAAATATCATTTGGAAAAAAAAAATAAATAAAATAAAATAAAATATCATTTGGGAATAATATTCCCCTGGCAGAGCCTTATTGCTTCTTAGTTCATTTAGGATCATTTTTTAATATTTTATTTTCAGTTGGACGTTCAAAATGGAGCTATCTAACGTAGCTGCTGTTGTACTATCTTTTAAAGTTATATATAGGACCAACTGTAAATGGGTTAGACCTTGAAAGCTGGGAGTAGAAAATGAGCATTGTGTCATGGGGAAAAGAGAAGGAGTTAATTACTGCATGTGGACAGCATTGTTAGGGTAATTACTGACAGAAGAAGACTTCAGAAAAGAAATTAAAAAAGGAAGGTCATTCCTGAGCTTTCTTATAAAGCATTTATCATTTCACAACATAGAACATTTTTAGTACATCTTTTTCTGATGTGATAAAATGTTAGAGGCAGATGTCCTCAAGATGCTATGTTAAACAATTCCACTGCCTTTTTTTTTTTTTTTTTTTTTGCCACTTGCAATGTTCATTATAGTGACACTCCAGAAGAAAAATTACAGGTTTATCTTGGGCTCCCCCTCAGCATTAGTCCCAGAAGCAATATGGCATATATAATATTCCAGACTTTGTGTTAGTGTGTTGATTTATATATAGTCTTCTCTGTTTCTGACTGAAATTTCTAAAGGAAAACCAATTTAAGATTGCCACCTAGGACAGGGTCTCAATATTCAATATGAAGGTGTTATAAACATAGTCTAATATATTCATCAAAGTTCTTAACATTTGGGATTTATGTTTCTAATGGATGGACACTGTGACTTTGAAATTGACTGTAGAGTAGGTTAATGAACAATGAAATCCCCCCTATCACCCTATGTTTAAGGGAAGGCATAAACATGCAGATGAATCAGTCTTCTGAGGATAAATGAACTTTTTCCTATGATATGGAGTTTTCAACATTCTATAGTTTGAATTTTTGCTGAATAATGGGTATAAAGATAAAGTATTTGAATTCTGACTTTTTATAGTTATAGATAATTATTGTAGTGTACGCTACTACAAGCATTGATTCAAAGACATTGTCATCTTTTTCTTTCTTTGAATGTGTTTCATTTGTATCAATATTCTTTTTGAATTTTATCTTCTCCTTTAAGAATAATGATAGGCACAAATATCTCATAAATTCTCAATAAAAGTAACTGAATTTGAGAAAAATGGAAGATACATCTTCCTTGCATAGGTGATAGAACTTCACTGACAAATATTTGGTGAGTCAGGTTTTAGTCAGAAATATTTTGACACAATGTCAGACAACTAGTCTGAATGATATTTCAGTTGGATGTAGTGTAATCTAGAAAAGTAGCTTACTTCTTAAGATAGATTAGGAAAGAAATCCGGATCAAAATTATGTATTGGGACTAGACGAAATAAAAAAATGTAGTAGTAAGGACCAGATCTAGCCTCTTGCTGAATCAACAAAAAAAAAAAAAAAAAAAGAAGATATAAGAAGCAATGTTGTTTTTCAAGACACAGGACATCAACCAATAAAAGACAGTGAAGTTGAGAAATGGGAAACAAATGAGATTAACTCTACCGTTTCCTAGCTTATTGCCTTGAGTTTCCAGTCTATGACACTAAAAGGGAAACTGGGGGGAGCTAGACAGACTCCCTTTCTTGAGGGGATGAAATCAGGATCCCAGGAGAGCAAGTTCTTGGCATTCATAAGACAAAGTAATCGAGACGAGACAGTCACATAGAGAGAGAACCCCAGGGATCTGCAGAAGGAACCTTTTTAGTATTCAGTAGAGTACTGCCTGGCTCTTCCATGTAAGGAAACTACTCAAGATTGGAAAAAGAACCATCTGATGGGTTAAAACTAACAGGGTCTGATGCTCACATAGGGCCAGGAATAAATGTCCATTCCTACTAACGGATCAAAGAAGAAATCAGAAGGAAAATAAAAAATATTTTGAACTGAATGAAAATGAAAACACAATATATCAAAAGTGTGAGATGCTTCTTAGGGAGTACCTGGAGGAGATTTGGGGCACTTGATGCCTATATTAAAAAAGAAGATCTTAAAAGAAAAGATCTTAAGTTAATATTAGCTTCCTTTTTAATAGACTAAAGAAAGAAGACCAAAGGAACTCCAAAGTAGCATAAAGATCACAGTGGAAATCAATAAAATAGAAACAGAAAGTCAATAGGGGAAATAAATGAAGCTTAAAGCTGATACTTTGAGAAGATCAATGAAATTGATAAACCTTTATTCAGAGAGAATGTAAATTAGCAATATTAAAGATGATAGGTGGAATTGTTACGGATTCTAAAGATAGTATCAGGATAATAAAAGAATGTCATGAAAACTTTACACCTATAAATTCAACAACTCAATGAAATGGATAAATTCCTTGAAAGACACAAATTACAAAACTCAAGAAGAAATCAGCAAACTGAATAGCCCTATATCTATTAAAAGAATAGATTTTGTGGTTAAAAACTTCTCCTCAGAGAAAATGCTATGTCAGATGGCTATGCTGATAAATTCTACCAGACATTTAAAGAAGACATAATATCAATCCTACACAAACTCATCCAAAACATTAAAGAAAAGAGGATTGTCCCAATTCACTTCATAAGGCCAGGATTACCCTGATACCAAAATCAGAGAGGGACATTACAAGAAAACAAAACAAAACAACAATTATAGATTGATAACCACATGAACATAGATGCAAATATTCAAAAATTTTATATCAAAACCAGACATATTAAAAGGATGTTTATCATGTCCAAGAAGATTTATCCCAAGAATGCGTGGTTGGTTTAACATTTGAAAAGTAATCAGTATAATTTACTATATTGACCAGGTAAAAAAGAAACCATCTCAGTGGTTGTAGGAAAAGAGCATTTGACAAAACTCAACATCCATTCATGATAAAAACTCTTGGCAAAGTAGGAAAAGAAAGGACTTTTCTCAACTTTATAAAGGGAACCTATGAAATATCTACAGCTAACATTATATTTAATGGTGAAAGACTGAATGCTCTCCCTTTAAGATCAGGAATGAGACAAGGATGTGTACTCTCACTTCTTGTATTCAGCTTTGGAGATTCTAGCAAGTGTAGTAGTAAAGAAAAATGAAAGACATCTGGTTGAAAAGGAAGACATACTCCTCGGATAAAATGGACTAATTCATCCAGTATTCATAGACAGTATTATCATCTATGTAGAAATTCCAGTAGAATCTACAATAACTTTCTAGAACTGATAAGTGTTTTAGCAGATTTCAGGATACAAAGTCAATATACAAAACAATTGCAATGAACAAGGAATTGAAGTTAAATAAGTAATACTATTTTCAATGGCATCAAAATATGAAATTTCTTGGGATAAGTACAACACAGATATGTAAGACCAGTACACTGAAAACTAGGAAATATTGTTAAGAGAAATTAAAGACCAGGATGCCTGGGTGGCTCAGTTTATCAAGCATCTCCTTCAGCTCCGTCATGATCTCAGGGTCCTGGGATCAAGCTCCATATCAGGCTCCCTGCTCAGTGGGGAGTCTGTGTCTCCCTCTCCCTCTGCCCAACCCCGCTCCCTTATTCCCCCTCCCCTACTCATGCTCTCACTCTCTCTCTCAAATAAATAAATAAAATCTTTAAAAAAAAGAGAGAGAAATCAAAGACCTAAATAACTAAAGAGATTCAGTGTTCACAGAGAAGACCCACTGTTTTTAAAATGCCAGTTCTTTCCAAATTGACCTATAGTAAATGAAATCCCAATCAAATGCAAAGGAAACCACAGACTGAAAAAATAATTGTAAAGCATATTATCTGATAAAGACCTAGTCTTATGGTCTGACTTGTGTCTCCCCAAAATTCATATGGAGGTCAAATGAGGTTATAAGTTTGGGGCCCTAATCCAATATCACTGGTGTCCTTATAAGAAAAAGAAGAGACATCAAGGATGTGCATGCACTGAGAACAGGCTATTAGGACATAGTAAGAAGATGGCAAGATCTGCAAGTCAAAGAGAAAGACCTCAGGCGAAACCAACTTGATCTTGGACCTCCAGCCTCCAGAACTGTGAGAAAATAGATTTCTATTGTTTAAATCACCCAGTTTGTGGCATTTTGTTATAGCAGCCCTACCAGTGAACACAATTAGTATCTGAATTAGTATTGAACTTTTAGTCAGTAATAATAAAAGAAACAATCTATTTTTAAAAATGGGTCAAAAATTTGCATAGGCAACTGATCGAAGTAGATATAGGATGGCAAATAATCACATGAAAAGACCCACAAGATCATCAATCATTAGAAAAATGAAAATTAGAACGCTGGTGAGATATCACTACAAATCTGTTAGAATGGGTAAAAATTAAACAGACTCACCATATCAAGTTTTGGAGAACATGTGGAGGAAATGTGACTCTTACATACTGATGGGAATGTGATCCAGGTATTCTACTCTTAGGTGCCAGTCTATGGTACTTTGTTATAGTCTCTTGAACAAAGAAAATGGATATGTTCATTATCCTTAGTATGTGATGGTTTTGTGGGCATATGAACAGCTCAAAACATATCAAGTTTTTTACTGAAACTGCAATTTATTGTGTGTAGATTCTACCTCAATAAAGCGGTTAAAATTAAATTAAAAATGCACTGGTACTTATTTTGAATGGAAATTTTTAGTTGTTTAAGTTTAGCAAATAACATCATATAGTAGCTTCCTGGCAAGCATGAGATGTTTAAGCAGATTTTCCAGATATTAATTAAGCTTCTATTTCAGATTAATTATGCCTGTTATATGAAAATGGAATTTTTTGTTTTGTGACATGAATTAATGATATTTTATAATCCTTCCTGGTGACTCAACATCATAATTATTTCTTCCCAAATAGTCAATTCTATCAGGTAATTTTATCTTCAGTTCCCAAATAAACCAATAACTTCAAGTAAATTTTTTTCAGACTTGAGTCACCCTAATGAAAAACAAGGCATCCACTGTAGTGGTTATATCTCTGTGTGGCATGTGTCCTCACAGATCTGAATGCCTTTGACTAATTCTGCCAATGCAATTTGACTTTGATTGCTTTAATAATCTCTTTATCTCTACTTTTTTCAATTCATCCTCCTATCTCCCATTATCTTTTCAACCTGTTCCAGACTTTCTGACTCATGCCTCAGATGAAATGGCTTTATCGAAGTTAGCAATGAGCTATATCCTAACAAAGGTAATGGTCAATTACCTGTCCTCATTTTAGTACACCACTTAGCTGCTTTCGACATGGTTTAGCACTTGACATGGTTTACTACTTGCTCCTCCTTGAAATATTTTTCCCCGGGTGACACCCTATTTTTGTTTTTCTCACTCTCTCTCCTTTTGTCATCTTTCCTGACTTTTCTCTGACATCTGACATCTAAATGTTATATCCCATGACCCAGTCGTTTTGTTTTCTCTGTCTCTTCTCTTGGACAAATTGATCTCATTTCATCCTAATGCTTCCAATAGCTTCCCTATGCTGGTAATCCTCAAATTTCTATTTTATTGAACCTAGGCATATTTTTTTATCCCTCATTATGTAACTCTGCCTGTGGAAACTTCAAATTATTTCAGCCACTCCC
This sequence comes from Potos flavus, assembly GCA_028534135.1. Lineage (NCBI taxonomy): Eukaryota > Metazoa > Chordata > Mammalia > Carnivora > Procyonidae > Potos > Potos flavus. The sequence goes on along the minus strand of CM052900.1, from coordinate 24,874,116 downwards.
TGTAGAAGCTTAATAAGTAAGACCAGCCCTGTACTATATAGTTTATATGCTAAGCATTTGCACATTCATTATCTTTTCAGACTGCTCTCTCTAACATGCTCTTATGCAGACATTATAAACCTTATCCTCATTTTACAGATTAAGAGACTAAGAGCCAAAGATTCGCTGAGAGTCACACAGTTCTTCAACAGACTAGATTTACAGAAAAGCTCATTTTTATATTGCTAGACTGTGAACAATGTGAAAGCAGGGACTGTCCAACTCTTCACCATTATCCTTAGCTGCAAGAAATAAGAGTAATCATCACTAGAATGATTGAATCTATTTATTCCAATTTTTGCTTTAAAATTATTTCTAAAGTATAGGATAGCCCATTTTGCTGATTTAAAAACTGTTATTCGGGATGCCTGGGTGGCTCAGTTGGTTGAGCAGCTGCCTTCAGCTCAGGTCGTGATCCCGGGGTCCTGGGATCGAGTTCCGCATCGGGCTCCTTGCTGGGCGGGGAGCCTGCTTCTGCCTCTGCCTGCCTCTCTCCCTGCTTGTGCTCTCTCTCTCTCTCTGATAAATAAATAAATAAACTATTAAAAAAAATAAAAAATAAAAAAATAAAAACTGTTATTCTCTGATAATCAAAGATCTACAATACTTTTCAATCAATATGTAGATCATTAATTTTTATTGCGTATTTTTAAAGCCCAAACCTGGAATTAATGAAAAATAAATCAATGAAATAAAAAATGAACATTTTCCCAAAGGTTTTTAAGCCCAGGACATTTTCCCAGTGAAACTGAGATTAAATAGTAATATTCACTTTTTTCGTCATTTGCTTTATTTCCCTCTCTGAGAATGGAAAGAAAATTATTTGAGAGTTCTAGTTCGTGGGTCATTTATTTTCCAACCAGGCACCTTGTGACATCATATTAGCGCTTTTCAATTTCACATATCATAACATATGGGGCATGAAGAGACTGTAAAAAGGAAGTGACAACTTGCTGGTTAAATCTGGAGGAGATATGGGACTAATAATAGCTTCTCACTTGAATCTTTTCCCAAACAATTATTATAATACTAATTTTAAATCCTTGGCACCATAAATGATAACAGTAACCAAAATAAATTTCCATGCTTAAAGAAGTATTTTTCTTAATCTAAATATGAACAAAGGGAAAGAGTTCTTCCTCTGTAAGGAATAGGTTACATGAAACCACACTGAGGAAAATGTGTACTATTCTTTAAGCAAAAGCACCCTTACCAAGGGGGATTCTAAGAAGATGGCGGGGCAATGATAGTATAGATTCTGGATTTTCACAAATCCCAAATAAAAACACAAAGCAAAACCACACAGTAAAACTAAATCACATGGAGAGCATGAAAACAAAATGACAAGATATTCCACACATTCCAAAATATAAGAAGATGGGGAAGAAACACCAGCAGCCAAGATACAAAAGCCATCAATGTGTGTGAGAACAGAGGGAAGCAACAGAGTGCCTAAGGATCAGAGAACAAAAGATCTTCTGAGTAGCCAACTTCATGGAGGGCCAATTTGAGCACAGGCACTGAACCATAAGGGCTTTTGCCCACCCCAGTGGTAGGTAAGTGTAAGAGTCCTATAGAGGGTCTGAGAGGTCAGAGCCCTAAACTAAATAGAAGGTTAAAAGGAAAGATTTGAAAATCAAAAGAAATAAAGCCATGAGAACCATTGAAGAGAAAGTAGCAAATACTAAAATCACAGCTATCATACAGATTTTAGGATTCCTTGAAAAAGAAAATCAAGGAAATAATGGAAAACAGTAGTGAAATAATGACCAACCTAGTAGCAATGCCCATCCCTAATGCCCAGATGTTTCTGAAATACCATTCCCTTTAACAAGGCTTTTTTGGCTGATTCCAGGTCTGGGGCTGAAATGTACAAGAGGAATTTGGAGCATCTTACTATATCAGTAGCAAGATAGCTATGAAAGACTATTGCTAGGACATGTCAAAAAGAATTTGAAGACTCTTCAACTGACCAAAGATAACATAATTTGAGCTTCATTAGGAGTGAGAATTGCGGAAGATAGAAACCCATGGAATATTTCTATATCCTTAAGTTTATAATGATAATTTTTCACTAAAAAAAGAAACCTAATTGTTTACTTCTGAGGATGAAGTAAAACCAATTGATTAGCTTAAAGTAGTAGTTATAAAGAAATAATCAACATTTATCTTGACTTTTCCAATATGAACTATACCACTGGGTAGACAAATAGTAGATGAGAGGGAGCAATTCCTTATTAAATTATTTCAGATAACAAGTGAAACAAAATGATAGATTTAGAATATCACAGTTTTGCAATCCTTAATGAATTAATGGTCACAGGCATTGAGCATCCAGGGATGCTAACATTAAAAACAGAAGTCGTTGATTGTTTGACAATGTTTATTCAAGTCCAGCGATCCCACTCTTGAGTATATATCTGGAGGAATTGAAATCAATATCTCAAAGAGATGTTTGCACACCCACATTTATTGAAACATTATTCACAATAGCCAAGATATGAAAACAACCTAAATATCCTTCAACAGATAAATGGATAAAGAAAAATGGGTGAAAAATGTATGTATAAGGGAATATCGTCCAACCATAAAAAAGAAAATCTTTCCATTTGCAACAACATAGATGAATATGGCGGTCATTATACTAAGTGAAATAAGCTAGACAGAGAAAGAAAAATACTGTATGTATCACTTATATGTAAAATCTTTTTTTTTTTTTTTAGTTAATTTCATAGAAAAAGAAGGTAACAGTGATTGCCAGTGTCTGGGGGATGGAGATATGGGGTGATATAAGTCGAAGGATAGAAAAATTCAGTTATAAGAAGAGTAAATTCTGAGGAGAAGATAAATATATATGAATATATACTCACGTTAATGTACAACATGGTGACCATAGTTAATAGTACAATATTGTATAGTTGAAAGTTGCTGAGAGGGGCACCTGGGTGGCTCAGTGGGTTAAAGCCTCTGCCTTCGGCTCAGGTCATGATCTCAAGGTCCGGGGATCGAGCCCCGCATCGGGCTCTCTGCTCAGCGGGGAGCCTGCTTCCTCTTCTCTCTGCCTACTTGTGATCTCTCTCTGTCAAATAAATAAATAAAATCTTAAAAAAAAAAAAAAGTTGCTGAGAGTAGATCTTAGGCATTCTTACTACAGTCATACAAAAGAGTTAACTATGTTAACTATGTGAGGTGAGGGATATGTTAATTACCTTGATCTTGGTAAACATTCTACAATGTGTATGTATATCAAATCATCACACCATGCACTTTAAATGTATACAATTATATTTTTCAATTTTTTCTCAAAGAAGTTTAAAAATTGGAGACAAAATGTCATCCTGTATGATTAAACAGAATATGAGCACACATAATTCATTCTCTTGACTAAAATGAGGGACAACATAAAATTACTTTACTCATTCAGCCATCCATCCATGTATTAAACAAAACCAAATGAACTAACCATAACTAATCCCTCGCTCTCACTCTCTCTCTTTCTTTCTCATATGCACGTACACACACAGAGTCATATTTTACTTGTCATATCCTAGTGATTATGAGAACACAGAGATAAATGATACATAACTTGATTTTAGGATTAATGTAATCTACTGGGTGTTGGCAGAGAATTACATCAAGTACATAACTCTAAAGTCCTCTCGAGAGGTCCAGAGCTACATGGAATTTTTTAAAAAACTCACTCATACAAAACAAATAAAGCTTTTATTGAATTTATTGACTCTTAAAAGGTCATTTAAAATCCTACTGTATAAACATTCATACGTTATACTTTTCCGCAATTGTTAAAAAAATAAATTTGTAATTACTGATTTTCTCCCAGGGGTTGGCTTATGAAAATTTTTTTCAATGTGATTTTGAAGATTCAGTGAGATACAATCTTATTCTTCATTGTAATTCTCAAATGAAAGCAAACATTAAACACATACTAAGCTTAGGCCACATTCAAGTTATTGACATTTTTAAGTAGGAAAGGTACTACTAGACCCATTAAATGCTCCCTCTGTATTAAGATGAATTAGTTAAACATTGGAATGATATTCAAGGAAGAACAGCTATCTTCTGGACACTTTAGTGTATGAAAGAATTAATGTAAGGTACACCTTTAGGTTAGGAGTCTGTGAAATTACATTATTAAAAATCCTAAAGACACAGAAAAGTCCAAAGAAAAAATTAAAATACCACCATCCAAAAAAAAAAAACTATTTTAAACATTTCACAAACACCTTTCATAAAACTTTTATATATATATAATAAGTGAACATATATTTATACATGTAATCTTACATGTACGCACTATATTCATCTATATTCATTGTATATATTTTTATATAGGTTTATATACACATACAAATAAAAGAATAAATAAAAATGAACTTCTTTAAAATGAGATCAACTTTAAATGCAATTTTAAATATATTTGAAATTGTAACTCTTAATGAAGGCAATAGAGAAAGAACTGAAGTAAAACTAAAGGATGTAACTTCCTATACACAATTTTTTGTATTATGTTCAGTTAGCAACTGTATAATACATCATTAGTTTTTGATGTAGTGTTCAATGATTCATTAGGTATAACACCCAGTGCTCATCACAACACGTGCCCTCCTCAATACCCATCAATCTGTTACCCCCTCCTCCCACTCCCTTCCCCTCTGAAACCCTCAGTTTGTTTCCTGTGGTCCATGGTCTCTCTTGGTTCATCTCCCTTTCTGATTTCTCCCCCTTCAGATTTCCCTCCCTTCCACTACGGTCCTCTGTGCTATTGCTTATGTTCCACATATGAGTGAAATCATATAGTAATTGTCTTTCTCTGCTTGACTTAATTCACTTAGCATAATCCTCTCCAATTCCATCCATGTCGATGCAAATTGTGGTTATTCATCTTTTCTGAGGGCTGAATAATATTCTATTGAAAAATGTACCACATCTTCTTTATCCATTTATCTGTTGAAGGGCGTCTCGTCTCCTTCCACAGGTTAGCTATTGTGGACATTGCTGCTGTGAACATTGGGGTGCATGTGCCCCTTCTTTTCATTACATCTGTATCTTTGGGGTAAATACATAGTAGTTCAATTGCTGGGTCGTAGGGTAGCTCATTTTTTAACATCTATTTTTAACATATCATACTGTTTTCCAGAGTGGCTATACCAGCTTGCATTCCCACCAATAGTGCAAGAGGATTCCCCTTTCTCCACATCCTTGTCAACATTTGTTGTTTCCTGTTTTGTTAATTTTTGCCATTCTAACTGGTGTAAAGTGGTATCTCATTGTGGTTTTGATTTGTCTTTCCCTGATGGCTAGTGATGTTGAACATTTTTTCATGTATCTGTTAGCCATTTGTATGTCTTCTCTGGAGAAGTGTCTGTTCATGTCGTCTGTCCATTTTTTGACTGGGTTATTTGTATTTTGAGTGTTGAGTTTGAACAGTTCTTTGTAGATCTTAGATATCAGCCCTTTATCTGTAATGTCATTTGCAAATATCTTCTCCCATTCCGTGCGTTGCCTCTTAGATTTGTTGACTGTTTTCTTTGCTGTGCAGAAGCTTTTTATCTTGATGAAGTCCCAAAAGTTCATTTTTGCTTTTGTTTCCCTTGTCTTTGGAGACGTGTCATGAAAGAAGTTGCTGTGGCCGATGTCGAAGAGGTCACTGCCCATATTCTCCTCTAGGATTTTGATGGATTGCTGTCTCATATTGAGGTCTTTCATCCATTTTGAGTTTATCTTTGTGTATGGTGTAAGGGAATGGTCCAGTTTCATTCTTCTATATGTAGCTGTCCAATTTTCCCAGCACCATTTATTGAAGAGACTATCTTTTTTCCATTGGATATTTTTTCCCGATTTGTCAAAGATTAGTTGACCATAGAGTTGAGGGTCCATTTCTGGAGTCTCTATTCTGTTCCATTGATCTATGGGACTGTTTGATCCATTGATCTATTTGTCTGTTTTTGTGCCAGTACCATGCTGTCTTGGTGATCACAGCTTTGTAGTAAAGCTTGAAGTCAGGCAACGTGATGCCCTCAGCTTTGTTTTTCTTTTTCATCATTCCCCTGGCATTCGGGGTCTTTCCTGGTTCCATACAAATTTTAGGATTGTTGGATCCAGCTCCTTGAAAAATTCCAGTGGTATTTTAATAAGGATGGCATCAAAAGTGTAAATTGCTCCGGGCAGGATAGACATTTTAATGATGTTTATTCTTTCAATCCATGAGTATGGAATGTTTTTCCATCCTTTTGTGTCTTCCTCAATTTCTTACATAAGTGTTATGTAGTTTCTAGAGTATAGATCCTTTATCTCTTTGGTTAGTTTTATTCCTAGGTATCTTATGGTTTTTGTTGCTATTGTAAATGGAATTGATATCTTAATTTCTCTTTCTACAGTTACATTGTTAGTGTATAGAAAAGCAACTGATTTCTGTGTATTGATTTTGTATCCTGCCATATTGCTGAATTGTATGAGTTCTAGCAATTTGGGGGTGGAGTTTTTTGGATTTTTCATATAAAGTATCATGTCATCTGCAAAGAGAGAGAGTTTGACTTCTTCTTTGCCAATTTGGATGCCTTTATTTCTTTTTGTTGTCTGATTGCTGAGGCTAGGACTTCTAGCACTATGTTGAACAATAGTGGTGAAAGTGGGCATCACTGTCGTGTTCCCGATCTTAAGGGAAAAACTCTCAGTTTTTCCCCATTGGTAATGATATTCACTGTCCCATACACAATTCTTCATCACAAAAGAAGTTTCTAGAGGGGTGCCTGGGTGACTCAGTTGTTAAGCATCTGTCTTCAGCTCAGGTCATGATCCCATGTTCCTGGGATCAAGCCCCGTATCAGGCTCCCTGCTCTGCAGAAGACTGCTTCTCTCTCTCTCACTTCCCATGCTTGTGTTCCCTCTCTCGCTGTGTCTCTCTTTGTCAAATAAATAAATAAAATCTTAAAAAAAAAAGTTTCTAGAGATAACTCTAAAGTTGAGAATAAGAACTAAGATGTTGGCGTTGTTAAAATTGTAGTTGACAGATGAGGAAATTGACATGTTCCACTTCTTTTTTTTTTTTTAAGATTTTATTTATTTATTTGACAGGGAGAGAGAGATCACAAGTAGGCAGAGAGGCAGGTAGAGAGAGAGGGAAACAGGCTCCCTGCTGAGCAGAGAGCCTGATGAGGGACTCGATCCCAGGACCCTGAGATCATGACCTGAGCCGAAGGCAGAGGCTTTAACCCACTGAGCCACCCAGATGCCCCGTTCCACTTCTTTTGACTTACCCTGTGACAGGATGGATTTTATGATATAAAAATGTATACAAATTATATTTATTTTTTAATCATAAATCTCACACTATTAGTTTTATATTTGGAATATTTAATTTCCATCAACTATTTTTTATCATATTCAACAGGTCAAAAGAGCTTTAAAACATCTTTTTTTAGTTCATAGGCAGGAATACACATTCATGCAGGTGTGCACCTATTAATTTAATTGACTCGTTTAAGTATTTTTTGAGTGGCTGCTATAACCAAGGCACTGTGTACTGGAGTTCAGATGGTAAGCAATACCAGAAATCATCCCTCCTTGCATGAAGTTACATTATAGCCTGGAACAAAGGTAAATTGAGACGACACATCAGAAACACCAGCACATACCTGGCTGTCAAGAAATGTCAGTTTCCTTTTTGTCTTGATTTCTCTCCACTCCCACTCCATTTTGGGAGTTCCATTGCTGATCTTCCTTCTGCCAATCTCTTAGACTCTCCTCTTAACATCGCGTAGTAATGATTCTCATTTTTGATCCTTTGTCCTTCACTGAAGGCTTTATAACTATTCTGATGCCGAGACTTAGTCTTATTAACCTATTTTCTCCATCATTTCTCATACCCTGCCTTGAAATACTTTTTTTTTTAACACATCAGCATCTATAATGAGGGAAACTTTCACTAACTCACTAAGTAAATATCTTTGAGAAAGTAATAATTTGTCAAATGGCAAAGAAATATTCTAGGCGTTCAGTCAGCAAAATGAAACCTACGTAGGCGAATGTGGCTTTACCTGGGAATAAAAATAGAATATCTCTAACATTTACTGCACTTCCTATTTGCTAGGCCCTATCACAAGCAG
>CM052900.1:24854931-24865851 GCA_028534135.1 Potos flavus | reverse complement strand
AAAAAAAAAAAAAAGATGATCTATCCCAACAACCCTGTGAAGTAGGTGTTTGTTTTACTAACCGGCAAACTGGGGCAGAGTTACTTGCCCAAGGTAACAGAGGTAGTGGTGAAGACTTAACCTCAAACTATGAAGTTCAGAAAGACTTCATGAGCTTTTAGATATGGCTTGAAAAATAGCTAAGAACATATGAAAGAAGACTGTTACAAAGTTTCACAACAATTTCTGAGGAGACGATTTGTTAGCATAGAATCATAAACTCTAGGAGCTTAAAGAGGCTTGAGAAAAAAATAATCCAAGTTCTGGATCTTATAGATAAAAATAAACCACTTTAGCTCCTGATGGGTCCTTTGCTTTATTGTGCGCCTTATAGCTAATATGTATACAACTTGAGTATCCTCCTGCCAAAGCTAGTCACTGCACAATGTTCTGGATTTCATCTCTTTTTGACACCTCCAAGTCTCCACTTCTTACTTAGCCCTGTCCCCCTGCATTATCAGTTTATTTTTTTTCCTCTCTGGGATATCTTTTAGCTCTAATAGTTGTCATCATTTAAAATCCCTCCAGCTATGGCTTCATTTATATTTTTGTGATCCCCCAACTTTAGAATTTTAAGCCCCTAGCCTTAGTTTTTACAGCTAAACTGAAAAGTAAGAGTGTACTTCCTCTGATGGCTAACTGTTCATTGTTTTTGCTAAACTCAAACTCACAGGATGTACTTTTATAGACTTGCTTATCCTTAGGCCATCTACTTCTGAGAAGTGAAAACAGAACATTTGCTTTGCCTCACACCACATTCTCCTGTCCTGATACCTTTGTATTTCAGACCAACCCAAGTGCCTGAGGATATAACACTTTGCTGTCGGAAGGCTGCAAATAAAGGGTTTCTCTGTTGCTCCCTTTGGATGTTCTTTATTTCAAGACCCTTATGCTTCTCATCATACTTGTTGAAATGTGTTTGCACTTAAGATTGTTGCCTCCTCGACCTTCAGCTTCTCTTCAACCCATTTTAATCCAGTTTCTGCCCATATTACAAAACTGCTCTCATACCTTCATTACATTAGTTCTAATAGGTGTTTCTTGGCCTTCACCAACATCTCAAAGCTTTTAATACATTGGGTCACTTTCTTTGAAACACTCTCTTCTCTTACTCAGGGAGTTCTTATTTCTAGCTTTGCCACTTTCTAGCTGGGTCATTTTGGCAAATTATTTTACCTCTCTGAGATGATCTCCTAATTTGTAAAAGAGGTCTAAAAACAACCTCATTTTACTGTTTCTCCAGAAGTATGAGTATAATTTACAGAAAAATATTATTTCTCCATTTATGAATTAAATGCAGCAGGCATTATAGGTTTGCATTAACTGTATGTTAACTGTGTACATGAAATACAGAAAAGAATACCATAAATGTAAGGTAATTGAATATAAGTACAATGAGTTTTATAACAGCAGATTCAGGTTCTGATCAGTCTAATTTTGTTCAAAGTATGGACAATAGCAGAGTTTATATGAGAAAGGCTAGACTCTCAAAAGTAGATCTCATAAAATGCTTAACAAAAAACATTGGTTAAAAGTGAAACTACTACTTGATCAAAGCTCACTCTTAGCATTATGATAAAACTTCAAAGCATTGGAAAGCTACTATAACATTAAATAGTATAAACTTAGCCTCTTTCACTTTCAAGATAAAAGCAATTATAATTTGTAAATGGCCATCTCAGTTAGTTTTGAATATTCACCTTGTAATTACATTCAGCACAAGGTTAATTGGAAAACTGTTTTCCTGATTCAACTTGAATGTTTATGTAATTATGTATTTCTTATACATGGAACCAATATTAAGAAAGGAGTTTGTTCAAACAGTTCTGATTTTATGACAAAAATACTCTGCTAAAAAAAATCTATGTAAATAATGTTATTTGGGGAAAAATCAGCTTTCAGCTTAACTTACAAAGTATGTAATTTATCCAAGGGTAAAGATACTTCTCTAAACTTTTTGACATACAAGTGTGTTTTTCAACTAAATCATTACCAAGTTGTTCACCCAAACTGGAGTCCATTAGAAATACAAATGCTTTAAGCATTATTTCATGGTGCATATATACAATGACTTCTACACTTGGAAAGTACAGTCTTAATTACCTCTCAAACAGGGACACACTGCCCTCTAATAGTTTGTACACAGTCTTGGCTTTTGCGTATTTCCTTTCTGTGGGTTTTCTATTGTCCTGGTGCTCTGGGACCATTCGTAGATGGAACCATAATGAAAGTTACCACTCATAGACAAGCATGAGCATTAGAGAATCTCATCTCATCCCATGTATAATTATCTTTGGCTACATTTGTCCTGTGTTGCTTTGTTATATTTCATAACGTTTTTTCAGAGCTGTAAGTGGCTCATGTAATAATCAAAGCACTGTGAAAATGATTTAGGTTATCCTAGTAGCACAAAACTGTAGTTAAATCGCCTACTCATTCGATAATTTATATGCAAATAGAGAGGTCAGTCAACAACTATTTGCAATATACTTACTACCTCTAATATGCTAGGCTAGTTGTTATAGTAAACAGATGAACATACAGTGAATAAAATTTACATCTAATTTAACATCATATGCAGATGATGCAGGGTCACTTGAACCTATATATTTGGAAGTCATTATCCTTATAATTTCGGGGCATCATTCACAATCCAGATGGCAAGAAAAACCGGAGATACTTTATTACCTTTAGAACTATGCTGGGCTTTTAAAATGGCCTACTCTGTCATGGTTCAGCATTAATATTGTATTTCAAAGGCTCACAAACCAATTAACTGCTTCTTTTGAAATATATCAACATTCAAGGAAAATACCTCAAAGTCATAAAGTAACTTGGTTAAAATAATTTTCTTAGAAAAATATTTATGAAAATATCATAAAATGTTTTGAGGCATAAATGTTGAAAAAATTTTTTTGTAACAGGCCAAAAGAATGAATCAAGCTTAGTAGAACCCAATGCTGGAAAAGAAAGTAAAATTTCTAGAATTAAAGAGCTCATGCTGCATTGGCTATCAGTACTCCATTTTATAAGCCAGACACTATTTTAATCCATAGAACATGCCTGCAAGGTGGGCACTGTTTCCCCTATTCTATGAATAAGAAAATAGAGAACCAGCTGACCTGTAGATCAGGATCACAGAAGGAAAATAGTAGGTCTTGGAACCAAGCTGTATTTTATACCTGACCACATACTATTTCTAAAATGCTACGTTACTATCTTTAAAGAATCCCAGAAGCAAAGCTCTGTATGCAGAAATATGATGGTATCCCGTGAGTCTTGCATTCTGGGCTTTTATGAGAGGACATGGACTCTAAAGTAGAAATAAATTATGATTTCTCAGTATTATTTGTGAGCTAAACTACCCCTTGATCAAAATAAACTCTAATAAGTTTATTTCTGTTAGAAATACTCTAAATATTAAATATATTCGTGCTTTCTTTACAAGACGTAACATGAAATCCAGATGGAATAAAATGAATTGAGAAGAGTGGCAATTATCTAAGGCAAGGAGAAATACTTGCGATCAAAATTCTGAGTATTAAAAAAAATTACTGAAGAATAATATAGAAGCTATCATGTAAGAGGACAAAGTTAAACCCAGTAGTCTATTTCAAAAATTACTGTAAGTTTTCACATATTATCACAGTAGTGTATCTTAGCTCCATCAGTAAAATTTTAAGTGAGTGGATCTGACGGAATGACAATTGTCTGAAGAAACCTTAATATGTGATAAACAGTAGGGATGGCTGGGTGGCTCAGTCAGTTAAGCATCTGCCTTCATCTCAGGTCATGATCCCAGGGTCCTGGGATCAAGTCCTGCATTGGGCTCCTTGCTCACTGGGGAGCCTGCTTTTCCCTTGGCCTGCCACTCTCCCTGCTTGTGCTCTCTTCTTCTCTCTGACAAATAAATAAATAAAATCTTTTTAAAAAGATGTGATAAGTAACAGTAAGGGGTACTGGAGAGGAACATTAGCATTTTATGGGAAGCTTTCTCATGGAGACATAAAGTGGTGGACATTTGAGATTTCCTATAATGGTGACCTAGAAATGCATATTTTGGGAAGATCTAACAAGTGGGATGTTCCAGAACATCAGAAATTAAACTTTCTTCAGTAGAGCAAACAAACTTGATTTAGGTGTTTCTGGGACAGAATGGTTCTGACTTTGATGCAAACAGAAAATAGAGACAAGAAAGAGATCTAAAATAAGATGATCCAATAATACCTGAAGCAAATTATAATCAACTACAGTTCAGACTAATTAAAAAGATGGCCACCAGACAGAACATAGTTATTAGTAATAATATGTATTCTAATCTAAAATCTAATGAAGAGTCAGAGGAAAATGCAATGCATTTCTCCAGAGGATTATTAACCAAGCAAAACAAATAAAAATCTATAATCTTTGCTGTGACTTATATCAACCTTCCCAATCTCCCCTTCCCATCTTGCCCTGATATATGAGGAATTTGACCTAATTCTTGAGAAAGATGTCCTCCACAATCCCAGTGGAGCACATGAAGTCACCTTCAGGGAGATACACCAGATTTACTAGAGTGACATCAGTACATAAAAATGTGTTGCTTCCACAGGAACTAGAGACAAGATAAAAAGAACAAATGAAATACCTATACCAGACCCCTGATTTTCCATTGGCCACCTTTGAAAATCTGTGACACCTTAAGATCCCTGTGCATGCTTTGGCAAGACTATTTCAGCAAATGTGGGAGCTACCTGATAAGAAAGTCAAGTCTGCAATTCAGCACGATGCTCAGAGCATTGCCTGCTCTTTTCCACTGTTTGACTTGTCACTAAGTAAAAGTAAAAAAAGAAAAAAATCGGCATATTTTCAGGTCAGAGTTGTCTTAGGTGCATCTCTTCAAACTAAAATTGGTCTATCAAAACAGATCTCAAACTTGCCAAAGTATGATGTTTATGTGCACATACATACATATGTACATTTAATTGCTTTAAATAGGCTACATAGCAAGAGCTATTCCATACATATTCTTTTTCGAGAACAGTGAAAAAGGCATATTTTGTGACATTGTGTAAGCCTAAAATGAAACTTTCACCTTTTTGTTCCTTTGCATTTATAACCCATTAACAAACACAAAATGTCACTACGGTAAGATATGGAATGAAGGTCATGGTAGCAAATGGCAGGTTCTCCTTTCTAAATCTCTTAAAATACATTCACCCCCATTTATATAAGGGCTTATTGGGTCAACATTTCCCAAACATGGTAATACATTAGAGTCATGTGTAGAGATTTTCTAAAGTACTGGTACCCTTTTCTTATCTCAGGGTGTTGGAACCAGAACGACCAGCAGGCAGCACGGGGTAGAAAACCACCGTACTACACAATTTTGCAGCCAAGTTTAAATCACACTTATAGGACCTTATTATCACCTAATATTGGCAGATATTATCATGGGTTTTGGTGTCTTTGTAATAGTTGCCAAAGCTTATAGCACCTTTCACTTGTGCTTCCTTGGCTAAGATATCTCCTCTAGCTGTTTTTTGCCCCTTGGGACATTTAAAAGACTATCTTCTGATAGTACTTTTCTCATTTCTGCTCATCTTGCCTCCCAGAGAGATCTTATTCAAGTTTCAAATCATATCATTTCTATAGAAAAAGGAACAATTATCTCCTGAGGAGATGGACTTACTATGGTGAATCTAGAGAATAATTCTAGCACTTTCTTACAATAATATATATATATATAATGTATTATATACATACATACACCCAATGTATGTATACAATATAGGCATATATACTATATAATAGTGTATTACACAATGCATGAATGATATATACAATAATATACAATATATATACACTACAAATATATATATACACACACACTGTATATATACACTGTAACATACATATATCACAGAGGCCTAAAGAGCAGTCTAAGGCTTCAATCACCTTAAACAGAAATAGGTGGTTTGGTCCTATATTTCTTCCATAAACATATCACATGCTTCTTCAGGTTCTAGCTCTTTGTCCTGCTGCCATATTTATTGGTATAAAAGTCTAGTATTAGGGCTTAAATCAAGCTGAAACTAAAATGAAAAATTAGCACATTTAAGTTTGCTGTAGATCTTGCTCCTCTTTCTCCTTACCCCATTTAAATAAAATTAATTTTGCTAGTGTTTTTTTCTCTGTAGAAAAATTGTAATAGAGAGAGGCAAAGGAAGGAAAAAACAACCTCTGAAAATTGGACATATATTAATAACTTCTGCACAATCAGGCTTGAAGTACATTTTAGGAGAACAGTATCAATCTCCATCTTTCCACAATAAAACAAATTATTACTTTCCCAAAGCTATCAATTTAGTGACTTCATGAAAAATTCCCTCACCACAGATGCTGATGTGTTAAAAAACAAGTATTTCAAGGCAGGGTGTGAGAAATAGTGGAGAAAATAAATTAATAAGACTGGGTCTTGGCATCAGAATAGTTACAAAGTCTTCAATTCAGGACAAAAGATCAGAAGTGAAAATAATTTCTGCTGGATGTTAAGAGAAGAGTCTAAGAGATTGGCAGAAGGAAGATCAACAATGGAACTTCCAAAATGGAGTGGGAGTGGAGAGAGATCAAGACAGGAAGGGAATTGACATTTCTTGAGGGCCAAGTATATGTTGGTGTTTCTGATGTGTCATCTCATTTTACCTTTGTTCTGGGCTATAATGTAACTTCATGCAAAAAGGGGTGATTTCTAGTATTGCTTACCATCTGAAATCCAGTGCATAGTGCCTTGGCTATAGCAACCACTCAAAAAAAAGGCTTAAATGAGTCAATTAATAAGTGCACGCTGGCATGAATGTGTATTCCTGCCTATGAACTAAAAAAAGATGTTTTAAAGCTCTTTTTACCTGTCATATATGGTAAAAAAGATAGCTGATGATAACTGAATATAAAATCCAACTTCTCAGGTGTTCTGTTATTTGGCAATCAGGGCGAGATACCAACATTATCTACTATAATGACAAGAAGACCCCACAACAGCGGAGATCATGGTATGCTGGCATTATGCAAAAAACAGTGGTATCAGTAGGCACTAGAATATTATCAAGGAGGATCAGTGTGGACATTCATATCAAACCCATCAAAATGCTGAGCAGGAAGGTAGAGAGGAAACATGACAACAGAGATGCAGTTATACAATTTCGGAACTAAAATTCCATCCCATGGAAAACTTTTGTGACAAGTCATTACTTTATTCCCAGAAGAAGTAGGCTCTAAACAGGGACTCAGACTGCAGTATAAGATGAAGTTTTGGTCACAATTTTTTTTCAAGAAATAGTCTACAAGCAAAGAGTCTGACTAATATCCAGAGAGATTGGAAGCAAAGATCTTAGTCTAGAACTACCAAATTCATCCTGATGAGAAGGAAGTCAAGGGTTAAGTAGATCTAACTAAAGGTCCTGAAAAACTATAGGCATGATGGGGTAAGTGTGGATATGAGTCCAAGAATAATTTTCCAGGGAGGTTAGCTTTAATAATATGAGCCATATTTGGATGCACCTTTATAATATTCCAGATCACATGTGGGGCACTCTAACTGGAAGGGAGCCTGAAACGTAATTTGAAAGTATCCAGTCCCTTTGCTTTTGAAAGTCATGCTGGTAGGGGATGGACCTAAATGGAAAGTGAATTATTGGGTAATAAATGGCATACTTCCTTGGCTCCATTCCATTACTCCCATCTTAGTGCAGGCTTTCAACACATCAGTAACAGATGATTGAACAACACACAACAGTTCTCATGTCTCCTGTCTTTTCTCTTCAATCCTGCAACAAATTCATCTTTACAACCTCACTTAGGTATCTCTGCTTAGATTATTCTATTTGCCCGAATATCTTTTTCTTTATCCTTCTTCCTATCCGAATACAATTAAATATTTCAATGCTAACTTCAATTTATGTTTGCTTTTCAAAGAGGTTCTCATCCAGGACTCCATCTACTCTAAATTTCTATAACTCTTTCATTCTACATCATTTGTCTTAGAATGTGATGATATATTTCCAATGCCGATATAAACTCCCTAGGGGAACAGTTCGTATTTTATTATTGTACTCCTAGTACCCAGGTCTGTACATGACAAATAGATTCAACTTGTAAAAATTGCATTAAACTTTCTTTTTCTTTGGTGTCGTCTCAATGATTAGCATAATGAGATTTCATTGATTTAATGGAATAGATACAGAAATGCCCCACCCACGTCCCCATGATCTACTTCAACAGATGGGTCACTTACAGGACAGTGACTTCCTGCATCTTTCATTCTAAGGATATTCTATGGCATCAAGCATGCTTAGCACTTCTGCTGGACAGATTGGTAGTTCTGAAGGGTTAATGCCTCAGTAGAAATCCTTAACCAGTGAGGGGCAGGAGTTAGTGGACAAATACTCCAACTTCTTACCTTTCAGCTTACTTCTCAGTGGAAAAATTCTAAGGCCTGTTTGTACAGTCACTCAGAGGGTGGCCTATGGGATTTTTCCTGGGCTTCCCACAAAGGAAACCTGCTCACTAAGAACTCCTAACTGCCTGTTGTCCCTTCCTTGTCTCATTTCTACTCAGAATGATTGCTGGATTTGTTTCCAAAACAAACTATTTGCCCACAAATTCTTGTATCAGAATGTGCTTTGTGAGACCTACAAATAAAGACTGTTAATAATGTGCTCATTCATAATAATTCTTATTAAAGCAGTAAAGCATCTCCACAGAGTTTAACCGAGCACAGGGAAATTCAAGACTGTTCCTGGCACATAGTAGATATTTAATGTTAGTTGGCTTCTTTCCCTTTTAGTACCACTTTATTCACTTGGGTTAAATAAAATATATAATTGAAGATGGTGAAATATTGCTTTTTGAATAGTCATTGTTGTGATCATAAATTAATAGACCTAAATTAATGAATTTTTAAAAATTTCTCCTGTTATATCCCATATAATTTTCTTTCAACCATTGACAAGTTCTGTTTTTTCATTTTTATAAATGAATTCAAGTATACAAAATCTAGTGTAACTTGTAGTAGAATTGTGAGTAAGAAACTGATGATGAAAACATTCACATCAAACTTTTTATCTACTGGTACATCCTGTGCACAGGAGCCCTAGGCTTTTCCCTGAGGTAATCTTTATTCTTAGCGGGGGAAAAAAAGACAATTGTGTGTTCATCTTTGAAAGAAAATATCAGGAAGGATTTAACTTTGGCTTATTATTACCAGTTTCTTTCACTAGTAATTGCAAAATCTGTGCAGCAAAAAATAAATTATGTGGAAGAGGCATGGAAAAACCCATGTAGTAATATTAGTTTTTGAATAATATTTTATCAATTGTTTTGATATGCACAATCTCCAGAGAGTCTTACAATAACCCTGTAAAGTAGATGAATTTTTTTTCATGTATCTCCATCTTACAAAAGAAGAAATGTAGTTTAGAGTAGCTAAATACTTTGGTAAGGGTCCCACAGCTAATAAGAAATGGACTGAAGCTCCAAGTAAAGTCTTTTGAATCTCTCTGAAGCTGTATCCTCCTATCACCACAAAGACAAAAAATCTTGACACTTCAGTGAATCTTGAAATAGTTATCAAAAGTCACTCCCTCCCCTTAAAAGGGAAAAAAAAGTTGAATCTAATAGCCTTTAAAGCTCTTTTTGGAAAAGAACTATAGTTTTACAAATAGGCTTATCTATCTGCATGTTACTGACCATAAATCAGATTTTTTTTTGCTCTTAGTTTTGTTTAAAAAGGGACTTAAGGTGGCTCATCCATCTTGTAGTTGCTTTTCCAATAACCAATTACCCTTGAATGTAAAGCTAAAAAGTCTGGAGACATTAAAAGATTTTGGATTGGATAGTCATGTGAAAATGGTGTTGCCAATTTAGCAGTATTGTACCCACCACAGTAAAAAGATTCAAGAGAGACCCACTGGTACCCTCATCCAACTGTATAGTGGTTTATTCCCTAAATGGTTGGACTAAGGTAGTAGCAATGGGAATGAAAAATAATGGTAAGGTGTAAGAGAACTTACAGAGGAAGAATCAACAGGAGCAGATCTGGATGACTGAATGTATTAGAAGTCATGAAATAGTAAGAAGTCAATGAAAAGTAGACTTCAGCTTCCTCTGTATTTACGAAGCAAACTATCTTGGCTAACTTTGGGTGTATCTTCTGTACACACAAAGTAGAATAAAATGTGTATGATTCTATTAAATGTATACATAATCTTCTATTTAGTGGTTTTGTTGAATGGAAATCTACATGTAGTCTTGTGCTACCAGGAAATAAAAAGAAACAAAAAAGATTGCATGTTCTATGGAACTAGATACTATCCAGCACACCTTTCCAGATTATCTGGATCTAGAGTGGTTTGTGCATTTCATTGTCATTTTATTTTTTTTATAATTCTGTAAACTATATAAAACTGATATTAATGCAAATCATTTCTGTCCACAGATAGGCAAATGCATTTTTTCCAATGGAGATGTATTTAATTCTCCCAACCACTGAAAAAAAGAAGATAGTTTTTTTTTATCTATTAATCATTTCAGTGTTGCTTTTATCACCTATATGTCATCTCTTTCGCTTGTTCTCGAACTAGTTTTTAATACCTTTGCTAATTCCCTTATTCATTAATAAGTTAAATAAAGTCTCTGACACATGGTCCTATTGCATTTGTATGAGGGTCATGATTTTACTGTTAATTTAAAAAGTTCTCTTATTGCACACCTTTTTTATTTTTATTTTTTTCCCCAAATACTTTTATTTTATTTTTTCAGTGTTACAAGATTCATTGTTTATGTACCACACCCAGTGCTCCATGCAATACGTGCCCTCCTCAATACCCACCACCAGGCTCG
>CM052900.1:24813870-24854431 GCA_028534135.1 Potos flavus | reverse complement strand
TCCCCTTTCTCCACATCCTCTCCAACATTTGTTGTTTCCTGTCTTGTTGATTTTGGCCATTCTAACTGGTGTAAGATGGTATCTCAGTGTGGTTTTGATTTGAATCTCCCTGATGGCTAATGATGATGAACATTTCTTCATTTGCACACCTTTTTTAATACAATGAATTATTTCCTCTTGATAATATCTAAGTTGATACACTGGTGATGGTGGGGGAGGGGAGCTGTTTATGTTGAATAGTAACTCAGTGTCAGGTTGCCATGGACAAATAGGATAAATAACTTTTCAGAAAGGATGACTCAAAGGGTCTCCAACAAGGAATGGCACACTTGGTTCTTACTTTCCATCAGTAATTACAGTTTGAATAAAGAGAGTTGTTATTTTGCCCTTTACTTCCTTGTATATCCAAAAGAATATCTTGGGGGATGTAATGCGTTGTACATCTAAGAGAGTTGCTGTATGACGCAGAGCTGATTCAGTGAAGAAAAGTGCAATTAAGTGGTTGATTGGCTCTTGATAAAGTCTGTGTAATTTTGGATTAGATCTTGGCTACAATCATAGCGCTAAAACTCTTCAAGATGCTGCTTTTATCCCAGGACTTTGGGTCCTTCTCTTTCAATTTTACCTCAAGTGGAAGCTTGTTCCTTTTTTTTCTTTTTTTTCTTTTTCGAAAGGGCAAGGAGCCAAGATGATTCATTTTACTTTTTACCTTATGTGAGTCATGCTGTGGTGCGTAAGCATCCTTCCCCATATGACACAGCCTCAGCTGCAAGCTGCTGGAGCCCAGACCTAATTACTATCTGCTGAAGAGCTCTTGAAGAAGATCTCTTGAAGGTTCTGCATATGTGACTGGAGGCTGCCATTTGCTAGTTCTAAAATGATGAGCGCTATAAATTCATACTATTGAGATATGCACATTGTTAACTAGTTTATGACTGATTTCACTTCACTAGGCATTTAGTGACTTACTTATAATCCTCAAGGTTCCTTTCCTTTTTGAAATTTTCCACATATCTTAAGGTTTAAAAAAAAAAAGATTTTGACATGACTTTAGCGGTATTGTAGATTAAATGAGCCATTTCATTGGATGTTAGTTGCATTTACCTAATAGTATAATCTGATTTACTTTAATGATTTTGGGGGTGGGGTGGGGAAGCCTTTTTCTTCCTAGATCCACCTTCTTTTACCATAAGCAAGGAGATCTCCATTTCTCTCCACAATAGGGAGCATATAGAAGAGAATCCTTGTTTCTCTTTCCATCCCTTATTTACTATAAGGTTGGAAGAACTAATCTAGCTGGCAATGGCCAAATATTTATTAGATTCTTTCAGCAGAGTAACATTACTCTGTTTTAAAAGTAAGAACTTTCCAGAATCTCTTGCACTGCCTATTCTGTGCATTGCTACAGTGAGTCAAGGCTTCCTCTTTGTTTCTTCTTCTGGAGGCAAGCCTAGAAAACCCAATATGTTCTCTTATATACCTTATTCTGATAGTGAGTGTGTTTCTGAGGAAGCTCACAACAATCCATGCATCTGGCTAGGTAAATATATTTGCCGTCTAGTTTGAAAACTCGGCTGTTCCCATAGGCAGATGTCAAAAATAGATTTATAATAAGGAGTAGAGGGTCCCTACCTTGGCCTCAGATCTCAGATACGCTTTCCAATCTGAGCTTTTCAGAAAATTAATGGGCTGCTATTTACAAAATCCATACACTGATCTCCATTTGGCATCTTGTATATATCTATACCTTCATGAAATAACCTAAAGAAAAGGAAGGGTGATAATTGAAAGCCAAACAGGAATATTTGATTTAAATTTTTTTCTATGTATATAATAAACTCGTTAGCTTTTCAGAATCAAGTCTCTTGTGTGGTATCACCTCACTTTAACTTTGCAGGTATTGATTAAATATATCGTTATGCATTAATGTTATGGTTTGATATATTTGTATTGTATATCAATTATTATACCAGCCTGCGATTGCTCCCAGCTTTTTGGGGTATGAAGCTCTTTTGGATAGGAAACTATGCCTGCTATTTTTCAATAATACAGTGATATGCAAATTTGGAAACTTAAGAAATGCTGACAGATGAAAAAATAGTCATTCTAGGCATATCCTAATGGGCAATGCAAGTAATTTTATTTTTATTTACTTTTATTAAAAAGTTTTTATACTGTCTACAGTTCAAGATGACAAATTGAGCACAAAAATTTCCCTTGCATCCCACAAGGAACCTCACTAAAGAGATAATAAAGGAAATTGAAAAGGTATAACAATGAGTGAAATAAAAGGAGCTATTTGTTGTAATAAAAAACTTTACGTGAAAAAAGGAGGAGGCCTACCAGTAAGTGAGAGATTTCAACCAGTTCCCGGAACGACAGAATCAAACAGGACTGTTGAAGGATGACTCAGTAAAGGAAGTCACAGCTGAGGAAGATATTGTGGGCACTGTGGTAGAATAGGGAGTTGATCACCTGCATAGAAATCTAGAGAGATCACCTAGAGAAAACTTTCGTTTTGTTTTAAGATTTTATTTATTTATTTGTCGGAGGGAAAGAGAGAGAGCATGTGCAGAAGCAGGGGGAGCAGCAGGCAGAGGGAGAAGCAGGCTCCTCACTAAGCAAGGAGCCCGATGTGGGACTCAATCCCAGGACCCCGGGATCATGACCTGAACCGAAGGCAGACGCTTAACCCACTGAGCCACTCAGGCACCCCCACAGAGAAAGTTCATCTTTTTTTAAAAATTTTTTTTAAAGATTTTATTTATTTATTTGACAGAGAGAGAGAGATCACAAGTAGGCAGGGAGACAGGCAGAGAGAGGAGGAATTAGGCTCCCCGCTGAGCAGAGAGCCCGACGAGCTAGATCCCAGGACCCTGAGATCATGACCTGAGCTGAAGGCAGAGGCTTTAACCCACTGAGCCACCCAGGCGCCCCACCCACAGAGAAAGTTTAGATCAGGACTGGCAACTCTGGCCCATGAGCCAAAGGTAGTCCACCATCTATTTCTGTAAATGAAGTTTTATCTCCATCTATTCATGGGTGTATTTTCTTCGAGTGCTTTCATGTTATGATGGCACAGTAAGTACTTGTGACCAAGAACAATTTGGCCCTCAAAATATTTCCTATCTGGCCTTTTACGGAAAAAGTTTCCTGACGGTCCCCTCCCCTAGACTCAGGAATGGAGTTTTGCATAGGTGACCAGAGAGAGAAAGGGGATTTAAAAGCAAGATAAAGTGGAGGTGGTGTATTGTTAAATGTCTACTCCCTGCCATCTCCCACCCTCCTTATGTCGTAAAAGAGGAAAAAGCTCTCCAGGACTGAGAGAGAGAAAGTCAGCTCAAACAGAAAGAGAAAAGAGCACCGTGGCATTATTCAGGCTCTGAAAACAAAACAGATAAACCAGCTGCAAAGTTAACAGAAAATATTGTTTCACTCAAGAATTTATAGCAATTGTAAAATGCTAGAACAACTCCCTCTCTAACTGAGCATTGCTTTTTTACCGGTGATGCTCCTGACCCATTTTGCAATTTTCATCTATTACTGGGAATACTGACTCGCTAAGTCTCTTTCGCTTTAACAGTACGTGGTGCCTGTTTAATCCCACTTCTTCCAATCCTGCCTCAGAAAGAGCAACCAATCCAGAATTGGTTACACCTCCCTTAGTCCTCTTTAGAGTCCTTCAGTGAAAAACTGGACCTTACAAAAAACACTCTCCTCCTCCTTCTTGTCCAGCAGAATTCCTCGAGAGTGCACTCCCTTGTTACAAATTAACAAATCTTATTTTTATCAGACCATAGACTTGTTCCTGGTCACCTGTAGCTGATTAAGCTTTAACAGCTGTTAGCATATAATATTCAAAGAGGTAAGAACATGACTCTCATATAAATATAGAATGAAGACACGTCAAAGATCTTTAACTCATTTAAGGAAGGAACCAATAAAGTTATAGGGAGGTAATGTAATAAAAAATATCGTAAGGCAAGGATGCTAGGTTAGATACAAAGCTGGTTAATGTCCAGCCAGGACATAAACTACAATCTCTAGGATTATCTTTTCTACTTGACAGAAATCATTTGCGTCTCTACTAAACAGAAACCTAAAAATTAACATCTGTTCCAAGAATTGTAATATGTAAATCCCAGAAGTGCACTAAAAGAATAGTTAATAATCTCTTTTGCTTTGTTTAAATTTCAGATAATTATAATGCAAACCCTAGCGGGCATAGATTATCTCCCCCTGCCAGGTAAAGGATGGGTAGCATTTTATGTTTATTTTTTTAGTAAGGTAGAAAAATTGTGTGGGGAGAATGAGGGAAACTATTGTGCTACTCACATCCCAGAGTCAGCCCCACTCAGACTTTCTGGTACTTGTAAGGCTTACCCCATAATGGCTGGATCTTTCCTGTTAACCCTGAAGCAAAATTGACAGGTGATAAACTACCTAAATATGCAAAGATCCCAATGATCATCTCCTTCCCTAAAGTTAAATAAATTACTAGTCCTCACACCAAATATTTCAAGAGCGTCTTCAGAACAAAGGTGAAATGTAGATAAACCAAAAATCTATTTTTTTCCTTGACCAGGGGAAAATATATAACCTTCAGAAACAAAATGTGTATTCTCAGAGAGATTCAAAAATATTTTGCACCATAAAGTAAGAACAGGATGCTAAGAAAAAGGGAAAATAAAAAAGTCTTGGACATTTAAAATATATTGCCAAAATAAGATTCAAAAGAAAATTTGAAAAAAAAAAAATAAAGATGATAAATATCCAAGAATGCAGAACAAAAATTCAAAGACTGAATTTAGTTTGTCAACCCCTATTGGCAGATGCCTATTTTATGAAAAACCTGGCAAATAATTCAGCGCCAATTGGTGATTTGTGGGTCATATTCTTGTAGTGTTTGCAAATGGATATATATTTTGTTGATTCAGATATTAGCATTGTCGGGGCACCTGGGTAGCTCAGTTCGTTAGGAATCCGATTCTTGGTTTCAGTTCAGGTCATGGTCTCATGGGTCATGGGATTAAGCCCAGCATCCGACTCTGCACTCAGTGGAGGCTCTGCTTAAAGATTTTTTCTCTCTCTGCCCCTCCCCCCACTGACTCTCTCTGTCCCCCTAAAATAAATAAATGAGTAAATCTTCAAAAAAACCCAAATACTAGCATTGTAATGTATATCCGAAAGTTGGTAAGAGGGTAGGTCTTAATACCCTCTAGTTCTATCCACGTCGTTGCAAACGGCAAGATTTCAGTTTTTTGATGGCTGCATAGTACTCCATTATATATCTATATCTATATCTATATCTATATCTATAGATATAGATATAGATATAGATATATATGATATATATATATCATCTTCTTTATCCATTCCTCTGTTGATGGACATCTAGGTTCTTTCCATAGTTTGGCTATTGTGGACATTGCTGCTATAAACATTGGGGTGCATGTGCCCCTTCAAATCACTACATTTGTATCTTTAGGGTAAATGCCCAGTAATGCGATTGCTGGGTCATAGAGTAGCTCTATTTTCAACTTTTTGAGGAACCTCCATACCATACTGTTTTCCAGAGTGGCTGTACCAGCTTGCATTCCCAACAACGATGTAGGAGGGTTCCCCTTTCTCTGCATCCTCGCCAACATCTGTCGTTTCCTGACTTGTTAATTTTAGCCATTCTGACTGGTGTGAGGCGGTATCTCACTGTGGTTTTGATTTGTATTTCCCTGATGCCAAGTGATGTTGAGCGCTTTTTCATGTGTCTGTTGGCCATTTGGATGTCTTCTTTGTAGAAATGTCTGTTCATGTCTTCTGCCCATATCTTATTAGCTTATTTGTTCTTTGGGTATTGAGTTTGATAATTTCTTTATAGATTTTGGATACTAACCCTTTATCTGACAGTCATTTGCAAATATCCTCTCCCATTCTGTCTGTTGTCTTTTGGTTTTGTTGACTATTTCCTTTGCTAAGCAAAATAAGCCAATCAGAGAAAGACAGTAATCATGATCTCTCTGATATGAGGAATTTGAGAGGCAGGGCAGGGGGTGTTGGGGGGAAGGGAGGGGAAAAAATGAAACAAGATGGGACCAGGGAGGGAGACAAACCATAAGAGACTCTTAATCTCAGGAAACAAACTGAGGGTTGCTGGGGGGGGGTGGGGGTGGGGAGGAACAGAGTGGCTGGGTTATGGACATTGGGGAGGGTATGTGCTATGGTGAGTGCTGTGAATTGTGTAAGACTGATGATTCACAGACCTGTACCTCTGAAGCAAATAATACATTATATATTAATAAAAAAGGTTCTCATCACAAGGAAAAAAATTATAATAATCAAAAAATTTAAATTAAAAATAAATAAATAGCATGTCAGTAACAAGGGTGGCTAACTTACTCCTTGAATAAGTTCTGCAAAAGTCGATTTGTGTGGGAGGGGGCATAATTATAAAAAAAAGAATAAAAATTATAAAGCATCAGAAACCTCCAAATCTCTAAGCATGATTTGTGATCTATATAGCTCAGCTCTATACAGAAATCTCCTGTTTAAACAAAAAAAAAAAAAATCAATTTTAGAAATTTAAAAATATTTCCTACTCTTGCATTAGGTTTCACTGTGACTAATCTTCTAAACATTTGGAAAAACTCGCAAGGAGCATGAGACACTGGCAGTAATGCTCTCTGGCCCTTAGGGTCTCTGACGATGATGAATGATAACTCATTAAATAAATGAGTGCGGGCATGTGTATTGCAGACACTCTTATTGTTGTGCACATAGCCTCTCTCCCTCAAGAAGAGCAAGAAGGCAGTGCAATAAGCTATTTTTCTCCAACTCCATTGATGTTTCTGAAAAGCCCTACATGGACTGAGACACGGTGTAAAACTGATCCTAAAAGGTAAAACCCAGTGAAATGTCCTCATTGTGAAGGGCTCACAAAACATGGCTAGTGTGTAGATACTCACGGCTTTTCTCCACTCCTAGAACTCATACAAAGGACACTTAATTAGCATGCCTGGATTATAGATCTCTTAATCACCATGATTCACAGGTTAAATTAAAATTAACGACGCTATGCAATTGCTCATCCGTGGAAAGAACACAGCTGTAACCAACAAAACGGATTAAAAACAGCAAGTCAAAAGAACGGAAATGGATGGCTTGGAGATTCATTGCCCATTTTTTGGGTTTTCATCCTCCAGTCTCTAACACCCTTCTTATTGCTTGTCTTTTGTGGGATCATGGATATTTTTCTTCCTTTTCTTAGTATGTCACATCTGCAGCTCTTTTGAAAAAAAGCCACAGAAAGATGTTCTGGGAAATCGCTAATCACCCTCCTATCAGAGTGAACATTTACTGACCCTCAGCATTTCTCTACCAAAATAATAAATAATAATCTGGAGTCTAGTAAATCAATATGATAACTTTTGGACCATTAAAACATGGCACCCAATACCTTTGGGTCAGCTTCTTCCGTGGGAAACTAATGAAAAACAATCAACTCTTACCCAAACAAAGCCACTGGGGAAATTAACACCAAATTTCATTGTATAAATATTGGGAGGTTTATGTACTCACTAAAACCAATTTGTAGAATAGTTCTGGTTTGGTTCCAGTTGGTTTAAGACAAAATATCTTCTCTGACTGAAATAGCAGCCTCAGATTCTTCAGTGTGACTATACTAGGTAAGCGATACACAGTTAGGGAAAAGAGTATAATACCTTAGCCAAGAGTTTCTAGTAAAGAAAACTCAGAGTTTCAGGGTTCAGTTTTTCCAATTTGTTTTCCACAATTCGGTCTTTGCAGATAATTAATTACTCAGTTGTTTGTTTTTTGTTTGTGTTTTCACCATGTATCCTGTTCAGGTGTTCGGAGCCTCAGGAAAAAAAATATCAATTATTTTAATCGAATCGCTCATCACCTAGGTTCCTTGCCATATATACAGTCTCCCAAAGAAAAACACAAAAGAGCTCACAGTACAACCTCACATGATTCCCTTCATCCAAACCAATGCCTTCTTTTTCCTTCCTGATTAACACCAAGATTCATAAACCATAGAAATAAAATAACTAATTAACAAAAAAGTAATAATTTTACATTTTGCTCAATTGCCACATGCCAGAAACAACAGCTCATAAAACTGAAGCTCTCACATAAGGCTTTTGTATCTCCCACTTTGGTGGATTGGGTATTACTTCAGAAGGTAAATCAGAGCTATTTTTGCTCCTGTTTTGTGAATCTAAGTGGAAAATATATTAAGCCATAAAAATTGAGTCATATGTAGATGCACAAAATTTGCACATCTAGCTACACATTAGATAAATTGTAATAAAAGAACAGCTGGACTATTCCGTATTTGTCCCCTATTATTAATTATCATAAACCACTAATTTCCAATTAGGTTCCACTTTCAGAAATTCTGCTATAGTTTGGGATGTAGTCTGGGCATCAAGATTTTTTTTTAACTAAATAGCCTCCACACCCAATGCGGGGCTTGAACTCACAACCCTGAGATCAAGCGTTGGCTGCTCTACCAACCGAGCCAGCCTGATATCCCCGGGCATCAAGATTTTTGAAAAGCTCCCAGCTGAATCCAATATGAAGCAAAGTTTAAGAATCACTGATATAAATACGCTATTTTAAATAAGTTATTTTATAGCAGGTCTAGCTTTAGCTAGCATTTCTCCTCATTACCACATAGGGATTTAAACCAGGGCTTCCTATCCTTCCGATATTGTGGTATATATAGAAAATTGTGAAATTTGGATGGCTCACTGGGAGTAAACAGAGAAGGCTAAATGTAGCCGAAGCAACCAGCCCAGAAATCTCAGCTGCCCCAGTTGGAGTTAGACTACACCAGGATTAAAGGGGGTCAGCATGGAGGCATTCCAGTAACCGATTCTACGCAATTCAAAGGCTGAGACCCTCTAGTTACTTTAATTTACACCAGCATGTAAAGTCAATGAACATCAAGACACAACAAATGTAAGTGAAAGCTACTTGCTTGGATGCTCCCCACTTTCTTAGAAGCTAGCTGAATTTGGGGTCATTTAGAAGCCTCTCAGAGACTGGATTGAGCCCCCGCAAAAGTAAGGTTAGGGATTCCAGACACATACCTGACCCAAATTCACCTTTCTCGTTCTGAATTCATGGGCCAATTGTTTACTTAAATTCAGACTCATTCCAGCACGAGTTCCACCAATATTACTACCGACCTTCTTACTCAACGCTAGACAAGCTTAGAATTGTTATTTCCTTCATCTTACCTTAAGCTTTACTATGAGAAGATACGGAGAACTTAATAACCACCAGCACCTGAACCTAGTAATCGTGGATTTAAAAGCTATAAAATCATAGCAATATAAGAAAGGAACAAAAGTTAGTTTTTATTAAAATTACATTTTTTTAATAGGAGCAAGAAAAATATAGCATATGGGATGGGAATATGAAATAAGACAGAAGAGGCTGATTTTAATTATGCTTAATTACGGAACTGCACATGTGGGACTATGACAAAGCAGAGCACATTTGGCTTCAATTATTTTTGCTGAAAACAGGTCGGATGAGATGTATGAGATTAAATCATTAAAGAGGCGATGTACTGAAGTAAATTTCATATTTAAAAGTTTGCAGGTGGAAGACATGTAAATATGCAATAACAAGGTTCAAACGTTTTACTTAGAAAGTATCACAATGTGGAGAGCAAGGCCATCATTTCATAATTTATTTGAATACATTTTAAAGCAGCTACTTTCCTCAGGAATTAGGTTCCTCGTTGTGGAGAACATCCGTGTCATTGGACCTAAGAAATTACTTGGAGAATCTTTGGCTCATTTAAAGATTACACATGCTGTTGTATCTTTCTGCTTGGTATGTTTGCCTGCTCTCTGAAATGGCAACTCAGATCTTCAATTTTTTTGCGAATATTGACCTCTTTTGGTCTGGGCAGATTATCTTGCTTGCTTCCCACTTCACGGCAAAATGGAGGAGCTATTGGGCTGCTTTCGACTTCTGATACCAAACCCGCTGACCTATTGCACTTGGGCCACTCTGCCATCTAGAGATGTCCCCCCTCCTGACAGAAAGATCGTTCTTGCGATTGTAGGCCTGTACCTATCTTCTATTTTGCTAAATCTTTTCTTCTTCCACTTGCCTCCCTTATACACTCCACTTTCTGGAATGCATTGACCTTGCTCTCCTTTGATGTCTGCAAACATGCCAAGCTCTTTCCTGCCTCGGAGCCTTTATTACTGTTCTGCCTTTGCCCAAAATAGTCTTCCTCTTGCTCCTTGCTCATTCAGAGCTCTGCTTAAATGTCAACAATTGAGAGAAGGTTTCTGTGGCAGCCATTTCAAAGTATTCCCCCCGCCCCAACGTCCTTATCTAGTATGTCCTACTGATTTTAGTTCCTAAATCACTCTTAACTTTATTTCTCTTTGTTTTTGATGCCCATATGCTAGCCACAGTGGGACAGGTTACTATTACTTGTTTCCTAAACTACTATAACATGTTCTTAATAATTATTCCCTGGAAGGAGTTATAATAAAATATATTTACATTTCAATAAATGTATATCTATGTATATTTACACAATATCAACTAGACAGGCATCAACTAGAAAGAGCAGATGCTGGGCTATTGTGCTGGGATAGCATTCTAGAGGCTCGCTGCTATACCAGGTACTAACCCTTTGGTTGTCTGATTCTGGCACAGGCTCAGGAGCGCCCGAAAGGCAGCAAGGCACTTGAGCATGAGGTGACAACTCCTTCCAATAATAATGAAAATACGTAAGTTTTTTTTTTAAACAATTAGTAAGGTTGCACTGTTGCAAACTGATTGGTGCATACCAGTCAATAACTTAGTTACCCAATTCCTCACATCTACACAAAAGGGATTGTTAATAAATACACCCACATTACACATACTTTAAATTCTGCGGTGCCTGCCTAATATGACCCCGAGTTCCTGGATAATCTAGCCCCTTTCTATGTCTTTTTTTTTTTTTTTAAGATTTTATTTATTTATTTGACACAGAGAGAGAGAGAGAGAGCAAGCACAAGTAGGGGGAGCCGCAGAGTGAGAGGGAGAAGGAGACTCCCCACTGAGCAGAGAGCCTGACGTGGGGCTCGATCCCAGGACCCTGGGATCATGACCTGAGCCAAAGGCAGATGCCCAACCAACTGGACCACCCAGCCCTGCCCCCTTCTATGTCTTTAATACCGTGTTGTTCATGATCTCATGGCTCTCCCTTGTTAGAAGCAAGCAGGAAACTGAGCTGCAGAATGCTTTCACACTGTAGATTGTGCGCATGGCTCCAACAGAATTTTCACTAAAGACCATCTCGAAGGACAAAATTACAAAGCCAATGAAAAATCCAGTGCCATGCAACAGTCACAAATGACTGACTATAGAGATAAGTTAGTCTGAGATGAAATTACGGTTTTATGGATATTAGAAAGACAACTTGGTAGGATATACTTTGTGAAAGATATATATACATTTCAATAATATAGAAATATCTTTTGACTTAGTAATTCCAATCCTATAAATTCACCTTGATGAAAGAAAAATACACATTTTTTGCCCAAGGATATTTACTGCAATATCTTTTATGATAAAGAAATGTCACAATGCTTCTATCTTTTGGTAGATGATTAGTAAATTATAGTTCAAGTATACAAGATGCAGTAAGCAGCCAATAAAAGTGTTTGAGAAGTATGTTTAAAAACATGGCAAGTGCTTATTATATATATTATCAAGTGGAAAAATCAAGTTATGCAGTAGACTGTGTAGTGTGATTCGACTACAAGTGATTAAGTTATGTGATGAGATCAAGTGATTAAGATCAAGTGATTAAGTTATGTGATGAGAACATAAACCATTTTCTTCTTTATGTTTTTCTGTATTTTTCAAATGTGTTTCAGAGGACTGGAATTGTCTTTATAAATAGGGAGAAGGCCAATACATTTTATTGAAAAAATAGTAGTATATTATTTTTGAAAGGAGTATACCGACATGCTTTACGGATATTGTGATCCATTGTAAAAAGCAGACCTCTAAATGCCTATAATGTATGGATAATAAAAGAAATTTTGTTGAACAGAGTGAATATTACTTTCTGAGCTTTTTATCTGTGATTTTTTATGATGCTTTAGGATGATGCAGCAGTTTTTTTCTAAGACCCAAGAGCAATTTTTCTTGAAGATTATTTATGCAAGTGTCTTTTAAATACTAAAAGATTGAAATAGAGTCAAAATTTATAAAACCAGGCATTATGGAGGGCAAAAGAATGTTCAGAGTCCTGCTCTAATTTTTCAAAAGAGCACTGTGTTCCCTCATAGCTTGTCTCCATTAAAAAGACCTATGTGCATAACCTCTGAAAGACTTTAAAAACTTGGTATAAATTAAAGAGGTATGAAATGACATCTGAGAATAATGTCAAGCTAAGAAAGCTTCTATTATACACAGGCCAAAAATGTTTCAGCCCACTCCATGAAATAAAGCTGTAGCATTCTGGATCAAGGAAATTTTAATTCAAATCCTTGTTCATTTGTTTTATTTTCAATGTCAATTGACGACATGTCCATTCCACCTAATAAAACCCTTAGTAGTGAGTGAATGCCTGACGAATGCCTGTTGAAAGTTAACTCAATGTACTGTTTGGCTATCAAATTGAATAAACTTCTCTCTAAAGTTGTTTCTTATTACCTAAGTGTGTTGTCATGGTTAACAAAAATTACAACTTCAATTTGTACGTGTCTTAAAAAATTTTCTCAGTCACTTATACCAGCATGATAAAACCTCCTTTCTCTCAGGCAAGAGGAATTACTAATAACCTTCAGTATGTTTTTGGTTCCTTTTCCTTCTTCTTTATTGCCATCTTTTATACATTACTTCATTCACTTCATTATTTGTCTTGCTATAGGTAACATTTCGTCCTTCAATATGTCCTGCTAGGTGATTTTTCTAAAACTCCAGTTTTGTCAAGTAATTTTTCTTTCTTGTTATCTGCAAAGACAACTTGTTGACCAAGAACTCACATTGACACAACTCAGTTTGGCATGAATATCCCTCCATTAGGTTACACTATCTACCCAACCTACCCAAACGATCTCCCAACAGATCATCTCTAAGCTAGGCTCTTTGTACTCTTTTTTACTACATGAATGTTGTCCTTTCCCCATCTAAAATAATTCTTTCTGGGCCTCTCCTCCTCTACTCTTATGCTTAACCAGATGAATACCCTCTCTGTCTCAATTCTTTTAAATCCTTTGACAATTACTTTTAGTTTTCTTACTATTCCACCAGTTGATTTAACGATCTTGAATAGTTATCTGATTAGTTAACCTATACATGTATAAGTGTTGCCCCAACAAAATTATAAGCTTTTTATTGATAAAGATTGTATCTTAGATTTGTATTATCTCACTCAACTACTAGAATAAAGTGGAGCATCTGTGAGTTGGAATTTTGGGGAAATCACCTAATTATACTACCTTTCAATATATGTTTTAGAATATGATTACTAGATTTAGAACTGCTCTAAAGGCATGAATTTAGCCAATTACCCATCAGTGTGTCTGAAGGAGGTGGCTTGGAGATAGGAAGAGGTATCTGAACTTTTTCATTTTTTAAATCTTCACACACTTGTTTATCAGGTACTGGGTAGACATTGATAGATACAATTCAGTGCCAAAAATATT
Source organism: Potos flavus (assembly GCA_028534135.1). Classification (NCBI taxonomy): domain Eukaryota; kingdom Metazoa; phylum Chordata; class Mammalia; order Carnivora; family Procyonidae; genus Potos; species Potos flavus. The sequence continues at coordinate 24,840,734 of CM052900.1, read as the reverse complement.
TATGAAACTTAAAACCTAATTGAGATAAAAGATAGTATACCACTTGTCAGCACATGGGCACATGGGTGGCTCAGTTGCTTAAGTGACTGACTCTAGATTTCCAGTAAGGTCATGATCTCAGGGTGGTGGGATCCAGCTCTGGGTGGGGCTCTATACTAGGCATGGGACTTCACAGTCCACACCCCTCTTCACGCTCCAAGCTCAGCGAGGAGTTTGCTGGAGATTCTCTCTCCCTCTCCCTCTGCCCCTCCCCCTGCCCTCTCTTGCTGTCTCTCTAAAATAAATAAATCTTAAAAAAAAAGAAAGTAATCTTGCAGTGATCCTTGATAGTGTCAAATTCAAAAGCATCTTTTTTGCCTCTGTTTAAGATTAAAACTAATTGGAACCACTTCATTATTCCATTTAATATAGTTATTGTCTTTCCCCATCTATTGCCTTAGACTTCGTTTGTCAGTTAATGTTTTTCTCAGAGTCTCAAGGAATGGCTCAGAGTAAGTTAATTGCGTTTCTGTGGAGTTGAACTTTGGGAGGAAAGAAAAAGCTTGAATCTATATCCCTAATCTGTACTACTCTTTCCAATTCATGAAACAAAATGACCTAAATCAATCAAATTAGCAGAAATCATGTAGGAGGTTAGCTTGCATGGCCCTTATGTGACTGCCATCATGAAATCATGAAACACATCCAATTTTAAACTGATCTCGAAGTGAGATGAGTAGATGTTAAATAATCCTCTATTTCCTCTCAACGTGTTGCAGTGACAAATTCCATTTTGAACAGTTACATGATTACAAGCCCTGAAATTCAATTTCATGATGAATAATTAAGCACCACTCTTCAGAGTCCCTAGGAGAAATCACATTCTCTGCATCACAAACACTTGGAATAATCGATTGGGAGTCAATTGGCAAAATACTTCAGATTTAATTTGCAGTTCTGAGGGATGCTCCTTCACTTCGGCTATCAGGGAGTGAGCAGAAGCTTTCTCCCCTTCCCATGTTAATGGGAGAAAAAGCAGGATTTTATCTTGCTTTAGTATTGTTTCACACTGCAATGCAGTACTCCTTACTTGGTTTTAAAAGATACTCCTATAAGAGAGATCCTATTTATTTAAACTTTCTTTTAGAGTCACAGGTGGAAACAATGAAAACCATAATTAAAAAATTTTTATTCACTGCTTTCTCTTTTGGAGTTCAGGGGATAGTCAATGTGGGAGTGTTAGAGATAAGACCATGGCCTTTTCCAAGAAAAAGAACAAAAGAAAACTAGATACCAGCCACTTGGTTTGGATTTGTAGCAAATGGGTTAAATTCTCTGTGTCTCAGTTGCTTCATCTGTAAAATGGGTATTATATTTCTCAAATTTGTTTTGAAGATTAAATGAGATTATAAATAAAAGATCCTTCACATTGTCGTTGGCTGGAGTAGACAATTATCTGTGAGGATCAAGTCTGGATCATTCCTCATTCACAGACAAGAGAAAGGTTACAGGGATGGCATTAATATGATTCCCATTAAAAACATTGTTTTACTTGTCTTGAGTATACACAGGACAGGGTGTGTAAGTGAAACATCTCTCCCACAATAATCCCACATCCTCAGCCCAGTGCAGCCTGGCCAGGCTATGCCACAGATGGTGAGGGTGGATAAAAGCAATTCTTAGCTCACAGGTTGTAAAAACAAAAAACAGATGGTGGACCAAATTTGTTTAGTGGGTGTGGAAGACAGAGCCTAAGCTGGGAGGCACACTACCTGGACTCTAGGTCAGCACTTAGAGCTTTGCTATAAATAACCATGTGCCACCCAAGCCCAGCTGTGCGTATCCTTCGGGCCTCATTTTTATTAGCTGTGAAATAGAAGGATGACTTTGGTCATGTTTGAGTTTTCTTCCAGCTCTAAATTCTCTGTCTCCAATTCTCGGTACCTCAAAGAAAACAAAGGCAGAGCCATCTGGTCCTCTCCAGCCCTGGTCAGGTGATTTTTCTGAGCTCTGGACCCTGAGATTTGCAGAGATTGGTGCTCTATTCCACGTAGTAATATCGGCCTGTCTACTTACTATTCTAAGGCTCTTCTAGGGGAATCTGAGAAGACTGAGAGCAGAACATTTGCTTCAGTCACTTTCCTTTGGAGGCTATGGAATGCTTTTCTCTGGGACTAGAGGGAAGAGGGAGATGCCGGGGACCAGCCCAGGCAGTCCAGGGGTCCCTGAAGGATGGACGGTGTCGGCGAGAGGAACGAGAGAGCCAGGGGATTCTTTCAATCACCAGGCAGGCATCTCTGCCTTACTGGTTTTTAACTCTTTATTTATAGGCAGCAGGATACAAGGAAAACGGTCAATGATTTTCTTAGATAAGGAGCTTTAGATCAACAAAAGTATTTTTGCAGAACCTATAGTCCTTTCTAAGACCAAGGCAGAGACAGGCTTATCTTATTTTGAACAGCAAGACCCTTAACAACAATTTTTATGACTCTGTTTCTATGTATTAGATAAAGATTTAGTCACGCATACCTTTTGCACATTAACCGAAGGAAGAAGAGTGACATTTGAGTTTATTATAGAACGGCCCAAGCTGTTTGTACAAGCCCCCTATTGCTGTTGAGTGAGCAGGCACTATGGGGGCCTCATCCTGTGTATTCTTTGGATAAATGGCAAAGTCTGAAGTAAAACTCTATTGTCTTTATAATTAACCACTCCTGCCTTATCTTATGTGTACTCTTCATTGTAAGGGAATGTAGGTGTCGGTGTGGTGAGGATGAAATGTGAACCCCTAGGGGGGAGTTAAGGTCAGCTGTAGATCATTAAAGGCCTGTGTAATTTTTTGGCCTTTAAGTACCTTATCATCTTATCTGCAATAATTTGGTGGACAAACATTGGAAGGGAGCCTCGCAGTTATTTGCTCTAACGGTTTTATGGCGGGAGAATGGTTTGGTCGCTTTATGTAGTATCTGTAAGGAGATCTCAGTCTGGTTAGAAGCGGGTTGAGTGGGTCAGAGCCTCGGCTTGAACAAAGGGCTTAGGCCAAAGAGAAAAAGGGAATACGAGTAACATAAAGAGTTACAGGAGGAGGTACCAATCTTGTCCCATATGGCAGGAGCTGTGCAAATGCTGCCATGTCCTCGCCGTGACCGTGTCAAGCGGCGAGGCTTCTGCGGCTCTCGGCAGGGAGAGGCCATACATAGGCAGCCATAGACAATAAGCAAACAAGTATGCTTGTATTTCAATAAAACATTACTATGGATGCTGGGATTTTATTTTCTATAATTTCCACTTTTTGCAAAATATAACTTTTGATTTTTTCCAATCACTTAAAAATGTAAAAATATTTTAAAAGAAGAGATTTATGTGGCTTCACTTGTCAAAAAGAGGCCATGACATCTGCAGAAAAATAAGGAATGAAAGATACGATGGGAAAGAGGTAGATATTCTGAGATAAAATGGAAGTTCTAGAGTCAAACAGAACTGGATTTGAATCTGATTTTTTATCTTTCATTGGCTCTGTGACTTTATTTTTTAAAAATATTTATTTATTTGAGAGAGAGGAGGACCAGAGGGAGAGGGAGAGAGAATCCTCAAGCAGACTCCCCACTGAGCACAGAGCCGGATGTGGGGCCCAATACCAGGACCCCGAGATCACAACCTGAGCCAGAATCAAGAGTTGGACACTCAGCCAACTGAGCCACCCAGGCGCACTGGGTCTGTGACTTTGAACACAAGGTTGCTGAGTATCTCTCTCCCTCAATTTTCTCATTTGTAAAATGGTGGCTAACAAAGCCTACCTGATTGGGCTGTTTTAAGGATTAAATGAATTATTCTATATCGTGATTCTTATATACAGAAGGTACTCAATAAATGTCACTGTGACTAATCTTTTTGATATGCTGCTGTAGACAGAATGGCCCCCTAAAAATGGCCATGTCCCAATCAGAAGAACCTGTGAATAGATGGGTTCTAAGGCAAAGGGGAATTACAGCTGCAGATGGAATGGAGATTACTAATCAGCTGACCTTCAGATGGATGGGATTATCTTGGATTATCCAAGTGGGCCAATGTAATCATAAGCGTCCTTCTAGGAGGAAGAGGGAGGCAGAAAAAGAGAAAAGCAGAGAGATGGCAGTATGAAGGAGGTCTTGACCTGGCTTTAAAGATGGGGAAGAGCCTCAAACGGAGGAATGCCATCAGCCCCTTGATGTCGGAAAAGGTAAGAAAATGTGTTCTTTCCTAAAGCCACCAAAGAGAAATGCAGGCCTACCAACACCTTGATTTCATCTAGTGAGACTCATTTCACGCTTTGGCTTCCAGAATTGTAAGATAATAAACTTGTGTTGTTTTAAGCCACCAAATTTGTGGTAATTTGTTAAAGTAATAGGAAACTAATACATACTATTATTATCCCATAAAAAAAAAAAAGGCTAGTTGTTCACCAAAGTACGCCCCTCCCATTCCCTAGTACAGAGATTTTGCTGGAAATAGCTGCTGTCAAAAATCCAGAAATAGCAAAATTAAAACCACTGAATTCATAAATAGCATTTATTAAGAGTCTATTGCGAATATAAGAACAGTTCTCTAACTGGGAGCTTTCAAATTCAAAGACCGACCTGAAGCTCAGGGGTACGGTGTCACAGGACGGTTTGTAAAGCAAAAATGAAGCTGTTTACATTTGCAATGGGGGTTTCCACATAGCAGGGGATTGGTTAAAAGTGACTCCTACCATTTTCTGGAAGATGATTTAAGGTTTTTTTTATGGTTGTCAGAGGCATTTACAAGAAATTACCTAACTTTTGCTCATATTTATGAAATAAAATTGATTTCGTTTTGCTTACATGGCTTAAGTGTTTGATGCTTGCTCAGGGAATTCTCAAGCCCAGTCTCCATTTTGCATTTTATTTTAACAATTCCCCACTTGTGGTCCTTTTCTCAGCAAGCTGAGAGTGTGACCAGCTCGGAGATCATTGCCCTCAGGCACGGCTGTTGATGTAGCCAGGCTGAGGAATCCCGTGTTTGCGGTTTGGGCTCGCTGAGTCAGGATGGAATGTCGTATAGTCCATGTGGTCATCATAGACCTAAGAGGTCAGATAATTGAGTTCTTGCATGCGTCCCATCCTGATGGATATCATTTGATGTGTGTCTGCTGAAAGGCGTGTCAGACCCTCAGACGATACAATGCACTTTTTATGGCATGTTTTTATGATCACTATAAGAAGAACTGCCAAGAACTGAAAAATTTCCCAGGAGTCAAGGTTTAACCAATTAATTAAATCAAATGGGTTATAATAAGACTCAGGTTTTACCTTTCTAAATCAATCTACACTTTTTTTGGTTAATGTGTAATTGGGTTTCCACTTTTTTCTGAATTATTTACACAGGTACAACATGACGCATTAGTAATCACCTATCCTCATAATTACTTAGGACAAGATGAACACTAGGGTGTTTTCTTTTAGGAAGTGGTGTCGCAGGTGAGCTTCCACCTAAATTAGGCCTCCAAATGATGTGAGCAACCAGGTAATTTAATGAGAGGCATTTCTATGGAAACAAAAGAAAAGGATTATTTTTAAACAAAGGTCAAAAGGTTAACAAGAGTTAAAATTCGAACAAATATTAAGCTCAGATTCTGAGCTTGGAGAGCAGTCAGTTGAGAAAATCTCTAGATCTGAGTTGGAAGCATCTTCAGATGGTAGGAAAGGGATGGCAGTTTCAGTCTGACAGATTTCCCTGGTTTGCAGTTTGACCATCTCTGATGCCAAATTCGGTATTCTGGTGAACTCTTTTGAGTGGCCCATACAGTAACAGACACGAAGGTTGTCCATGTATAGTATGTTGTGGTGGTTTCTCTGAAGTTTAGAAATAGATAACAATATCTTAAGCACCACTAACTGCGCTAGAATCTGATAATAGGTATACTACAGTTTTCTATTGAAACACATTTTTTAAATAGTCCTATTCTTATCAAAGATATTTACAGTGAAACACATTTGTAAAATAAGAAGTCTAGTCTTATTAAGCTTGGCTTGATTACTTATACAAATGAAGGAAGAATAGTAATTCTATGGATATTCTCAAACGTGACATTTCAGTCAAAGCTTTGGTCATATCTAAGGGGTTTTGTTGGCTCTGTGAAGACAACCTTAGTACTCTAAAATTGTTGGGTAATAAGGAATTTCTGATTAGATCTTAAAAGTCTCTCTAGGCTAAGAAGTCAAACTAATTAACTTGTTTAATTGTGTCTTGTTATACAACGAGAACAGATTCTTATTGAACTTAGGTGAGTACATATGTTGTCATGAAAAATAAGAATATTAAGAGTTCCTGAATTCTGGAGGGAGAAAAAAATAAACTTTTCCATTTCTGTTTACAAAGGCATATTTTACCAAATTTCTGTAAATTATAGAAAGCTTAAAAGAGAGGAGAAACGGGTCCCTTAAATCTCGGAAAGAAAACATTAAAGAACCAGCAATGTTTTAAATCAAGTCCTAAATATTATAATCCTCTTCATCAGTTCATTCATTCTCCTATAATTCTCATTTTCCTTCATCTTGGGTTAGCAGTTTTATAAATCAATTGTTTGCATTCAGAATTTTAGAAAGTCTTATCTAGTTCAGCGTAATGATCTTAGCTATCAGAAACCTATATTGTGGAGTACGTGTCAGGATCTTTTCCATGAATCTCTTTGATGAGGAAGCATTTTTATATGTAGTTCATTGTAAATGCTTTCAGAGAAGAATTGAGAGTAAAACAAGTGTCTATGAGGGACAAAAGACTTAAAAAATAGCCCTGGTTAAAGATCTGATGAGAGTTCATACACACACAATGATGCAACTGATAAGTAAATATGTTGTTTTTGTGATCTATAGTATTTCAAAATAAAAACTGGAATTATGACTGATAATATTACATCAGGACATCAGAAGTTGAGGAATTTCATATAATTTCTGAATTATATTAGTAATATGTACCTGTGTAAATATAATCTAAGGCTTAAACATTACTTTTTATCTGACAATGTTTTCCATGAAATTCAGTGTATCCACTAAGTCTAAATAAATCAGTCTCTTTTATAAGGAGAGAAAGCAAATCTTTTGAGATTTTCCAGAGCTCCTCTGGAAAGATCTAGTTAGTTTGAGGTCAAGGAGATGTCATCCAGAACTTGATTTGGAGAAGCTTGCCAAAATGTCAAGAGACTGAAGACATTTGATCAAACAGAAACATCAGTCACTATAAAACAAGATTTAGTTATCCAATCACTGACAATCAAAAGATCTCCTAAGCAAATACAGAAACCTTTCACATTGTTGTAAGAAGAACTTAATTCATTTAATATTAAAAAGACTCCATTTTTTTTAAGTAATCAAAGACCTGATAAAGACAATGTGGAGCACAGGAAATATTTCTAAGACAAAGAATCTTTGTTTCCTGGACAGGTTACCTTTTCTGGACAGAAAAAAAAATTTTCTCTAAACTTTTAGTAAGCAGACCAATAATGTAAAAAATGTTGTGGCCTTAACAAAATTAAACTCTGGTTTTATATTGGTACACTATTCAGCTCATTTTAAATGAGCTTGAAAACCCTTATAAAATCTATTCAATTTAGCTAGCTTTGAACTCACAACATAAAATTTCTTTTCCACAAACCTGAAACTTTCTGTATCAGCTCAGGTTTTGTCTTATTCTTTTCCTTCTTGTTTTAGAATGAGCAGGTATTTTATTTTAGACCTTACTCTTTTATCTGAGCAAAAACACATCTTCTCTTCCTTGAATCCTCTTCATATAGAAATGCATCTGATTTTCTTCCCATATTTTGCATATAAAGTTGTTTCCCTTCACTCTTATTGTTTCTAGTAGTTCTATTTTACATATTATGAATTTTAAATATTTGTAACCTTTACTTTTCAGTGAAAACTAGGAAACGGGCAATTATCTGTTGATCATGTATTAGCAACTGTCTACCACATACTAGTATCCTGTTGTAGATTAGCAAATGCATACATAATTAAAACTTATAATATTTTAGAGCCATGTTTTTCATACTATAATTTGATTTAACGTGGCAAAAGACATTTAAAGAGACCCAAATATTTTTTGTTTCTGTGTAAATATTAAGAAGCCAAAAGTAAATTTAAACTTATGTTTAGCAATCAATGTCTCAGTATATTGTCTTCTTAGAAAAGATCTAGATAATCAATGAATATTTAGTTTGTTAGTATAAACTTTCATTTACTTTTCTCTAAGTTATTTGTTTTTAACAATTATGCTTAGATTAGACATCAAAGATCTAACCATCATCTTAAGTTCTTTTTCATGCCGATAAATTTTGTAACCTACAGACAGCATGAGCTTATTTGTCTAGTAAACACAGGTAGAAAAGTTGTATGTTTGCACTATATTTAATGTTGCCGACCCTGAAGACCCTGTTGCTTTTATTAAACCAACAAACTTTAACTAGCTTTTATTTATTGATAATTATCCCGCATCATGTGAACTTCAAACATTTGGGTTTGGTTCTATATTTCAGCATTTTAGGAATATTTATATAAGTGATTATTTTTCTTTAAGCCAATTAAGTAGAACTTAAAAAAATATCTATACATAATAGACATATAGACAGACACCGAGGTCTTATAGCTCTCATTTTAAAAATTTAGCCATGCCTCAGGCACAATAATGTAAAACTCAGAAAAATAGCTGGATTCAAATTGTTGCTGCAGACAGACTCAGTCAAGGTTACCTCTTCAGAAGGCCAACTTTTTTTTTTTTTTTTTAATCTGAAGATAGATTATTTGTGTGCTGTAAAAATCCGTTCGGGGCTATTTTTGGACTCATCTTGTTTTTTAAGAGCGTCTGGATAGCAAGTAATGCATTCCATTGTCTGAGAGGCTCGGGATCCTCAATTTTCAAGGGTGCCTCTTAAGGTGGACTATCTTATCTAAGTTAAATGTTTCCAGGGTGGCCACTACAACTCCAGATTATCCAAAATTTTACCCATTTTGCTTATGTGGCTTAAGTGGTTTTGTCTGCTCTGGGAATTCTCAGGGTTCATCTCCATTTTGTATTTAATACTGCTTAGACTGGAGTTCCATTGTCCAGCTCTGCCTCTAGGGGAATCACGTAGGCCATTTGGTCAAGAAGTTTGTAATTGGTACAAAGCATTTAAGTAGGAGGTGTTCCTTCTTTTTCTGGGGCTAGATGCAAAGGACCCTGAACCATAAGGTGTGGAAAGCTTTGATTCCTGGATCACCATCTGGATAATAAAAACTTCTGCTGGCCAGGAACAGCTGCAATGGACTGCTACATAAATAAGAGAAAAAACTTTGCATAAGCCACTGATATTTTAGGATTTAGTTGTCAAAGCAGCCACCATTATTTTAGTGGGGGTATTATCGGCCACTAAATTCCCATTCGTTGTATTTCACTGGAAAACTGGCCAGAAACATCCTTCCCTTTTGCAATCCTTTCATCTCTTCAGGAAATTGCAAGTGCTTTTTCAGATCTATTTGAAGTAGCTCTGGTAGTTAACCTTTTAAGATCCTTTAATCTTCTTATTGATGTAATCTCCAAAGACCCCAATAACTCAGGGAACACTTTTATTAAACTCTGAGACTACCAAATATTTCAGATCTTTGCCTTGGAACTAGGGGAAAGACCGCATCATAGAACAATAGAAGATTCTAGGAGGAAGCGATATTGTTCTCACCTCCTTGATGTTCAGATGCACAAATACCCAAGATTAAACATTTCCATCAAGCCTGGTTTCCTGGTTTCTGGACACCCTGAGCCATGTCCTCACACCATGCTACTGAGTCTTGGTCATTCTGGATGTTTGAGAAAGTGTGTGAATGTGGGCATGCATTAAGTGACTACACTGTGATTGGGGGACAGCTGTAAGGGAGATTGTGATCCAGACATCTAGTTTAAAACAAAATAACAGGCTCTCAAAGCAATCAGAGTCAGCTTCTAAGGTCTTGTGGCTCGAGTGGTGTGTCAAGCTGGAGGACACATTCTCAACTTGTTCTCCTTTAGAGTCAAAGTATATTCTAGAGGATAATAACGGGAATTAAAAGAAGATAAGTCTTTTTCAGGACATCTTGAATTAAACAAGTTAAAGACATTTGTTATCTTTGACATTATTGGAGCTTCAGTTAACATATTTCAAAGTGACAACTGTAGTATGCCAGTTTCTCAAATATTTTGATAACGGATATATATACACACACACACATATATATGTGTGTGTGTGTATATACACACATATATATATATATGAAATTAGCATACCCTAAAAAGGTTTTGTAAATTACTTTGCTTATGATGCTGTTTTTTAAGGGCTAATTTCTAGCTGGTTTATTATTCACCTTGTTTTTTTTCCCCTTCATTAAATGGTTTCAACTTAATTACTTATATATTCTCCAAATATTGTCAGTGAAAGGGAAAGTAGAAAAATTCAGAACTTTTCTTGGTTTACTGTTTTAGCTTGCCGAGGCTTACAAAGACTGTTTTAAATTTATAAAGACAATCGTACCCATGTTTTCTTGAATCTGGCATCTCCATGCAAAATCCAGACACTAAAAATGAGAATTCTGGTACTGGGAAATCTTCTTGGAGAAAAAATATCTAATGAGGAATTGAGTTAAGTTCCTGTGGTGTGGTTTTTAAGAGAATTTTTTTCTACCGTTTCCTTAATCATAAATAAGAAATCTATTGTTCTAGATGTGTGTTAGTTCAGGCTGCTATAACAAAAATATGATAGACTAGGGGGCGCCCTGGGTGGCTCAGTCAGGTAAGCATCTGCCTTTGGCTCAAATCATGATCCTGGTCCTGGGATCCAGCCACAAGTCAGACTCCCTACTCAGCAGCGTCTGCTTCTCCCTCTCCCTCTGCTCCTCCCCCTGCTCTGTCTCTTTCTCTTTCTCTCTTTCTCTCAAATAAAAATCTTTAAAAATATGATAGACTGGGTGGTTGTCTTAAAAAATAGAAATGTATTCCTCACAGTTCTGATGGCTAAGAAGTCTAACAATAAGATGCTGGGCCATTGGGGTTCTAGTTTGCAGGCAGACAACTTTTTGCTGTATCCTCACAAGGCAGAGAGAAAGAGGAAGCAGGCTCTTCTGTCCTATCATGTGAGCTCTACCCTTATCACCTAATTATCTCTCAAAGTCCCCATCTCCAAATATTACACTGGAAATTAGGGCTTCAAATACAAATTTGGGGGAGAAACAAACCTTCAGTCCATAGCAAATTGAGTTGCAAAGGTGCATCTATTTTGGCTTTATGATGGTGTGATAATCAATGACTTAGGATAAGCGGAGACCACCCCAAAAGACCCCCATATGGGTACCGCAGTATAGATGGGCAGTGTGCCAAAGTAGATCAGATGCTGGGGGTCCTAGTTTATGTATCAGCTGAACACACTGAGTGACTCTGGGTCATGGCTTTTCTGCCGTATTGTGGAGATCTGCCTTCTATAGTGATGTAGAAGTTTTCTGATGTAAAGATCAGTGTTTAAAAAAAAAAAAAAAAATTGAGGATGCCTGGGTGGCTCAGTCGGTTAATCATCTGCCTTTCGCTCAGGTCATGATCCCAGGGTCCTGGGATCCAGTCCCGCATCAGGCTACCTGCTCGGTGAGAGGCTGTTTCTCCCTCTGCCTCTCTCTCTCTCTCTCTCTGTCTCTCATGAATAAATAAATAAAATCTTTTAAAAAATAAATAAAAATTAAAAAAAATAATAAAAGCTTTGAGAATGAAATGGACATTAACATAAGTGTCAGACTCAAAACCTATGAAATGCCTGCCCTGTTCATTGGTAATCACGGCCTCGTCATAAAGCTGGATTGTTCTACTGAAAATCTGAAAGTCCTGAATCATGCAGATTGTACCGTTGCCAAAAGAACTCTTCAGAAAGAGTAGCCATGGAGACCGCACACCAGATGTCTCAAGGGGTGTATAAAAACATCTAAAAACTAACAATTGAAAGGAGTGCTCGGCAAACAGTGGAAAAGCTAAGAGTCTGTGCTTACCTTGTGGGTGAAATAACAGTTCTTTGGTTGTTACTGCTACTCTTAACAGTGTAAGCAGCAGGTGGAAAGTCAGGAATCCCAGGGTCAGAGCAGGCTCTGGGTGACTAAGTCCGTGGCTGGCATCTGAGGTCTGATCTATGAGGCCCCCAGAGTGACCAAGAATCTTTAGTCTGAGTTTATTTATTTACGGTATCGTCTCAGACAGCACTGGTGTTCTGGAATGCTCCACTGCTGTCGGTGGTTATTTGATGGTTCATCTATCTAGTAAAACTCTAGAAGAAAGTGTGTCTCTGCATATGATGAAGGAAGTGGTCTCTAAATTGTTACAAACATGAAACCATACTGTTCTACATATCACTGGCTGTTAAAACAAGAGTTTCCTCCAGGGGCACCTGGGTGGCTCAGTGGGTTAAAGCCTCTGCCTTCGGCTCAGGTTATGATCTCAGGGTCCTGGGATCGAACCCTGCATCAGGCTCTCTGCTCAGCGGGGAGCCTGCTTCCCCTTCTCCCTCTGCCTGCCTCTCTGCCTACTTGTGATCTCTTTCTCTCTGTCAAATAAATAAATAAAATCTTTAAAATAACAAACAAACAATAGTTTCCTCCAGAAAGGGGGAGGAGGGTAATACAATCTTGTGATGAATGAGAATAAAGAGGAACCCCATCAACATGTTGTCTAGCTCGAAGTAGGCATGCAGTATAGATTTTCCTTTTTAAATTGTGTAAAGAATTATTCTAGAGCAGACATGTTGCTGATAGTTGGCATGTATTTGTGCCCAATGAGTTTTGTTGTGGGAGAAATGAATGAAGCTGCAATTCCTGTGTAGTGCACACATTAGGGATCTTTGGAACCCTATCAAGCTTGACTATTATAATTGTCTTCTTTCCACTGGATGTGAGCTCTTTGAGGGAAAGATGCAGATGTGAGCCAACTCTATTCTCCAGAGTGTACAGAGCCTTGCTAATCATTTCCTATGATCAGTATACACAATATTTTCAAATGAATGACCTTGTCTTCCAATTGCAGCAACTGCCTATCTGTACCAGAGAGATTTTCACTTTTTATGTCCTTCATTCATGATTTCCATTATTGTATTACCAATATGATTATATAAAATCTTGTTAAATTGGAAGATTCCAGCACATATCAAATGATCAATAAACATTTCCTGAACAAATAATTCCTCTATTAGAAATTGAGGTTTCTAATCTCTGGAAAGGACCATATTCATATCAAAAATCAATATTGGGGCAACTGGGTGACTCAGTTAAGTTTCTGACTCTTGATTGTGACTCAGGTCATGATCTCAGGGTGACGGGATTGAGCCCCATGTGGGGTCAGCGCTCAGGATGGAGTCTGCCTCAGATTCTGCCCCCCCTCTCCTCTGCCCCTCGCTCTGTTCCCATGCACACACCTACTCTCACTCAAATAGAAATAAGTGCAATCTTTAAAAAAATCAGTATTAAAAGCCGTGCTTCTCATCTTGTCTCAGAATCCCATATTCACAGTGTGCTCCCCCACTTCTTCATAATTCTTGCCCACCATAGTCCCTTTCCTTTATTTCCTTCCACTGCATTGCTCCTGATTTGTTCTGATTCAAGAGGAAGGATATCTGCTATCTAGTAGCAAGAAGCCAATGTGTAAATTCTAGGTTAAATGAATCCCTTCCAGAAATTAAGGGTCCCCACTGCCTATTGGTTAAAATCTATCTGTCCTACTTACATGCATAATCTGACTCCACCCTGTCCAAAGTCCTCTGGATTCATTTTTTTTTTTTTTTTTTTTTTCTCTTCTTTCGCTAGCCTTGGGCCACTCTGACCTTCCTCTTTAGCAAATAATGGAGTACTTCAGGGCCTTTACTGCTAGAATTTTTCTTCCAGTCTTTGTCCTGGAATCACGTAAGCCTCAGCATAAATGTCCTATCCTCCAAAGATACCGCCTTCCTTTCTAATTTCTACTCCCCCATTATTTCCTAACCCTTCTTTCTCTTTGTTTCTTTCAAAGTTTCAAAGTTTCAAACTGCAAACAGGTCACAGTTCCTAATTGTTTGTTTTGACTCCTTTGTTCATTTTTTGGCTCCAGTTGCTTTTAATATTTGCATATACAGCAACTAGTGTACTAGTATAGTAGTTATGAGTATAGTTGATACTCAATGCTTAATGAATCAGTCAATAAAAGAATGTATGGATATTCTATTCATTCTTCTGTAAATATGAATTTATAGTTTCTGGGACACAACAGTTAGGATTTTAGTTTTATAACAACAGTAATTGAGATTTTGATGCTCTGAATCCCTATGTGTTATGATTTACAATCACAAATCATCAGTTCTCATTTTTCTATTAAGCAAAGTGTTACTCTTTATTAATAGGGGCCTTGTTTGCATTTAACCAAACATGTTCACACCATTAGTCAATCATCAGAAATCTAATCAATAATACTAATAGGTAAGAAACTCTAGAGGACTTTCAGAGCCAACAAACTTTCATTATTAGGTAATGCTATCTTTTCATGCCTAGCAGTAACTCCAGAACTCGGTATCATTCTCAAAGACCTAGATAATAGCTTATCTTTATTGCATTAAAGTAGAACATTGTAAAATAGGACACTGACTCAATCAATATTTTAAATGAATGCACCCAGAATACAAGGACTTCAATTATATGCCGTTATGCTAAATTTGGGTGGATCATAAATAAGTACTAATAAGACAGTTTAAAGGTACAACATTAAATTATCATGGATAAAGAATTGGATTCTATTTCTTCAGAGTTTTTTTTTTCTCTCCTTGCCAAGAACTCTTAATTACTTTGAGCTCTAAAAAAAATCCCATCTGCATCAACATTTCCCGGATGGCATTCCTATTTTGAACATATCTTTTGAAATTACTTATTAAAAGATTGTTTTGAGAGAAGTAAAATGCAGTCTCAATCACAGCATAAGTAAATGTCTCTTAAGAATGTTTAATCATTTAAGATTTTTTTCTTTTTTTACAAAAGACAGGGGTTTATAAGAATGCAATAGGATTACTATTTATCAGCATAAGAGTGGATTCTGCAATCATAAAAAGAAGTATCCCTGATCAGAAGATAACCTTACCCATATATTTAACCTTTTGTTCATTATTTCCAGAATGTGAAACTGTGGTCTCACTGGACCCATTCTGGAAAGTATTTTGCAGGGGAAAAGGAAACCCTGTGCTACCAAACTCTTCTGCACATAATAGTGATTGCGATGATAATAAGAGTCAATAGTTCTTGAGGGCTTGCAGTGTGCTAGACAGTGTGCTAACTCGTTTACATGCTGTGGTTAATTTAACTCCACAGTTATGGAGAAACAATTATTTTCCTAACTTGTGAATGAGAAAACAAAGGTTTTGAGAGGCGAATACCTGTCTCATCATAGCCACAGTCAAGCCAGTCAGCGACTGAATTGGTCTGTGGCTAACGAGAAGAGCTGAAATGTGTGGGAGGCAGAGAGGTGCCTCAAAGCTCCCTCAACCAGCAGAAAAAGACAGAATTCCTGAGGACAGTAGAGAACGTGGCACCAAGGACAATGTGGTCTTCTAGAAGAAAAGATAAATGAAAGTATATTGCTTTTTTTTTTTTAAGATTTATTTATTTATTTGAGAGACAGAGAGAAGGAGAGAGAGAGGATGGAGGGGAGGGAAGGAGCAGACGCAGAGGGAGAGAGAAACTCCAAGCAGACTCCATATGGAGCTGGACATGGGCTCGATCTCAAGACCCTGAGATCACAGCCTGAGCTGAAACCAAGATTGGGTTGCCCAACTGACTGCACCACCAGGTGCCCCTGAAAGTAATTGCTTTAGCAAGAGGGATGACCAAAAAACCCCAAACCAAACCAAAACAAAACAAAAATAAAAAACCCCGGAAAGATGGTGGGCCCTTAGATACTAAGAGAATGTGTCCCACCTAAATTGTTTAGTATGTGGGGAAACAGCAGAATAGAAATGAAAAGGGTGGGTATGCTGATACCCTGGTTCTATCCTGATACTGAAGTGAATTCTGGGAAGGCATCCTTGTTGGAAAAACGATGGAGAAGAAAGTGACTCAAGAATACGGATAAGAGCTGTTTTTGATTTGGTAACTGATCAAAAAATAATGGCTAACTCTTACTGCACTGTGGGTGAAGTTACATAATAATCATTATAACTTTTGCTGCCAGCACTATTACTATCCTTTTTTTATAAAGGAGAAAATAGAAGTGACTTGCCCAAGTATCAAAGCTATCGTATGCTAGGATCAGCAGTCCACCACTGGGAGGTTGACGTCACAGTGGTTCTGCCGGTCGCTGTGTCATATTCTGCTGGATCACAGAGGATGAGATTCTGAGAAGCAGCAAGGATAATTTTGTTGTCTTTCAACTTGCGTAAATGGCCAGTGCTTTTATGAAACTGGGAAGACCTTTACATTCATTTTGTTTTGACTTCATTTTTCAAGATGGGACTGAAGGGCCAAAGAGGAGAAGTAATTTGCCTGAGGTCACGTAGGGAGCTCCCACTATGTGGGAGAGATCTCGCCTTCAGCAGACCAGGTTCCAGGCTTAGCTCTACCAAACACTAGCTGGAAGCCATTTCTTATCTTTGGATCTCATCTGTATCATATAAAAATATGATACAATTCTGATATCCACCTGGAACAGAATTTAACATTACCTGAAGAGTTTAAACTTCAAGGTCCCTCACTACATAATCCCCTTCTTGGGATCAATGCCTAAATTTGTTTTCATAAATTTTAATTATTTTTTTCCTACCAGAAATGTATACACTTCACACAGAGTTTGGATCTATTCTGGATCTCTTTTTACCTGAGTAGTTATGATGGCTTTATTTATAAACCCGGGATAAAAATCAAGATGATCTGACATCCAAGCCAGATTTTCCTTCCAGAGATAACAATGGATGCCTCTTCTCTCTTCTTTCCAAATTTCTGGAGCTCCTCTCACAATCCCTTCCTTCTCGCCCTACCTATCACTGGATCACTAATGTCTAAGCACCCCATACAGCACTCCTAGATAGTTTTGTGGGCTATAAAAATAAACCTTTCCTACCATGAAAATATTGCAGGTACAATCCAAATCTTTCTCTTCGTTATATTTTCATAATGTTAAATATTTTTTTAAAGCCAACAAGTGAAAGGCAAATGCTGCCAGGTTTTAAATCCCATTTTTCCAGAGGGCATTTATATTTTAGGAGAGGCTATTTATGAAAACAAAGGCATGAGTGAATATGTAAAAGTGGAATTTGCAGCTGCTGGGCAGGCTCCTGCCTTCCTGCGCAGCCAGGTTCCCACTCTGGTCCCGTTTGGAATCTGAGGATGGTAGTTGTGCCCCCAGGAAGCCTGGCAGACATGATTTAGGGAAGTGAGATCATCATCACTAAAAGTGATATACTTCAAAACTCAATTCTGAAAAAAATGTTTAGCCAAGGTTGTTAAAATGAAATATGGAATTATGAACTATGTTTCACTTTTCATGGTGCTTCAGTTGAATTCAACAGCAGTTACAATTTTATACCTTGAAAATATTCGCATATTGCACAAATATAAATTCATCTCTGGATAGTATAAAACAGACTTTCTAGTTAATGAAGTATTTCAAATGCATTTAGTCATCTCATAAAAGAAAGCAAAAAAAATCAAATTGTTGAGTTTTAATCATCATCAAGGATGCTTGTCCAATATAGTTTTACAGATAGTTAAAATCCCTTTTTCTGTAATGCAAATACAGCAAGAATAGTCTTAAAGTATGTTAATTATGTATATTAACTATTCAAATATGCTCATCTCCTAAATAATAATTTGCCAAGTATTAGAGCAGTTACTTTGGATTTTCTGCTGCATGTAAATTAGTGCATGAATGATTTAATTCCAACTCCTTTCCCTTCACTGCGATACGCAGAGTGTTGAGAAGTTTAAAGAACAAAGTTTTGTTTTGCTTCTTAAATCCTGATGTGGAGAAGATGAGTGCATAAGTAATACAAACATGGTGCAGAGTTAAAGTAGTATGCTAAAGGGAATATGTGGTGCTTACTGATTTTTTGAATGCCCCAGAGAAATCCCCATGTCTTCTGAAATTCTCTTTCTCTACTCTCTTCACTGGGGGGACAGAGGCCAAACTAAACCATGGCCCCTGATTCTCACCAGTGATCTCTTCAGGCCCTACTAAAAAGCAGGGAATAAAACAACAAAAAAACCCTGTGCCTACCTGGATAGATTTTTTTTTTTTTTTTTTTTTTTTTTTACTTGTTTCAGCCCGAAGCCATCTGGCTGAAAGTCTGACTAGCATACAAAGGAGAAACCTTTTCAAACCAATCAGACCATAATATGCAAATGAGCCCTGGAGTCCAGAGATTTCACTACCAAGTTCCCAAAGCAGGGAAGTCATTACTTTTCTGAATCCCCACCCCTAGCAGCATGTGACTTCAATGACGAATGGTAAAATAGTCTTTCTTCTAATCTAGGCACTACCAGAGTGATTTCCAACAAATGTAAATTGATCCTGTTACTGCTCCCTTTAAAACTCTACTTTGTGCTTAGAACAGAATTTTAACCTCCTTCGCTGTCTCATAAATCCCTCCTCTCATCACGCCTGCCTCTTTAGTTCCACCTCATCCCAACCTGCTCTCTTCCTTGCTCACTGTATTCCCCTTCAATCGCCTCTGCCTCTTCTGGGGAGTCAAATTCTCTCCTTGCCAGGGGGCCTTGAGGTTGCACTTCCCTGGGTCTGGAATCCTCTCTCCTGGCTCTGCACAGGTGGGCATGCCCAGCCAGTTTAGCTAACCTAGCCCTCTCTTCCCACCACTTAGTCTCCTTGGCAGCATCCAGTTTCCTTCTCCCAGCCCCACCTCTGATTTATCACAAATGAATATTCTCTTGTTTTTGTGACTTGTTCATACTTTATTGTCCATCTCCCATTGAGGATCTCTTTAGCACACTTTTAGCACCTAAAAGAGCTCCAGGCACAATATACATATTCACAAGTTTGTACTGAATCAATTTAAAGAATACTGACAAATAGAGAGAATAAAGGAAAGAAGAACGAGCATCGGTGAATGAGTGGTGAAAATTAGCATTATCCCAAAAAACTGTAATATGGACATGGAAAAAGCCCATTAGAAAATCAAAATATACATGATCATAACAACACAGAAGTATTCTTTTCTACATTTATGTTATTAAACTTTTTTCTAAGCAATCTAAATATTGAGTAAATAAAGTGAACTTCAGGGTAGGTTCTCTACAATGTTTTTCTAATAAATAAATCACTGTAGAACTTGGCCAAATTGAATCTTAAAAAGTTATAAACTCATCTCTTTCTGTTTTCCTGTTTCTGAACAGCACAATTTCAGTCCAAGACTTAAATATAACATTTATTTCAATTTTTTCGTGTACTTTTTTGGTGTACTTTTATATTTTCCTAAATTTTGACTTTTAACAAAGTTCAGTGCCACAATGCATGCTCAGAGGGAAAAAACAAAGTTAAATTTCTTTTTTGTTTTTCAAACTTGATCCTGTCTTTAAAGGAACTTGGTCAAATAGATCTTATGTTACTTATGACACAGGCCAAGCTGTTCCAACAAAGAGATACACAAATTCAGCTGCTCAAATAAAATAAATGTTTGTTCTTCTCTCATGTCATGATCCAGAAGTAGGTGGTTCAGGGCTGAAGGGGAAGTTTGGAAATCCTCAATACACCCAAAGCAGCTTCTCCAGTTCTTCTCATCATGAAACCTGGGTCAAAGAAAGATGATACTACATGGAATTAAATAGGCAAGGAAGACTATGTTCAAGTGAACAATGCTGATTGTATATTGAAAAGTTGCCAAAAGTAGATCTGGAAAATTCTCATCACAAGAAGAAAAATGTGTAACTATGAAATGATGGATGTTAACTAACTTATTGTGATGAGCATGTCACCATTATATATATCAAGTCATTACATTATACACCTTAAACTTAGACAATGTTATATGTCAATTATATCTCAATAAACCCGGGGTAAAATGACTATTGCATTAGAGAAGAGAGAGAGAGATCGAAGGTGAGTTTTTAAACACTGGGGTGAGCTACTGGGAAAGTACTGGAGGTCATGGGTTGTGCTGATCAATGCGATTAGATCATCTGTGTGTGTTAATTGGTTCTTACCCACGTTATTCTCCTACCCTCCCACACAGTCTGGGAAATTGGGGAACTATCTTTCTTCATGGTTACATTTATAAGGGATGGCCCCCAGGTCTCTGAGAAAGACATTCTTAGATTGTAAAGCTGGCAAGAGGCTGGGAAAAGATTTACAATTCAAAAGGGCAGAGAATTTACAAGTTTTTAAAAGTAAATGCTTCATATAGTTTGTCTTATACCACTAGAAGAGCATAAAACTAAGACTTCCAGCATGCTAGCCACGTCTTATTCATCGTGTCCAATCAGCATGATGTCATATAATGGATTGATGTAATGTTCTGAGAAACTCAGACAGTCTGAATTTCTTCAGGCTATATTATGACAGAGGGCAGGAGAGTTAACATAGCCCTGAAGCAAAAGCATAAATGAATGTGTTTGTGCCAGTCACATAAATGCAAACTATGTCTGATCTCCTTATCTGACCAGAATAGGAAAGAATGCATTTAATAAATCAATGGCTGCATACCATGAGAACATGAGGCTTTATAAATCTGCTCTAACAATGATGCTATGTTGACCACAGCAGCTGTACACAGGGTTTCTACTTGTTTGAGTCTGAAGTAGTCTAGGCTACAGTCATTCTCTAGGACCCATCCATTTCTGCAGGAGCCAGACTGGCAAACTAAACAGAAGTGGTATAGGAACAACCACCCCAGCATCTCATAGGTTTTTAATGGTGACATTAATCTCTGCCAATCCCCATCTGAGTATAATATTAGGAAGAAAATGGTTTATAGCAATTACAGGAAAAAGATACAGTAAATTGCTAACTCATTCATCAGGGAAGGGAGTGTAATCTATGGGAAAAAATACAGGTCAGAAAGACCAAGGCTTGACTGTTTTAGCCACGTGGCTTCATCACTCTCTGCATGACCTACTATAAATTATTTAGCTTTGAGTCTCAATTTATCTAAGCCTGTCCACAGGCTTAGAAATATTTGTCTCCAATCTGTGTGGGAGTATGGGAGGCGATTAAATAAACAGATGAAAAATGGAAAGTTTCCTTAATAATGGTAGATAGTTGTGCTGTGGAAATATATTGGGTGGGCTACCAAAGACCTGAAAAAGAAATGTAAGCAATTCAGTAGGAGTGGATAGGACCTATTATCGACATTTTATTGGTGTATTTGTATGAGCTACTAAAATAATGGTATTAAAACCTCCAGCCGTGTGATTGTGAATATTTCTTTTTCTCCATGTAACATCAGTATTTGCTTTATATATTTTGAGGCTACGTTATTAGATACATGCAAATTTAAGATGTTTTTCTTATTGAACTAACCTTTTGTCATTATGAAATATCTAAGTTTGTCAGTCTCTCTTGCTTTAAAGCCTATTTCATCTGATATCTCTATATTCACAAACAATCTTCTCTATAGATAGTAAATGTCTTGTCTATCCAGTAACATGTCTTGCCTTAAAATCTAGTTTGTCTGATATTATTATACTATACTAGCTGTCTTTTGGCTAGTGTCTCCATGGTAATTACTAACTGTGATAACTGCTATGAAGGAAATAAAAAATTTGCAATGAGATGGAGAGCAATCAGGGGCAACTTAAGATAGAATGTCAAGGAATACCTCTGTCCTAGGAAGTGAGAGCTAGATAATTGAGAAAGTATCAGCCAATCAAAGATCCAGAGAAGGAACATTCCTTGTAGAGATACAAAGAAATCTCTCATGGCATATAGCACTAGCCCTCGTCCTGTAATAGGAACAAGGCCTGCTGGGGAAGAGTTGTAAGTGACTTAAAGGCAGAGAGAAAGTACAGAGCTGGGTAGGAACTGGATTAGCACAAGACCCTATAAACCAGAACCAGCAAACATTTTCTGTAAAGGCTCAGATAGTAAATACAAGTTTTACAGTCCAAATGGTTTCTGTTGCAGTGACTCAATTTGCCACTGTAGTGCAAAAGTTTTCCTAGATAATGTGTAATTGAGCATTCAATTCAATTGTGCCTCAGTAGAACCATTTATAAAAACAGGCAGTGGACTCAACGTGGCCTGCAGGCTATAGTTCTCTAACCCCTAGTATGAACCATGATAAGGATTTGGATTAGTCTGAACACATTGGGAAGTCTTGAAGGGGCATTTTTGTTGCTATTACTTTTGTTTTCTTGATTGTTTAATATGAGAGTCTGATACATACTTTCAATTGATCACTTTGGTTATTAGAGACTGGGTAGTAGGGGGACAAGGATAGAAGCAGGAAAAAACAGGGAATTATTATAGTTTTCACTTAAGATGTAGGATTGCTTGGACTAGAGTAGATGAGTGCGGATCTAGAAATCCAACATATAAATTGATGGAAGAAGAGAAAGGATTTGGTGATGGATTATATTTTGGAGATGAGGAAAATACATAATAAGTCGAAAATGACTCTTTAGTGGTGGCATTTAATGACCTAGAGAAAACTTGGAATTAAACAAGATAGATAGATATAAAAATTCCACTTTAGACATGTTTTATGTTTGAGATGCCTATTAGACATCCAGTGGGGATGTCAGGTAAACATATGGAACTCAGGGAAGAGGTTTAAGTTAGACGTATTAGGATGAATCAACAAATTCATGATATTCATCTAATTTTCACTTATAGTTACAAAGACCTCCATTTTACATGGTTCTGTCTGGTGTACCTTTTGTAATCAGGCAAAGAAAGTTTAGGGGAGAGAAAATAAGAACAAGCACAGAGACCTACGTGAGGCACACCAACCCTCAAGGTCAAAAGAAGAAATGTCAGCAAGGGAGACTGAGAAGAAGCAGTCGGTGAAGTAGGAACAGAACCTGGAAAATGTCTGTAAATCAGAGGGGAGAGTGCTTCAAGAGAAGCCATGTTGAATGCTGCTGAAGGATGAAGGGTTGATTAATAGAAGGAGGAAGGCCATTGACAGGGGAACTGGAAAAAACGGAAACAGATTGGAATATGTTATGAATGAGAGCTGAAATTGAAACAATGTGTATCAACAATTCTGAGGTGTTTCACTGTGATGTTCAGAGCTGGAGGATGATGGGGATTTTATGCTTGGTTATTTGTTTTATCATCAGTGATACAAAAACTTAGCTTAATGCCACTGGAAGTTATCTATTAAAAGAAGTAATGTGGATGATGCAAGAACAGCCAGGTTCCTGAAGGGGGAAAGATTGTTAAGTAGGTGAAAGCGCAGGGGGCCTGCACTAAACAGAGGAGGAACTGGTACACCTGAGTTATCCATTCTCTAAAATCTGGATTTCATTCCTTAACCTTCTAGCCCTGACAGATGACATTAGATTTGCCATTCACTGACAGAAGGATAAAGCAGGATATTTCCAATACAGAAAGTTTTAATTCTGAAAGAAATGAAAATATAAGACCAGGGAACACAGAATTTGGAGTATATTGTGAACTTGGCTCCCATAAATATTGGCTCCAAGATGAAATAAAGAGTTCAATGTATTCTGATCAGTAAAGCTAGACAGGGAAGAATTGCTCCACTTCTTTCAGAGGAGAATATAAATGGATTGTCACTAAACAAAATCATATTTCAGTCGTGATAAAAGAGAAGACGAATAAGAAGAGATTTTGAAGGGGGCGGTGGTTAGAAGCCCATTTAGACCACTAACACAAGGTGCTACCAAGTAAGGCTATTTAACCAAGACACACTGGTAGGGCCGTAAATGAAAATATAAATATTTAAGGAACATCCTATGTATCAATAAACAGACTTTGCCCCAAATTTCTCTAGAGCTCTCCTACCTGCAGTAGCTCCTTCCATAGTACCTAGAGCCTTTCCATTATTCAACAACTAAGGGGTTAATGCTTAGCCCAGAAGGAGATCTCAGATCCCATTTACCTTTACTGTAATGTTTCTTTCCAGTATCCTTCACCACCACACCACTGCAAATTAAGCAGACGAACACTAAGGTAATAAGAAGTAGCTCTCCTTCCTCAATGTCCTGTAAGACCTCCCTGCTCTGCTAGGGAGCTTCTCCAAAGGCCTACTTAATGCCTTGGTTTAAAGGCAGGCCGGCACACATCTCACAGAGAAACCAGAGTCCAGCAAGCTCAGGGGGCAGTGGCTGTGCATAAGAAGGGGATTCAGCTTAAAATGGAAAGACTGGGGGTGCCTGGCTTTGGCTCAGGTCTTGATCCCAGGGTCCTAGGATCAAGTCCCGCATGGGGCTCCTTGCTCAGCGGGAAGCCTGCTTCTCCCTCTCGCTCTGCCTGCTGCTACCCTGCTTGTGTTCTCTCAGGCTCTCTCTCTCTCTCTCTCTCTCTCTCTCTCTCTCTCTCAAATAAATAAAATCTTAAAAAAAATTTTTTTTTTAAATGCAAAGACTGGGAATGCATTGGAGAACTACAAAGTCTTGCGGTTTGACTGGAGCACAAAAGATGAGGAAGCTGATGGCTGGGGCAAGAGCAAGCCAAGAGGAGCTGAGAGTACGGCAGGTCATCTGGTGCCAGATGGCTTGGTTTAGGATTCTGACTTCTCTGTGGGAGCTGGAGCAAGTCCTTCAACCTTCTGTGCCTCAGTTGACTCATCTGAAAAATGGCAGGAATAATTAGGCTTATTAAGAAGATTACTTTCGTGCATGGATGACACGTGCCCAGAATAGTGCCTGACCACAGTGAATGTTCAGTAGAAGTTAGCTGCTATGATTTGGTGGAGAGCGGTATCTTATTTTAGTAAAAGGGAGTGCCATGGCTGGTTTCATGGGAAATAATGTTTGCATTTTAGTGACTAAATATAACTGCTTCTGATGTCATCAAAGCATAAGAAGTGCATATTGCAAACTACTCCGGAATGATCCATGACTCTTCAACAGAGAGTGGGAGGCTTGGCTGAGTCACAGGAAATGCAAAAATTAAGACCCTCTAAAAGAAGTTCATTAACATCCAGCTGGCCCAGCATCACCACAGGACAGTTTGTTTATGCTTTATGACACTGTTTTCATGCTTTATGACACAGTTTGATTGTGCTTTATGCTTTATGACAGTTTGATGCTGTTTGCAAAGCTCATCAGTAGAATTTCTTTTCATTTTCCATTGTAAATCCCCTAGAACAACTTTTATTTGGGATACAGTCTAATCCATAAATAAATTTTGCTGCTGGGAAGATAAAAGTTCTTACTCTTGGTGGTTTAATAGGAATGAAATTTTGCTCTTTGGCACAGATTGATGAATGTTGGCTTAGAGAGATAGGCATAGGACACCTTTTTTAGTAGCAGTGGATTCTTTCAACCCCCAAGATAATCCGGTAACAAGAACTGCATGCTAAGATTTGTTCAGTTTTAGAATGTGAATCTATAAATGGTGACCAAGGCTGTTTAGAAAATGAATATAAATAGGGGCATCTGGCTAGCTCAGTCAGTAGAGCATGCCGCTCTTGATCTTGGGGTCATGAGTTCAAGCCCCATGTCAGGTGTAGAGACTACTTAAATAAGTAAAAACTTAAAAAAAAAGAATGTAAATACGATATGTACAAGTATCCTACAAAAACTAATTCGATAGAAAATCCAAAAGCTGGACAAACCAATCAGTTTATCTTTTGACTTCAAATAAAAGAGAAATTAATATAATTTTATTCTCTTTATCCCATATCTGATTCTTTAAATTCAATGTAATAAGAAATCGGCTTACTTAGAAAACTCTTCTAGTTGATTTATCGCAGTAAACCACTCACTGAGTTTGTATATTTAAAATATAACCTAACACCTAAAACTTACCTAGTTAACATTTAGGTGACTTCTCCAAAATTTCCTAGGAAGAAAGGAGGAAAGGGGAAAGATGAGTATCTACACACAAACTCCCCTATTCACAAACTGATTTTTATTGTTGTAGGATGGGAGGACCAGCTAATTTGCTGTCAGGATCTCATCAGATTGGGCTGGCATCCTATGATTTCTCTGCCATTGCAACCTTCCAAACAGAATGTCAGATAGGCACTGATAAATAGTTCCATGAAATAGAAGAAAAAGAAAAATCGTTCACTACCTCTCAATATTAGTTTGCTCTGAAACATATGGCATTTAAAACAAATGAACAAAAGATCATTTTATCTCCATCTTGTAATGTGAACTTGTCAACATTGCTCTAAGAAGAAGCCGTCAATATCCTATGCTACTGTGAGCCCTTAGAAAACACACTGAAAGAGATGACACACTAAAGCCAGCATAGGAATCTTTGTAGAGAATTCAGTGGTGAGGTTATTAGCATTGTACCTATGTATGAGAGGAAGGCAAATGTTCAACTAAATCATCTGTTTACAAAAACTTAGACAGCTAGAGTACACAGCTAAAAAAAACTTGCTAGAGTATAACATCCACGAGTTACCAGATTTTTCAAATTGCCAAAGAAATATTTTGATGTTAAAGGAAATTTATAAAATGAAAAATATCCATATATTTATTGCTCTTTTATTTTTTTTTTGAAGTTTATGAAATTTATTTTTTTATTTTTTTTTCCAGGTTTTTTTTTCCCCCAGATACTTTTATTTTATTTTTTCAGTGTTACAAGATTCATTGTTTATGTACCACACCCAGTGCTCCATGCAATACATGCCCTCCTCAATACCCACCACCAGGCTCGCCCATCCCCCCACCCCCTCCCCTCCAAAACTCTCAGTCCCTTGTTCTGAGTTCACAGTCTCTCATGGTTCTTCACCCCTCCGATTTCCTCCAAAT
>CM052900.1:24744942-24813370 GCA_028534135.1 Potos flavus | reverse complement strand
GTTTAGGGCTATGGCAGGACTTCCCAAAACAGGGTGTCATGTCATCCCCACAGGAGAGACTAGGGAAGGAAGCTAAGAGTAGGTGTTGCATGGTTGGATACTGTAGTAGACAGAATAATACCCGCACCCAAACATGGCCATGTCCTTTTTTTATCCCTGGGACCTGTGAATATGTTACCATTCACAGCAAAATGGACTTCACAGATGTGATTACATTAAGGATCTTGAGATCGGGAGATTATCCTGTATTATGCAGGTGGACCCAACATAATCACAAAGGTACTTATAGGAAAGATTGGGGGGAGCAGGAGAAAGAGGAGATGTAAAAATAGAAGCAAAAGTCAGAGTGAAGTCATTTTTGGCTTGAACATGATAGAAGACTGCAGGTGAAGGAATAAGGGCAGCCTCTAGACACTGGAAAAGATGAAGAACAAATTCTCTGCCAGAGCCCCCAGAAGGAACACAGCCCTGCTACCTTGGTTTTAGCCCCACAAAACCCATTTCAGACTTCTGAGCTCCAGAACCATCACATAATAAGTGTGTGTTGTTTCAAGGCACCAAGTATGTGGTAATTTGTTGTAGCAGCAATAGGAAACTAATACCTGCTTCAGGTGTCAGGTCTCACCTTCAGGGTCAACACGGCAGGTTGTCGCTGGCCACTCATACAAATGTTTCCCTCTTATTCTCTCTTCTATCACCTGAGGGGTTTTTTTCTGCATGGAATTTGATGAGATTTTAACTATGCAGTTTTTGTTTTACTCATTTAATGTTTCTTCTCCCTTGAGCTGTAAACACGAGAGCAGTAATATGCATTGCCTCGTACAATACATAATACATGTGGAGCACTAAGTGATGTTCAGTGATGAGGGAAAGAAAATAGGAACAAGCTGAATCTTGCCATGCTTCAACCTGTAGGTGAAGATGAGCAGATCGGCCCGTTCAGGAAACTGAAAGTTCTCCATGTGTCTGGAGCCAGAGGAGAAGGAAGGATGAGAAAGTTGGAGCGGGGTTCTGCTCCGTAGCATAGACTTCATGACTTCGTTCTACAAAGAATGCCATGCCAGGATTTTTTTTTTAAACTACATCAGATTTGTTTTATTTAAAAAAAATCATTCTCACACTATTATGGAGAATAATTGGAAGGAACCAAGACTAGAAGCAAGAAAGACGTTTGCATTAGCCCGATAAGGAAATTATGAGAGTCTGAGCCAAAAGTGATGAAGAGATGAAGGGAAGGCAACAAATTTACACAATAAAAAGGAAGTCACTTGTTTTCTTTTAAAAGGCATACGTGGCAAAAATAAAGAACGCATGTTAATTTAAGTAAACAATTTTGTTAGTCTTTCAATTACTATTTTGACTCAATAAGTTAGATTTCTAGAGAACTTTGAGTCTTCCGAGTTCTAAGGACATTTTTCACGTAAAACAGCATTTCACAAACTTTACTCAAAAATGAATTTTATTCTTAATTTTCTTACCACTGGTTTATCATCTGCACTACTCTGTACATGATATTTTTGTTTAAAGCAACATTAAATCAACAATTTCAAGAAGTCAGCCTCATCCTAGGCAAGATCACTAAAACCACAATTCAGAGTGCCACCTGTATTTTTCTAAGATGTATGAAAATAAATATTTAACTACGAAAATAAGTGTTAACTGCTTACTATCTAAAAGCATTTCATTGTGTTACCACTAAACGTGCCACACTGTGGTTGATACGGAGAATAGCTAATCTGTCTGAGCATGCCTCTCTAAAAATGGAACAAAACAAGTTTGCAAAAGAAAAATGAAACTAAGAGTTAACACTTTCATTCAACTCTATGGCCACCTTTGATTTGGTTCCACACTTCAGTCATTGAACAGTGTCTAACATAGTCGTCTCAGAAAGTAGAGCAATTGCCGGTGCATCTAAAGTGTCTCTTTTCTCACCCCTATATTCTACTACCACACCAGCTTCCAAGCTTTGTGCTAAATTACTCCAATGGAAATTATTTTCTATTACCAGCAAAAATGATAAAAATTAGAGATTTTTTAGAATTTCTTTTTTATTTATTAGCCTGTTGGCCAGTACGAAACAGGATGTTTTCTCTGAGTAAAATCTAGGTCTAGTTATATTTTTCAACAACTTTCTAAGTTTTTTTTCCTGTTGTTTTGCTTTGCTTTGTTTCATCGTGCTGTGCATTTGGCTACAACAGGGGGAGCTACAATAAGCCGCCCAACCCACTAAAATATTCTAGTTTATAAAAGGTAGAATATTCTATTGCAGAATGAATGTCAACCATCTTAAATCTGGATAAGCTGAAATTGAAAACATTTCATAGGACATATTTCTCAAAATATCCCCTCAAGTCAACACAGTGTAAATTTAATTTCAAATATTTTAATCACTAGGTTTAGATGTGAAACTGTAAATTTGAAGTAAACAAGTGGAAAGTTTTGCTCTTGGAATTTCTCCTTTCAGTTTAACTTATGGCACTGACATTTACTGCATATGCACATGATGAATTAATTGACTCAAGTGTCCCTTTACAAAACCATTGTCGTGTAACCAAGTCATACATAATTCAGCCAAATCTCATTGTTTTCTGTTTGTATTATTTTGGGATATGTAGTTGAGCAGGTTGAACCTCAATTTACCTTCATAGATAATATTTTAAAAATTCCTAAGCTTCAATAGTTCAGGTAAGAGAGCCATTTAATCTGCTTAAAAGTGAAAAACAGCCACCTGCCTCAGGACTTTGAAAAAATATTCCTTAAATGCAGTATTTGCATAGAAACAGGGAGATGGCTAATTAAACTTTTTTCAGCATCTATGCCTAGCTACTACTTTATTTAATTCCACACAAACATGTTTAAATGTATAGTAAATATAATTACCTATAAACTTACAGCAAATTAAAAATACTTATAAATTTAAATATACTTAAAATACTCATAGGGGTGTGTGTGTATAAACTTAAAATATTCTCTTAGGAACTATATTTAAAAATGCTTTGCGTGTGTTTCTCATAGCTTACCTTTTCACCATGAGAATTAACTTTCTCCCTCAAAGTAATATAAAAGCAGATAAAATATGGACACTATATGAATGCTATTTTGCTGTGTAATACCACAAATGCATAGTTTTAAACTACAAAGAGATGTCAGAAATATAATTTAAAATTAGATACAAAAAGCTAATAGTATGGAATACCTGCTATATCAAAACAGAAGTAAAATGTTAATTTATATCTTTATATATGCACATTTATTTTACCTTTATAGGTAAAAAAAAAAATACTCTTCTCAGTAACTTTAATGGATACATTCACATAAATATATCTTTAAAATTTTGAAAAATAAGATGTTTTGGAAATATTTTAAATATATGTAATACTTTAGTATGTATTATATGTGTTATAAACACACCCCCACGCACACACATATAATATCTTCTTTTATCACATAATGAAAATATACATTACCAGTTTATCAT
The DNA here is from genome assembly GCA_028534135.1 of Potos flavus. Lineage (NCBI taxonomy): Eukaryota > Metazoa > Chordata > Mammalia > Carnivora > Procyonidae > Potos > Potos flavus. Next base: position 24,809,892 of record CM052900.1, on the reverse strand, counting down.
TTCCACAATCAAAACCCAGCCCTGTTTAAATTTGGAGAAAACCTTATCTCATGAAACTGACCTTTTGGTATTTAAGATAGAAATTCTATCTTCTCTACACACATCAATTTAATTTTTTCACTTCTATATTAAGAATGAAAGCATAATATTCACATAAACAGGTTTCAGAATTGTGGTTTCTTAAACTCCCACTCCCACCAATGTTTCTTTTGCTGTTTCTGAGCCTTTTACACCTGAAGTATTTATGGCAATATACACCTAAACATTAATAATATGTTGGATTTGCTTAGTTTTCTAAAATTCCAGCTAAGTAAATTAGAAATAATGATGCCTTTTAAACTCTGAGGTTAATTAAAATCTGCATATACTTTTGGTAATTTAAATTTTTTTTTACCTATTTGAAGACTTAAAGAAAATAGTGATTAAAATAACTCATAATCAAAATACAGAGGAAGAAATATTTAAAGAGGATAAAATTAATTTGGCTAATTTAGCATTTGAATAATCAGGAAAAAATTCTCTGACAACTTTTATCCTCCTATGTATTTAAAAATCGCTGATTAAGATAGTAATTTGTAGTCACTAGAGAAAACCTGGAAACTACAAAAAATTATGAGGAGGGAAATGACACATGATCGCTCCAAAGAGAAAATAACCAACCCCGTTTTGGTGGATCCCCACCCAAAGGTTCACATACATGTTCTGAGTCATACATACATACACACATATTTTTTTCTTGTGTAGCTAAGATTACAATATATACTATACAGACTTAGCAAATGTTACTATTTTTCTAACCATTCTATTTTTCTGGTAATTTAATTTTAATGTTTAAAAAATACAAATAGTATTTCAAAATGTTATATAAAAATTTATCTTATTTTCTAAATCTCAGTCATTTCCAATTTTACCCATTTTGATAACACTGTAACATAACATACTTGTGAATTTTTTCCTCTGAATCATTATGTTTAAATCTTTTTTTTTATTTAAATTCAATTAGCTAATGTATAGTACACCATTAGTTTCAGATGTAGTGTTCAATAATTCATCAGTTGCATATGACACCCAGTACTCATCACATCAGGTGCCCTCCTTAATGTCCATCACCCAGTTACCCCATCCTCCACCCCCTTCCCCAAATCTTTTCTCTTTCCAACATCATAGCCATCATAGTAGACCAATTCACCCTCTAATGGCTGTGTTGCCAGCCTCTAAGCCAAACGTTCCACATTCACTTTTGACCCCTACAATCGAAACTCCACCTTATTGCCAGAGTGATCTTAAAACATCGATAGGCTGGCATTTTCTGCCTTAAACTTTTCAGTGGCTGCTCATTGCTTCTAGGATACAACTGAACTGCTTATGCTCAAAATCTGCCTGCTTACCTTCCCCTCAAATCTCATTTTGAGCTGGATTCCTCTTCCCTTATCAAGTTCCTATTGTTCAAGGATTCTTGCCGTTTCTCCTTGGTGCCAGTGGAAAATCTTTCCAAAATGCAACCTTCTCATGTGCCATTCTGTCCATCTGGACAGCTCTTTCCTTCTTCATATACCCAACTTTGACATATCCTTCATGTCTTATTCTAAATGCTACTTCCTACTTCCTTAGGGAAAACACATCTTATATCCATTCCCAGCTCCCTGAAATTTTTCATTACACTTACCAAGATAGTAAATTAAATATACATATATATGAAATAATTTTTCCTTTGCAATCTTTAGCTTGTTTTATATGCCTTTCTGCATTATGCTCTTCTCACTCACTAAGACCCTAGGAAAGCCTTCTAAGACAACTGATATCCATTTTTTAATGACCACATTTTATGCTATGGTACAGATGAATCTTAATTTATTCAACCAAAAATCTATTGTTGACCATTAACTCTGTTGCTAGTTTTTAGTTACTATACTCAATGCTGTAATAAAATAAAATAAAATAAATATAAATAATATAAATATAAAATAAATATAATATACTGCTGCTTTTATTTCCAGAAATTAGTTTCCAAGGATTTGCAGGCTACTTTTAAGAGTATAATGTATTTCACATTGTAATAGATATGGTCATATTGAGTTCTTAGAAGTTGTAAAATCTTATATTTATACAATCTATAGAATTTAATTTTCCCATACCCACCAGCAATACGTATTATAAATTTTTTCTAGTATAATTAGAATAAAGTGATATATCATGGTCATTTTAATTTGCATTTCCTTTATTGTTAATGGGGTTGGGACTCTTTCTATGAATTTATTGGTTCTTTGGATTTAATCTCCTGTGTAATTAGCTATCCATATATATTGCCTATTTTCCTTTTTTTTTCCTGTGAATTTGTAAAAGATTTTTATTATGTTATAGATTTTAGCTCTTCATGTGCTATATGCATTACAATTGTTCTTCCAAATCAAATATTTATGTATAGATATTGCTTTTGGTATTTTGTGCCTTATTAAAGCTACACTTTTTAAGTAGTTAAAAATGTCTTTTTTTTTTCTGTTTTAAGAAAGCATCCTCTACATCTCGGTTTTATATACATTCTCTAGCGTTTTTCATAAGATGTTTAATTTTTTTACATTTATGTTTTGTATTTAATGTTAACCCATCTATAATATGTTTATGGGCATAAAATGTGGGATCATTTTATTTCTTCCAAGTTGGATAGCAAGTTGACTGAGCATAAATTAATAAGTAATCCATTTTCCCATTCAATTAAACTATTATTTTGGTATGTAATAAATTCTTATACTTAATAGGTATATTTCTGAATTTCTATATTTTCTACTGTTTGTCTATATCTATGTTGACATTATGTTAATATGATTACAAAAGCTTTATTTTTTTAGCTTCTCTGATAAGGAAGAGCCATACTCTCTTTCTCGTTAATATATTCTGGTCCTATCTTGACATTTTATTTACTATATATATTTAAGCTTATTTTATCCAATATTTTCCACCTAAAATTAAACTTGTTGGCTTGTTGGGATTCTAATTGGAATTGCATAATATTTATATGTTAATTTCTGGAGAACTTATATTTTATGATAGTGAGTCTTACCATTCAAGAAATTTGCAGGTCCCCCAAGTATTTTTATTTTGATGAACAAATAATAGCTTACTTGGGTTTGGCTTTTTATGTTGCAGTTCTTTTCTCTCAGTAATTTAGAGATCTTATATCATTGCCTTTGAACTCAGTTGTGAATAAGATGTCCAGCATCAATCTGATTTTCTGTTCTTCTGTAGATTACTTATTTTTTTCTGCATGGATGCTTGCAAACTTGAGAGTCTTGCCCAAATTTGCCTAGGTGAGTGCATTTTCTCATTCATCCTGTCTAGAATTTATTAAGTCCTTTCAATTGGCAATGCAGATCTTCCTTCAGCTCAAAAGAAAATCTTCTATTATTTACTTGATTATTCCCTCTCTGACATCTGTTCCATTCTCCTCCTACAATCCCCATTTTTCACTTTTTCATCTTCTTGGATCTATCCACTAACTCCCTTTTAGTTTCCATTTTATACCTTCAATCTATTTATACTTCCCTCTGTGCTTTGGGATAGTTCTTCAATTTGATCTTCAGGCTAATAATTCAAGTTTCAGTGGAAATCATCCTCTCCTTCATTTATATACTGAATTGAATAGTTATGAAAAATCAAGTTTTAGCTCCAAAAAGTGCTCTTATTTTTCTCTTCAATTTTTGTCTCCTCCAGAAGTTCTATTTCACTTGGGATGGATTCCATTTATTCTGATCGATCTTCCTATTTCTGGCTTTTAGTCCCCTTAGATGGGTGGTTTTTTCCCCTCTGTCTGCTTATAAGGGTTCTACCAACATTGAATTTCCTTACGTGAAAGCATTCTCCTAGGCAGTGGAAGGTAATGAGTCCTACCCACATATGCTGATGGTGTAGACACAGGCAGGCTGCCAATTTGCTGATGAGGCCTCTGCAGGAAGATTGTAGGGACAATGAGAGCCTTCTTTATGAACATCTATACTTCTCTAAGGGACAAGCTCTTACCAGGGCCCACTACTCTGATTTTACACTGAAACTCAAACTACTCTAGCTGTTCTCCCAGTCTGTAGGGAAGAAATCCCAGTACCAGTTTTCTCCGCCAAGATGCCAACAAAGCCTAGAGCATTGTTGTACACATCTGCCTATAAACCTGTAGCCATTTATATTGATAGAGACAAATACCATGGATTTAGGTTATAGAAACAGGAAGATGGACAGAGAGTTGTGTTTAGGTCACTGTGTTCCCAGAATGTCCCTCCCAAGTATTTTTTAAAGTTTGTCTTTTCCTTCTATATGTTCTATCTGCTCTAAGAAGGCAAAACCATGCCCATCTTACTTACCATTGTATATCCAGAACCCGGCACAACTCCTGAATCAAATAAAATAAGGCCTTAATTTATAAAATAAATGGATGTTTCTTTTTTTTTAAAGATTTTATTTATTTATTTGACAGAGAGAGAGAGAGAGAGAGAGAGAGAGAGATCACAAGTAGGCAGAGAGGTAGGTAGAGAGAGGGGGAAGTAGGCTCCCTGGTGAGCAGAGAGCCCAATGCGGGGCTCGATCCCAGGACCCTGAGATCATGACCTGAGCCGAAGGCAGAGGCTTTAGCCCACTGAGCCACCCAGGCGCCCCATGAATGTTTCTGATAGTAATCCTTAAAGAACATTTTTCAATTAAATATTCAGAGCTATGCTCACTTCTCATTCTTTTTTTAAAAGATTTATTTATTATTTTAGAGAGCGTGCGGGGTAGGGGGAAGAGGGGTAGAGGGAGAGGGAACTGAGCACAGAGCCCCATACGGGGCTCGATCCCACGACCCTGAGATCATGACCTAAGCCAAAACCAAGAGTTGGATGCTTAACTGTACCACACAGGGTCCCCTTTTCATTATTCTTTATATTGCATTTAAACTTAGAAAGATCTTTCCAGAGCAGATATTTGCTAAACTTTTATATAGAGATTCATCAGGATTTTCCCGTTATCAGACAGAGCAGAGCTTTTTTCGTCTTAATGACTCATTGACTTCCCTTGAGCCCATCAAATATGAGCTAGAGCTTCCTTGTTCCGCCACCATATGTTCCCCTTAGAAAAGGACATGTTTGCATGCATCTCAGGAGCAATCTCAGTTCAGTTTTTCCGTAGAACTAAATAGCCCTCAGGAAACCATGTAGTTAGAATTAGATGAGCAACATATGACTATGTTTTTTTAAAAAAACACCTTGGAGAACTTGTTTTCTGTTGTTTGTTTATTTTTATTTTTTTTTAACTCAGGGAGCTTGAGAGTGTTAACTGCTTTGCTAGTCAAGAACAGGTGCAAATTCAGTGATCAGGTGACACTGCTGCCTCGAAAGAGGATAACTATTCTTGTTCATAATAGACAGATCCAAAGGCGAAATGACAGTATGTTCTGAACTTATCAGTAAATGTCCATATACATTAAAGAAGAGAATTTTTATGTTAAATCTCTTCCAACACTACTGTGCTCCTCTCACACACATCTTGCCCAGGTCTTCTACATCAATGGGTTATGAGGAGTTTTACAAACCCCAGTGATGAGACCATACCCCATACTAATTAAATCAAAATCTCTGGAAGTGGAGCCCAAGCATCTGCATTTCTTAAAGCTCCCCAAGTGATTCCAATGTGTGGCCATGTTGGAGAACCAGGGCACTAGATACTTACTACTCCAAGCGTTTTCTGAGGGCTAGCATCATTGGCATGACCAGGGAAATTGCGAGAAATATCAAATCTCAGGTACCATCCCAAAACTGCTGAGTCAGAATCTATAATTGTGATTAATATCCACTTTTAAGAAGTATAGAGCTAGGTCACCTGGTTTATCTCACTGGTCTTGATCTCCACAAACTGGCTGATTCCAAGAATTCATTCAGAAGTTGTTAATTCAGTGTTGATTCTGTGTCAAGCCTCTTACTAATAGTACAAGATACACTGTTCGAGTAGGTGTAGATTTTTTTAAGTCACTGGAACAATGTAGAGTAACATACATTTTAAGATATATCAGGTTAACCTCGGTTTCCTTTGGTCCAACAAAATGAAATACTAGAGTTGGATGTTCTACTCAGACAAGCCGACCTCTGGGTAGCCACAAGGACATCATAGACCTCTATGCCCTCTCCTTGGTTGTTTGAAATTTAAGACCTCCTACTACAAATATATCACAAAATATTTTTATAACCAGACTATTTAAACTATCTTTTTATATTCTGAGTGTCAAAGGTAGTATTGCCTAAGAAAGCAGAAGTCTGTGCATAAAAACTGAGATACTTAGTGAGACTCTTGTACATAATCTGGGAATTTGGGATTCTGTCTGGTAGGTAGCCTTTTGGCTGATTTTGTGGGCAGCTTTTTATTGTTTTTTTTTCTCAGCTAATTTTTATTTGTTTTAAAAAATAGATATCCTTGTCTATCCTTATTATCCTTTTCCTTGCTCGCTAGCTAAATACAGTTAAGCTAGAACTCCTGACCTTCAGAACTCCCCGTAATACATCTGCCCCTCCTCCCTTTACTGACAAATATTAGGGATACCTTCATGACTTGGACTTAATCCCAGTTGGACAAAGAGAAAAGCGTAACTACCGTGTATCTGATAGTAAGTTTATTCTCTGGCAGAAATGATGCTATAATAGTCATATAAGAATATAAACTCTTAATAAAGCCTGCTTCTTCAGTTAATAAACAGATTTCTCAAACAATGGCTAATTACAACATTCTAAGACAGTATAACATTGTAGAAGACATGGCCACTGAAATCAAGGAATTTAGAGGTGATAATTTCTACATCCTATATCAATTCACAATTACTGTATATCGTACCTATGTATATACTGTTTTATATGTATGTACACACATACACAAATATGTACACTGTATATTTTATCCAAATAACATCTATGTTATTTATCAAGAATTTATATCAAATAGCATATAAGTGAATCTATATACTTCCCAGTCTATTGCAAGGATATGGCTCCCTAAATCCCATGATATAGGAGAATCGATTTCTATACTTGATACTGGAAAAGTTTCAGCTTGACAAATAAGTAATAAAATTGCTCCCTGATCTTTCCACAAATCTTTAAAAAAATGCTGCAATGTGTAAGGTTCTACCCTGGTGCTAGAGTACAGTACTGGGCAAACTAAACAAGGTCCTTGCCTTCATGGGTATTATATTCTCATTTATGGAGTCTAGATATTAAAAGGAGATCAGAAATCAAAATCAAGGAAAAACAAAAATTGTAGCAAAAAAGATGGTGGCTGGTACAAGAAGAAGAGAGAGTTCTATAGCTAAGGCCTGAATAATGAGGAGTTTCAGCCATGGAAGATAAGTAGTAGAGCTCTGAAACAGAGATGAGCTTCTCAGGACCCAGAAGCAAACACAGGCTCAGTATATTTGGAGAGTAAGTTGTGCTCTGTCTTCTGAAATGCATGATTTTTCTAGATCACCTCAAAAAAAAAAAAAAAAAATACAACCCTAAAAACTCATGCATGGAAAGTTTTTATGTGTCAGGCCTGGAAGGAGCATGATCCTTTATACTCATATTTCATCAGCTAGAACTCCATACCATGCCCATTCCTAACCGTAAGGGAGACTGGAAAACATCGTCAGTGAGTTCAGTAAGAGGAGGCAATGGGTTTAATAATTAGCTAGGTATCATCAGCTACAGAAGTCAGACTTCATTTGATTCCCAACTCTCACAGAAGTCCTAGGTGCAAGAAGACCTGGTCTTCTCTAGTGGTGGCCGTTCCAAACTCCAAATTCCCTCTGGAATGTTTATACAATTCCCACAAATGGAATGTCTTAGTACTCTCTCATGTAATACTGAAACTACTAAAAGACTTTTACTGATGTCTCTAGTGACAAAGTTACAAAAGGTACCAGAAACTCTACTTGTCTACTTAGCAATATCTATCCTCCCCTTCTTCCGCAGGAACACAACACCTATATTCAGCTTGGGGCATGTTCATTTGGACTAAAGACATTTTTTGGCCTCTCGTCACTAGTTTAATTAATTTGGGGCAAGGAAACTGAAAAGAAAAGAAGGTATATATAACATCTGAGAAGTGCCCTTACCCTCCTTCCTGCTGGCTAGAATGCAGAGATCGATGGTTGTAGCTGGAGTACACATCTTGAACTGTAAGCTGCAAGACATGCTCAGCATAGCAGGGCAGTAAGATAAAGGAACTTGGGTCCTTGATGATTTTAGAGCTGCTACACCAATCCTGACCTTGCCTACATTTATGTAAGAGAAAAACTTATTTCTTTTTTTATTAAGTTTTTAAATTTTAATTCCAGTATAGTTAACATACAGCATTATATTAGTTTCAGGTGTACAATATAGTGATTCAACAATTCTAGACATTACTCAATGGTTATCATGAAAAGTGTACTCTTTAATTCCCACCATCTATTTTACCCATCCCCCCACCTGCCTCCCCTCTGGGAACCATCAGTTGGTTCTTTAAAGTTAAGAGTCTGTTTCTTTGTTTGTCTCTTTCTCTTTTTCCCTTTGCTTGTTTGTTTTGTTTCTTAAATTCCGCATATGAGTGAAATCATATGGTATTTATCTTTCTGACTTATTTCACTTAGCATTATACTCTCTAGCTCCATTCATGTCCTTGTAAATGACAAGATTTCATTCTTTTTTATGACTAAATAATGTTCCATTATGTACGCACAGACACACATATCCAGTAGTATATCCAGTAGCATGATTACTAGATCATAGGGAAGTTCAATTTTTAACTTTTTGGGGAACCTCCATACTATTTTCCACAGTGGCTGCATCAATTTGCATTCCCAACAGTGTACGAGGGTTCTTTTTTCTCCATATCTTCATCAACACTTGTTGCTTGTGTTTTTTTATTTTAGTCACTTTGACTGGTGTGAGATGACATCTCATTGTAGTTTGGATTTGCATTTCCCTGATGATGAGTGATGTTGAGTCTTTCCATGTATTTTTTGGCCATCTGTATGTCTTCTTTGGAGAAATGTTTGTTCATGTCTTCTGCCCATTTTCAATTGGATTATTTGGTTTTGGGATGCTGAGTTGTATTGGTTCTTTATGTATTTTTTATATTAACCCTTTATCAGATAAGTCATTTGCAAATACCTTCTCCCATTCCATCAGTAGCCTTTTAATTTTGTTGATTGTTTCCTTCACTGTGCAGAAACTTTTTATTTTGATGTAGTCCCAGTGGTTTATTTTTGCTTTTATTTCCTTGCCTCAAGAGACACATCTAGAAAATGTCATGGTCAATGTCATGGTCAATGTCAGAGAAATTACTGCTTGTGCTCTCTTTGAGAATTTTTATAGTTTCATGTCTCACATTTAGGTCCTTAATCCATTTCTAATTTATTTTTGTGTATAGTGACATAAAGTGGTCCAATTTCCTTCTTTTGCATGTAGCTGTACAGTTTTCCCAACACCATTTAGTGAACAGACTATCTTTTTCGCATTGCCTATTCTTTCCTTCTTTGTCAAAGTTTAATTGACCATATAACTGTGGGTTCATTTCTGGGTTTTCTATTCTGTTCCTTTGATCTATGTGTCTCTTTTTGTGCCAGGACCAGACTGCTTTGATTACTACAGCTTTGTAATATAAATTGAAGTCTGGAATTGTGATGCCTTCAGTTTCGTTTTTCTTTTTCAAGATTTCTTTGGCTATTTAGGGTCTTTTGTGGTTCCATACAAATGTTGGGATTGTTTGTTCTACTTCTGCAAAAAATGCTGTTGATATTTTGGTAGGGATTGCATTAAATCTATAGATTGCTTCAGGGAGTATAGACACTTCAACAATATTTGTTCTTCCAATCCATAAGCACGGAGAATCTTTCCATTTCTTTGTCATCTTCAACTTCTTTCATCAGTGTTTTGTAATTTTCAGAGTAGGCCTTTCACCTTTTTGGTTAAGTTTATTCCTAGGTATTTTATTATTTTTGGTGCAATAGTAAATGGAATTGTTTTCTAAATTTCTCTTTCTACTGCTTCATTATTAGTGTATAGAAATGCAACAGATTTCTGTACATTGATTTTGTATCCTATGATGTTATTGAATTCATTTGTCTTTTCTAGTTGTTGGTGAGTCTTTCAGGTTTTCTCTATATAGTATCATGTCATCCGCAAAGAGTGAAAGCTTTACTGCTTCCTTGCCATTTTGGATGCATTTCATTTCTTTTTGTCTGAGCTGTGGCTCAGACTTCCAGTATTATGTTGAATAAAAGTGGTGACTTTAATCATTCCTGACCTTGTAGGTAAAGCTCTGTTTCCCCCTGCCCCTGAATATGATGTTACCTGCGAGTTTTTCATATATGGTCTTTATTATTTTCAGTTATGTTCCCTCTAATCCTACTTTGTGGAGGGTTTTTATCATGCATGGATGTTGTACTTTGTCAAATGCCTTTTATGCATCTATTACAATAATCATATAGTTTTTATCTCTTTCTCTTAAGTATCACATTGATCGATTTGCGAATATTGAACCATGCTTGCATCACCAAATAAACCTAACTTGATTGTGGTGAATGAATTTTTTTAAAGTATTGTTTGATTCAGTTTGCTACTCTTTTGTTGAGGATTTTTACATCCACATTCATCAGAGAAATTAGCCTGTAGTTCTCTTTTCTTGTGGTGTCTTTATTTGGTTTTGATATCAGGGTAATGCTGGCCTCATAGAATGAATTTGGAAGTTTTCCTCCTTCTTCTATTTTTTTGGAATATTAGAGAAAAATAGATATTAACTCTCCTTTAAATGTTTGGTAGAATTTGCCTGTGGAGCCATCTAGTCCTGGAATCTTGTTCATTGGGAGTTTTTTTGGTTACTGATTCAATTTCTTTGCTGGTAATTGTTCTGTTCAAATTTTCTATTTCTTCTTGCTTCAGTTTTGGGAGGTTATGTGTTTCTAGGAATTTATCTATTTCTTCTAAATTGTCCAATTTGTTGGCATATAGTTTTTCATAATATTCTCTTACAATTGTTCATATTTCTGTGGTGTTGGTTGTTTTTCACCACTTTGATTTATGATTTTGTTTATTTGAGTCCTGTTTCTTCTTTTTGCTCTCTCTTTTTTTTTATGAGTCGGGCTAGAGTTTTATCAAATTTTGTTGCTCTTTTCAAAGAGCCGGCTTCTGGTTTCATTGCTCTGTTGGGTTTTTTGTTTGTTTGTTTGTTTTTTGTTTTGGTTTTTTTTTTTAGTTTCTATATCATTTATTTCTGCTCTACTCTTTATTATTTCCTTCTTTCTGCTGGTGTGGGAGTTTGTTCTTCCTTTTCCAGCTCCTTTAGGTGTAAGGTTGGGTTGTTTATTTGAGATTTTTCTTGCTTCTTGAAATAGAACTATTCCTATAACTACTTTTGCTACATTGCAAAGATTTTGGACACTTGCATTTTCATTTTCAGTTGTTACCATGTAATTTTTTATTTCTTCTTTGATTTCTTGGTTGACTCATTCATTGTTCCATAGCATGTTATTTAACCTTCATGTATTTGTACTCTTTCTAGATTTTTTCTCGTGCTTGATTTTTAGTTTCATGGCATTATAGTCAGAAAAGATGTATGGTATGATTTCAATCTTTTTTAATTTATTGAAACTTGTTTAGTGGCCTAACATGTGATCTATTCTGGAGAATGTCCAGAGAAAAACTACAAAATAGCCATAAGACATGTAACAAAATAGCAATAAATACATATATATATATCAATAATTACTCTGAATATATATGTACTAAACATTACAATCAAAAGACATAGGGTGACAGAGTAGCTTAAAAAAAAAAAAGACCTATGCTGCCTACAAGAGGCTCATTTCAGGTCTAAAGATACTTGCTGATTCAAAGTGAGAGGATAGAGAAACATCTGTCATGCAAATGGGAAGGGGTAGTGATACTTATATTAGACAAAGTAGACTTTAAAATGAAGACTGTAGCAAGAGACAAAGAAAGACACTATATAATGAAGGGAACAATGCACCAGGAAGAGATAACAACTGTAAATATTTATGTATCCAACATGAGAGCACACAACTACATAAAACGGTTAATAAGAAACATAAAGGAACTAGTTGATAGTAATACAATAGTAGTAAGGGACTTTCACTCCATTTACATCAGTGGATAGGTCATCCAAACTTGTTGAATTCCTTGTTGAAAATCAAGAAAAAAACAATGGCTTTGAATGACACACTGAACCAGATGGATTTATCACATATATTTGGGAACATTCCATCCTAAAATAGCAGAATACACATTACTTTCAAGTTCACATGGAGAAAAAATAATTTCTGTCATATTTAAGCTATTGTTATCTTGAGCTTTCTTGTCACTTGCTGCCAAAAGTAATTTTTACCAATACACTAACTTGGTGCCAAGTTCCATAGTAGATGCTTTATGAATGTTATGTAATTTAATACAGTAACTCGGGTAGTGTGGATATCATTTTACCATTTTTAGATAGCAAAACTGAGACTCAAAGAAATGAAGTAATTGCTTACAGCTAGAAAGTGGTGTAAATAGCCTTCCAAAACAGCTCTGTCCATCCTGAAGCAAGTGTTGTTAGCCAACATACCCTATTGTCACCCATGGAATATAATCTACTCCAGGCTATAGGTTCAATCTACCATCAAGGCACTACTTATAGGCACAACAGCAACCTTCTTGTACCACAAACTCACCACTGCTGCTTCTCTGATGTTGTATCCTTTTCTAGGGCTTGACTTTGTACTTTCTCCTAGTTGTTCATTCTTGCATTGAGCTCTGGTTTTAGTAAATGGGTTCCTGGTTCCTTTTGTAAAGCCTATATCCCCACTTTAGATTCTTTTTTTTTTTTTTAAGATTTTATTTATTTATTTGACAGAGAGAGAGCATAAGTAGACAGAGAGGCAGGCAGAGGGAGAGGGGGAAGCAGGCTCCCTCTTGAGCAGGAAGCCCGACCGGGGGCTTGATCCCAGGACCCTGAGATCATGACCTGAGCCGAAGGCAGCCGCTTAATGGACAGAGCCACCCAGATATCCCCCAACCTTAGATTCTTACCTGCTTCTCCAGCTTTCCCTAATCTGTGGGGGACCTAATGTCCTGTCCCTTCATCCTAGTTCTTGTGGCTGGGTGTCCACTAACTGCAAATTTCTTTGATGTGGATCACTCGTCAGCCCTCCTATCTTCCTGTTTTCAACCACAGCCCTGACTTGTCTCCATAATCATAGCTATGGAACATGATGAAAAAGGTCACAGAATGTGATTCAGTTCTTAGAGTCCAGCATTGGCTTGTCTGCAATCAAACATCACCTTTGGTTCTAACTGCCTTGTGACCTGGCCATGTCACCTAACCTGTCCCAGCTTCAGTTTCCTCTCACATAAAATGGAATAATAATAATAATAACCAACAATAATGTTAAACCTAGGCTTTTTGTAGGAATTAGGTATTATGAGTAATGCATGTAAGGCTAGTATGTAAAATTACTCAAAAAATGTTAGTTGTGGGGTGCCTGGGTGCCTCACAGGGTTAAGCCTCTGCCTTCGGCTCAGGTCATGATCTCAGGGTCCTGCTCAGCAGGGAGCCTGCTTCCCCCTCTCTCTCTGCCTGCCTCTCTGCCTACTTGTGATCTCTCTCTCTCTCTGTCAGATAAATAAATAAAATCTTTTAAAAAAAATGTTAGTTGTAATCCTTTTCATCATCGATGATTCTAAGATAATTCTGACCCAACCCTGTATGTCTTCCCTGTCGCTAGGTGGTCCTTTCACTTTTCCTTGTTGACTCTCTAGGCTAACAAATTTTTCACAGGGACTGCTTTATGTTATTTGTCTACTTGCCCTTTTCCTCTAATAGATTGAAAGCCCCTTAAGGGAATGTACCATGTTTTATTCATTGTTATTTCCTCTAAAATGCAGTGGATATACAGGCAGATTTGTTAAACTAAGACCATAAAGCCAAAATGACTCATTTTAAAGATAGGAAAATGGAAACTCAGTCAGATAAATATTCTGGCCAAGCCAAACTGTGTCATATTATATCTCTGTGTGTTCCTTAGCTTGTTTTTACAACCTGCAATCTTCAAAATCAAGATCAGAGGTTACTTTTTTTTAAATATCTTTCCATGAAGTTAATCATTTTTCATCTGCTTCTTTTGAACCTTATTCAAGACTATATCATATATTTGGTATTTTATGTTCACATCCAATTTCATTACTCCTTCTGAAGTCATAGATGTTATAGTGACTTAATCAATTATGTGTTACTCCCATAGCATCTAATGCGGTTCCTAAAACATGGAAGGTGACAGTAAAGTGTATGGGATTTAATTAGAGAGAGTGAGTCACATCAGTATTTTTCTAAATACTCTGTACAGGTAGTCCCACTGTGCAGAATACATAAAGATCATAATCAAATTTCACTTGGGAGTTTTTCTTAACTCCATGAAAGTTCAACTCTTCCAGATAAGTTGATCCCATCCAGAGCTTTATGGGATCTTAACTCACCATTCTCCACTCCAGGAGACAAATGTCACCACCCAAACTTCCTGTTGCCTTACAATAATTGAAGAACCACATTTTAGTTAACCACCGCTATCCAAATTACTCAGTTGAGTTCTGGAAATCTTTGGGCAGATTATCAGGCCCTCAATTATACAGTCTCATAAGATTCAAAAACCCAATCAGTTAAGTGATGCACTGTTTAGAGGTTGGCTGTTGGGAAATTCAAGATGCTGTAGTGCTTGCCTTCAATCAAATGCATTATAATCAGGATGTTTGAAGTGAGGTTGGCAAAAAGAGAGAGGAGTCCAATTGAAGAGTGGGAAGATGATAGGAAAAGATACATTCATATTTATTTTGCATCTAATCCTTTAAAATATCCATTTTTAAAAATATGTAATGCCAAAATATATCATTGATAAACTAATAAATGTGCATATTTTGGAGATGAAAGCTCAAACATTTTTACTGATAAAATACACTATCAAAAGTTTTATAAAGTACTACCTGACCTATCATTGTGTGGAGCTGACTTTATCTTTGGAATAAAAGAAAAAAGCTATTCTTATCTTCTTCTCTATGTTAGTGTTTCTTTTTTCTTTCTGTCTCTTTTTTATTATCTGACTCTTAGGTTGATTTGGCAATCAATGAAAACATCTTTTAATAGATCCAGAACTTAAAGACTCAGATCTCAAGTTTAATTCAGATATATTTCTTCTATGCTGCAAAGTCTGATTCGCTACCATGGGAATGCATTCCCTTTCTTTTAGCTTGAGTACAGTGCAGAAGGGAAGAGACGAAAAGTGAAGAAAAGGAAGGAGAGAAGGAAGGAAAGAAAGAAGAAAGGCAGGCTCACTATGTCATTGATCCTCTTCTTACTGCTGTTTACCACTAAGAAGTACTTGTCAGCCTGGTTAGGCAGGCTGCCAAGCAGGATTGGAAAAATAATCAATGGCAAGACAAGTACTATAGATTTCCACTCCCCCTGACCCTTGTAAAGATGAAACTCAGCAACTCATCTGTTTCTTACTTGTCAGTTGTGAAGATAATTGTAAGGACTGAGAACTATAAGGATGAAAGAACAAAATGCTAAATGATAAGGTTTTAAGATTTCTTAGGTCTTTATTAACTGTAATGTATTTTATACAAATTGGTGAATATCCACTGACTCATTACTTTTAGGATGATATGGGACTATGATCGAGGAGTAGTGAAATAACACGGAGGAAATATAGTGAATACCGTAAGTTCTTTCCCTGACACAAAGTTTCCATGTATAATTGGTAAAATCTAATTATTAAATATTGGTTTAATACTTATCATTTAACTTTGAGTCACAACTTTAAAAATATTTTTAAGGATAGAAGATGCTAGAACATATAAAAAATTATTAATCTCTAGGAGCTAATGCTTTTTGTTCATAACCCTAACTTAACTGCCAGGTGAACTGCTAAGCTTACTGTCTTAACTTCTAAATTATACTAAATGAATATATGTAGAACATATCTTTTCAACTTAACAACTGCATACATGAGGTTGTCACTCTGGAGCCAGTATTCAACACCTCCCTCAGCGGCTGACTCACTATCCAACAGGATGTAGGCAACCCTGGTTGTCCTTTCAAAGCATTGGTGATCATACTTAGAATCTTGAGACCACACACACACACGAGTAAAAGTGAGGATAATACCAAAGTGGGTGTTAACCGATTTGTTTTTAGAGAGGGATGGTGAAGATCTCTCAATTCCGCTTTGAACATAGAGCTAGTGTTCATTTGTTTCCTGGTTAGACTTCTTCAATCTTTTTATATCATCCAGCTGGTGGTCTCCTTATTAACCATGCTTATGAATATTCCCTTCCAGAGCAAAGAATAGCAGATACCGCAGTGGCCAAGACTCCTTGCTGTGTTCAGTAATACAGCCTTCAAATTTTAGTTGAGCACTTAAGCATCTGGAGAAAGGCAATATTTCTTAGTCTATTTTATAGGTAGGTGTGGCCATGTAACTAAATTCTGACAACATGACTAAATTCTGGCAGAAGTTCTCTGCAGCAAATTTGGGGGACTCTCCCAAATATCTCTTGCCTATTTTTTTTATTTATGCCTTCTTCTATCATACTGCTTGGAATGTCAACTCTGCCATATTGGATTATGAACAAAGATCCCACTTGAGCTGGACAGAGAGCCTAGATCCCTGAGGACTTCACAGAGCAAAACTGGTGTGCTAAGTATTGTTTACAGACCTCTAGACTTTTGACTGAGAGACAAATAGACCTCTATCCTCTTTAAACCACAGTTTTGTTATTATTGTTTGTTTCATCAATCACAGCTGAAGTGAATCCTATCTCATTTACCACACAAGATACAGCACTGATGATGCTTGGAGCTCTAATCCAAATTCCAGGACCACCCAGAAATCCATTTCCTACACAGAGTAAAAGGCATAGGCATTCTTTTAAGGATTTTATTTATTTATTTGAGAGAGAGCATAAGAGAGCACGGGGCAGGGGTGTGGGGCAGAGGGAGAACCAGACTCCCCGCTGAGCAGGCAACCCAACATGGGGCTCCATCCCAGGACCCTGAGATCAGGACCCGAGCCGAAGGCAGACACTTAACCAACTGAGCCACCCAGGAGCCCCAGACATAGACATTTTTAAGGGTGATAGTACCACTTTACTTTAAAAGATTTCCTTAGCTGGAGTTATTCAATGTAAAAAAATAAATATAATTCGCTTAGATATATAACACTCCTAGGGGTTCACTAACTATTGGAATCTAGACTATTTGTCTAGAATAATATCATCTGACTTTGATCTGATCCACAGAGAATTGTCCTTTTACAAAGATGTATGAGGAGACTTGATTGCTAGATGCATTGACATTTTGGGAGGAAACAGTTTGCTGGCAGTGTGGCCTGGAGCTGCTCCTGCTCCTGCTCCTGCCTGCACATGCACTCACCCAGGGCTGCTACAGAAAACTCACTGCAAAATGTCATAGGCAGAACATAAACTGATGAAAGGCTAATTGCCACTTGGAGAGGACAATCTGATTGCAATGGCTATTGCATAATATACAGATTCAAAGTGAATAGCTTCCAGGTTTCCAAAATGAGAAAAGGCTATAAATCCATTTGGGGAGTAAAATGAAGTGTAATATTCTGTCTTTATGACATATCTACTCTCCAAAGAACCTGAAAGAATTTCAGAGATAAGCTAACATCCTCCCAACTATTTTAGAAACATACAAAAAGAGATAATCTGACTTTCAATTCATCGTAAAACCCTAAACCATTACCAGAATCCTTCTCTTGGCAGATAATCAGACCGCCTACAGCCATTGATTGAGGCCTCTGATAGGACTCTTTTCTCTCCTCCTCAAATGTTATTTCTTGAGAAGGGTTTATGCACTCAAGAGCTCTGTTCCCATGGGAACCTACAGCCCTCCCTGACTTCTCCAGGACTTCACTGTCTCAGTCTGTTCCATTTTCTTACATATTCAAATTCTCTCTTTCTACTTCTTAAATTACAAAGAGCTTCAAACCTACCTCTTCAACTCCTCTTCCTCCGCAATCTAGCTAGCTTCTTCCTTGTACTGCAGAATTTCTCAAAGGAGCATTATTATTTGTTGCCTCCACTTCTCTCTCTCTTTCTATATCTTGGCTCTTATAATCTGGGCACTGTCCCCATCTTGCATCAATCTTCTTTATTGGAGTTCACAAATGTGCTAAATTAAATGGACTTTTCTCAAGTCTCATTCTGGGCACTACTGATGTCTCTAGCCAGCATTGGTTCTTTGCCTCTCCCCAAACAAATCTCTCCCGTCAGCTTCTACTGACCCCGCAGGGTTCCTCATTACTGGCCATTTTCTCCTTAAAATTCTTTCCTCCCTTGGCATCCTTTCGATCTGTAGTGGCCTAGTTCTTCTCTAATTTCTTCTGACTCCACTTTTTTGACATATTTTTATCCAACATTTAAATACAGATGCTCCCCAAAGTTTACACATTAGCACATCATGTTTCTCCCTATGATCTATCCCATCAAAAATATCATTTTGATAATCCTCATGGTTAACTTCATGGCAATAATTCTCAACTAAATTGTCTCAAGCCCTGTAACCTCTTTTAAGCTCCAAACTGGATATCCTCTACATCTTACATGGTTGTAGTATAAAGCACAAAAATCAAACTATTTCAAACAGAACACATTATTATACATAATAATCCTATCTCTCCTCCTTCCTTTTATGTTTCTCTTCCCAATTAATGACCATTTCATCATTCTGATTTTTAAGATTTATCATACAAGTGTTCTTGTCTACTCCTTTAACTCATGACCTATTCTCACCCCTGTAACCATTGACTTAATTCTAAATAAGCACAAGAAATTCTAACATGGTGTTGCAGAGGCAAAAATCAAGGATAGGCTTCCCAAGGATGCCTACAAATTGATGTCAGCCCTCAAAATGCTGCCTACACAATGATTCTTATGTTCATTTGCTTATTTTCATTCTCATGGATTCCAGTTCAAGCCCATATAACTCTTTCATTGTCCATTGTTATAGCCTCATGAGAGGTCTCCCTCCCTCCCCTCTCCTCTCATATCCTCTACATTGTTTCCATAGTTACCAATTCTAAAAGAAATCCAATCCAGATATGTGTCTGGTAAAAAAAAAGAAAAAGAAGAAAAGTCCCCGTTGCCTCTCCACTGCCCCCAAAACAAAATCCATGTTCCTTCTCCAACTTAAATTCCAACACAATTTACTTATATGCTCAAAAAGATTATTGAGTATATATGTGTTGGGGGTACACAGTTCATGCCCATAGCTCCAGAGTTAGCATCACAAGGCCGAAAGTTATTTTAAACAGAGCATATCAAAAAAATCCAGGACAAAGAGTAATATTTTTTTAAGTCTAGCAGTTGACTGTAATTCAAAAGTAATTTCAGTCTTTCCACTCTCTTCTTGAAAAACATTACCAGAAATTCAATTTATATCCCATAGCAAAACACTACAAAAATATTTCCTCTCATGTCCACTAAAATTCCTCTTTTCTCTACAAATTCTTTACAGTCTATTTTATTAAATTTTTAAAAATTCATCCCCATTATTACCAGGTAGATTTTCAGTTTTTCTCTCTGGCTTCAAATTTTATTGTTTTTAATCAATTACAGGGATTCTTCATCACTAAAGCAAACCTAAGAACTGACCCTCTCTGCAGTCTTTTTAGTTCTGCCGGTCTCTGCCATTTGCCACAATTCCCACAAAAATTTCAAGAGAGGGGCTGGCAAAGAAAAAAAACTGACTTGAATTGAAAAAAAAAATACTGGGAAGATAACTTGGGAATGCTCACATACTAAAAAATTGAATCTTCAAATAAAAAAATACAAAGAAATTTCCTTGCTGGAGTTATCCAGTGCCGGGAGGGTGAAGAAGTTGGTCATACCAGGTAGGGATGGCTCCCGTGAGAAGGATACACCTGAGTTGACTGTAAAAGAATGAGTTAATCTGTGGAGAGTAAGGTCAAAGAGCATCGTATTTGAGGCAGTTAACAACAGAGTAGACATAGGAGTCAAACAATGCCTGAGACCTTCAAATATGAGAACCTTCGCCACAAATCTGAGAACATGGAACGAAGTTCCAGACCCAGAGCCACAGACTAGCATAAAAAAGAGAAAGCATACCACACATGGATGATCGGAATTTAGTAACAACGACCAAGGAAGTAGCCTGTGTGGTGTGTGTGTGTGTATGTGTGTGTGTGTCTGTCTGTCTGGAGGCAGGAGGAGTGAGACAAGGAGTGGTGATAGTTGGTAGCACAGAAAACAAAACTGGAGAAGGACACATAGAAGCTACATATGTGTGCAGAGTAACCCCAGAGAGCTGAAGATTTTAGATGTATCAGGTGATCAAGGGGTTCTGTGGTTCTGACTATCTCCTGGATCCCAGATACAGATAGCTCATAAGTGGAAGCCCTTCAAGAAGTACTGGGATGCCAGTATCATTGGGGTACTATCTGCTGGAGAAGGGATGGACCACAAAATTCAACTGAAGATGCAATCTGTTTCCTAATATTTGCAAATG
This sequence comes from Potos flavus, assembly GCA_028534135.1. Lineage (NCBI taxonomy): Eukaryota > Metazoa > Chordata > Mammalia > Carnivora > Procyonidae > Potos > Potos flavus. The sequence continues at coordinate 24,789,324 of CM052900.1, read as the reverse complement.
AAGTTAGTGGTGAGTTCCAAGGACAAGAAGGGGCAGAGAAAACAATGAGTTGATATCTCCTACCTTTCCAGCATTATTTCCCATTGCCTGTTCCTATTTTCTTTTAAATTTTTGGTATGTCCCTTAGAGACACAAAATTACCTGATATGTAATCATAAATCCTTGCTCACAATATATGATTGTCATTAGTAGAGTGAATCTACTTTATCTTTATTATTTTGTGAATTTAATTATTTTTTTTTAAAGATTTTATTTTATTTATTTGACAGAGAGAGAGATCACAAGTAGGCAGAGGCAGGTGGAGAGAGAGGGAGAAGCAGGCTCCCTGCTGAGCAGAGAGTCTGATGCGGGGCTCGATCCCAGGACCCTTAGACCATGACTGAGCTGAAGGCAGAGGCTTAACCCACTGAGCCACCCAGGCACCCAGTGAATTTAATTCTTTATGATATATAAATATCTATAAAACCACTAGCCAAACTGATAATCAAATGTAACCCTTAGCATCTTCCTATTTTTTTCTCCCCCAACTCCCTCCAAGTGGTAAATACTATACTGAATGTTTCTCATTCTGTTGGTTTTTAGAAAGAGAGAGAGCAAGATAGAGAGAGAGAGAGAGAGAGTGTGTGTGTGTGTATGTGTGTACTTGGCAATATACTGTTTGATGTTACCTGTTCGTCATTTCATTAAAAAGGTATAATATCGTGAGAAGGCCTCAGTGGCTTGTTTTTATTATTCAGTAGTCAATTCAAAATTTGTCCATGTGGTCGTGTTTAGGTGTAGATCATTTATTTTCATGGCTATATACAAATTCACTGTGTACATGGACTATTCAACTCTCCATTCCGACTACTCCCTGAACACACAAACATCTAGCCTCTTTGCTTTGAATAAAGCTATTCCTCTGTCTTTTCCCCAAGACTACAAGATAATAAAAATATTGGAGTTAGCAGACAAGGACATTAATACAACCATTAGAGTAAAAGCATGAGTGAGTTTGTGAGAAATCGGAACAGATAAATGAAATTATAAAAACAAGATGGAAATTTTAGAACTAAAAAACAATGTCTGAGATGAAAAATTCATGGATGAATATAAGAACAGATTGGACAGTGGAAAAGAATGGATTCGTGGACTTGAAGACAGTTAAATTATTAGAAACTATTCTAGAAACTATTCAAAGTGGAAAAAGGGACCAAGCCCCGTAACCTGTGGAATATTAACAAACTCCATAATATATGTATGTATGTATGTATGTGTGTGTGTGTGTATATATATAGGAATCCCAGGACAAGAGAAGAGAGAAGTGGATAGCAAACAAACAAATAATAATAATAATAATAATAGCAACAACAACAACCAAGTTTGACAAAAATATGTATATACAGAAACCCACAGATCCAAGAAGATTAACAAATCCCAAGTAGGGTAAACTCCAAATGGGTGGAGGCTAATGGGAATGATTAATCTAAAAATGGGCAACATAATATAGGAGCTCAGAATGTGGTCTTCAGAGAGATTTCTTGGGTTAAATCTCAGCTATTTCATTTACTAGTTGTGTAAACTCGAGCAAGTTACTTAATTCCCCTCTACCTCACTTTCTTCATATGTAAGGGCAGTAATAGGAATTGATTTATAATATTATTGTGAACATTATATGAATTAATACATAAAAAGCATTCAGAGGATATCCTTGTACTTTCCAAGCATTCAAAATTCTGATTTTTAAATAAAAGGGGAAACTGATTAAGAAAAGAGAAAGAGGTGTGCCTGGGTGGTTCAGTTGGTTAAGCATCTGCCTTTGGCTCAGGTCATGATCCCAGGGTCCTGGGATCCAGCCCCACATTGGGCTCCCTGCTCAGCGGGGAACCTAATTCTCCCTCTCCTGCTCCCTCTGCTTGTGCTCTCTTGCTCTCTCTTTCAAATAAATAAATACATCTTAAAAAAAGAAAAAGAAAGATAAGAGAAGGAATACAGAAAGTAATAAGCATTTATGAAGATGATATACACAATTTTGAATTAAATATAAATGAACTAATTTTGCTCTTTATAAGTTTCTGTTTTCTTTAACTATCCACGCCTATGCTTCCATATCCTAAAACTCAACAAACCTAAGAGGGTAAATACTACATTAAATGTGATGACATTTCTAGATTTTCAAAATCCCAGTGTTATTGATATTAAATATGCTAGTCATAACTATACCTTTTTGGCATAGCATATTTCTCCAAAATGTGCTAAACATTCATGACATGAAAATTGGATCTTAATAATATGGGTACTTTTCTTCAATCCAGATGTCATTTTAATCTCTGGAGGAAGATTTCTTTATATATAAAAGCATCCAAGTAATAGATTCTCTATAATTTAACAGACACGAAATATATCATGTATATTTTAGCATATTCTGTCTTTAAAACAATCTGTATTATTTTCCACCAGGGAATTATTTTCTCATTATTCTAGTTTAGTTTTAGAATAGTCTGTAACTCAAATTACCAATACAATTGCAGATAATCTAAGTAGACTTTGAAGTTAGTGTGTCAGTTGCAATTTTTAAAAAAATCGTTGGCCTAAGTAGAAACTACCTTAATTCTATAATAAAGCCTCCAGTTACCTTTTCCAAAATCATGATTCACTTAAGAGTTTTAACAACAACAAAAAAACCCCATATTCAGTTACGGACACATAAGGACAATTTTTATTCATTCGTTCAGTGAATATTTATTGAGGGTCTGCTATGTGCTTGGGACACGTAGTGAATGAAATTCACAAAAACATTCTTTATCCTTTTAAAACTTACATTCTCAATATTCTCAATTGACAGGTCACTTCCGTTCCCCTAGACAACACAATATGAGAAGACTTCATAGCATTTCAGGATTAATTTCTGGGAAAATAATTTTCCTGCCTCCCTTCCAACTTCTTAATCACCCATCTTCTTCATATGCAGCTCTTCCTTCTCCACACATAACTTAATTATAAATGTTCTCCCAAACTCTCTGATCAGCATTCTTTGCCCAAGTGGATTCTCTAAATTCATTTTTTCCCACTCCCCTTTGATTCACTTCATTCATAGTTTTAGTGATCTTCTCTATCCTGATAATAGGTTGATGGCATGATAGGAATATTGAACTCAGTTGGTGGTCAAAAAATTTGGGAGCCAGTTCTAACTCTTAACACTAAATTGCGTGTTATTTAAGCTTTTAAGGTTCAATTTCATATCTGTAAGTTGAGAAGTTTGTACCAGATGCTGTCTAAGATCCCTTCAAGCAATGAAATGCTGTTATTCTCTGATTCTCAAACATAAATCTTCATTACGAATCTGTCATTCATGGTCTCTTCCTACAATCCCAGTAGTCCTTAGGGTATTTTAATTTGGATATCCCATCACCTAAAATTTATTATCAAAAAACTCAAGTTTAGATAACAAATTAGCTCCTCTCCAAATTTCCTTTACTTCCAAATTAATAATGTCTTACTTGAATAGCATATGAATGAACAACAGGTAATAATTGGTTAGTAGGAGAACACCAGTCTAACATCATAAGACAAGCTCTGCCCCAAAAGAAAATAGTTCCTCTTTAGCAGAAGAAATACAATTTGGGAAAGTTTGTAGGGTGAAGAGTTTTGCAGGCAACTTTCAGGTCAATTTTTAAATTTTTCCTTTTTAAAGTTCACACAGGTGGATAAAACTTTCCCACTGTATGAAACATTTTCAAACAACATTTTCAGGCTGTGAGAGACTTAAAAAGAATTTTTAAAAAAATTGCAATTTGGGCTCCATAACACCCCAGTACATAATTACCTTTTAAACAGGCAGATGTGTGCAGTCTTCTGTGTACAATATATTTATTTCCTCTTTATCATTGGTTATGCTGTTCCCCATCAGGAATGGTGTCCTCACTTCCTTCTGCTTCAAGAGACGCAGTATTAAGTTGTAGTTGAGCTTTAAGGATATGGGCAGTGTAGTCAGGAAATGCTGGGTTTATTTCATCTTCACTAGCTTCATGAGCTTGAGCACATTATATCAGCCTCCCAATCTTACTTTCTCCAATGGAAACACTTAACGCTGAGGCTGCACATAGTAACTGATAAATAAATTTTCATTGTTATCATTACGAACATCATAATCCAGTTTTAACTCATTCACTGTGTTCTTTTAAGCCCACAATAAATTGCCTTTCCCTCTTCTCCACTCTGACCTGGCTAATCAATTTGTTAAAAAAGACTACTCAGCCATCTCTAAATCAACCCAAAACTCTGTTAGTATTTATGAAAATTTATTATTTTTTTTTCCAATCAGTGTCAGATTTAAAAGAAAATATTACCAGAATTCTATCCCAGGAGTGAAATCAGTTTCTGGATTTGCTTTTAGGGGTGGATGAAGAATGAGCTTCATTTCTGGAAAGGCCCTATTCCCTTTTTCCGCCCTCCTTCTTGTTTTTCTTTGTCATTCTTGATGCCATTGAAGGTGACAGAAGTAAAATAGGAGGTAATGCAAGTCATTTTTGTTATCAGAGTACTGGTCCCCAGAGTCCATGTATGGGAAAGCAGAGGCTGAAGTAGCAGGAGAGAACTGGAGGAGAGTGAACAGTAAACGGGAGAGGAAGGAGGTGCTTCCTGGGTCCCCCTTCCTAGTTTGGTGCATTTCTTTCTTTTTTTTTTTTTTTAAAGATTTTTTTTAAATTTTATTTATTTTTCAGAGAGAGAGAGAGCACAAGCAGGCAGAGATGCAGGCAGAGGCAGAGGGAGAAGCAGGCTTCCCGCTGAGCAAGGAGCCGGATGTGGGACTCGATCCCAGGACCCTGGGATCATGACCTGAGCCGAAGGCAGCCGCTTAACCGACTGAGCCACCCAGGCGCCCCGGTGCATTTATTTCTAAGAAAAACTAAACTTAACAAAGATCTTAGAACACCTGAGGGCATTCACTTGAAACATTTTTAATGAAACAAAAGAGAAACCCAGTTTGCAACCAAATGCCAACTAACACTTAAACTTTTGCAAATGGTTCCCCAAATCTTGGCTTCCAGTTTGATCTACATCAGTAGCAAAATGCCTATGAGAGTATAAATAGATTTATCAAGCCACCTTAATACCAGAAATAAAACTTTTCTGTTATCTGGGATGTAGGGAAAAGAATGGAGACAGAAGAACCAAACACATTGCTATTACTCTATAGTCCACAACATAACTTTCACCTAGAAATAGTCCTTGACTGTTCACAGACGCCTCCTATACAAATTTATGAAAAGAAATACTTTTTAAAAAAGAAATCCCGATATTTTTTGTAACTCAAATCCTAGACCTGGTAAATAGGGTGTCCCCAAACAACTGAACAGTTGGATCTGACATTCGTTTCATCTTCTTATAACATGTGGCAGACCCTCACCATTGTTGGGTGTGGCAATATCACTTCTAAAGAGGATTACAGGTAGGCATTGTCTTATAATTCTTAGTTTGCACTGGAGTTGATTTAGGCAGGTAAATAAATAGTTCTGCTAAAAGTGCCATAACAATTTTAAAAGTGTTATGTTTCTTGTACCTAGAGTGCCATAACATTTTTCTTTTTTTCTGAAATAAACACTTTTAGCCAGCCCTGCAGAGATACAAACAAAATTAACCTCATATTTCACATACATTTGCTGTCTATAAATGGAAACAGTCAAACTTACCACCCATTTTTTGTACATGCACTTGCTTTTCCTGCAGTGGGCTTTGGTGAGAATCTAAAGCACCCTTTCTTTGCCAGTCTTTATCTGTAAGTTGGTTAAGATGCTGGCTGGGATGAGAAGTATACTTTCTGTGGCATGGTCCCTCTTGCTGACGGTCCTCATTTAATCGGGCAGGATACGACCAATAAAACAAGTCGAATGAGACCCTTTCACAAATGCATACAGCAAGATCCAAAGAGTACCATAAAAAGAATAAGAATAGCTAACATGCAGTATATGAGATGGTCATCAGCGTGTATAAATGAATCACTTACTCAACGACAGTACATCTTTGGATAGAAGTGATGAGCATGAACATCCCTGCCTTGTTCTTAATATTTGAAAGAGTTCACTATTTCACTCTTAAGTACTATGTTAGTTGTAGGGTTTTGTAGCTACTCTTTTTAGGTTGAAGTTCTTTTCTATTCTTTGTTCCCAAGAGTTTTTATCATAAATGGATATTGGATTTTGTCAAATGCTTTATCTACCTTTATTTAGATAATCATATGGTTTTTCTTCCTGATTCTATTAATAATGTAAATTAAATTAATTTTCTACCATTAAATCAAGTTTACATTTCTGTGTCCATTCACTTATTCTTAAACAGTCTAGCTAGAGATGAATTGATTTTGTTGCTCTTTTTAAAATGTATCATTGACTTTCTATTTCATTGGCTTTTTGGTCTTTTATTATTTCCTTCTAGCTATTTGCATTTATTCTGCTCTTCTTTGTTGGCTTCTTTTTTTGTAAGATTTATTTTTTTTTTTAATTTTTTAAAAAGATTTTGTTCATTTATTTGACAGAGAGGAGAGAGATCACAAGTAGGCAGAGAGGCGGGCAGAGAGAGAGGGGGAAGCAGGCTCCCTGCTGAGCAGAGAGCCCTATGCGGGGCTCGATCCCAGGACCCTGAGATCATGACCTGAGCCGAAGGCAGAGGCTTTAACCCACTGAGCCACCCAGGCGCCCCAAGATTTATTTATTTTAGAGAGAGAGAGAATATGAGCTCATGGGGGAGGGGAGGGGCAGAATCTTCAAGCGGATTCCCTGCTGAGCATGGAGCCTGATGCGGGGTTCCATCTCCCCAGCCATGAGATCATGACCTGAGCTGAAACCAAGAGTCAGATGCTTAAATGACTGAGCCACTCAGGCGCCCCTTTGCTTACTTCTTAGTATGGAAGCTGAAGTCATTGATTTTCTTCCTCTCTTCTTTTCTAATATAGGCGGTTAAGTCTGTAAATTTTTCTCTAGGCACTGCTTCAGCTATATCCACCAATGTTGATATGCTGTATTTTCTTTATCATTCCATTCAAAATATATTCTAGTTACTCTTGTGATTTCTTCTTTCATAATGGATTATTTAGAAATATTTTAATTAACTTCCAAATATTTTGTGATTTCCTAGTTATATTATTGCTACTGATACATTCTTTCCTTCTCTCAGAAAAAAAAGGTCCACAATGATTCAATCTCTTAAAATTTATTGTAAATCATTTTATTGGCCAATATCTGGTCTATCTTTCTACCCCTTGCACTCTTTAAAAAAGTTTTCTTGTTTTGTAGTTGTTGGGTGTAGTGGTATGTAAATATCAAATATCAGTTAGGGTCATTGTGGTTGGTAGCATTGGCTGGATCAATGTTGTCATTACTAATCTTTTCTCTAGTTAGTCTATCAGTTGCTGAGAGAGTAATTGAAAATCTCCAAATCTGGGGCGCCTGAGTAGTTCAGTTGGTTAAGCGTTGGACTTTTGATTTCGGCTCAGCTTATGATCTCAGAGTTGTGAGATCGAGCCCCACATCAGGCTCTGCACTCAGCAGGGAGTCTGCTTGAAGATTCTCTCCCTCCACCCGCCACCCCCCCACCATCCCTGTTTCTCTCTAAAATAAACAAATATTTTTTACAAATCTCCAAATCTGATTATGGAATTGTTATTTTTTTCCTTTTAATTATATAATGTATTTTGAAAAAACTGAAAATTTTTAAAAAACATTTACCCCCTCCTGTAGCTTCTGTATTATCACATGCATATTTGTTGTACATATTTTTTTGTTGTACATATTTTGTCATACACAAAATTTACAAAACATTTCCTTTTTTTTTTTTTTTTTAGAGAGGGCAGGGTTGGGGGAGAGGCAGAGGGAGAGAATCTCAAGCAGACTCCCTGCTGAGCAGGGAGCCTATCCTGGGGCTGGACCTCCCCACCCTGAGATCACAACCTGAGCCAAAATCGAGTCTAATGCTTAACCAACTGAGCCACCTTGGTGTCCTCCAAAGACATTTCAATTAATGTTTTATATAGTCAATATTCATTTATATTTATACACAAATATGCCCGTTTTAAATTTCTACGTTTCTGCCTGAAATGATTTTCCTTCTGATTCAAGATTTCTCTTTAGAATATTGGTTTTTTTTAAGTTTTGTTTTGTTTCTAATGCAGGCCTTCTGGTGAAAAATGAGTTGGTTTAGGTCGTCTGGAAGCATACCCCTTTGACCTTCTTTTTGAGAACTATTTTCAGTGGATATGGAATCTTAGGTTGGCAGATGCTTTCTTTCACTACCGCAGAGGCTTCTGGCACATGCTGCTTTCCTCCTACTTGAAGTACAGGTACTATTTTAAATAGGTTGGAAAAACTCTCCAAGGAGATAAAATTTAAGTTATTTCCTGAATGCAATCAGTCTGGAATATTTCTGAAAAAAGCAGAATAGTAAATTCAGAGATTCTCAGGTAGAAATACATTTTTTTTATGTTCAAGAAACTCTCAGGGGGAAAAAAAAATACCAGCATGTCTGGACTATAAGAAACATGAGCAAATATAAAATAAAAAGAAAAAACTGGAAAACTAACTTTGGTTCAAATCACCTAGGACTTTGCAAGCCAAGATAAAGTATCTGAATTTTAATCTAGTTATAATTGGAAATCTTTGGAATGTTTCAAGAAGTGATTAACTTGATCAGAATTATTATTTTAAATCATTTATTTCATTTGTCTTTGCAGCCATGCCATCTAATTCTCACAAATCCTGGAAAATTTCATGTCGCAAGTGCTATCCTTATCTCCATCTTAAAGATAAAGATAAAGATCTCCATCTTATCTTTAAGCTGAGAGTCCATCTAATGACTTCTCCAAAGTCACACAGTCAATAAGTGATGGGGCTTAAATATTTACCTATATCTCTCTATCTCCAGAACTGTCTATAATTACAGTCTGTATTCAATTTTACTTGATACTTTCTTACAGATCCATAGTACTAACCATCACAGACAGTGTGTGATATTCTTTTTTTTTTTCAAATGGTTATTTTTGAAGGCATTTCTAAGAGTGATAAGCTTAAATAAAGCTTCTTTTCTATTTGAGTTTATGCACCTTGCTATTATGCATATAAAAAGATTTTTCAATGGAAATGGAATCCAGTCCTACTTTCTTTAGGAGAAAAGTTAAAATAGCTTGAAAAAAAAAACTTCATTATATCTCAATAGCTTTGCCACCTGTTCTCCCATTGAAGCAGCCTTTCTACAGATAGATCCAAACACAGTCGGAAAGCAACCTGGAAGTACTGAATTAATTTAAAATTTTCCACAGAAGCTTGCTTTCCAAACCACCTGATTCCCTGAAATTTGAAAAAAAAAGAAAAAAAAAAAACAGACAAAATCTGAAACCGTTTCATCTAACACTAGAAGTTTAATAATAATCCACTCACTTAGACTACAGCAGAAGTCAACAACAGAAAAAGGAAACCCTCACATCTACAGTTATCAAGTTAGGTCCCCTGCAGTTGGTTGACAAAAGTTGCTTTTCAGAAAAGAAAAAAAAAAGCTAGGACCACCCACTTCCCCTTCCCACTTTATTCCTAAGTGAGAGGAAGGCCTCCTTCCTTGACTCCAGGAATAGGGACTGAAATATGTGTATCTGAAATAATTTAATTTCAATTTGGAAAAAAAAAAAGAAGGAAAAGCAAGAATCAGTGACAACTCAGATAAAAATATCTCTTATTTTAAATATATGAAATAAGAAAACATAAGTGCACGGAAGTTGAAATGCCAAAAAAAGAAAAAGAAAACAAAAAGTCTATTTCCTAGGCCAAACCTGAGAGTTGATTTTTTCATAAGTTATACCCTTTAACATAACATAGCCAGTCTAGTTAATTTTTATCCTCTCCCCAAGTAACAGATCTAACTATAACCCGTATCATTTAGAAAAGACTACATGGTTTTCTATGAATGCCATATTTCTTCTCTTGATCTCAGAAAATGTATACATTGGTGCTGTAATATCTCAAGTCACAAACAATAGGAATGATTGGAGGCATAGAACTGGAGACAGCACATAACCACTGTTTGCCTGAGAAGATAATAAACCTCTAATCTGAGATATTTGAAGTGTCCCAAAGAATGAAAGCAAGCCTTCTATTTAGCAATTAATCTGAGCTAATTAATAGATATGCAAAGCAGCATTAGGAAAAGTACCCCCCTTCCAAGGAGAAATTGCTAGGGCAAGAGGGAACCACCTACGTTAGATTTCATATTAAAAGGTTATGAACCGTATGAGTGGAAACTACAGGGAGAGAGCTTCTGGTTCCTTAGAAGAATCTTTCATACAGTGCAAGACCATAGAAAAGAAGAAATAGGTTGCCTCAGAAGACCATGAGTTCTCTGTCACTCTGAATTGCTGCAATTCTATAATAATACATCCAGTGGGAATATAACAAGTCTTTAAAATATGTGGTATAAAATGATTCTATCTAGAGAATTGATCAAGAGAAGGGATAAGTAAATAAAGCAAAGAGAAAAGCATTGATGTTTCTTTTGTGGCAATTTAAAACAGGAATGATACATCATTTATCATCTATTAAAGTATCACAAATTGAGAACAATGATATCACCCAGGGTAGGCAAGCATGTGAGGAAACAGGCATTCTCATACACTGGGGTGAGAAAGCAAATCAACATACTCTTTTGGGGAACAACTATCATAATTAAAAATAATTCTTTTATTAAATAATTTCACATCTAGGGATCTATCATACAGAAATATCTTCAGTACTATTTATGCATATATGTAAAAAATGTTTATTTCTGAAAAAAGAAAAAATAGAAAAGTAGAGAATATAAGTGGTCATCAAGAGAAGACAAATTAAATGAATTATGGTGGATTTATATTACAGAATTTTTGTAGTCATTAAAAAGAATGAGATGTTTCTCTCTATTCTAACAAGGGACAATTTCAAAGTTTATGTTGTTCTGGGAAGAAATGAATACATAGTCTGAATCTATTTTAGTTTTGGTAACAACAACAAAGCTACTATATATGGTGGATTAACACTGAGAAAACTTCCTGAAGAATCCATACCACACTCTCAAGAGAGAAGAGATTAAGGACAAGATTTTCACTTCTTACTCTGGATACTTTAGAATTGTTTAAATTATTTTTAAGAAACATTTACAACTCTTGTAATTTTTTTGGAAATCCATCGCGATTTTAAAACTTTATCTTTTTTTGTAGCCAGTATTTCCTAACTGATAATCCCCAAGACTCCTATAAATTGTCAGATTAAGGAAATTTGTGCATTCTTGAAAAAAAACTGACATCCCCTTGGACCAAAAAGCAATAATAAGAAGACAAAACACAAACAAATGAACAAACAAAACAAAACAAAACACAGTTCTTATAAGAAGATACCTTAAATAGGGTGATTTATTATATTCTATTCCTTTCTTTATAGCTTTGTCACATCATTGCTTTATACTCTTATGAATGTACTCCCCAACATCAAAATGAAGAAAAAAAAGACGAATGGGATTCAAGTCTAATCTTAATTAATAGTGATTTATGTGATCAATGTGGTGTCAAGTGAGTCTCGCAGAGGAGACCTGGGAGAGAATCATCCCAAGGTAGTAAACATTACTGTGGGGTTCCACATGCATTTCCATTACTTCTCTAGCCTCCTTTGTTGCACATCAAAAGCATTTAGGTCAATCATGCCAGCTTCCCTTGGTGACTCACAAGAGATTATATAAATTGTTGGTTATGCTGCAGAACTGTGCAAATGCCTGCCTAAAATAAAATTTATTTAAGGGAATAGGATTTGGGGTTGTTTTTCCAACTTCTTCATAATGTGAGTTTGGCTTTAAAATACAGCATGAAAGGAAAAGGAAAAGGAAGCCGTACATGATCTTATTAAAGATTTAATAGCAGACTAGACTTTCCTAATTTTCTGTGGTTACATCTTAAAACTTCAAGTACAATGTAGCGTAAATGAGGTTTATTCTCCACGACAGTTTGATGCCACATTGCAATGATGTCAGTTTCTCATTGGTATCAATCTCTCATTGTTTTCTCTCCGAAGAAGGGCTCACAATCAACAATCCCTTGCTCATAATTTTGGCCCAGGAGAACTATCGTACTTTCACATTACAAATGTCACCAGTGCAAGCCTGAGATGAGTAGTTTTAGTTTCACAATAAAAATAAAATTAGATGCTTTTGTTATCATATCTCCAAAGAAGAGTGTTTTGCTGGATGATTAGAACATAAATTATCTGAATTAATTTTTTCTGATTCTCCTCGGCTCCTGCTCTGGAATCCGACCGTATTTCTGGACCAGTTTTTCACATTCTCTTTACACCTTTTTGCCACAGTACAGCCAGTAAAACCTCCACATAAAAAAACCCCTGAGTCAAGGCTGTTCCCTGGTAATAAGAACTCTAACAGCAGGGGCATGTGCAGACTAGAAGCTCACCACAGGTTCCCGGTGAAGACAGTGGAACACTTTAGTGTCTTCTCTGCTCTGATACAGCAGTCTGTTCTGATATTATTGTCTAAGGATTTTGCCTTTTGGATTCTCTCTTTGGGGCTACTCTCCCCTATTTTCAATTCCATCCTGTGGTCTAGTTTCTATCAATTTCTCTCCCTTACACAAAAAGTACCCCTTCTCCTAGAGTTTTTGTGAGTTTTCCTCATCTCTCCCTACCTCATATATCCTCTTCCTTATTTGGGGATATAATTGAATTGCTTAGTGCACTGGCCTCATTTCCTGAGATACGTTGTTTAGACAATTTTCTCTACATTAAGACAGGCTTTTAGCAGAAATATTTCCTCTTGTTCACACTGTTACCGAGACGCACGTTCAGCTGATCCTTGTTTGAGAGCCCATACTCATGAGAGAAATGTTGGTTGGAAAAGAGAGGTTGCTTTATTCAAGAGACTGGCAACCTGGGGAGATGGTGGACTGATGTCTAAAGACCATCTCCCAGGTTCTGAGTTAAGGAGCAGGGCTTTAAAGGGGAAGATCAGGGTAGGAGAGTATATACATATTGATGAAAGGGAGGGGAAACTTATTACTCACTAAATAAAATAGAGCACATGCATTGAGCAAACATATATAAAGCATACATCCCATCTTCGTTTTGGGGTGGAGATTTAACATCAGAATGAGGCCAAAATTAGCCCCTGACATCAGGAGGTTATTTAAGGAGAAGGAGAAGGATCTAAGAACATGCTCTGAGAGCCAGTATAAATGGAGAGGGTCTTGGATTTCTTATGGCAGGTAAGGAATGCAGAGCCTTTCTTATTCCTAGGCTATAATTATATCAGTTGACCTTGAGTCCAGGCTTCTACAGAGACAGCTAGTGGATGAATTAGTGGGGTCTGAAAAGACACAACAGCTCATTAGGGGGAAACAGTTCTCTGAAACATGAACTTTAAATTTTCTACTAGTTTCAACCTCACTAACCCTATGGGACAGAGTTTTGACACTGTAGGATTCTATACACTGGAGTATTACTTCCCTTAGATGCATGTCAGTCTTGTCTTAAAGTAAAAATGCCTCTCTCCCATCCATAGTCACGTATCTCAAAGTCAGATATATAAATGAAACAGATAGTATCATTTTCCCTCAGTGAAACTGCTTAGTGGAAATCTACAAATACTGCCTAGCAGTTTGGCGGGCACTTACCAAGGCCAGGTGCATTCACATATGCTGTTTCACTTAATCCTTCTACAAACTCGCTACATTGATTGTATTCTTTCCAGCATACAGATAAGGAAACCCAAGCCCAAAGAGGACTTACCAAGTTTACAGCTAGTAACTGGCAGAGCTGGGATTCAAGTTCAGGGCTCCTAAATGGAAGTCTAGCACTCATTTTTCTTACTATGTGTCCCATATTCCATCAAACATTAGAACATCAAAAGCAGAACAAGGATATGAAAATATAAAAGTTCAGTTTCTACGTATCTTTTCAAGTTTCATCGTTTTATGCTAACCTTAACCCCTCCCAGCTCAGCTTTTCTGTCCATAAAATTACTTGCATCTTGATGAATATATCTTTTAAATTAGTGAAATTTATGCTTAGAGATAAGTATGGGAATAAACTATGGTGCACATGCCTTTGTCCTATAGTCAGAATAAATCTAATGAAAATTAATAAATCCTGAAGACCATCTAATGTACGTTATTTTTCCCTAGGCATATGTGTGTGAGGTATTCAGAATAAATTTACAGGTGGCAGGAAATTGTATACAGCCTCTTAAAAAAAGATATTGTGATTAGTAGATGCAAGTGGGCTGGGTAAGTTTGAGTCCATTTGAAATATTTCCAAACAAATTGTGTATCTATGTTCTAATAACAACTATAGAGTATGTTGTAATTGACAGAAGGAGATTTTTAGGAAGAAAAACATCATCTCATTTATATAAGTCTTTTTGACAACGGTGGGGGAAGGAGGAAGGGCAAATGATAAAATCTCTAGTCAGAATGGGAAGAAATAGTATCTTCTGCCTTACCCCACTCATGGGGACCCCTGAAAAACTTTGGAAAAGGATGTGTAGTAAAGAAGAAAACACAGCCATGGTAGTTAGCTTGAAATAAACCAAAACACACCTTTGATATCTAGGTATATGATGTGGGTCAACTGTGGTGATCCCAGTATTCTTGTATCAACACCTCCTTTCAGAATGGTACTAATGGATTTTTAGGTGCCCTAACAATGGACTTGCAGTGTTAAGTGTGATCCCTTTAAAGGAGGATAGAAACAATCAGGGACCAGATATATAACAAAATGGTTTATTTATCCAGGTGAATGGCATCTTTGCATACCTACCTGGGAATTTTCTGGCATTTGCTCTGGAAGCATGTGTCATGTTCTCCCTGTGCTCTCTGGAATGTTGGACAACCCAGTATGTGACACTGGTATGCTGTGAAGTTATCCAGCAGATTCTATGAGCAACTTAGATGAATACCTTTTCTATCGTCTCCTATGGAATGTTCAGTGCCTTTTCTCTGGTGCCCTGAAATGGGGAAAAAGTCAGTAAACCAAGGGGAATAAAGAAGAAGAAATTTAAAATAATCATGATCTGAAAGATTTACCATTGACCTAATTGAAACGTGATTGCCAATCATATAACTGGATGTTTTGCTCACGTATTTTTAGATGAAGAATCAAAGTACTGCATATATAATCATCACGTACATTAAATATAGACCTTGAGTGATAAAGCTATTCAAATAGCACAGATGACAGCACTTGGACTTTGGAATTTGGTGTTGTAAGAAGTGGATCCAGGGACACCTGGGTTGCTCAGTGGGTTAAGCATCTGCCTTCCGCTCAGGTCGTGATCCCAGGGTCCCAGGACTGAGTCCCTCATTGGGCTCCTTGCTCAGCAGGGGGCCTGCGTATCCCTCTGCCTGCTGCTCCCCCTGCTTGTGCTTGCTCTCTCTCTCTCTCTGCCAAAAAAAAAGTGGATCCGTATCTTGGCTCTAAGACTTATTTATAGTTGGTTACAATGTTGCTATTTACTTACCCTCTTCATCTCTGAAAGGGAATTAGTAATTATACATACCTTACAGAATTTGGGGAAATAGCTAAGCTTGGAATATGTAAAGCTCTACTAAATCTTAATTACTATTGCCATTGATCAAAAAATAAAATAAAATAGATTTTCAAAGCAAACAAATCAAGATTAGAGGGTAATATAATAATAAAGTGGAATGTTTGATTATGAATTCTATAAAAATCCCCCATAATTTTCTCACACTTCTGCATTATACTAGTTTATAAACAGGCGTGCCCTTTCTTACCTTAAAGACTAGTTAACATTAATTTATAGCTCATGTCATATACTTTCATCTCCCAGTTGTTATTTATTGCACATATTACTTTATATATTTTTAGCAACTAAAATAAAAATGTCAAACATCTGGTAATATTACCTTGCCTAGGATTGTTTTTTATAAAAATGTCTCTTGTCAATTTGAGCATATAGCTGTCATGTCTATGATACAAATAGTATCTAAAAATACTCCTTTCAGACCCATGATTTTGCTTCACTGATTACAACAACCTTTTCTATTTTAGGAAAGGAAAATTCATGCCTCAAAGCAAAGGAATCAGGGCCAAAGGAACAGGGAATGCAAAATTAAAACTAAGGAAGGTCTGCTTTTTGCTCATCTCAATGAATCTGACTTACAAGAACTATTTCCTCCTGATTTTTTAGAGCAGCAAAGAAGGAATCAACTTGAAAGGATAAAGTCCTACTCAAGTTTTTCCTTTGGGTTCTGTGGCAGCTTTTCCCAAAATGTGCTCAAATACAAAATAGTTTCCAGAGTTCCTCGTGGGTAAGAGAACATAGAGGAGGGTCTGTTTTCAGATAAAGATCCAGCATTCCAATTCTTCTCAGAGATTAACAGCTGTTAGCCTCTTTGTGTCCCTGCAAAATCCTACAGTAAAAAAATTGTTCATTTTTATTCTGCCCAGCATTTCCTAAGTGCATTTGACCTCAGACTGTTTTTATTACTTAACGTTTACTATAACCCCATGTGGGGAATCTCTGTGTTACTGAAAACCTATACGTGAAATATGAAAAAGAACGGCCTGGAAAGTAAGCAGGCCAGAAATGCAGTGTGCAGAATTTGATAGGCAGAGCTACAGGGATCTAGGACCAAAAAGACTCAAATTTAAGAAGTTCCAGTTTTCAGAGTTTTCCTAAACAAAATCTCTCTTTTCAGATGAAAAATTTCCGTCAAGGGGAAACACACATGCTTCTGCCCACGTGCCCATAAGCAGTCTCCTCTAGAAATGGTCAAAATGATCTCTAAGAACTATGTCCTTGCTTACTGGCTAGCAGGCTATGCCAAATTGCTATGCAGTCTTTTAAAAACATGACATGTTGGGTCTGCTTCCTGTTCAATCATTTACTGATGTTTCATGGACTTATTTAACCTAGGTTCATGGTAGCAATATTCTTCCCAATCTTTTTGCCACTTTCCAGCCCAACAAGTAATTGAATATATATATTGTATTAAGTATACTAGTGCATGTTTGGCTACCCTCCCAACTACTTTCTCCTGCCATCACTTGATCCCCTCTTATACCTTGTTTATATGCCTCACCACAGGAGGGATTAAAGAAAATCCTTTTCAATACTCAGGCAAGATACTCAGTATCAAATAAAATATGCTGGTGATTCTGCCCAGACTGAGTCATGTCCAGCTCTACCAACTGGAGTATCATCTTATTCCTTAAAATCTTAAAATGATCCCCACCTTAGATCATGGTTCTTGCTAATGTCCCTTGGCCCTGACTCTTATTTCCATGAGAAGATATCCGACAGACACCAGTATCTCTAGAACTGCAGCCTCAGTGGGGGCTTATTCACAAAAACTACATGGAAAGCTTAGGTTCTAGAGCTGGGCATAGTCTCAGAGCAGCACAGCTCTGAGTCTGATTTGATTCTTATCCACAGAAATACTGAGCTAGAGTTCCTTAAATCCCAACATATAGAGAAATAGTCTCTGAACCTGGTTTAAAGCTAAATCCAAGATGGGGACAATGGGTTGTCTGTGAAGGTATAGAGTTCAAAGGCAAGGGGCAGGTAAATCTCTACCTTTCTATTTTTCCATATGCTGCTAACCTGAAAACTCTCGCCCCTGCCTATAGCTTTGACTCTGGGCTTAGAGCAGCAGAGTGCAGTGCAAAAGTAAGTAGATGAATTGTATCATTCAAGTTGCTTAAGCTATCAGATAGTAATGGCCAGAAAATCAGGGAACAAGGATGTTGGGATTTTGCCATAAGTTATCTTGTACTTCTGTTTGTTACAGTTTTCTCCTTCTCATGGACATCTTATTAGATCATATTAGACCAACGACTGCCATTTACTTCATCAGCAGTCAGCATTAATTAGTAAATTGTCATATTATTAGTGTGTTGTACTAGCTCTATATGAATTCATTTCAAAGATATTATCCCTGTCAATGAGATTTAAGACCCCAAGTTTCCAACAAAATAAAAGGGAAAATCTGTTTGGCTATCTGGCCTGTTGCCCTTACACTGAGGCCTTGGTTTATGTGTCTGAACTTATTTTTATTCTAGAATTAGTAGAGACCTACAATCCAATTTCTGTCATTATCTGTCTTGCACAACAATACCTTAATGATTTTAAATTAATTCATCTTCCCATAAGCATTAAATTTATAGTATGTGTACAGAAGTTCCTTTGGAACATTCTAATTTTGTCTTTCAAAGAACTTTGTGGCAAGATTCTAGTCTTAAAAATTTTTTGTAAATTTATGTATGACAGAAATAAGAAATTTTTGAATTTTTAAGGTATCTGACTAGGACCCTTGACTGTAAATTACAGGAATAAAAGGAGACTGGAAACAGTAATGCTGGTCATCAATCTGCCAGTTTTTTTATCTGCTCCTACTTACTGAATATTACATTATGCTCAGGGTAACACTTCGGCTCCTTCCTGTGAACATGTTCTGTTGAAAATGCTACCAAAAAAGGATAATGTTCCAAAGGAGCCCAAAGTTTTTGTGAAAACTTTAACCTACTTATAATTTTAGTTTTCACATTTAGTTTGTTCAGGAACAATAACTTCATCACTTTTTTCAGTAGTTCAGTCCCTGTTTGGGTCATACAATGCTTAGCCCTGGTTTGGTAAGCTGATGGTTAAAGCAAGAATTGTAATTTCATTTCTTCTTTGATAATCATAGGGACTTCCATGGTTCTTGAGAGATGAATCTTGACCCTGAACCCCAGACCAATGACCAGGGAGCTGAGTAGGCAGCTGATACCTGGGTTTGTGGCTTTACCCTCCCATTTGCTTCCAAACATCCTTTGTGTCCTGTTCTACATGTTACCAAGCAAAATATCTTCGAACTTCCTTTCTATAGGACTGCCTTCCCACCCATCACTCATGTGCTAATGACTGCTGGATTCTCAGATGCAGACCGAGTGGTTTCCGCCTTCCCCTGTGGATAGGGGTTATTTCTCACCTGATTTGGCTCCTATGGTCTGAATAGTCTCTAGGTTTTGGCCATGCTTCCTTTAATCCACCATTTTGCTAAAGAACAATAACCTTAGTTGTAATAATTAACTAAGCAGAGAAGGACAAATGCATATATTTGAAGTTAAAGAGACTTCATTGACTTAGTAACTCTGGAAAAGTATAAAAAAGATTGATATCACTAATTCTTTATTATTTCATTCATCCAACGTATATGTATTAAATATTTATGCTATACTAGTCAATATGGCAGTCACCAAATATTCAGTAGTGAGTAAAACAGACATACTTTCTACTTCATAGTGCTTATAGCCTACTTTAAATCTGCCACATGACTCCAATAAAGCTGGGTCAACTTGGATAATTACTTAATTACTTAAGCCCTCATTTCCTTTTTTAAATCTAGTAAAATAAAGAGGTTAAATTAAGTTGTGCCAAAGACTGTCTTCAGCATAATCTTTCAAGAAAATTAACTCTCTCACAATCAAAGTAAATGATCTAAACTATAACCTTTCCACATATATCTTGCCAGGTAGTCAAAAGCTGCCTTCGTTCTTATTAAACAATCAATCCGTTCTCAAACATGGATGTCAATGAAGAGTCTTCAGTAGTAACAAGTAAATCATAGCACTGGTAAACCAAAGGAAAGAATGTTCTTTTCATTTCACTTATAAAGGTATGTATAGAAGAGCTTTAGCAAATTAAATAAGAATTTCAGATAAGAACTTTACCAAGTTACCTTTATGTAAGTCGTGAAATTAAGAGCCAAACAGTGATTGGTTCCAATTTCATGCTATTTTTCTATGTTTTACCTGTTGAGAATCACATTTTGAAAGCAAGTTCATTCTTCCGGTCATTTATTACATTGTATGATTGTGTTTTCATCTGTATACATAGGCCTGCACAACACTGGGCCCTTAAAGATACATTTTTTTAAAGCTATTTTCATAGAGATACTTTATGAGCACCTGTCCCTACTTGATACATAATAGCTAAACATTTTTTCTATGATCTGATCTTCAATAAGCTACTGCTAAATACCCACACAATATTAGAAATAGGCACTTAACTATCAACATAATTACTAATCTTACAGACATAGATAATCTAGGCAAGATCTTTGGATGCTGAAAATGTAAGTTGATGATAACTGCAAATGGCAAAGTCTGAAGACTGAAGATGGTGAGGGTTGGGGAGATGATAAATGTAAGGAACTTTCAGAGGAATCGTGCTCTGGGAGAACCATTCGTGTTTTTTTCCCCAAAAAACCATAAGACATAGATATTAGTGCTCAGATTAGTGCTAATCTGCATTAGGACCTGGAAAATCAGTGATGTTTAAATCAGAGCACAAACAGGGAGATTGACAAGTAATGAATCAGTTACAATATGATCTGATTAGAGCCTAGCAGCATACTCCATAGACTGCAGTAGAAACTCAATGAAAACCTGAATGGGGACATGAATCTCAGGAGACCCACAAGTGTGTAGAGAAGTCAGCTTAGCTTTTAAAAGGGTGGGTTCAAGGTACCCAGATGGAAATGTGAAATAAGCAGCTGGATTTATAGTGGAGTACAGGGGAGAACTGAGCTGGAGATAAATATTCAAGAATCATCTATTCAGAAGACACTCTTAATACTTCTCTCTTGTTAACTACGTGGAAAGACTAAGAGTTTGACCACGAGATAGATGGATGATTAAAAATAAACAGATAATGCTCTGTAAGTTCTAGAGAGAATGAGTGGAGTCATTAGGAAAAAGAGTGGCACAAATGCACTTAAGTAAATTGAGGTGGTGTCAAGCACTCTAGATAATGAAGACGATAGGCAGAAGACGTAATAGAATTCCAAATTCAACAAAGAGGACAAACTTTTTTAAAATTCCATCTAGGTATCCTACAGAGAACACTGTCTTCACAAATATAACATTCTAAGATGTTCAAAATGTGAGATAGGATTAAAAAGGAAGCAAAAGCATCATTTAATTCTTCAAGGGTTCTTGCACAATTTCCTTTGAAATTCAGCCTGATCTATTTAATTAAAATATTGATTATAATTATTTGTGTTATTAGCCATATATATCCAGAATATATCCAGATTTTGTGGCCTGAATCCCACAGACTAAAAGCTCTACGAAGTCAGGAAACATGTCTTAATTATCCATCCACCAATGTACACCTAAGCTAGTCCAGTGCATGGAATATAGTAGCACACAATGAAGACTTGTTTCAATTAAGGAAGGAAGGGAGGAAGGGGGGAAGGAAGGAAAGGAAGGAAGCGAGAAAGGGGGAAAGGAAGGAAGGAGGGAAGGAAGGAAGAAAGAAAAGTTCAATTTCTTACTGAATTTGGAGATAAATGTACGTGATAACGTGCTGAACCAATGTACTATGTGACTTCATTCCCAAGCCTGAGTATTTGAAGGTCTCAGGATTCTATTGTTCTAAGTATAAATTTGGATCTATCCTACTGAAGATATTTTTAAAGATTAAAAATGTTAATGAGTCCATTTTTTAGACCTTTCCATTAAAAAAATATTCCTGTTTTAACTTTCAATCTTAGAAATATATATATATATTTTTTTAAAGATTTTATTTATTTATTTGACAGAGAGAAAGAGATCACAAATAGGCAGAGAGGCAGGCAGAGAGAGAGGGGGAAGCAGGCTCCCTGCTGAGCAGAGAGTTTGATGTGGGGCTCGATCCCAGGACCCTGAGATCATGACCTGAGCCGAAGGCAGAGGCTTAACCCACTGAGCCACCCAGGCGCCCCTAGAAATATTTTTAATGATGAAATGCAAGAGGTAAAAGGTGATATTATTAATGGTTAATTATTTTTACTCCCACATGGAACATTCTATTCATGGTTTCATTTCATTTGAATAATGTTCTCCAGTGCTTTTGCCGTAGAAATGCCTTACTTTCAGGCAGAAAATATTAACCCATGGTTAGAAATGAAATACATATATAAGAATCACATCAAATATTCTGTTTCACTTCTCAATTAAAGTCACTTTGACAGCAAATTTTAAAATAATTCCAAGCCCCAATCTATTCCATCAAACCATTATATACAGTCTCTGCTGAGAACCTTTGTTCTGAAGATTTCCTCCCTCTAGTGGTGGGGGAAAAACAGAATTTTTTTTCCTGCCTGATGCGTTCTTTTGCTAAAATGGCCTTTTTAGGTCATTTTTAGGTCACGTGCCCCTTTCCTTTCCTTACCAAATTTGGTTTAGACATGATATGATACCTACTTAAGAGAGTTTTCCATGCATCTTTGGATCTCAGGAAATCCCTCATACATAATATATAAAAACAGTAAAAAATTCATAGCAAAACAGCTTTCTGCCTTGGTTTTTTCCTATCTAATTGATTCTCTTGCACTTGCTGTATTAAAATTAGCTGCAAATTCTTTTTTATTCTTTCCATTGAGAGGTGGCTTTTGTTTCTTTTCTGTTTGAATCCAGCTCAGCCTGTAATTGCTCAATAGTAGAGTGTGGTAGAGGTGACACTGTGCCAGTTCTAAGCCTGTCCTTTAAGAGGGTGACTGATTCTGCTTCCTCCTTTTTGCAATGCTTGTTCTGGGACACTTTATCTCAGTATCCAGTTACCATACTATAAGACGCTCAAAATACATTGAAGGCCATATGTAAATATTCCAGTTGAAAGCCCCAGGTAAACACCTATCTGAGAGCTAGCATTAATTTCCAGCCACATGGAAAGAAATCTTAGACACTGCATCCAATAGACTCAGATGACTGCATTCCCAGCCAGTCTCATGTAGAGCAAAAGAAGCACCCAGCTGAGCCCAGGCAACCCACAAAATCAAGAGAAATAATAAAATGGTGGTGATTTTAAGTCACTAAGCTTTGAGCTATGTTATGCAGCTATAGATAATGAAGACAGTGTTGACTCATCTTTCTTTATCTTCCTGTTTCTAGTCCTAGCTTTGCCAATTTCCCCCCATGGTTCTATTTTCTACTCCCATATATCAATTCTGTTTAACACCAACCAACCTGAGAGCTCCAGAGCAAGGATGATCTAAATTTCTAAGTTAACATTTTCTAAGCAAATAAATGTAATAAATAACAAAATCTATTCCTCGTGTATTTTGAAACTATCAAGAATAAAATAAGGATTAGTAATGCAATGGCTCCTGTTGTAACCATAGCTAGAGTTGCATTATTAATTACTATGCTTCTGTGCATCCGCAGTGGAAGGGGTCCCACTTTGAAATTTAGCTTTTCCTCTAGTGAAGCTGATCTTTCAAAGGTCTTTTCTCCATTTGTGTATCTCTTGTTTACATATCTACAACAGTTGACCACAGCTTGATTCTTTTCTGGCTCTTGTTCCTCCTTCCAGCACCTAAATGCAACTATCCTCCCAGATTCCTGTCTGAATATCTCTCTTTTTCTAAACATAGACTAAATATCAGTTAAACTGGATCTGTTATTGCTTCTCAAGTCAGTCAGGTCTTTATCCAAATTTAGGTTTGATGCACACCCTTCTGTCTGTTTGAAACAGAGCTCTGACCTATCTTCTTTGAACTTTTGAAAATAAACACAACTCAGTGATGGAAGCCCACACATGGCTCCAATGAGAAGCCACAACAAATACCTACCTTTTATTTTTATCTAGACCTCCTTTAATCACCTTACTACCATACTCCCTACTTATTTCTCTAGTTCCTTCTTTTATTCCTCTACCATGACCCTGATCTGTCACCTAGCCTGGAAACAAATTGGAATTTGCTATCTCACAACTCCCATTGCATATGGTCCAGCTCCTCATGCTCATTTGCTTCTGCATCCTACCTCATACTCCATGGACCAACATCAAGATCCAGCAAGCAGATCCTGCTCAAGGGATTCCTTTTCCATAAAGACCTCCTTTTTTTTTTTTTTTTAAGATTTTATTCATTTTTTTATTTATTTGACACAGAAAGAAATAGTACAAGCAGGGGGTGTGGCAGGCAGAGGGAGAGGGAAAAACAGGCTCCTTGTGTCTCTCTCAGCAAGGAGCCTGACATGGGGCTCAATCCCAGGACACTGGGATCATGCCTGAGCTGAAGGCAGATGCTTAACCAACTGAGCCACTCAGGTGCCCCTCCATGAAGACCTCATTATTTTTGAACTCTTTTTATTTGAATTCCTTGTATTTTGCAGAACTTACCAATATTTACCTCATACAGAAGAAGCTTGTGAGTATGACTCACTTCCCTACAAATTTCCACCCTGCTTAGTTAAAGGACAGTATTTGTGACATGAGGACCACACAATAAATTCTCATTTTTTTCTTAGTCCTGATTATTTAGCCACATTAAGTATTTTATTTTTATCTGTAGGTCAGTATTATGATTATTACTAACCCATATGTACAAAAACATTTCACAGAAGTCATAATTTAGGCATTACCCTCAAATCATCTTCATCAAGAAATTAGACTAGAGGAACTTTTTATACTTCGAAATAACAGAGAATACAGACCTTTATGTCATATCATCATGAAAGATTTTATCAGATGAGAAGTAGACTGATTCTCTGAAAGCTAATTATGTGATCCAAGACTTTTTTCTGAATTCATTTCTTGTCCACTTGAGTTCTCCTCTTGTTAAGACATTTTTTTTTTCACTTAATGCTGATGAGTCATTGCTTTCTCCAACTTGTCTCCCTAATTCATGTCACTTTAAAACCTTCATGAAAGCTTTCAAGGTCACCACCAATCAGACCAGTCATCTTGATAAAAATAACATTGCTTCATCATGCCATTTTGGCTTTTAAGTCATTTACTTTATTTGGCATAACCCCAATCCCTTACTTCAGCCACGTCTATTGAAATGAAAGCAGAAGTGCTGTTTTTAAACTTACACTGTTAAAACATATACCCTTTTAAATATGTCACCAAGAATGCAGAATTTTTAAAGACAAGAGAGTTGTCACTGACTGTTTCCTTCTCTTCTTTCATTAGAAGGTGAAACACAAAGGAGTAGGATCTTAAGGGGACTGTGGCATATGTACCATTTGATTACTCAAAATACCCAGCACCAAGCTTTGGTAGAATAAGTGAGTCAACAAATGTTTTATATTCTGATTACCTGAGAAGGGTTCATCAGGGGGCAAAATGAGGAGATCCATTTTGGTTGGAGATGGAGAAAGTGAAAAGCCTGTGAGATTTTCAGATATACACGTCCATGTAGAACTTGGTTTTAAGGCTTGATAATGGGAAAGAAGTTTGGGCTGAACATACCAAGATGAAAGTTATCAATGTGTAAATGGAGTTTAAAGACCAAGAGTGGGTGAACATATTCAGGGAAAGCCTATAACATGAGAAAAGAGATGGTAGAGGAGATAATCTTATTTAGTACATGTCTGAATGCCTCAGTAGGGATAGAAAATAGAACTATGTCCCAATACAGCATATGATTCACCCAGGACCAAAGAGGTAATGAATGTTATACATAGAGAATAATTAGACATGTACAAGTATCTTCGAAGCTTATAGAAGAAATAGTCCAGAACAAGACCGAACACAGCTAGAGGTGAAGGAGTAAAGGGGTGAGTTTGAAATATTTGTTGAATGAATGAATGAGCGAATGAATAAATGAATTATAAAACATTAAATTTTGTTTCTAGAATCCAGATCCAATCTGATCAAGCCTATTTGTTAAAACTTTCTTCCTTCTTCCTTGGCCACTGCTTCTGAGAAAGCCTCTAGACAATTGAATTAGAGAGTTAGTTCCTCCTTTTCTCTACCTGTTTTCTCTCTTATCCAGCTGCTAACCTTCGTGCCAAGGTTCTAACAGATACAACAAAATAGATATTCCATTCAAATGTACCTGCTCCATTTCCTATCACACCGTCTATTCAGAATCCCTGCTGGGCTGAGCGTGATATGAAATGAGAAGGATTCCTTTATCCATCTTAGCTTTGCTTTCTCTCCTCTGAGCCCAGGGCTGATCCTTATGATTCAAAAGAATAAAAAGTATCGCCAAAACCAGAACTTCTCACCTCCCAGCCTGGTGTGCCTTCCCTAGGCTTATTCCTAGTGTGCTGCTCTGATAAAAGCAAAGGCATTTTATAATCCCTTCAATCACTTCATTCCCATAAATAAAATATTTTAGATTCGACAGTTTTAAGGTATTTTTTGAGGTCCTGGGGGATGTCTGGGGCAGGAGTTTGGGGGAAGGAGAATCCAGTAAGTCTTTAGTAAGAAGCCTTCTCCTCCCTATGAATGTTGTTATTTCTATAGTAATTTTTTATTCCTGTCTTTGGTGCCTGGTAAGGCCTATAACAGACACAATTGGATGCCTAAGCAAATGGATCCCCCACCTCACCTTTTCATAGTGACGGACTCTGTTCTGATGTTTGCTTTCCACATAACTTTGTGCTCAGGGAAGGTGTTAAGATTCCCAGCCTAAAGAGTGTGGGTCTTGAATAATCCAAGCCAATGGAATCATGATAATTCTATTTCTCTTGCCAGTCACTGACTTAGGAAAACGCACGGCGCCCAGTTCTGGAGAATGAGACAAGAGAGGAAAGCTGGTAAATGAGCTATGCTGTCTGAAAAAGGATTTTTGCTTTGAAAGAGAAACACCGAAGGAAAAAAATGGTTTCCTGTCTCTGGACATGGTTTGCTGAGGAGGATTGTTAAAACCATTGCTGCCATCTTAAGGTGCTAAAGGAGGGCAAAACTGAGCTGTTGGGGAGCAAACTGATTAAAGATGTATGAATAACTTGCCCTACCTCAGACCTCCTTGTTATATGACATTATAAATTTGCTTTATTTTTAAAACTTCAAGTTAAAGTTTTTATTACTTGCAGCCAAAAGTTTATCAACTGATAAAGACCCTACCAAAAAGGGTAGAATGAGAGAAAGGTTAAGGGACAAACATTGACTTCCAGTTAGCATGAAGGGGAGGGTGAGAAGACACTATCCTGCACTTCATTCTGGGAGAAGAAACCTGAGGAAATAGATCAAAGGGAAGGAACTGGGAACCCATGTGTTCCAGTTTTCTGCTCAGTGTCACATTAAAACAAAACAAAACAAAACCCACGTACCAGTGTGATGAAAAATAATCTCAAATAAAAGTAATTCCAATATTTCCTTGGCTTCTGAAAAACACCCAAAGGTTTGGGGGGAGATTAGCCTATATCTAATCTACATAAAAACGTAAAAGCCTGTTTCTGTTTCTGTGACCTCAACGTTATCCATAGAAATGCCGACTATTCCCCCTATTTCCCCTCCTTTTCTCCCAGTGTTACCTCCCAATCCACAGACTACACTCCTTCCAGTGCCTCTTTTCTTCCCTCTTTGGTCTTTTATCTTCATTCCTTCCTCTTTGTACCAGGACAGGTATATGTCATCAATTTTAGAGGCAAATTTCCCGTCCTGGCTTTTCCCAAGCTCATTACTCTTTGTTATTGCCAGGACTCTGTGACAGAAAGTCCCGAAGAACTTACAGGGCAAGGTCAGGCTTCTCTTAGGGGCCAGGAGCACGGGGCCGGGAGTACTCACACTTCCAATATTGCTATCTTTTGTTCTCAGAAATTCGCAGCTCCAGACTGGAAAACTCTACAGGACGAATGACCTGGTTTCTTCCACAAATAAGTTGTGAGGGTTGTGGGGGGACAGAAGGACAAAGATAAAGGGGGAACTTATGGATGGAGAAAGACTAAAGAAACATATCAACCAATCATAATGCATGAGCCTTATCTGGATTTTGATTCCACCGCCTTCCAAGAAAACACACAAAAAGGTTTGTTTGTTGCAAAAGAGGTACATCATGGTAAATTACATACATTTTCTGTTTATTTATTTTTTATTTTTTTACTTTTTCTGTTTATGATTGAATTTCTTTGTAAAAAAATGATAATCTTTTTAGGATTAGATAGTATACAAACTTGAAAATGCCACCAGTAGGTGACTTGGTAAGGCTTGCTTGTCGAGGCTTGGGAAGAATCATCCTGGAGACTCATGGGCTCTGTGAGCATGTTTCCTAAACATCCATGATCGACCTGCATATTTCCTGTGTTAGAACCCATATTTCAGACCCACTATATGGCATTTACTATTATTCTGGTAGGTACTATGACCTTTCCAGATTTGCTCAAAACCCAACTACCCACTTCATGTATCCTTACAGAAAACATGTCTTAACTATAGCCTTTGTTGACACATCTCCTTGAAACAGGATGGTGAAATAAGTCCAGGTCATTAGATAAGTCTGTGGCAATTTTCTCTTAGCCATTAATGCCATCATCCATGGGGTAAAAGGAATCTTTTAAACTTACTGTTTCTGTCTTCCATAATGTGTGTAATAGGTTATCATGTCTTCTCTGCATTTAGTAAGCCTCATCTGTGAAAAGGAAGCCAGAGGCCAAATTATATTTAAACATCTCATTTGAAGTTGTCTCAGAAGATGTAAAATTATTTTTCATTCAGTATGACTCACTCTTTTGTGAAAGACCTCAAGTTCAGATCCTAATATCTTCAAAATATTCACTCAGTTTTGTTAATCTGAATTTGTTAACTTCATTTCTAATGGCTCTGATGCAACTCTTTTTCATAACTCATTTGTATTTGTATAATACAGTGCCAATTTCTAACTCTCTGGAACTGATTGTGGATTTTAGTTACTGAAACAAATAACTCTCAAACATTTGTATGTTTCTGTAACTTGGAGTTCCTTTTGTACACATTTCTTTACTTGAAAGAAATGTAATTCTTGTTTTTGTTATTCAGCTTTGTAATTCATCAGACTTCAGTCTGCCAGTTATCATGTTCAAGTTAAGGAAATGTATATTCTCGAATCCTAAAACAAATGGATTCCCAAAGAAGGAGGACATAAAATATAGTGGGAGAAGTGGACCAGGGATCCAGAGAGCAGAGGGATTGTGTATGGAGCACATTTGTCTTTTCCTTCCCTGACTCATATCTGACCTCCCTTCTGTTTCAGAAATTCTCTAAACAGAAGTGTTAATAGGAAACAGAGTCCTTCTTCTATAAAAGCCAAAAAGGCCAGTTCGTTGCTTTCTAAGCCTCCTGTGGAGGCTACTGTTGAGGCGTGTGAACCAGCTCTGACTTGGATTTAGAGTCTAGAGCTAGTGATATCAAGAAGCAGGGGAATTCTTTCTGCCGTAGACGCGACAGCAACAACCTCAGTGTCTGGAGGTAGCATTGGCATGATCACCATGGTGATAGCCAGCGCCTAGTGCCAGTAACAGTGTAGGTGCAAGCTGCAGCATTCATGTCTGGTGGCATTATTACTAGTCTCCTCACTGGAATGCTTCTCAAAACTGGTTTTATGGTGCGCCTGGATGGCTTAGTCGTTAAGCATCTGCCTTTGGCTCAGGTCATGATCCCAGTGTCCTGGGATCGAGCCCCACATAGGGCTCCTTGCTCAGTGGGGAGCCTGCTTTTTCCTCTCCCTCTCCCCCTCCCCCTGCTCGTGTTCCCTCTCTCACTGTCTCTCTCTCTGTCAAATAAATAAAATCTTTAAAAAATAATAATAAAAAAACTGGTTTTCTTTTTGATTCTGGCTACGTCATCACCTTTTTATACTTACTGATTTTCTGACTGGGTCCTTGTGGGGTTTTTTGTTTTTTGTTTTTTTCCAAAATTCTTCAAGTAATCCATTATCTATTCAATCATTGTTTTTCAGTCTAATTTAGCCAATGTTAGCTTCTGTTGGTGTTGAATAACAATCCTGACTTTATAAAAAATGGTATCAGCAGTGGCTATAGCACAGGGAACATGGAATCACTCTTAAGGAACAGGAAAGTGGTAGCCCATGACCTGCCATGACAAAATATCTAATAAAGTGTCCCCTGAGTGTCCTTGGAATGAAATACCCACGAAAGGCAAGCTTTCAGAAGTGAGTGTCACCAGTGGCATACAAAGTGCATGAGGTATTAGAAGTAAGGCAAAGCAGGTTATGGGCTTTTAACAAAACTTGTCAGCTGAAAAAACAAATGAGATAATCAAACCCCAGATCCTTGCCTAAAGTCATGGACCTGTGTGTCTCCTCACAGGAAGGTATATCATCTTCTCTTCCTCTACCCACCACTGTGTGGTTTAGAGAGAATTCTGGTTTAGAGAGGCAATGGAGAAGGCAAGACTTATCAGTAGGCAAAATTCTGTACAGTAGATGTCTTTGTCCTCTTTGCCTAAATGGATAGTTGTCCCAAAATCAAGAACTGTACTAACTTGTAAAGGATTAATGGTTTGACTTGATGGTCTTGGACTTGAAGGCAAAAAAAAAAAAAAAAAAAAAGTGAGGATCAATGGCAAACAAGTTTGAGGAAATGTTATGGACAGAGAAATACTGGTTGCCAAAGGCTCCCACTCTGGAGAAGTGTTTCATAATTAGGAGAAAAGACAACTCACTCTGGGTCCATCCCCAGTCACCCCAGTGCTGTTCAATGGGCTCACGCACAAAGTACTAGAGTAGCTGTATCAGTTCTCTATTGCTATGTAACAAACTGCCCCCAAATTTAGCCACTTAAAACTAGGGACTGATGAAAACCTGGAAGAATCATAACATGCACACTTGCTGTGGTATGTCAGGGCCCTTACTTCTGGGAATCAAGTCTCTCCTTCAGTCAGTTTCTTTCCAGGTCTAACAGCTATTTCAGGTCTAGGCAAGGTATTGTAACTTTGGGGAACCAACTGCTTTCAGCCTCCCAATCATTCATTCTTGATTTCTTTTAGTTGCACAGCTGAAGTAGTACTTTTACTAGCTGCCCATTTATTTGCCCCTAGAGACATCATGTTCTATCAACCATTTCCATGACTCTCTGACAGTCCCCACATGGCAGCCCTTATAAATTTGCCACTCATTAAAATGTGTCTGACTTCCAACGGTTAAGTGCTGCCATCAAACTGCTGTTTCAAGGATTTTGCCTTTCGACTGCAAATCTTGCCATTCAGCCTAGTCTACAGAACATGGCCACCCCTGACCCTTTCACTCATGCTGGTATCCCTCTCAACAGGACAGTCGGTATTGCTTCAGTGAACAGCATAACTCCGGGCTCATCTATGGACTATAGAAGTCCCCTGGTGGGACTTCGGCCTTATGTCATGTATTTCTAATAGTTTCCCTTCACCACACCCATATCGCTGAGCCCGCTTATTTCTTCTTACACTATGTTTTGGAAATTCTGGCATTCATACCTCATGTGTGGTCAGTGACTAGTAGTTTGTCCTCACCATCTCCCCAAATCCTTGCCAAGGTATTCAATTGTCTATCTCAGTGGAGTGATCTCAAATAAATAAATAAACCTTCCCTTCTCCTGTCCTTATGTTTTGCCTACTCTAATCAAGCACTCACAAAATCCAGTACCATAGGTACTCTCCAGGTCCTAGGGGTGCATGTTAGCATGTCCTGCAGCTATTTGGAGATGTAGTCCCTTTCCCTATTGAGTCCAGCATGTCTCTAGCTGAGTTTATGTTGTAATTCAACCGTTGTTGAAGCCTAGTGGACAAATGGGAGCTGAGGGAAGATCCTAGGGAAATGGAGGACACACGTCTTTGTGGAGAGAGGTTCTGCGTCATTTCCAAATGGACGAAGATTCCTAGTCTTTGACAGAAATAAGCCTTTCGGGGCGCCTGCGTGGCTCAGTCATTAAGCATCTGCCTTCGGCTCAGGTCATGATCCCAAGGTCCTGGGATCGAGCCCCACATCGGGCTCCCTGCTTGGTGGGAAGCCTGCTTCTCCTTCTCCCACTCCCCCTACTCACCATCTCTCACAATCTCTCTCTCTGTGTCAAATAAATTTAAAAAAACAAAAAAACTCTAAAAAAAAAATAAGACTTTCTTTGAAGGCCCAAGGATGCAAGGAGATCTGGGAATTCAAGATTTCTAGGACATCAATTCCATCCCATAGGTCACGATCCCATTTCTTTTTTTCAACCAAGGCCCTGATCTTGGTATCATAGACCTGCCCTGGAAGGATGTGATTTTTTTGAAGCTCAGCTACTCTTCATTCAGTCCTGGGCCTGGTGGTTGGTTTCTCTGCCCTTCTGTGGCGTGAGAGGAGAGCCTCTGTTATGCTACCAAGAAGGCCCCCTGGCTTTCACACCTAGCTTTCAAGTGACAATGAATCATTCTCAGCCTTTTGTTTTGTTTTTCTCAGTATTTTTCTAAAGCATTCATCATGTTTAACCAGAGCCACCAGCTCCCTCCCTGTAGTTACTATTTTCCCCATACTTCTCAGACACTTCACACATCACAGTGGCAAGTTCATCGCCTTCTACCTGTCTGCGGTCCCTGTTTTCCACTGATGAAAGTCTTAACAATCACATTGTTTTGTTCTGGGGCTCACTATGTTTTACCTACCACCAGTCATGGGGTCCTCCTTGCCTGCCATGCATTTGCGTGATCCTGCTCCAAATCCTATCCTTGAGTGGCTCTCTTGGATCCCTCCTGACTGTCATAGATTGGGTTCCTTGATTCTGAGAAGAGATTGCATACAGAAGGGTTATTAGGAAGTGCTCTTTGTCTCAATATCCCTGTAAGGAAAAGGGAGGGAAAAAGCAGAACTGGGCATGAGGAGAAGTAGAGTAGCAATATAGCCTCAAACAAAGCTCCAGTTGACCCTGTGGGGAGTCCCGAAGATGGAACAACCCTTCACAGTGTCCCAGGTTGGAGAAAGAAAACTGAGTCACCACAGAAAGCCAGCTGTATCAGGAGGCTATCTTCAGCTGAAGCCATCTCCAAGGAGGGTTGACAGGTGTAGACTGTCCATTAGTAACACCTCCAGAAGCTAGGTGAGTAAGGCCTACGCTTCATGCCCCATCAGTATATCAAAACATCCACTGAAAGGTATCTGCTTCACAGTGGGAACAGGGAAGAGTATAAAGGGAGCCAGGTAGTCTCTTAGGGGCACCTCTAGTACTACTGTGACTGTAGGGAAAAATAATAGAAGACTAGAAGAACCCCATAAGACAACTATTTCAAAATCATCTTAACTAGCTATATGTGAGTTTGCCCGATGATGCTCTTTACTCAGTTTATTGTCAAAGTCTACTGTGCAAAGGTGGTTTCATAATGGAAGCACATGGGAGGAGTAATTATCCTGTTCTTAATGTAATCATGGAAGGCTTGATATTTAGATTTAGGTAGATAAAAGGGAGAGGAAAGCATGTTAGGCAGGGGTACAGTGCATAAAGCCACATAAAGAAGTATGCCATGTTCTGAGCACGGCAAGGCATTTGATACTAAAGTTTTTGTTTGTTCGGTTTGTTTGTTTTTTTGTTTTTGTTTTGTATCAGAAATAAAGGTTTGGATAGTAAAGACTACAAACGTTAGTCCCTTTGCACTGTGATAAATCAAGTACCTATACTGTTTAAATCACTGCATATCTTTTGAATGATGATGGAAGTCAGTATAAAAGAATGTGATCTCAACGAACGAATTCTGAATAGATCTTGGATTTGTTTGCTTGTGTATTTTCGACCATGACTTCATATCATTTGTAATCACCTTTTCTTGCTCATCCATTACTTTAACATATTCAACAACTGACCCCAAAAGATCTCAGGAAGAAATAACCATATCATTTTTTTGTGTGGTTGACACGGACAGTGGTTCAACTTAAGATTAGGCTCTCAGTGGCCAATGCTGGTGTCCTCAGGCCATTATTTCTTCTACTTTTATGTATTGTCTTTTGGAAGCAGGGGACAGGATATTGCACTCTCCCCCACTAATCATCCTCTTCCTAGCTAATGTGTCTGCTAAGATTCACAGGAGTGCTCAAGCTGCTTGCAGTGGTGACGCAATGGCTTTCTGTGAATAACTTCAGGCTCCCTGGGAAGGCATTGCATGACCTTACATGCCATCTGCCAAGCCATCTGCATCTTATTTTGGATCCTAAATAAGAGCAATGGTCCCTGTTAACTTATATGTGCCATTCATTCAACAAATATTTATTGAGTGAAAGGCAACTCTGCCAGGTGCTATGGGTAAAAATGTCTCAGAGAAGAGCAAAATGCAAGCAACTAACTACAAAACAGCTTCATAAGCAATATGTGGAAGTATGTGCAAAGTCTAAGGGACGAAGATGCACATTGGAACGAATGTGCCATAAAGATTTTCTCTATGTTCAAGTATGTACATGCTAATAAGCATTTAATTTGGTTATATAGAAAAACAGAGCCCACGGTGTGATGTGGTATTTTAAATTGTTCTTAGGTAATTGTACTGCTCATAAAATGAATGGAAGTGCACTGCTTTCAACTTGTGAAGTGTTACCTATTTCTCATTCTTGAATACTAGACACCCAGGGAGAAAAAGATAGATGAGCTTGGTAGGAGAAAATGAGGATCTTAAGAGAAGCAATGCTCCTTGTTACACAGTATTGATAATACTGCATGTTCCTTCTACTCTTGAGTGTCAGGCTGTATTCGTATAGGAAAAAGACCCCTGCCAGTAGGTAAAAATGGGAGGAATGCTCTTGGTGCACACTCTCCTAGGCTGATTATGTTTTCAACTGTAATGTTTATACAATCTTATATTTATGGAACACTTACTGTGTGCCAGACACCGGACTAGATCACAGAGGCAATATTATTTAATCCCTTACAGGGACTCTTGGATGTAGTTATTAATATTCCCATGCATATGAGTAAATTCTGGTCTGGAGAGATTTAAAAATGTAGCAGTTGAGGACCCACAGGAAACAGATGCTATATTTGAAAGGGACAATTTTCAAAGCTAGGAATGGCTGAGAAAACCTATGAAGGATGGTGAAGTATAATAGTGGCCACAGGAACTAGCAACAGTGGGAGGCCACATCCAAAATTGGATCCAAAAGGAAAAGGGAAGAGTCGGATGTTACTGGAGCTATCTGAAGGCTTGAAGGAAGAAAGTCATCCTATGGGAGATGCAGTCCCAGAGCAATGTGGCCACTGGCAGAACCACAGGGAATGGAGGAAGTCTACTGGAGAAACAAATAGCCTGATCTCTCTACTGTTGCTGTGTCTCCTCCCAGCCTCCAGCCTCCTGAGGATGCCACCCATTGGCCAAACCCACCCAGTAAAGAAGGAAAGGGAACCTAGGGTGTTGTACTCTGAAAATTTCAGCATAGAGAGAGTAAGGAGGACAAATAGAGAAAACACAAAGAACTTGCCCAAAGTCATATTGTTAGTAACAGTAGTGCCGGCAAATTCTATAAACTGTTATCTTCTACTTCAAAGATCTTGTAATTTCCACTGTAACAAGTTATTTTCCTATAACTTCTATTAATAATATTTCAGAAATCACACTATAAAAGTAAGATTTTTAGGGATGCATGGTTGGCTCAGTCTGTTGGGCATCTGCCTTAGGCTCAGGTCATGATCTCAAGACCTCTGGGATTGAGCCCCATTTCGGGCTCCCTGCTCAGTGGGAGTTTGCTTCTCCCTCTCTCTCTGTCCTTCCCCTGCTTGTGCTCTCTCTTTTGCTCTCTCAAATAAACAAATAAATAAATCTTTAAAAACAAGATTTTAAAAAATATATCCTTTATAAAATCAAAATATTTTGGTTCATAAGCAAAATGATTTTTATCAGAGCTATTCCTTGATAGGTACTGAGATCTCTTAATAAAGGCATTCAGATATAGTAGCCACTCAAAAAATAGTTTATGAATTACTGTATGAATGAATGACCACTTATCCTGGATCTTTTAGAAGGAAATTCCTGCACTTGTGAACTTTCCTAATTTGATGAGCCCTGAAGTTTCCTTCTAAGATTGTATGACTCCATTAAACATCTAATATGTTCCTCGGACCTCTCGGTTATAAGTGAGGTTTGTTTTAAGGAACTAGTTGTACAAGATGCTTAAGCAATCATATGACTAGAAATGTTATATTGCCCAGGGGGGAGTCAAGAAGGATCTTGTCTTACTTAGGAATGCTTTCAGGTGCGGGCAACGAAACAGTTCTGAGCAGAAATATTTAAATAAATAGGAGTGTTTGTCGGGCAGTTGTTGGTGGTGCTGATGTCTTTAGAGCTCTCCAGGAGCTTTGGCTCATGGCTGTACCTTAGTTGCTACAGCTCTACCCTCAGGTGTTCTGATTCAGTCCTGAAGGGAAGGGAGTGGCAGTGCTTGTACCAGGTAAGCAAAGGCTTTCCCAGGAATCTCACCGAAGGATGAGATTCTGGATGAGGATGAGGACTCTGCTTCTATTTGATGAAAATCCAGACGGGGGTCAGGAGAAACAGTTGAAAATGAGATGTGGGTCAGTCAGGAACTTCCTTTCTGCCAGGAACTTCCTTTCCGAGCGCTACCAGTTGGACGAATGGCCCTCTTGCCATAAATGTCTTCATCTACTGATAAAGAAGGAAGATAGCCAGCATCCGACTCACAGGCTCAGGTTCAGGCCCCCATGGGTAGGCTGTGTTCCTTAACATTGCCTCTAGAGGTTAAAACACAGGGAATGTTAGCTCACAACTGTCGGAGTTGCTGGTACATTACAGTGACTGGCTCAGTGTGGGGAGTTTTCTCTGAATAGGTTTGGAAGGTGAGCACAGCACTTAAAATCAGGCTTACTACTCCGGTTGTGGAAAATGGAATTAGCCAAATTGGAAGTTTCACGGATTTGGAGGGGAAAATGATGAATTATTTTAACATCCAGTCTGATGGGATTTCTGACCGAGCTTTACCCAGCATCTGCGTTCACAGCTGGCAACAGGGGGCTTACTGCCTAACAAAGCGACATCACTGCTGTGTTAGAATGGCCTTCAAAAATTTTCATATTGAACTAAAGCTGGCAGCCTCTTAAATTCCAATTATTGACCCTACATGTTTTTTTTTTCTAGAGCTAAATTGGAATAAACCCTTATTTCACACGATAGCCTACAAATACTTGAAGTCATCGTTCATGTTCCCACATTGGCCACTTTGTCTTGTTTTTATCATTGTTTTCAAGAGTGGTGACATTTCGTCTTGTCCACCCTCTTATACTACAGTTTGGCAGTATCCTTAAATTTAAAAAAAAAAAAAATGTCCTGACATGTAGGAGGAGGAGCACAGTACAGATCGATAAGAACATAGGCTGATTCTTTTTCTTCTTATACTACTATTTTTGTAGCCTAAGATTACATCAGTTCTTCCTGTGAACGGTTGTTTGGTTAGCCTCAGGTCAATTACAAAGCCCTGTGGCCTGACTCCAGGCACCTTCTTTAAGGTTGACTCAATCTCTTCATTATTTCACGCTTGCTATGTTCAAGGCACTTAAGGACAATTTTTTTTCCATCCTCGAACTCTTCAATTTAGATGATGATAATCATCTATCCCAGTGTTCTATTGGCTTATATTTATACCGTCAAACATCTTGTTATGTTTCTTGTTGAAATCCATTTTACTATATTAGTACCCTTAAAAATAGGTATTTTTGATGAATGAGGGTACAAAGTGTAGAAAATGTCAATGAAACTACATAGTAATACATTAATCTATAAGAATTCTAGAAGTTCTTTAATATTGCCGATATGAGCCTTGAGATTAATGATACTATCAAATTGAGTATATATTTAAACAACAACAAAAAAACCCTGACATCCTCAGCTGGAAAATTTAAAGAGGTTACGCTGGAAATACTTTCTCTTTTCCAAAAAAATATAAATCTAGGGAAAGTAAAAAGACTTCAGCTCATTCAAATGTAGCAGGTATTGTATCAATGAGAAATGAAAACAAAAAGTACCTTCCAGGGACTGTAATGTTAAATTTGTGTCTTTATTATTTTTTCTTAAAGATTTTGTTTATTGATTTAGAGTGGGGAGGCAGAGGGAGAGGGAGAGAGAGAATCTCAAGTGGACTCCACCCCAAGCACAGCCTAATGCGAGGCTTGATCTCAGGACCCTGAGACCATAACCTGAACCAAAATCAAAAGTCAGAAGCTCCACTGTTTGAGACACCCAGGTGCCCCCAAAGCTGTGTCTTTAAAGACAAAAAACAACCATTTGAAAAGCATGCTATACAGGGAATATTAAAGGAAAATAACAGATAGGAGAGTGAATAGACAAATTATTTGTCAACAATTTTAGGGAAGAAGTTTAGAGTCATCTCACTCCCGAATTGCTTTTGAAGTGTACAGGTACAAGGTGCAAATACTGGCAAATACTCAGGCTATTCTGGAAATTAGGCACAAACTAAATGCAGATAAATCCATGAGACCAGATGGTAGCTACCTGAAAATGTAAAATTAACCCAAGGAAATCACTGAACTGTTAGCCAAAATGCAAAACAAAAAACAAATGAAACCCTTTTCTTTATAAATACAATAACGCTAGAGGAGAAGAGTTTGCCAATGAGACCCTCCCCGTGAGATGAGAAGAACCCCGCCCCCCAACCACACTCCCCCAGGAGACTATAGAAAGGATAGCCATGGCACCATTGTCAAAGGTTGGGCCACTGCACACTTTAAACTTCTAACCTAAGTCCACCTTATTTCTGCAGAGGAAATCATGTTGGCCCAAGGAGTACATGAGACAATAAGGAAAACAAACTCATTCACTCAGCAAACATTTGTTGAGTCCTGCTAGGCTGTCAGGTACTGGGCTAGGTGCTAGAGAAAAAAGAGACATTTCCGAATATTCCCAAACTCAGGCACCTCAATTTCATATCTGTTGAACAAAAAGGCAAGCTGACATAATTGTACTTAAATATTCATGGGTTTTCTGGACTTGTTTGTATTGCCTACCACAGCTGTGCCTCAGAGAATGGCGGAATTGGGCAGCATCACTGTGTATACTTGTCTTTCACTTAATTATGGCCAAAGTTAAGCCTGTCGAAACCAAACAGGAAGGCATGCATACTCAAGGACTGAAAGGAAAAGGATTAAGAAAAGTTGTAAGTGGGAAGCTTAGTGAGAAAGTAGACTCAACGCACAGTGGGGATATCCCCAAAATGGCAGCCGTCAGTGTGAAGGAGTTGTGTGACAGGCAGGAGGAGGAAGTGAATTGCCCCGAGACAGAAGAGCGGTGGCTAACATGATCTCTTGTAGGGTTCTATCCTCTCTCTGTCCACAGAGGCTAAAGATGTTTCTGAGGCAGTAGGAGCATTTACTGCCACTGAGTGCCAACCACAAAAACGCGAGGTATATTTCAAAAGAGAATTCTGATATAAGTAAAACAAGCCAAGGCCGGGACAAAATATAACTCCATTAGCCCCATCTGATGCAAACTACAAACATTGAAAAATGGAAAATACATTTGTCTCTGAGAACAAGGGACTGACTCTATGCATAAGGCCTGCCTTACCTGCTTACCGAGCGGCAGACACACAAACAGAGCCGAGGAATACAATCACGTATGAAACGCATATGTGGTCTTGGGAGCTAGCTCCTGTTAGACAGTTATAAGTAATGTGGGCTGAAGGGATTGGATATAATCTATAAGGATTTTTAAGTGGCCAGGTGTTTTAATCTTGTGTTGCTATCTAAATGAAGAGGAAAAAAATATGGAGGTCTGGAAATTGCTTCAAACTGTGATTTGGGGATCCGCTGTGGTGGTGACATCGGTGGTGGTGGTAGTGCATGTGTGAGTGAGAGACTGAGCAAGACAGAGAGAGAGAACAAACAGATAAAAGGGCATTCGACACAATGATTTGGATACCACAGAAATAAAGATGCTATTGCTTTGACGCTGCCGTTCTGAAGGTAAAAATCCAATCATTTTAATAGCAACGAAAAGTTGGATAAGGGTTTACAACAATTTCATTCATTACTTAGCAGGAAACTGTTTATGCCTCTTAAACAAAGTCTCCTACTCATCCTAGTTGTCAGGGGTCATTAGTATGACCATTACCATCTTTAGTCTAACAAAAAAGGAAAGAATGAATAAACTACCACCAAAATTAGATTGGGTCTCCCTGTTATTCACTTTCACGGCATCCTATGCTTTTCCTTTTAGTTTTTATCACAATTCGCTTTACTAATACAAAGTTTTCCTTAAAAGTTGTTGTTTTGTTAACATATACCCATCTGCAGGTAGTCCTTTGTAAAGTTTTGACTTTTAATTCAAATTTAGATCTTTAAAGAAAGACTGCCCATCCTTGAATTGTACAAATTAGATATGTTCTAATAGTGTATTTTTGTTTCAATAAAATGGTTATTTGGCCCAGTACCTAAGAAATCACTGAACTTCCACTTTCAAGATCCCATTAGCTCCAACACTCTAAGTAATCTTTCTTTCCAGCTGACACCTGGGATGGACAAAGTGAACCATCCATGGGGCACAGTAAGCATTGTGCCTAGGGCCGTAATGCCTTTAAAGGCTCATAAAGTGTTTAATTTTTTTTTAATTAGAAGAAGAAAAAAAGAATGTTTAGGTTAAATAAAATGTTTTAATATATTATATTAACGTATTTAACTTTATACCAGTTGAAAAATAGAGTTTTGAATATTTTTATGGGGAAAGGGACCTCCACAGGCAAAAATGCTTAGCACCTACAAAAGTTATAATGTTGGGGGTGCCTGGGCGGCTCAGTTGGTTACGCATCTGCCTTCAGCTCAGGTCATGATCCCAGAGTCCTGGAATTGAGCCCAGTGTTGGGCTCCCTGCTCAGCGGGGAGTCTGCTTCTCCCTCTCCCTCTCTGCCTGCTTGTGCTCTCTCTCTCTCTGTCAAATAAATAAATATATTTTTTAAAAAGTTATAATGGTGGCCCTGAGGATGAAATGAAGTAGAAAGATCAAACCAATTACCCTAAGCAAATTATGGTCTTGGAGGTATGAAATCCACTAGGTCTTCTCCAAATTAGTCCACACACCAACCTAGCCTTTCCTACAAACTTTTTATTTTACAAAACTGTAGATCAGGCTTTTTATTTTTGATTTTTTAAATTTTTTGAGAGAGAGAGCCTGCACATGTGAGTGTGCAGGGGTGGTGGGGGGAGAGAGAGAATCTTAAGCAGGCTCCACACTCGGCACAGAGCCAAAAAACGGGGCCTCGATCTCCCGACCTGTGATCATGACCTGAGCTGAAATGAAGAGTGGGATGCTTAACTGACTGAGCCACCAGGCACCCCAGATCAGGCTTTTTAAATGGAAAATTTCAGTAAAGATTATCATTTCTACTTTGTTAAAATCTTGAAAGCCTTTTTAAAGCTAAAGACTGCACTTGCTCTGATGCTGTAGGAGTGGAGAATGCTTAAAAATGCATTAGCCCTAATTCCCTTTCTGGCTTACTTCTTCTATTATTTTTTTCCTTTTTATATATGTTTCAACTACATATTTCCCCATTAGTAAAATGCAGCATGTGTGAGTTTATATAAATTTGAGCTTCACATCCATGGCAATTTCAGGAAATCTATTTTTTAATTTGTTGCTTTCATATCTCTGTCTCTATCTCTCTCCTGTCCGACCTCCACTGGATGAAAGGTATGGCAACTCTGTGTTGTAATGGCTTAAAGGAAAGTAGCAAATATAAAAGAGAGACACCGGGTCCAGCAGAATGTCAACCAGAAGCCATAAGGCACAAGCGTAATTGAAAGATGGTCATTATCAAATATCCGTTTAGTGCCCATTCGAAAAATATTATTTTAATGCTTTCTGTAGGCCAGGAATAGTAACGAAGTTCATAGGAATGGGAAATGTTCAACATCTGGCTCATTTTCTTCACTAATAACCTGCTCAATGGAGGGTCCAGTCAACAGTCCTAGGAGATTCCACCCAATTGAAGGTAGAGACAGCTATTTTGAGAAGGTGCAGTGTTACTCACCCACTGGCAAATTAACAAGGCATGCCACAGCTAAGAAAGATTTACTCACTATGGACAACTTTAAATAGCCTAAAATAATCATAAACTGCTTTAAGCTAGTAGGCAGTGCCTGAGAGCATTAGAGAATTGGGTGTTTGACTGGTTAACATTGCCGTAAGGATTTTAAATGAAATAAATGGAAAATCTAGGACATGATGCTATTATAATATGGGCTTCAGTAACTGGCTGGTGTTATTTGATGTATAATTACTGCAGAGATGCTTCTTTTAAAATTGAATTAGAATTATAGAATAAGGAATCTCTTTTCTGTGTATTGTAGGCATTCCATTCAGGCTCTTGAAAGTAGGAAACCCATTTTTACCTTAACCTTAATTTGGGCCCCCAAATTTACAGTGCGTGCATACAGTTTAGATATTTATAGATGATTTTTTTCAGGCCTGTCAATATGTATCCACTTAGAAGCCCAGAGGAGGCTCTGGTCTCATCACACCAAACACTGAAATACACCTTAATATCTGTATCTATTTCACAACTACCATTTACTTTCTCTAAGGTCATTTTAATGATCTGAAACCTGTGTTGGTCCTTGGAAATGCTGACTGAGCTTCTCCAGGATCCCAAAGCATCTTCTGAATTTGGCTGCATATTTTTTTCTAATGGGACCACTTGGAATTCTGTGAATCCAATTTTAATTAAAATAAATTAGCTTGACTGTGAGCTTTCTGATACTCTTAGTTGCGTAGTTTTAATTATTCATGTTAAGTAAAGAGCTGAGTCGAGGAAAAGCTGGTAAAGAAGATAGATACTTTTCTTGAACAAAATGGAAATATAAGGAGCTGGGAGAAGTCAGAAGTAGCCAAAGCTAAAGATGTCCAGTTAATCTGACTCTAGATTAAACAAGCATGCTTTTAAATTTGGGTTTAGTGTTGGATTCCTCTTTCTCCTAAAAAACGTGAGGTTTTCCTCCTTCCTCCAGTCCTAGCACCTACTAAAAACTGAGAGTGGAAAGCAGCATTTAGAAATGTAATCCAAAGCAGAGGAAGAAAAAGACTGTTTTCGCATCATGGGAGATCATCTTGAGGCCCAGTGTTGGAAGTGTGATTATTTTGATAGTCCAGTGGCAATATTCAATGATCCCTGCCTCACTTTAGCTTTTTCATCCAACGTGGAACTGAACGGAACAAAAAAAAAGTTTACCTGAGACCAAGGAGAAAATGTGAAAACCCGGGGAGGAAAAATAA
Organism: Potos flavus; assembly: GCA_028534135.1. Taxonomy (NCBI): domain Eukaryota; kingdom Metazoa; phylum Chordata; class Mammalia; order Carnivora; family Procyonidae; genus Potos; species Potos flavus. The sequence continues at coordinate 24,746,403 of CM052900.1, read as the reverse complement.
TGTATTAGCAAAAGAAAGAGAGCAGAAAACAAAGTCCAGGTCCTGGGAGGTGCAAGAGAGACAGCCTTGTGAGGTATCCAGTGCCTTTTCCAAAATTCCTCATCTTCTGGTGAAGAGAGGATAATTTAAAAAGAGCAGAGAAGCCACTTCCAGACTCCACTGTACGTTTTCCCCACCTCATCAATGCCACACAATTCCTGTGCACCCAGTATGATTTAGTAATGTGATTCTTGAGCCTGAATTCAAGGTTTGCATATTCTTCTAGACTTCATGTGTGTGCATAACCAGCAAATAGGCAAAGTGGTTCAATAATCACCCCTACTAGAACCCTTTTCCAATTTTAAGAAGTACTGCTAAGGTAAATGAATTTCAATTTATCCTATTTAGCCTAAGCAGTCTAAGGAAAAGGATAAATAGCTCAATTTTCTTTTCTTCCTATACAGTATCAAGTCTTTCTGGAAGGACATTAGTCTTATGCCAGAGTTTAGGTATTTTGGAGAAAACATATAAATATAATGATTTTAGGGCCTTAAGGTTCAGAGGAAGCACTAATTCCAGGCTAAGGGGAGGGACTCCTTTGACCAATAAAGCAGCTGGAGAAGCAGGGATCCTGAATTCGAGTTACAATATTTTTTTGTTGGCTGCGGGAGATTACAGGTATTCCTTCCCTAGGGTGGATTTACCTCTCCCTTAGTGTGTGCTCATAGTAACATGGCAGGAAGGATGAGCTTTGGCTTGGTTGTGTAATAGGGATATTGTGCAGGGTAATAGGATATGAGCTCCCCCACTGCACCACAATTACAAACAAAAAACCGTACAAGAACCCAGAGGGACGGAAATCACACTGGAAATTTGAAAATAAGAGGAACTGGGTAATCCATCCAACTAACTCTCCCTTTAAATAGCCAGTTTGGTCTAATCTGAAGACCGATGGGTCCTGCAGATTAATAATAGATGTTGAAAGCTAAATGAGCCTGTGGCAACTACAGTTGTCCTGGGCCTGGTATTATGTCTAATATTAGGATGATTTTTTAAATCTTGATTGAGTGAGAAGGAAAATACATTCTCTTCCTTATGTTTTCTAATTGCACTTAACTTCTGAGTAGGTGATTTACTTACCAATTTCAATATTCAAAACATACAAAAAGACATGTAACAAACACTCTCCCTTCTATCCTGCTCTTCCAGCTCCCCATCACCTTTCCTTTGAGGCCACTAGCCTTGTCAGTTTCTCACATAGCTCGCCAGTGTAACCGTCCCTCAAAATAATATACTCCTGAAAATATAACCAGGAGGAGTTGTGCTGGTCATGCAAGCATGCTTAAAGATAACCTTGAGAAAAACTTGGTAGTCCAGCAGGCCTCAGGTGGAGGGGAAGATATACGTTCTTGAAGCCGAGCAGCTGGGGAGGCCCGGCTCGCTCAGGGCGGAACACCGCCTGCTTCCCTCTTTATCTCCCCT
>CM052900.1:24668779-24744442 GCA_028534135.1 Potos flavus | reverse complement strand
CTTTTGGGGCCAGTCTTAATGGACCCAGCCTTTGTGGTGCTATCTCCCTAGTCACCTTCCTCCTAGCAGATAAAACCAATGGATAGGAAAAATGAAGTGAAGGAAATAAATTTGATCAATAAATCAGGTCGCCTTCCCACTTCAGTTATATACTCTGTCGTAACTACCGGAAAGATAGTACAAATGAAGGACTTGCACATTTCTTTGTTGAAGCCCAAGTGGTCGTAAAAGTGAAGTTTACTTGTTTCCTGGATTTATACAAAAATGTATGATTCATGAAAGGAGAAACAAAAATTGGGGGAAAATAATATAAATATGAGATTCCTCACTTATTAAATTAGATCAAGGATTCATGACTTTATGATTCACCAAAAATATTAAGTAAAAATGAAAATTTCCTTTGACCAAATAAAAGGCAAGTTTTGGTTAGTTATGGAATGCTTAAGAGCCTAATAAAAACTGTATGTGGAACTGAACAACTACAAGAAAAATATAACCTTAAATTGCCAAATTATTTGATATTAAGAATTTTTACTTGATAAGAGTTTTACTTTTCCAGTCTGGGTCCCGAGTCGTTTTTGTTCTTATGATAAGCTAATCTTGATCATGCTGTCATTATGATTTAATTTATGCAAATTTCCCTGGTCACAACTATCTATGGGACCTGGAAAGCAAAGCCATCCATCCCTATTTAGAGCCTACCTGGAAACTATTCCCAGGGCTCTCTGTACAAACTAAGACAACTTAATTCCCATTACCAGAGACCAGCTATAGACTTCAATATTAATGAATTTAATCATACACCTAGATAGCATCTACAGGTGGAGACAGCTTTATGGAAGCAGTAAGACTTCTACCATAGCTACTGGGGAAGTGAATTTATGTAGAAAAATAAACAATGATAAGTGGTGTGTACAGAACCTGAGTAAGCCTTGAGGTGCCTGATATGAGGACTAGAGCTCATCTAACAATGCCTGACTATAAATTAAATGTTTTTATTAACAGGCATAATATATGTTGGCTAATTGAACATAATTTTTAAAAATAAGCATAATATTCGGTAAGCATTTGTTAGCACCCTAAGTGGTAGAGATTTCAAAATAAATTTCATTTTTAAAAATATCGAATATAATATGTATATTATAATATACATATATAACATGTATAATATTATACATATAATATATAACAACATAACATGTTATAACATATAATATATAATGTTATGCATATAACATATATAATATGTATAATATAGACATATGTAATATGTATATTATATATATATAAGTATAATCTAATTAAAACAACAAATGGAAAAGTCCATAGAAATTTTAAGATTCAGACCTTGAAGAGTAAATTAGAGAAAACTAGACTGTTTTAAGTCTCTACATGGAGCTAAATAGTACTTGGACATATAATCTTCCTGGATTTTACCAGGACCATCCAACTTTAAAAATTCCATGGAAAAAACGCAACTGAGTGGCTTAGTTAAGTGTCTGACTCTTGATTTCAGCTCAGGTCATGATCTCAGGATCATGGGATTGAGGTCCATGTTGGGCTCTGCACTCAGGGGGAGTCTGCTTGAGATTCTCTCTCTCCATCTGCCTCTGCCCCTCCCCCTGCTTGTGATAGCGCACGCTCTCTCTCTCAAATAAATAAATAAATAAATAAATAAATAAATAAATCTTTAAAAAAAAAATCCATGGAATGAGGAACTAGGTCAAGTGAGAATGTCTTGTCCACATTAGTCAGCTTAGCTTTACGGATAGAGAGACTACATAAATGAATGAGCAGTGCTGTGGTATGGTTTGAAATGTATAAGTCAGTCAATATTTAATTGTGGGTCAGACTTTGTCCATGTTCAAGAGACGGAGGCTGTTAATTGATTAGAAGTAGTTAGCAAAAGAATAAAGCTTGAGTTTTTAAATTTTCTTAAAGATTTTATTTATTTATTTGACAGAGAGAGAGAGAGATCACAAGTAGGCAGAGAGAGAGGGGGAAGCAGGCTCCCTGCTGAGCAGAGAGCCCGATGCGGGGCTTGATCCCAGGATCCTGAGACCATGACCTGAGCTGAAGGCAGAGGCTTTAACCCACTGAGCCACCCAGGCACCTCATAAAGCTTGATTTAATGGACTTACAAAGTAGAAAAATTTTCAAAACACATCATTACGACCTCACCTCTCAAGACTATGACTTTAGTTCTGGAGTATATATTTCCTTTTTTATTTTAATGCACAGAAAAGTGCACAAATTAGTATATATTTTGTATTAATATATTAGTATATATTTTGATGAGTTACCATGAATAGAATACATCTGTGTAACTACCCCTGAAATCAAGAACTAAAATATGACTACCATCCCTGAAGGCTTCACGTCCTTATGCAATTTCTAGCGTCTGTCTCCTCTGCAAATACAATCTGATTTCTAACACTATAGATTACGTTCACCTGGCTTTGTGCATGGTAAATGGAATTGTAATCACGTATTCTTTTGTATCTGGCTTTTTTGTTCAATATTATGTTTGTGAGTTTCCTCCATGTTGTTTCGTGGTCTTGTAGTTTGTTTATTTCAATTAGTGTATAATTTTTTTTTAGGGTATAATTTTATCAATAGCATCTCAAGTGTGTAGAAAGAAGTGACGTCTGCTGAGAATGGTACAATACCCACTTGCAAGCCTTAGGACCAATATGTTTTTGATCTTCCAATCAATACCCTTGTTAGCACTATGTTTTACCTATCCGCACTATGTTTACATATACAACTAGTCTCCAGTGACCTGTTTTACTCTTCTGGTTGGAAGTCAAAAATCACCGCAGGATAGATAGAAATATCTGGCTTTGCTCTAGGAGACCATTATTGCCTATTCAACTACTCCTCTATCTATGGGGAAAGACTTAGAAATTCTAACAATTGCTCAGGAAATGAGTGGCAACGTAATTAAAGCATCTAATGTTAATATCAGTAACCCTCAGAGGATCACACCCTCAGTTACAGAGACCCTAATTAATAGTGTAACTTTTATAACTAGAGAAAATGTTGCTTTTGAGAATAAAGTTACAGTATTTGGATAGAAATCACAGAGTATCACACTTGAATTTAGTGGGCTCAGAAAAAATAGGACCTATTTCAGTTTGTAAGTCATCTTAATCTGTATCTTACATTTATACAAAATGGATAGGACATAGAGGTGAATGCTTAATGAACACAACAATGAAACAAATATATGTAACAAATTAGTAGGCAATTTAAAACTTGTGAATGGATGACCCTAAACTGTTGAGGAAAATGCACTCTTGCCTAGCAACTCTCAGCCTTGCTGTGATTGGGCGGGGTGCCTATTTTTAGTTATCTCTGCTACTGAGCCAGATGAATGCTACCCCCTTCTTTCACTTTGCTTTGGATAATGGCCAAATACCAGAATTTACTATTCTTTAAATAGATTGCTCCCATCTGTTCACAATCAATAGGAAAAAATTGAGATGTGGAATATGCCATGGTCTCCTGGCCATTCCTGCCATATCAGACTCAGAAAGGTTTAAGCTATTTGTCATGTGACTTTATCTCCTTCTTTTTTGAACATATGGTATTGGTAAAACACCATTAAGATGGTATGTTATAGTAGAAAATAATTTATATAATTCATAACGGGAAATAAAAAGCATCGGATATTTTTTAATGTTTCTGTCTTCCACGATATCCTAAGAATTTTTGCATGTAGCTATTTTGTGCTCTCTCTATTATAGAACAGAAAACTCTCTCTCTGTAGTCCAAGTGAGAAAGGGAAAATGGTGACTGGCTATAGTATATTCAACTTTCCCTAGATTATGCTAGGGCAACAAACAATCCCAAAATATCAGTGGCTTACAATAACAAAGTTTATTTCTTGTCTACCTTATATGTTACCTAGAGGTCAGCTATGGCTTTGCCCTGCTCTAAGTTCTAACGTAAAGGAGTAGCCTGGAACATGCCATCCTCACAGCAAAGGGGAAGGAACAATGACAGAACTTTAAAATGGTTCTTAAATTTACTTCTCAAACATTGCATACATCACCTATGCTCATATTCCATTGGCTAAAGCAAGTCATGACGAGTTTGAGAGCCGAGGAGCAGGAAGAATAGTACTTTTACAGGAAGGAACACCAAGGAGAAGCCTGGTGGACAAGAGCCAGATGGAAAGAGACACCAACATTTTGAAAAGTATATATCCTTGCTAATCATCTTGGGTATGAAAGAAAAAGGCAGTTTATGTTAAAAGAGAGATTCCGGGGACGCCTGGGTGGCTCAGTTGGTTGAGCGGCTGCCTTCGGCTCAGGTCATGATCCCAGGGTCCTGGGATCGAGTCCCACATCGGGCTCCTTGCTCGGCAGGGAGCCTGCTTCTCCCTCTGCCTCTGCCTGCCACTCTGCCTGCTTGTGCTCTCTCTCTGTCAAATAAATAAATAAAATCTTTAAAAAAAAAAAAAAAAAAAAAGAGAGATTCCGTGGAGGGAACCACCCAGAGCATTTGACCATAAATATCCTTTTTTTTTGGTCCACCCTCTCCTTCTGAAACAGCTGGTTGGTGAGAGAGTGAGGAACTTTTAACTGAATTCTGACTAAATCTTTAAAACAAGCAGAATGAGCTGGCAAATAGAATCCTGAGAAGCCATGAGAAAAGAATAGAATTATTCTATTTTTTTTTCCTTAAGAAAATAAAGGGACTTGGTTTTAAAACACTTCTGACTGAGAGTTCTCTTTTACTATTTTTTTAAGATTTTATTTTCTTTTAAGTAATCTCTACACCCAATGTGGGGGTCAAACTCAAATCCTGAGATCAAGAGCCACATACTCTACCTACTGAGTCAGCCAGGCACCCCAAGAGTTATCCTTCAGTATGCTGACCCTTTCACTTGCTTTCCTGTAAGAATTACTTAGAAATTAACTTGGACCCTCACAAGAAACAAATAGCTGCATTTTTTCGAAATCCCTTTAAATAATATTCCCCTTGACAGAATAGTCACACATACGCAACTTCTGGGCTTTACTCTTAAAACCACAACTCCCATTAAAACAAAACAAAACAAAAAAAAGATCTTATGTTCTCTTTCCTTCCTAGTCCCTTGGAAAGGATTCATTCATACAACTTGGCTCATGTGTCCACTCACAAACCAATCCACCATGCCCAGGGATGAGGAAGAGGTCACAGAGATAAGAACGTATGACTGCCTTTGAACTCAGCGCCTGAAGCTGATCTTGCAGCTTCCTTCTTGGCTCTTTTTAAAGCAATTTATTTCAAATGTTCTTTTCTGTTTCTTCCTACATTGTATTGCCTCAGGTGATATAAACGACCTCAAATGTGATTGCTGGAGATCCAGCTCCACTTTCTTGACCAGTGTGTTAGTATGAGGACACATCCATTCCTTATAATGAACAATTTTCTAAAAAAACAAATCTCAGAGCATTTAATATGTGGAGAAAATATCAAAACTAGAATAAATGACTCCATATACTCCTTTTTAAATTTATTCACTTATTCATTACTCACTCATTTATGCATTCATTCAACAAGTATTCATTAAGAACTTTAATATACCAGACACAGAGCTAGGTGAGTTATGATTCCTGTGAACATACAAAAAATTGTGACCCATTTTAATGGTCATTACCACAAGATCAATGTATCTCACCCCTTTTGAAATTCTAAGTCCTAATTTTGGAGAAGTGGCTGGGAACCTAGTCTAACAATTCACTTATTCTTGTGAAGCAATCATTTGGGACAACTTTTTAATAAATTAATTTGGAAAAATATATCGAGTCAAAAAAGTTTGTATAATTTGACCTAATAATTTGCATTTAAGGATTTATTCTAAAAGAAAAATGCTCAAAGGATATTTATTTTACCACTATATTTATTAGAGCACCTTAGAAGCCAGCTGGCTGTATAAAAATAAGAGAATGGTTAAGAAAATTGGGATATCAATTAAATAAAAGGTTATGCAATTATTAAAATGACATGTGCGAATATGGGTAATATTTCTGTTAAGTAGCAAAATCAGAATACAAAAAGATCAAATCACTATGTTGGATATTATTTAAAATTTAATATATAATCCAAACAGAACAGTAAACAAAAATACCAATAATTATGTTTGCCGTTAGTGTGTTCAATCACAACGTGTTTAATCATATTATTTCCTTAAGTGACATTTTGTGAAGGATCAAACCAAATACTATGTATGTTTTAGATATATTAATTTCTTTTGGTTTTGTACCTTTTTATGAAATGACAACAGATTTTTCTTGGTGGTGATAATGCAATTAACTATTATATCAGATTGATATCAGCTGCTATAACAAATTTGTCCCCCAAATTTGTATTAGGTCAAATACAATAGAAGCTCATTTGTTGCTCACATAACAGCCTGACTCAAGTGTTCTGATTTGTGGGAAGATCTCTACACACAGTTATCTGGCACTCAGGCTGATGGCTGTCCTGCCCTCTCCAAGAGTTTCAAGATGGCTTTGGTGGTTGCCATCTCAGCAATAAAAAGAAGACTAGGGAATGGAGGAAACCCATGGAGAAGGTTTTAATGGAGCAAGCCTCACTCATTAATTCTGCCCACATTCCATCAGCTAAAATCCAGGCATTTGTGCATACCTGACTGCAAAGGAGACTGCAAAACAAAGATTTAGCATGTTCCTAGGAGAAAGAGTAAAATAATTTTTTTGAGGTTGTAGCAATCTCTGCCCAAACCCAAAGTTTATTTGGTTCCAGATAATGGTTCCCTTACACATTTTCTTGATAATGTGAGTATGAAATAATTGGCTGTGAGTTGAATTGCAATAAGAGCTAGCCATATTAGAGAACCTGCTGTGTCGGGCACTGTTGTGTGTGTGTGTGTGTGTGTGTGTGTCCACAAAAACCTGGACATAAATGTTTATAGCAGCTTTATTCATATTTGCTAAAACTTGGAAGAGTTAAGATGTCCTTCAGTAGGAAAACGGATGAACAAACTGCAGGACATTGATAGTGGAATATTCTTTAGCAATATAAAGAACAGAGCTACCAAGCCAGCAAAAGATATGGAGGAAACTTAAATACACATTGCTAAGTGAAAAAACCAATCTGAAAAGGCTATATGCTATATAATGCCAACTGCGTGATATTCTGGAAAGGTCAAAGCTATGGAAACAGTAAAAAGATTAGCAATTTCCAGGAGTTTGAAGGAAGGAGGGTAGCAGGAACACGTGGAACGCAAGGGATGCTTCCCTTCCTATCGTACTATTCCGTACGATACTGTAATAGGGGATAGGTGTCATACATTTGTCAAAACCCATAGTTTATACAACATAAACTATGGACTTTAGTTAATAATAATGTTGCTCATCAGTTGTAACAAACGCACCACAGTGACGCAAAGTAGTTAATAATAGAGTTAATAAATAGTAGTTAATAATAGAGGAGACTGTGTCCGAGAGGGGAAGGATGAGAAGCCATATAGGAACACTCTGTACTTTTTGCTAAATTTTTATATAAACCTGAAAAGCTCTTAAAAATTGTCTATTAATTTTTAAATATGGAATGACAATAAGTTGACTCTTTCTAGCTCTGAGTCTGTTTCTTAAAAGGTCAATCAATTGTTTCTCACAATTGGGGCACCTGGGTGGCTCAGTTGGTTGAGTGTTGGGCTCTTGATTTCTGCTCAAATTGCAATCTCAGGGTCGTGAAATCGAGCCCCGCTCTGGGCTCTGCGCTCAGCAGGAGTCTGCTTGTCCCTCTCCCTCTTGCCTCCCCCAGCTTGTGTTCTCTCTGTCTTTCTGTCACTAAACCAACTAACCAACCAACTAACTAACTACATACATACATACATACATACATACATACATAAAATCTTTTAAAAAATGTTTCCCATAGTCTATTTTATACCTTCTCTGGTAAACAGACAATTTTCTCTCCCCAGATTTGTCTGAGAAAATTCTGTCAGGGAATGAATAAAGGGGATATCACTTTGGTCACAAGAGGTGGGATAAGGTAAGTCCTCTTGAAACTTGAAAAAGTAATCTTGGAAAAATTAAAACGAAGCATTTAGATGGAGGAAACTCAAAATGTAAGTCAAAAATTAAAATTTTGAGGTAACATCGATTTATGAATTTAGTATCTAGGAAATTAAGAGAAAAGCCCCATTGAATTTAATCCAAATTGTATAAAACTGAAGCAAAATCAAACCTGTTAAATGATTCTGTGACTATAAAAACAACACTAGTATTTGATGAAGTATTATCATTGCTGTACCCTTTTTGAAAAGTCATTTTTGGAAGACTCTGCCTTTATTAATGCTAAAATTGGGCCTAAAATAGATCTTCTCATGTTTGCTGCTGCTTCTAATAAAAGTGTGGAATTTCTGTTGAGTTAATTAATCAGATCTGGGTGAATTTCTCCAATTTTAGATTTTCTCACTGATGAAAAGTGTAGGAAGGAGACTCATTTCTCTGAATAATGCATTTGGCACCAATATTTTTAATATCTTACAGTGAAATAACATCACATACATTTAGGGACATTCCCTTGTATGGTTTGAAAGACTTAGTCTCTTTTCAGTTCTAAGCTCATATACCAGCCAGAGGGAAATTTCAGACTGTTTCCATTCTTGGTGGTACCTCTCTGCCTGAATTCCTGCAATAGGCCATCCTGTTCCTATCTTTTACTGTGCATTTTTAACTTGATCCTTCAGATTCCAGACTCCTTCAGGACTGTTTCTTATATACTTTCGTAGCCCAAGTATCTAGTCATAGTATGTGTTTAAAATATACATGTATTGTTGATTATAACAGTACTCAACTTTTTGAATTCTAAGAAACATACTCTCAATGTATTTTAAGAGTTGATTTTACCATTGAAAAAGTTCATTTCTTGACTTACTGAAGAATCCTGGCATCTTTATGGCATTGAGTTTTGAGGATGCTGGAATCTCTAAGAACTAGCTCCTTAAAGTTCAATTTTAACCAGGTCATAATCTGTCATATTAACATATAGAATTGAGAGGCTCAGAAATAGCAATACAAAATTCTAGGGAATTCCTTGGAGTTGACCTCTCAGATTTAATCCACTTTGATCAATTTTAATCCTTTACTGTGTTGATAATGATATAATAGTGAATCACCACTTATTTGCACTTGCTAAGAACCAGACAGTATGCTACTATGTCGTATTTATTCATGCTATTTTATAACAATCACTATATAAAGATAACTATTAACTTTCAATGGCTTCCTCTTTTACTTGAATAAAACCCAAAATCCTTGCCATGGTCTCTTAGACCCTCCTCAGTATCACCGCATACCCCTCCTCCCTGCCCTTTGTGTATTAGTTAAGTTACCTTTTTTAAGTGTCTTCCAACATTGTACTGAGATCTTTCTAACTTCAGCACCTTTGCACATGCTGTTCCCTGTGCCTGGAATTCCTGCCCTCTACTTTTCACTAGCTCACCCCTGCTCATTCTCTAGGTTTAGTGTACCAGTCACTTCTCCTGAGTGGCCTTCTGTGAAACTTTCCCAAATCTCAGTTTAGTTCCTCTTTGTATTGTCTCTCATGAAGTACTCATTCTTGTCGTCTATTATCATTCATCAAAATCTGTGATTATTTATTTTGTTGCATATTTACATCTATATCCCTATCTCCTTCACTAAGCCATAAGCTTCAGGAGGGCAGGGGCTACGTCTAGTTTATGAAAGACACTTCCTAGTATCTATTGAGTGGACAAATTCATACATCAAAGAGGAATTAGTTATATCATTAAAACATACTTTCTAACTTATGATATTAAATAACTTCATATGTAATAGTTACACCAAAAATGTTATTAAAAAACTATTATATATCTAACTACAGTAGCCTCTTGCCTTTTATATAACTTAAACAATTTCTAGAATAATCTCTTATTTCATGGTTAAAGTGGTAGTTATTTTCCTATAGAATTAAAAGCCATCTATGAAGCAATCCTTGGACTTTATCATGAGGGGAATTGAAGAAAATATTCAGAATATCAAACATGCAATATTTCAAAACATCAAGCTGGAAACAGAAAACAGAAATAGTCTTGTGGAATCATTTTATCATAAGCATCCTTTTGTAGGTGGTTAGATTTCAGCTAGTTTCAAAAGGCCTTCTCCAAATATTCCTACACTGAGATTTCCAGTTTAACAAAAAAAAACTTCACAGCACTCATTTTTGCAATTATTATATATAACTTTGAATTGATATTCTGCTGTTTCATTTCTTATCTAACCAAATAGATGTAGTACTTCTTCTAGAAAGTAGAGGCTGTTTCTTAGTTATACTCTCCCCAGTGCAGTGCAATGCACAAAGATTGCACATTAAATACTTGCTAAATAAATTAATTCCTAATTATTTTATTGCACTGAAGAGTCCAATGCAATGACTAGCAAATAGTTTTGACTCTGCTGTTTTCACTGGAAATAGAAGATAATTACAGAAAAGTGTGTGGAGTTTGCACGGAAAGAGAGAATTTTCCATGGGGGTTTGATATGTATTGAATGTCAGTTATGTGCCAGAGTTTTTTAATAGATATTTATCTCCTTTGATACTCCCAACAACCTTATGAAATTTGTATTATCGTTATTATTCTGCCACAAAAGGAACCAAGTCTGTTATTTTTGAAGACCAACTAGCTAATGAGAGTTGTAACTGGAACTCAAGTACAGACCTATCTGATTCCAAGGCTCTCTGTCAACTAACCTATCATACCTTTGAAGAACCAAAGAACAGAAATGACTATATCATGGGGGGTGGAGGGGGGGTGGATGGTTGGAGAGGAAAGAAATAAAAAGGAAGGAAATAGAGTCTCAATTTATAAGCCAAATAGTAATCTAGAGAGAAAGAAGCTGTGACTTTTCATTTCTGCTGAGAGTAAGATTACATGATCGGCAGATAATATAGTAATCCCAGGAACACAACAATTGCTAAGAGCATGCACCAACTGATAGAGCTGCCTGTGATTATCTACAGATCAGGAAGAGGTACCCATAGTGAGAGCCCAGGGAATGTAAGGCAGAGAGGAGGCATGCCAAGGAGCTGGTTGGCAGGCTGGACAGGATGGGCAATGTTCTTTCCCTCTCAGGCTGCTGTGAACCAAGGGAAGGAGTCACTGAAACCTGGGATGTTAAGGACAAGAAGAGTTTGAGATTTTCTTTGTTGTTTGTATAAACATCAATTGACTTGAAGGTTTTTAAATGCATAATTTTATATTTATTTAAAAATTTTTTAAGTAGCAGTTAAGGCTACGAAAAGATTATAAGCGCCTATTCTGTAGGTCAGATATTCTCAGCGCATAGGAGGAAGAGGAAATTATGCTAGCACTTACTGATAGAAATGGTTATTTTTGATCTCACAAGAAGGTACCTTAATAAAATTTTCATTCATATTATATGTCATTACATAAGAATAATGAATATATGAATAAATGAAATGTAAAGTAAAATTCCCAGAAAGTACAACTGTCAGGCAATGAGGTTTATATTTGCAATGATGCTAAAATCATTTACAGGGAATTCTCAGTAAGAAAAAAAATCTAACTCAAAAAATTATCTGGGTAAGTATTCTTTCTGAGTTTCACTATAAAAATGCAGAATTTTTATTTGACTTATTTCAAAAATCATTAGAAGTTGAAAATACCAATTCACTTGCTCTCTATATTCATTGTTAGTGGGAATAAAAATTGAAGAGCTATCATTTCTGCTCTTTGTATAAGTCATTGTGAAATTCTTCAGAACATACTTTAGAGATCATGATGTTGCTGTAGATGTTACCTTCATGATTTCAAATAACTTGCACATAATTAAAGTATATGGTTTTAAAAATTTATATGTATATGTTTTTGTTTCAAGTTTTTATTTAAGTTCTAGCCAGTTAACATATAGTGTCATGTGCCATATTGGTTTCAGGATAGAATTAGATGTTTTTGAAACTTTTATTTCTCTTTAAATATTTCTTGGTCCAAACTTTTAAAAATGTGTATAGTTTTACAAGACTTTTTCTGAACTGCTCTAAGCTATTAGAGTGTGACATTTTGATAATGACTTTTTTACATGGAACTCTGCACTGGCAGTAAACAAGAAAATAGAGCAGATGAATTTAGAGCTGCAGAATTTATCTACTTACTGGAGAATTCAAATGTCTGAAGCAAAATGAAACAAGCATGTTACCGTAAGTCCTACTCTACCTACTTCCTGAAGGCCTTACAATGGCCTTTTCCTGCAGTGTGTTCTAAGGAAGAGTACGGCTGTAAGATGTGCATTACCCAAACTTTGGTTATAAGAAAAAAAGCCAGGGAAATGCTGCATATTAGATCTTCCCTCTGTGAGAGTCCCCAAGCACAGTTAGCTTACTAGAGGCTCCAAAGGGTGCTGAAGTAAAGAAGCTTATCTTGCGATGCCTGGTGTTTCCTAAACTTATTAAACAACAAAAACCTTTTCTTTTCCAGAGAGAATGTTGTAGTTTACTTCAGACCTCAGAGTCCAGGGAACAAACTTTGTAGAATATTGTTGTACAGGTTTCCTATTAGTCAGGGCTGTCCAGAGAAACAGAGAGAAAGTGGGAGGAGGGAGAGGAAGGTGGAAGGGAATAGAGGGGGTGGGAGACAGGGAGGGAGAGGGAGGAGAGGGACAGAGAGAAAGAGAAAGTAGCTCATGCAATTAGGAAGGCTGAAAAGCCTCACGATGTGCCATCTGCAGACTTGATCCCCAGGAATCCAGTGGTATAATTCAGTCTGAGTACAAAGACCTGAGAACCAGAGGACTCAGTGAAATAACTCCCAGTCTGAGGGCAGAAGATGAGATGAGATATCCCAGCTCAAATACTGAGGCAGGAAAAAAGGGCCAAGTTCATCTTCCTCTGCCTTTCGTTATATTTAAGCCCTCAGGGGATTGGAGAATTCCTACCCACATTGGGGCAGGCAGTGGACTTTACTGAGTCCTGGGATCCCAAATGCTAATCTCATCCAGGAACACCTCACGGACACTCTGAACAATGTTTTATCTATCAGGACCATGACTCTCTCAAACTGACACATAAAATTAAGTATCACAGAGTTTAATTTGAGGTCTACAACATGAACAACCAAAACAAACAAAAAATCATAACAAGGATAATAAAGGGTTAAAACAACAATAACACAAACTTCATTTAAAACCCATTTATGGCTCAAATACTTGTACGATTTTATGTGCCAAAACTATTTACACTTTTTAGAATGAAAACAAGTCCCCAGAATGTGAAAGAATACACCGTTATTCTAACTGGGCTTAGCTTGACTCATTATTAAAAATTTCACTGTCATTATTAAGCTATGCTATGGGTTTCATGGATGCCCCACATATCTTTTCACACAGACATAAATGGGTTTCCTATTGTGTAATTTTCTTATATGCAAAGACTGACCCAGAGCTTAAAGAAGCATTTTCTTTCCAAGTGTCCATTTTCCCAGATTCTATTTATTCTCATCAAGCTTTTGACAAATTTTCACATGAGTGTGAAAACATGTATCACAGCCAGTATCATCTGAGCAGAATGAGCAAGCGAGTGCTTCAGCTGTCCAACACCTTCATCAGTACAAAGCAAGATAAAATTTGACCCGACCTTTCACACACTGTTCCACTCTCCTCTTCCATGATGTCAGTCAGGCTCTGAACACACAAACAGATGCAGAAATTGACATTTTGCTGCCAACAGTGAATCTAACAAGAAAGAAAGCCAAGCGAAGATATGCTACCTTTAAGATTACAGCCCCAAGGAACGCCTATCGTGAAAGTATTTATGAAAAGGTTGATGATTATTTGTAGTTAAATTTGGGCAACTGGGCAATTAATCTAGTTGAAGGGAGAAGGACATGCAGAAATGAATGGGTCCATGATAAATGTTTTGGCCAAAGTTATTTGAAGATGTTTGTGAATAAAGAGCCCAAATCTTATGGGTCATGAAACAATCAGATCACCTTGATTGAGCTGTAGAGAAGAAATCAAGAGGCATAGCTATCTAGGAAATAAACACAATCAATGGGTTTTTTTGTAGTGGTGCGTACTTTGACAAGGCTTCTTTCTGTGGTTGTACTCAAGCTAGATAATCCCATCTCTTTGCATCAAAACTAGTGTTTTTTAGATATAATTCTGCATTGGTTTTGCTATTGTTCTATAAAGAGGAAAAAGCAGGGGAAAATCACCGCAACTGGGTGGTACAGTCAGTTAAGCATCCGACTGGGTTTCTGCTCAAGTCGTGATCTCAGGATCCTGGGATTGAGCCCCACATCCAGCTCCATGCTCAGCATGGAGGCTGCTAGGGATTTTCTCTCCCTCTACTCCTCCCCACCCCTCTCTCTAAAATAAATGGGTGAATCTTTAAAAAAAGAGAGAGAAAAAGAAAGCAAAAGAGAGAAAAGAAGGAGGAGAAGGAACAGAAGGGAAAAAGAGGAAGCAGAAGTAGTGGGGGAGAAGGAAAAGGAGGAAGGAGGGGAAAGGAGGCTTCCTTTCTGGTAGCAAAGTAATAGTAATAAAAGTAAGTTTTAATGTCCACACACCATGCCATAAGAAGAAGCAGTCTTTCCTCCAGAGGCTTATCCTTAAAAAGAGGGAAATGTCTTTACAGAAAACCCCAGGAAACTTTTCATTACATCTCATTTCTTTTTTTCAATGGGTTTTCATGCCTTATCATGAGGACATTTATTACCAGCTCCTTTGTTGTCAAAGAAGCATTCAGCTTCCTTTGAAGTACTTGGACACTATGGGAGAGATAAAAGTATTGGGACAAAAATCTCCGCATTATCAGTAAAGAAAGAAGCAGAGAAAAGATGCTGGTAACCAACATTTTCCCTTATGCTATTTTTTTTTCAAAAAGATATCTTTATTTTATAATACTACTATTTGTATCCCTGTGTATTGTTCAACAAATTAAACAAAGAGGACATCAGACTAAGGAGGCTCTAATGCAGTGGCAGCCTATACAAGCAAACCCAAACCTAAGCTTGTAAATGCCTCATGGTTACGAAATCAAAACCAGTCACTTAAGCTACAGCCAATCAAATCATTTCCTTTGTTCCGGCACCTGCTCTGTTTGTCTTTGCTCCTCTACGTGGAGAATTCTTAACCACTTCTGGTTTGACGCTGCCCAGTTGGAATTAAGCTTTGCTCAAATAAACTCAAAATTGTTACCATATCTCTGCTTATCTTTTAACAGTATTTATTTCCTTTCCTTTTATTAGGTTTTTTAAAGACCCAGTTGAGCTCAGCTGTGCCAGAGGGACCCAAATGACATTAGTTTGCTTTTTAAAATAATATTCTTGAGCCAGAGTGTTAACGAAGGAACATTGTGGTGCCAGAAAGATGGCGGCAGTGACCAGGAAGGGGGTCAGTGTTGCGTAGTCAGCCACTCTGTCCCCGTGATGTAGAGTTTCCCCTTGGTCATGGAATAGTGTGTGTTCTTGCTGCCCCAACATTCAGTCATCTTTCTGCTTGTCATATCAACCTGGCTTTTTGTAATGAACCACCTCTCCCCATTCTCAGCCTATGGGGTTACCTTAGGCTGACCCATTCTCAGGCAATATGGGTTCCTACGTAAGACGGATTTGGGTCAGTCAAAACACCACCTTCTGCTAGCCACAGCAATTAGCTTAGGGACAGGCATGAAACCCAAGTTTGGCCAAACAGAACCCAAAAATCAGTCCCAACTTCTTTTTCCATCGTAGTTGATTACCTGGCTACTTATAGCCTAGAACAACCAGCAATCAATATGGCCACTGTATAGAGTTTTCCTGATGATAAAACTAATATAAAAAGAAAGTATAGTCATCAGGCTGAGATAGAGAGTGCCTGGTGAGCCCCATGAGGTTGTTTGGATCCAGTTATACATGAAATTAATGTCCCTCCGGGCTTTACAGTTATATAGCCCAATGTATTGCCTTTCTTAAACTACAGTTAAGCTTCTGACTCTTACCACAGACTTAACCAGCTCACCTTTCCACTGCTAAACTTTGGAAGTAAAAGTTTAATTTCATTAAATAAGTTTCCTTGTGCTTATCCTTTGGCATTTCATTATTTCTTTCTTAGCCACTGCTGAATCTTTTTGCACAACGAAATACCAATTAATGATGAAAGAGGAAAGGGACAACTCCCTCTACAAAAAGCTTTCTCAATTTCCCCTGCTAGGAAAAATCTCCCTTTCCTTTAAATTTCCAAGGGATGTATTCCTCTAACATTTTATTATTTTTTTTCCAGCATTTTTGCTCTTTATTCAATAGGTGATGCTTCTTAATACATAGTCTACATCTAATTCAGCTTGGTATGCACACAGCATCTATTGCATTTCCTTCATTAAATGCTTACTTAAAATCGAAAGAGTAAAAAAAAAACAAATAAAAGCAGCGAGCCACAAACACTATCTTAGATACCACTTTTAAGGCTCTTCTGTCTTTTAAAATTTAAATAAGGTTTATCTTTCATTTTAGGACTGAAGAAGTTTCAGAAGCTTGCTCTCTTTTGAGGAAAAGAGCTAAAAGAATCCAATAAGTAAACAAATACTGAGTTATAAAGTACTAGCCTGTAATATTATCGCCTCACTAACACTTCTTCCCTTGGCTCTGACTCCAAAATAGCTTTTAAATTACTTCCTATGCTCCTTTGGAGAGCACAGTCCTGAACTCTGCCAGACATCCCTGCCGGCGTAATTTCCAGAGGCAAGAAGAACAAAGCCAACAGTTGTGGGCAAGCACATGGCAAAGTCAGTGGGAAAAAATAGAGGGTAGTGAAGGGCAAGTGATAATTTGGAACTGAGATACAAAACACCAAATGATATCACAGTTAGGTTATGAACAGACATCAAAGTCAATAATTGGTAGAAGCAAATCACGTGTTTGGCAGAAAGCACTTCGCAGAATTATACACGTTTTAGGAGGCTCTTCCTTCTGAAGAACTCTTCAGCTTCTGTCTAGTGACATCTGTTATACATCCAAAGAGAGAAAAAATGTAAGACAAATCTCAAACCTCTGGATATAACTCATAAATTAGTTTCACTTACTTTTTAATAAAGAAAGAATTTAAAAATTTCAAATACATACTTTCTATGTTACAGTCTTGGTGACTATGGGAGTAGCTCTTGTATCCCTCCCAATTGAGTCCTAGGAGCTTGATTCTAGTCTCTCCCTCATCTTACTAATGAGGAAACCGAAACAGAGAGTAGCTGTCACATCTCTGACACTACTTGTCCAGAAACGCAAGTGAGGATTGGAACCCAAGTCTTGATGCTAAAACTGTGCTATCCAAGAAAAGAGCTTCTTTCAACTCAGAAAAATAATGCATAATGCAATATGCATTAGTATACACTATTCTTATGTTCTTGAGATCCTGAAAATAGGAAATTTTAAGAATCAATGTCTGCTTCAAAACAGTGATAGTTATAAGCAAGGTGAGCATGAGGAAATGTTGGAGGGAGAGTAAGGGGTTAGGGAGAGTAAATGGGCTTCTCTGTGTTTCATTCCAATCTTCTGATATTAGAAAATTGTAAATAGTTAGATATTCCCTTATTCTTTGTCTTCCTCTATTTTTTTTTTCCTCTGTGATGGATTAAAAAGACAGACACTGAGGTGACCAAGAAAGCTAAATGAGATTATACTGTATTGGGTAAAGTAGCTCATTTAAGAAAACCTTAGGTTTCTTTCATTAATGAAGACATATTTAGAGAAGAAAGAAATGTTCCATAAAAAGTTTCATAAATTGATAACTGAAGGGGGGAAATGAGCTAGTCAGTTGTGTTGCAGTATCATTTTAATGTTTAAACAAGGTGGTGTTTCTCGAGGAACTTTCCACAGGGCAGAGATTTTGTTGAAATAACTTATGAGATTTATACTCTCCAAAACAGCACTCAGTACATAATAGCACTGAGTGCTGTTGTGTTTCCTATATGTATAGATGTTGAATCATCTCTCTTCCTGTACCTGACAAGAACTTTTCACACATCTGTCTACCTGACATTTCAAATTTCTAATTTGCTTTGTGAGAAAAACAAAAATTCTCTGACATACCCACTGAGTAATCTGTGTAGGAAGGAAGAAATCTGTCTGCTTCCATTTGGGGGAAAGGACTGAGGACACTGATTAAGGACATATAAAAAAAAAACACACAGATAAAGGAAAGGGAAGTAAAAATATATAGAAAAGATTTAAAGACACTGAGAAGAGATTATAATGAAACTAACACCAACCAACTTTTACTTAATATTTATCATTGGCTCTCTCTGGCTGATTATGTCTCCATATGGGTGTCCTATCTTCCCAGCTGGGTTGTGACTTCCTTTCAACTCCAGCACCTAGCTGAAGCTTTGCTCAGCACTGACTGCCAAAAATCCTTGGCTGTCTACTCATCATAAAGAACAAATGGAGGGGTTTCTTTTGTTTTTTAATGCCCAAAGACAAGATCTTTCCCTACTTTCTGTGAAAGCCTTACTAAAAAGATTAATTTATCCCACTGGGGAAAGGGAAGAGAGGTAAGTGCTTTGAGGGACTTGTGAGAAATAATAGATGATTTACTTGAGCCTAGAAAGCAGAAGAGGGCCATAAATCCTACAAATAGCAGGACCTCAAGAAAATGGCGGAGTTTCCTACATGCTGGGTGAAAAGATAGTGAGAGATCTGTTGGCTTTCAAAAACCCAGGTTTTACTGGACACTGGCCATTTGAGTAGTAATCAGTGTGGATCAATGAAAAATGGAGATTTCAGATGTTGTACTGTTCATATAACATCCAGGGCCTTTGTAGGACTCTTGTGAGGGAGAGTTCCAGAAGTATCTAAGGCTACATTTCCAACCAGCCCGGCAGGATGGGGACTTTGGTTGGATTAGGTAGACTCAAAGGGAAAATATCCTGAACAGATGTATTTTGGTAATAAAAAAATCATAGCTGCTACATGTTTCAAGTGTTTTGAGCCTTTCATAACATCAAAGGGGAAATACATTTTTATGATAAAGTCTATCTCTCTTTTAGATTGTATTGAAAAATATAGAAAAGCATAATGAAATAAATAAAGAAGATATAATTTCACCATCCAAGGATGAATTCTGAAATCATCTGAATTCTGATTTATTATTCTTTCATTCCTTCTGTTATCTATTTAAAAGACTAAATTTTCTAAGAACCTTTTCATGAAAATAGAACATTTATATAATTGTAATCACGGTTAATATTTCTAAACCACACATTTTTTAAGTTTAATGTAAATTCCAGTTAGTTAATATATAGTGTAATGTCAGTTTCAGGTGTGCAATACAGTGATTCAGCCCTTCCATACGACACTGGTGCTCATATTGTATCTTTCCAGTAAAAAACACATTTATAATTAACTTTGTAACCATATGTAAGACGTCTACCTAGAGTTAGCTCTATATGTCTGAAAAGTTTAAATGCCAACACCTCCCAACTAAAATTTCATTATTCTTGAACAGTCGTTTTCTACTCATCATTCTTTTTTCTATAGCACACCTTCAAACAGATCATCTGGGCATTTTTAGCAACCAGTTAGTCCTATAGGAAATGGCACAGCATCATGGCTTTTAAAAATATGCAGAGTCTTTGAGGTCATGCAGCTTACACTTGGAATTCCAGTTCTACAATGAATGATTCTGTGACTTTAGAAAATGTATTCAACATCTTTGAGACATAAAAATAACTACCTCTTAAGGTAACTCTAAGGATTAGGTAAAATAATTTCTGATAATCATCAAACTAGCTGACATTAATATTATTCCAGGTTAAACTATTCCAGCCACAGATTCTGTTGAAGAGATAGCTCTAGTTAGCAGTATTTCGTCCTATGTAACTCATCCTCAAAGCTCATCTACAGCTGATTAGGTTAAATGTGGATTCTGTATCCTAATGGTAGCTAATCCATAAACTGATATGAAATTAGAAAAACAACTGATCTAACAATAGCAAGCTGGACCAATATCATGCTGTCATTTTGGGGAATTTGACATAGAAAATCTTGTAGATAGAAATGCACTATGGGAATGGATGTCTTTTAGACTAAAAGAAAATGATGTCAGATAGAAAGTTGGAGCTACAGAAAATAATGGTAAATTGGTAAATGTAAAAGACAGAGTTTTTTCCCCCTCATTTTTCCTTAAAAGACAATTGATTTTTTTTGTTGAAAGCAAAACAATAACAGTGTAAGGTGAGGTTTATAACATATGTAGAAGCCAAAGACATTACACAATAACACAAAGTACAGGAGATTGACAAGTAAATTAAGTTACATTGTCCTAAGGCTATTATATTTGTGAAGTGGGAAATAGCAGGTGAAAGTGAAAAGTTTGAAATAGGAAGTAGGAACTGTAAAATATCCAGTATAATGTGAAATGGTACAATATTGATTCAAATTAGTTTCTGATAGTTTAGGGATGCATTTTATTATTTAGAGTAATCCCTTAAAATACAATAAATTAATAAAAGGGGTATAGTGCCATAGCAACCACTTAAAAATAAAAAAGAAATATAGCTAAGAAATCAGTAGAGGAAATAAATGTTATATTAGAAAATAGTTGGTTAACCCCCAAAAAAAAGACAAGAAAAGGAGCACCAGAAGAACAAAAACACAAAAGCACAAATGAAAAACAAATAGGAAGGTAGTGGGCTTGAGCCAAACCATACCAATAATTATATTGAATGTAAATGAAATTGACACTAGAAATTACAAAAAAGCAAGACCCAACTACAAGTTGTCTACAAAATATATACATTAAATACAAAGACACACATAGAGTAAAAGCAAAAACAGTGAAGAAAGACCTGTTTTAAAAACATAAGAGAGCTGGTATTATTCCATCAATATTTATATTAATAATAATGTTATTATGAAACAGAGTAAAGAAAATGATTACTTGGTAATGAAAGGGGCAATTTACTACTAAGACATAGCAATCCTAAATATGTATAGATAATGATAGAGCAACACAATTGATGGAGCAAAACCCTTCATAATTTGAGAAAGATATCCATAGCATAACAGGAAAATTTAACACTCCATTCTCAGTAATTGTAGACAAAGCATTTGTAAGGATATAGAACATCTCATCAATACTATTAACCAACTTCACATAGTTAGTATTTATAGAACAGTACACCAAAAACCTTCAGAATATGCACACTTTTGAGGTGTACATGAGACATTCACCACAATAGTCAATATACTGGCATATATAATATCTCAAAAATATAAAATAAATTAAATTAGAAATCAGTAACAAGTAGACACCTTTAAAAAGTTACAAGTATTTGGAACATGAACAAACATTGCTGAATAGCTGATGGCTCAAAGAAATAGAGAAATTTAAAAACATTTTAAACTCAATAATAGTGAAAACACAACATATTAAAACATATGTGATACAGCCAAAGCTTTATTTAGTGGAAAACATAGCTTTAGAAAGCCTGTACTGGAAAAGAAGAAATTTTCAAAATCAATTGTCTAAATTACCATCTTAAGCTAGGAACATAATTAAACTCAAAATAATTAGGAAGAAAGGAAAAATAAGGATAATGACAGAAATCAATGAAATAGAAAATAGAAAAAGTTTAAAAGACAAGAGTTTTTTAAGACTATGTTTTTTAGAGCAATTTTAGGCTTGATAGGAAGGTACAGACGTTTCTCATATAATTCCTGTCTGTATACATGCATAGCCTCCCCATTATCAACATCCTCCACTGGAGCAGTGCATTTGTGATGTTCAGGTATGTTCTCTCTACCCCTACTTCGTTGAGGGTTTTTTATCAAGAATGGATACTGTACTTTGTCAAATGCTTTTTCTGCATCTATTGAGAGGATCACATGGTTCTTATCCTTTCTTTTATTAATGTGATATATCACTTCGATTGATTTGCAAATATTGAACCACTCTTACAGGCCAGGAATAAATCCCGCTTGATCATGGTGAATAATTTTTTTCATGTACTACTGGATTCTATTTGCTAGGATTTTGTTGAGAATTTTTGCATTCATGTTCATCAGGGATATTGGTGTAATTCTCCTTTTTAGTGGGGTCTTTGTCTGGTTTTGGAATCGAGGTAATGCTGGTCTCATAGAATGACTTTGGAAGTTTTCCTTCCATTTCTATTTTTTTGGAACAGTTTGAGAAGAATAGGTAATAATTTTCTTTCTTTCTTTCTTTTTTATTTTTGACTTTCGGAATGTTTTGTTCACTACCATGGCATTCTGTACAATGTTGGTCCTGGTCAAAGAATTCATTTCACAACCAAAGAAGCCATCCTTGCAATTTTCAGTTCTGTTGATTTGGAGATTTTTGTTCCAAAGGGCAGAATATTTTTGCCAGGGGATATAACAATGACTCCAGTGAATTGGAAGTTGAGATCAATATTTGGTAGAATTCCCCTGGGAAGCCACTGACCCTGGATTTTTGTTTGTTGGGAGATTTTCGATTACTGACTCAATATCTTTGCTGGTTATCGGTTTGTTCAAATTTTCTGTTTCTTCCTGTTTCAGTTTTTGGTAGTTTATATGCTTCTGGGAATTTATCCATTTCTTCCAGACTGCCTAATTTGTTGGCATATAATTTTTCATAATATTCTTTTATAATCGTTTGTATTTCTGTCCTGTTGGTTTTGATCCTTCCTCTGTTGTTTATGATTTTATTTATTCGGTTTCTCTCTTTCCTTTTTGCTAAGTCTGGCTAAGGATTTATCACTTTTATTAATTCTTCCAAAGATCCAGCTCCTAGTTTCATTGATTTGTTCTACTGGGGTTTTTTTGTTTGTTTGTTTGTTTGTTTCTATATCATTTATTTCTGCTCTAATCTTCATCATTTCCCTTCTGCTGCTGGATTTAGGCTTCATTTGCTGTTCTGTTTCTAGCTCCTTTAGGTGTAAGATTAGATTACATATTTGAGATTTTTCTTGCTTCTTGAGGTAGGCTGGTATTGCTATATACTTCCCTCTTGTGACTGCTTTTGCTGCATCCCAAAGGTTTTGGACCATCTTGTTTTCATTTTCATTTGTTTCCATGTATTTTCTTATTTCTTCTTTAATTTTCTGGTTAACCCACTCATTCTTTAGTAGGATGTTCTTTAACCTCCATGTATTTGTGGTTTTCCAAATTTTTTCTTGCGGTTGACTTAAAGCTACATAGTGTTGTGGTCAGAAAATATGTATGGTACATTTGTTACAAATTGATGAACCAACATTTACACATCATAATCACCTGAAGTTCATGCTTTACCCTAGGGTTCACTCTTGGCATTGAATAGTCTGTGAGTTTAGACATATGGATAATGACTTATATATATATGTATATTGTAATTATAATATTGTACAGAGTGTTTTCACCACCTTAAAAATCTGTGCCCTGCCTATTCATCCTTCCCACACCCCATCTCCAGGAATCACTGGCCCTTTTACCATCTCCATAGTTCTGCCTTTTCTAGAATGTCATATAGGTGAAATCAGACAGTATATAGCCTTCTCAGATTGGCTTCTTTCAACTAACAATATTCATTTAAGATTCCTTTATGTCTTTCCATGATTTGATAGCTCATTTGTTTTTAGTATGACTAATATTCTATTTTCTGGATATATCGTGGTATATCTACTTACCTACTGAAGGACATTTTGGTTGCTTCCAAGTTTTGGGAATCATGAATAAAGCTGCTATAAACATTTGTGTTCACCTTTTTGTGTGGACATATTTTTCAGCTCCTTTAGGAAAATACCAAGGAACATAATTGCTGGATCAGATGGTAAGATTATGTTAAGTTTTGCAGAAACTACCAAACTGTCTTTTAAAAGTAGCTGTACCTTTGGCGTTCCCACCAGCGATGATTGAGAGTTCCTGATGCTCCATGTCCTCATCAGCATTTGATGTTGTCAGCGTTCCAAATTGTGGTCATTCTAATAGGCGTGAAGTAATATCTCATTGTTGTTTTAATTTGCATTTCCCTGATGACATATGATGTGGGGCCTCCTTTCATATACTTACTTGCCATCTGGTATAATTTCTTTGATGATGTGTCTGTTAAGGCCTTTGGCCCATTTTTAAATCTGGCTGTTTTCTTTTTGTTGAGTTTAAAGAGTTTCTTTGTACAATTTGGATAACAGCGCTTTATCAGATGTTTCTTTTGAGAATATTTTATTCCAGTCTATTGCTTGTCTTCTCATTTATTATCTTTTGGAACAGAAGATTTTAATTTTAACAAAGTCCAGATTATAAATTATTTCATTTATGATTTATGCTTTTCCCCAAAGCTGAGTGGGTCAAAATGCTGCTGATCCTTAGAAGAAAGAGCAAGTCCAGGTTGTGGGTCTTCTAAGCCCACGGTCAATCCTCACCTCCACCCTTGTTTCTCTGAGCAACCATATCCTTCTCCCTCAAATCTGAGATGTTTGGTCAGTAGAGATGATGTCAAGTGTCATGTTTTGTCTCCTTGTTTATTCGACTCATGTTTATTGGTGGCTGCTTTGTGCCTGGACATAGTTTGAGTGTTGGGGATGTTATCTGAAACAAGATATAGCCCCTCTCTTCAATTTGGACATGAGATGAAAAAAATATGAAACTGCAACCCTGAAGCATTACAGAAGAATGTATGATAGACTGTGACAAGATGAGAGTGCTTAGGATGAGTGTCTAGCCCAACTCTAAGTGGCGAGGATGGGGTGTTAATGAAGTGGCATCTAGGCTGATACTAGACAGATGGTGGGAGGTGGGTAGGTAAAGCAAATTCATCTGCCCTGCACTAGCAAAACATGACATGTAGATTCTTGATTTCCCATATAGATATTTCTCTGTTGGCATAATATGTTGGTTATTTAGAAAAATGTCTCTGCTCATTCCAATATTTTATTCTAGAAGTTTAAAACAATGCAACTTAATTTTTAGTAACAAACCAAATTCTTTACCAATTCTTATTTGGATAAGCAACAAATATTATATACCCCCCCTTTTTAAACAAAATCTGATATGAAATAAAGTTTTAGTGATGTTTCATTTTTGTTACTCCTTTCTTTTGTTTCCTTGACCTCTTGTCTTATTAAATATGCACCATTTTCATATTCACAAAATGTTTGCTCAATATTAAATGGTAAAAGCAAACAACAAATACATAATAGAATATCATAGTTGCCCTATGTGACAATATCTTCCTAACATTTCTTAAAGTAATTATTCTGTTCTTTTTTGTAAATGAAAGTTCTTTCAAATACAAATCACTGAGAATTGAGGAAATTTATAATGTTTATTACCTATTCCAAACCATGCTTCTTTCTCCAAATGATTTCACATCAAATCTTGTCTTAGCAGAACTCAAAACCTTTCTGAATTATAATGCCTAGCACTAAAAACTTCATCTCTACTAGAAGAAGAGAGATGTAATAAAAGTTTCACCATTCTTTAGAAAAGGAAGTATCATAAAGAACACACCTATCTATTTAATACTCATTTATTTTAAGTGCCAGTGTTGTGCTGAGAATATAGTGGTGAATAATGCAGACACCTGATTTCCGGGCCTGTTATAGCACTGGAGCTTAGGTACACTCAGAGAGAAATCTTGCATCACTAGTAGATACTTGATTCTTTCTCCTACTCTTTCCCCAAAGGATCTGTAGTTATTTATCAGGTGACTGTGTATTGGGCATAGAGAAGTATTCAGACCTTTCTGGAGATTGTTACACTCTAATTCTGTTCCAGAATGCCACTATGGTCCACTGACAAGTGATAAATAGAAATTCTGTGCTGAGTTAGTGTCACAGGGGGCTCCGTGGTTCTGCAAACCAATTCTGTGCTTAATTTCTCCACCCCTGAGCAAAGAGTTGCAACAGTATACTCAGCAACTATTAATTAACACCCTGACATTTTCCTAATGCTTTCAAGGTAGAAAGACACCCTCCCCAAAACAAACCTCCCCCAAAACCTAGTCCTTAACTCCCTAACAAAGTGATAAGTAATAAGCCAAAGTAAAACCACATTCCTAGGGCAATCATAGAGAAAAGTATCACCACAAAATATTTGAAAGATACAAGGGTAGTGCCTGTAATCATATCCTCCATGTAACTTACTTGTTTAATTTATACCCAAGCTATATGAATTCTGCAAAAAGACAGAAGATTCTCAAAATCTTAGTTCAGTAATTACACAAATTGCTGTTGATTTTTCAAAGGTGACTTCATTACTAGAACAACTCAATTAAATCTTAGAAACACTTTCATTGGAAACTTCATTTCAGTTAACCACAGGTCATAATCTAAATAACCCCAGGTTATAATGTAGGTAACACTTGCCCAGTGACTATTATGGACTTCTAGTACGTCACACCCTTCTAGCCAAACCAGGTCAGCTAACAGATCCCAGATATCCTTTCTTAATGGTCTGCAAGCACTTCTGGCACCAAATGCTGCCTGATCCATGGCTCAGTAGCAGATAAAACAAACTGTGATTATTATATTGTGGAGAAGAAGTTATTCAGGGAACTGGTACTTACAAAAATCATTAGAATAGTTAGAAGAGCAGTCTATATACTGAGCTTTCAGAAACCACTTTCAGAGCAACTACCCAGAAATAGCCCACCAGGAGAGCAGTTACCTCCGCCACAAGGGAGGTGGGGTTTCACATAGATTTGTGGCTTCAGCTCGAGAATCACACCACTGTAGCCATGATTGGGGTACTGTCAGGTCACTAACTGTTATCCAAGGATCAGGAAGACACTGCCACACCTGCAATTACTGTTCCAGCAAGTCTCAAGTTCAGCGCGTCTCTCCCACATATTCAGTTCCAAGTTCAAATAGGAGCTTCTGATTGGTGGAGCCTAAGTTATAGCTGGGATTCCAGGTACAAGAATGTTTGGGAAGAGTAGATTTCCAGCCTTCTGACTTCTGCTTACAGGTAAAATCTCTAGAAAGAGATCTGGATATATGATGAGCTGGCTGCTTGGAACAATATCTCTCAGGTTGGGTAAACCAACCAATGTAGCGCCTGGCATGCAAGTGCTCAATAAAGGTTTGTACCTTCTTTTCTACTCTCAGCTTAAGCACATTTCTTTAGGCCATTTCCATCCATCCAGACCAGGTTAAATTCCCTGGTCATATGCTCCCTGAACTCCTACAATTTTTAGTTTTACCTCATTTGTAATTATACAATAAAAGCTCCACGAAAGCAGGAACCAAGTATATCTTTTTGTAATACATCACAAGGGCCTCATATGGCCATTAGATAATAACCAGTGTGCAAAAAGTGATTATGAATTGAATTGATGGAGGGTTTGTTTCATTTTCAGGTTATATTTCAATAGCATGCTATGATGTCTTAAAGGGGTAAAACAATAAATGTCCATGTTTCCTAGTTTCATAATACCTCATTAAACTAATGAGGTACATGGCTAAGAAAATCTATTTTTAAAATAAATCTAGCTTCTTTCTAGCTCTTTAAGCTGAAATATCAAAATGAGATCTCTAAAATGGAGTTTTATGACATTTCATATATAATGCACGTAAAAGAATCTAAAGCCTGGTCCTTGACTGTCCTAACTTCCCAGAATTCCATCTAATTTTCTAGCTATGTATAGTGTCCTGGTGATAATTTTATTAGAATAATAACCTCTTAGGTCAAGTTTGCCATGGTTTCAATTCCACTTTTGTTTTTGCAGGGTGGGTTGACATAATTAGCACTGGTGTTATATGGTACTATGGCCAATATGAAGGGAAACCTGAAAAGAATGACATTCAAAGGTTTATTTTGTGTTTTTTTGGTTTTTGTTGTTGTTGTTGTTGTTTTGTTTTATTTTGTTTTTCGTTTTCCATGACGGTCAGTCTTGAGGTTTACTGGTCAGGTATTTTGTAGTGTCCCTCAACTTTGGACTGTCTGGTATTTTCTCATGATTGGACCAGAATTGTAGTTTTTTAGAAATAATTCCACAGAGATAAGTTGCCCTTATTACATCATATCAGGAGGTAAAATATATCCACATGACATCACTGACTATAACTTTTATCACTTGCTTAAGTTGGTTTCTGTCAGGATTCTCTATCCTTTTTCATGGTCTTTTCTTGGAAAGCAAGTCACTAAGATTTCTTGGCATTTTAAAGCCAAAGAAATGGAATAGAGTCAGTCTTTATATAATGGGGAGCTGGAAATTCTTGGACAATGCAGGTTGTAGGGAAAGACTGCAAGGTGGGAAAATAAAGCTGACACAAGAGAGAGATGCTGAGAAGTGGGTAGAATTATGACAGCATTTCTACCCTCTGAGGATCAGAGATGCCCCTGCCTTCTAGACATTATATTGTGCACCAATAATGTGCCAGAAAATCTCCTTCATCTAAACAAGCTTAGATTGGTTTTCTATATGTACAACCAAAAAGATGCTAAGTAACATACTACCTCAATGGATTGCTATGAGAATCAAATGATAAATACTGTGCAAAGTAAGTGTCTACCCAGAATGAGACACATAGAAGTACCTGATAATACTTGAGAATCTGAGATCATACATTAAAAACATTTGTTGTTAGAGCACTGGATTCAATGAGAAGTGAAGAGTTGCAGCTGTATCAAGACCTTGCTGCTTGTTCAATAACTAAGTAATATTTGTGTTAGATTTAGAGGCAAGTAAAGAGCAGCCTGATATTTGAAGAACGTGATTATCCACATTCTTCTTCCCTGAGGAAAGGGCCATCAGAGCTAAAGTCTTTTAGTCAAAAAGCATCTTTGATTCACAAATACTACGAGCATTTTTAATGTCCCATGACTATCACCCAGAGCAGTTTTTGCCTTGAAGTACAGAGAGAGGGAGAAATATTTACTTTAGTAAATACCATTAGTTGATCTGTTATGACATTTATCTATAAAATGAGAAAATGAGGGGCGCCTGGGTGGCTCAGTCATTTAAGCAGCTGTCTTCGGCTCTGGTCATGATCCCAGAGTCCTGGGATCAAGCCCTGCATTGGGCTCCCTGCTCAGCAGAGAGCCTGCTTCTCCTACTTCTGCCTACTTGTGCTATCTATCTCTCTGTCAAATAAATAAATAAAATCTTTTTTAAAAATGAGAAAATTATTTGGGCGTTAGTGACTTTGAATTACTCTCATTTAATTCTCCATATTAAAAATTATTTTTTTTACAATGGGAAAGTAGTTATCAAGAAGATAAGCTTTTACTAACTCGTCAATGAAACCATCTTGATATTTCCTTTCTCTTAAAAAACCCAGTTATGAATTACTTTACATTCTTAATTAGTTCTGATTTTCTAAAAGGTAATTCAGTATGAAAGAAGTGCGATGGAGAGGGAGCCCAGTGCCCAACAATCTAAAATGGGCTGTCTCTATGTAATAGAAGCAGAATATGCTCCGTGGTCAGTGCCAGTATCTGGAAAAACTGGAGCTACTAGGTGATATGGCACAGATTGTACTGAAGGAATTCCAAGTTAGAAGAGTTTGGTAAGAAAAAGTAAAGGAGGGAAGAGGGGGTTATAAAAGAGCTATCCCCAGACAACATGGTGAAATAGGCAAAGTCTATATCCTGTTCCATCCCACCTCTAGCATGGACCCTGGCCACCTTTTTTTTCACTTCCTGAAACCAGAGGGCTTAATGCTAGTCCCATGAGTCTCCCTGTTTCAGGTCTAAATATTCACCTTCCCCTTATAATCTGTTAATGCTTCTGCAAACATCTATTGAACACTGAAAATAATAAAAATGCACATATATATAAATCTGCCATATTCCCAATCCTCCATGAACTTGTGGCTCAGTGAGGGAGGAAAAGAAGGTGTGTAGATTACTAAAACAAATGGGAGAGTGGTGTAAAAGAAGGCAAAGAACGTTAGGGTAAAATATAGCAGCAGAACTAGGCAAAGAAAGGAGGAATAATTAGAAGTGTGGATTAAGAAGGTGTGCTGTGACAAATGCTGTGAGTTCCTAGAAGCCCATGTGCAAAAAGTCGATGAGGAAGAAATTAAGGAAAAGATCCTGGATTTGATGATTTTAAAATAACCATAAAATGTGCTTTAAATGAAGTGATTCATGGATCACATTCATTTATTCATAAACAAATATTAAAAGATTTAACAGTTAAATTGCTTGGATTTGGGGATAAGTAAAGAGGGAAAAGGGTGACAATCATTTATGTAAATAATTCTGACAGTATTATGAAAGACATAATACATTTATTTTTTTATTTTTTATTTTTTGACATAATATATTTATTATAGGAAGAACAGCATTTCCCCCATATGTTCAGACTGGAGGCAGAAGAGAAAAGGCCCACTGTTACCAAATGGTTTACATAATGATCAGGTATGTGAAACCAAAAGAGAAAGAATGAGCTTTAAGAATATGGAAAATATTGAGTCAATATATTATATACCTGAAACTAACAGAACAGTGTATATTAATTATACTTCAATTAAAAAAAAGAATATGGGAAATGTCCTTTTCCTGTAGAGACAGATTGTGGACTGGAGGCCTCAGCTGAGTGGGGGCTCATTTGAAAACTTTAATGACTGGCAGTACTTTGGAAACAACCAGGGTCTTGAAATAAAGATGAAAAGGCAACAAAAAGCAGACTAACTGCTACCCTTAGGCAGGCAAATCAAAGCATCTGAGCCTAAAAGGAGACAGGAAAAATCACTTCAAAGCTTTATTATCCTTTTGGTCATTTCTGAATAACTCAAACCAATGGATATCCCACCAGGAGCTTGCTGTCCTTTTTTGCCTATGAAGAAACATAGCTCTGGTGGATACCTATTATTTCTATCTTGCAAGCATCCCCTACCCCTTCTGCTGCTGACTGGATACTTTCCTTTGGAGAGGTTTCTTCCCCCAGAGCATGGACAAGGGTATGCATGCAACCCAGGGCATCCAAACAGAGCCCTTTGTCAAAGATTGATCTGCTCATCAGACCACAAGGTCTGCTTTCTTTGTAAGATAGAAAACTTTGTCAGCTATGTAGGGCTGGAAATGCACTATGTACACAGTCTGATGGAGAATGAAACCAACAGAGAAGGCAATGCTGACAGCAAGTGAGAGAGGGAAACCTACTCTTGCTGATGCTGTTAAGCCGTGGTTTGATCCTGCCTTGTACTTCTGAGGTATGTGCCCCAGTGCATTTCCTTCGTTGCCTAGGTTAAAGTCGAGTTCCTGTCATTTGCTCTTAAGAGTCCTGTATGCAATGTTTTTGAATTACATATTTAGGTAGGAAATCAAAGTTTAAACTTTCAAATCATAATCTGCCCAGTTCATGATTATGTTTAGTGTGTATGCTGTAGCATAAAGATATTTAGTCAATCCTAACCACCTTAAGATTAATTACTGAGAAAGGAAGAAGAACAACTGTGATAAAGATAAAATATATTTTTCATCTTCTTTCACTGCCTACAGAAAGGAATAGGTGAGTTATATTGATGCCCTAAGGAAATTCCATTTTCATCTTCCCAGTGAATCACTCATGGAAAATTAGGAAAATGGTGTTGTCATTTCAAAGTGGCTCTAGTCCTGGAGATGCCATCTATTAGAGACATGCTTTAAAGGAAGAATGATTTAAGGACCTAAAAACTAGCAAGTAAAAATCAAACATTAATTGGTCATCTGTTTTGGACTGGACATGACACTAAATTTTAAGTGGGGAGGGGAGGAGGATACTCAGGAGGGATGACAACTTTTACTCAAATAGATCTATACCACTACAGTTCTATGAAAAACACACGCAAGTTAATTAGTGGGGTTAGCAAAACCTCACTAATTTGTAACAACAGCAAAAGCAAGTAGCCTTAGCAAAGATGATATTATAAAATACATTCTAAGTGAAAGCATTGCCCTTACAAGATCTCGGTAAATTCTCTGAATAAATGAATAAAAACGTAACATGTCACTTTCCACAGAACACACAGAAATCTAAACTAGAAATGCCCAGAACGAAATTAGTAAAAAAAAAAACAACCACAAAAACAAACAAAAAAACAAAACAAAAAAGTAAAACAAAGCTCCCAACCAGCATTTTTCAACTATTAGCACTCCATGGAGAATTATTCCTAATTTTCCTGAGCCTTTATCTTAGGTAAAGGTATTGATTTCGAGTAGTAGGTTATGCAGAAACCACGGGAATTTCTAATTTGGCTGACTCTGGGCTCAACATTACATTTTATTCCAGGTAAAAGATGAGCATCTCTGAACGTCAACGTTTTTATCTGTCAAACTGGAATAATAATGATTCTCTTATGGGGTAGTTGTGACAGGTGAATGAAAAAGGCGGGAATTGGACATTTGTTAACTCTCATTTAAAAGCGGAAAAATTTCAAAAGTCTATTATCCGGAATGAAGGTAGAGTATACCTAAAATTAATAGCACGGAAATAGTTAATTTGCAAGGTCGGTGGCTTTGAGAGTTCATGAGGCTTTAAGTGTTGGATGCTCAGGAGACCAAGTAAGAGACATCCGGGCGGAGCTCGGCAACAGGACAGACGGAACCCTGGCTGCGCACCGTTACCAAACGGCCAGGTTCCAGTTGAGTTCGGGCAGCAGAACCTACCCGGCTCCAGTTTGCGCCCTTTTCTCTGTGCAATTTAAAGCCGGGTTGGAGGAGGAAGGCTGGAGGTAGAACATGGGGTAAAGCAATTACAGTTCGGATAACAAGAACAACAAAACCAGCAAGATCCGGGATGGGTGTCAGCGAATATACAAAATCCCGCAGAATGAGGAGTCATAAGCGCCCTGAAAAGAAGTTTACATGTTAGCGGCTTTCTGGGATGCTGAACGTCGCCCTTTCCTCCTAACAAATCCAAGCAACCCCCTAAAATGATTTTTTCCAGAAGTCTGAGCCAATTTCGTTGTGGCGGAGCTTTTTCATCGCTTTCGCCCAACTTTCCTCCGTTTCTTTGCCGAGAGCTGAAATTGGGCTGCCCGGCAGGCGGGAGCCCGGCAGCCTCCACCCCCAGCCGTACGGGCGGCCTCCGCGGCCTGGGAAGGAGGCACTCCGAGATGTCCCGGCAGGGGCCAGACTGGGCGCGCGCTCCGGTCCCCGCCGCGGCAGCGAGCTCAGGTTCCCGAGCTCCGGGCTGCTGGGACGCGCGTGGGAGGGGGCGCTTTAAACCCGAGCCGCGGTTTCCGCAGGAGCTATATTTAGCGGCGCGTCGTCGGTCTTCTTCCCCGGCTTCCAACGTGGTAGCCTCCGGCTCGCAGCCGCCGGTTGGTGGCTGCTTTCCGCCTCCCCCGCCGCTGCTCGCTCTTGGTAGCGTCCACGCAGGCAGGTCCGGAAACTGAGCATGTGTGGAAGCGCTCGGCGGCCTCGGCGGCGGCGCGGGCAGAGCCGGGCTGCGTCAGGCTGAGCCCATTCACCGCGCGGCCGCAGGAGCGCAGCGCCGGCGCCGCGCCGCCCAGCCCTGCCGAGAGGGGCGCACTCGCCGCCGCGGGGCCCGCCGCCGCTCACCGCAGCCCCCTCCTGGCGACCCGCAAGTAAGTTTGTAAGGCGAGGGTTCGGCGCCCGGGGGAGCCCGGGCTGGCTGTCGGGAGGCGCGGCTAGCCGCTGCCGCGAATGCCCCGCGCCTCGGAGAGCCGCTTGGCCAATTTGAGAGCGGACGGCCACCGGGATGCTCGAGCCGGGGGGACCCGCAAAGCAGGAGGGCTGAACTGACTCTGGCAGCGGCCGAGGGGGCCAACTTGGGCAGAGGGAAGGACCGCGAGGTGAGGGAAAAGGACGCGGCGGGCCAAGAGCGGGCTGGTGCGGGATGGGGAGGCTGGGT
Source organism: Potos flavus (assembly GCA_028534135.1). Classification (NCBI taxonomy): domain Eukaryota; kingdom Metazoa; phylum Chordata; class Mammalia; order Carnivora; family Procyonidae; genus Potos; species Potos flavus. Next base: position 24,710,687 of record CM052900.1, on the reverse strand, counting down.
TTGGGTGCGGGCACCCGGCCGGGAAGAGCTGCAGAGGGAAAGCGGAGTGTCTCCGGGGGTTAGGGTGGGAGCGGCGTGAGAGCGCAGTATAGGGGCTATGGTAGGGGGTGAGCGTGTCCTGGTCGGAGCGGCAGAGGGAAGATGGATGGAAAGTGGAGCGCGTGGAAAGCGGATTTGAACGAGAGCAAAGGACGTTGGTGGAAGGGACAGTAGGTTCCGGAGAAAACAAGTGGACCCGGATAATTTGGGGGAATTAGTGCCAGGTTCAGGGCGATATAATGATGGTGCGAGGCAGCCTTGAATCAAGGTCTTTGGAGAGTATGCGAGGCCACTGTTGGGAACCGTCTGGAGAGAGGATGGAGGCAGAAAGTGGCCTGGAAGGGCCAGCTGGAAAATCGTTGAGGGATTTGGGTGAGGGGGAGGAGGGCAGCGGTGCAGAGATCGGGTGGAGGAACCGGGCTGCTGGTGGAGCCAAAAGCCTCAGAAAGGGGTTGGAGGCTACGTGTGGTCCCCTGAATACTGACTTAGTAGCGGTTCGCTGAGGTTCACTTGCACCCCAGGCTCCTCCTCCTTTTCCTACCTGGCTTGGTCGCAGGGCGGCTTGCTCTAGGAGAGCTAGGAGGAGATTTGGACAGATCAGGCAGCCGGGAGGGCAGTCATTTACATGGGAACTGCCGGGGCTTCCCGTAAGTGGTTCCAGGCCCCCTCGGGGTGCAATCTGGAGTCGGAATGTGTGCGTTGCAGAGGGCGGAGAGGAGTGGTATCACTTCGGGGCCGTAGGAATCCGTGGTCTGGCCTGGGAGGTAATGTGTTTTGGGCTGGGAAGTCAGGCAGAAGTCTGCAGTGTGCAACTCACGGCGGGGCGTGCGTGCGCGAGTGTGTGCTTGTTGCCAGCCCAGGGTCGTGTCTGTTGCTGCAGTCTGTCTCCATGACGAGGAGATTCTGGGATCCACAGGCGGCACGGGGAGGGGATTAAGGGAAACGTGTTTTCCTACGTCTCTTCTATCTCCTTTCCCCAGGGTCACATTCCTTGCTCGTCCAATGATGCTCCTTTCTAACCTCTTCCCGGTTCCCCGCACACCCCGAACCTGGCTCCAGTCTTGTCCTCTGATTTGGTACCCCGCGGAGGCGGTTGTCCCTTCTGTGCGGGAGGAAATCCTAGGAGTCCCGGCGGCCAGAGGGGCTCCGGAATCCTCGGTTCCTTACCTGGGGCGTCACTCTGGGGGTCCGCAGTTCACTTTGCGGCCCCTGCAGGTGACGCGGTGATGTTGCCCCACGGACTCCCGAAGCGTGATGGCTCCAAATGGCCAGTGGGGCCGAGAAGCCCGGCAGGGTGACCAGCACTCATGGGTTTTCGAGAGCAGGAATCTTCCCTGAGTTTCCCACATGTAAATGTAACTTAAAAAGAAAAAAAAGAGACCAGATTAACAGAATAAACAAGCGCCTAATGCGAAAAGCTTTATGCAAAAACGCCTCTTTGACTCGGAAAAATTTCACCCACCAACCACAAGAAGGGAAGAAGCGTCTACAGCTTACGGGATCAGAAACCGGGGAGATGGGGGGGGGGGGCGGGATCTGTTACCATGTCTGCGCCTTCTCAGACTCCATCCAGCTTTCTATGTTCTGTCGTCGTTGCCATATTTTTAGAGAGACTTTACCAGATCGGGGAAATGAGGATGAAGGTGACTCTGGAAACCTGTACCATCTATGGAAGGACTCAAAAAAGGAAGAGTGAGAGCTGTACCTATTGTCTGTGGATTACTAAGAGGGCTGGGCTCTCGGGTGGTTGTGCAACCACCAGAAATAGTTCCCGCATCCAAATTGCAGGGGAGCCTCAGATGAAGGGAAGTGAGAACTCTAGAAAAGTGTTGAGGATCATGGTATGGGTTGTCTTGCAGGGTGGTCACTGACCTGTGGAGGGATACAGTAGAAAGGACAGCAAGCTTCATGGCCAGGGCACGTCATCATATTCCATGTAACAGCGGCTTTCTCAGTTTCTAGTAAAGTAACTATTGAGATGTACATTTTGAAATATGTCCGTGATTCTGGATATCTGAAAGGTGGAGACTTTGAATAAAGTCTCAGCTGTGAGTTTCTCCTTCTATTACTGTGGGTTTTTTTTTTTTTTTCTTTTCGGTTGATTATTGCTAGAACATGTGGTTAAGGTAAAATAAATTATTTTTAGCCATCAATTCTGTTCTCCCTAGAGTGCTTTTCAGATACAACATAACCTTATATGTTTGCCTGGTTTTGTTTGTTTGTTTGTTTGGAGGTCAAGGAGGAGTGATTATTGCACAGATTGATTTGGGTATCAAAAAAAACAAAACAAAACAAAACAGAATTCAGGTTCCTGAAGAGCTTATGAGCATGTGGAGATGAAGTCTTCATTTATAGAATGTTAAATTTAATGTGAAATGAGAGAACCCTTCCCTGTCTATCGTTCATCTTTTGCATTGGAAATACAGAGGATTGTATCCTTGGGCTGGTTTTTAGTTCTCAGAAGCATATGTGATAATAATTTTCCTGAACGATTGTTTCCTAAGCCCCGGTATGCTTTAAGAAATAGTCCATAGAATCTTTGCTGTCCTAAGGTAAAGGCATTTAAAAAAAAGTGGTGAAATGGCTCGATGAGACAGAACTACGAGAGAGAGAAATGGAAGTCAACATGGGAGAAGAGAAATCACCTGTTACCTTGGGGTATCTTATTGATAGGCTTAGAACAGTGGTTTTCTAGAGGGGTGATTTTGCCCCTGCCCAAGCGCTCCCCTCCCCCCAGGGTACACTGGCAACATCTGGAGACATTTTTTGGTTGTTGCTACTTGGAAAGAGGGGTGCTGCAGGCATCTCCTGGGCAGAGACCAGGGATATTGTTAACATTCTACAACGCACTGGATAGTCTCCCACAATAAAGAATTATCCGACTCCAAATCTTAGTAGTGCTGAAGTTGAAAAACCCTGCCTTACCACAAGACATGTTTAGAAATAAAAGCAACTCTTGTTAGAATACTTTCACATATTGCTATTGGAATTTATCTTGAAAATTAGGAGTAGTTAATACTAAGAGGCTTTCTTTGCAAAATGGCCCCATGTTCAAAAACACTTGTTTTAAGGAAATTGAAGAGGTTTCCTTTTAGCAGAACTTCTTTTCAGCCTTGAAAACAAATCCTAACATGTATTGGGAATGTCTACAATGATACGTTGTATAGTATACATACGAACTGAGTAAACATTTTTGATGAAAACAAGTTGTAAAACTGTTAAGCTACAGTATTTTTCACTGAACTTGTTTGGTAATTGCCCTTTAACATACATAATTAAAATTTTTAAATTAAAATTAATTAAGATTACAACTAGTAATTTTTTCACGTAGTGAGGGATTGAACAGAATTAGAGAAAAAATGTTAGATGAATTGTAGTGAGGGATTGAACAGAAATCAGAGAATAAAAATATTAGATGAATTTTTATTAGGAGCCTCATAAGACATTCCAAAGTGAAACCTTAGTATTTGTAGACCTCTACACAAGAAGGTAAGAATCCCATATAATTTTCATGTATTGAGTTTCAATTTTAAATTGACAGCATGGCATGTATTGAGAAACAAACCTTTCTAGCTTGTAGCACAATACTCTTGCCTAGAGAGCAGGAACAATAGCTTACACTCATAAATGTAATAAGATCAGGGAACAGTTCTAATATCGCTTGTATGCAGGAACTCAGAACACTTACTAGATAAAAGCTTTGTCATTATCACAGGGAAGTATAGAAGAACTAAAGAGATTTGGTCACTATTTGACCTTCTCTCCTTGCCCCCCTCCCCCATTGTTTGGTGATTGGTTGGTTGATTTCAGAATTCCTTCTACAGAGATCATCATTAGGGCTGCTTACTTCCCTTCTTGTTCTAATAACCTTTCCCTTCACTCCTGGCCATTGCTGTCCCTCAGGAGTTTCTGTAGCAGAAGAGACTTCAGACTCCTGCTAAGTCTCTGGGGTACCCAGTAATCCCTCCCTTTTTCCTGTGTGTACAAACACACATAGCTCTTCCCTGCTTCCATGTGGAACAGGGATTGGTGTCTCTCTTGGAAAAAGGCAGTGGGAGAGCGCTTGTTTTCCACAAAGTCAACCTTAGTGTCTCTGGTTGCATGTTTGAATTGTTTTTTCATTTGTTTGTTCAATTGCTGTTAGGAAGGCTTCCTCTTTCCCAGGGGAATGGTGAAAGGACCAAGGAAAATAGAACTTCAGTGTGAGCAAACTGGTGTTGGTAGAGTGTACCTATCATTGGACTATGTAAAAGCTCACGGATATGATTTGAGCCAATGAGAATCATGTATTACAAATTCAACAAGCATTTGTAAATTCGACGGTAGCAAGTCCCGTTGTAGGTCCTGGGACTATTGCATTTTCAAGGTCAGGCTGCCCTGTGCATAGCAACCCGTTTCAAAACTAAGTTCATTCAGAGAATATACAAATATTCTATATACATCTTTAAAACTCTATCTGTAAAGAAGAAACACAGGATGGTTATTCATTTTCATGAAATTTGGAGCAATTATAGAGATATAGCCTAATTCTTTTTTTTTTAAGATTTTATTTATTTATTTGACAGATAGAGAGGTCACAAGTAGGCAGAGAGGCAGGCAGAGAGAGAGGGGGAAGCAGGCTCCCTGCTGAGCAGAGAGCCCGATGTGGGCCTCGATCCCAGGATCCTGAGATCATGACCTGAGCAGAAGGCAAAGGCTTTAACCCACTGAACCACCCAGGTGCCCCGAGATATAGCCTAATTCTTGAAAATACTTCTGAACACAGAAACATTTAGAGGGGAAGCTTATGTGGATCTCTGTATAGACTAGACAGAGAGGGCGTGAGCAATTTGAGGTGAAAGAGGTCAGTTCTTGTCTCCCTTTTTCTTTCTTTAGGAAGTGGTTATTGATTTTGTTTGACATCTGAACAAGGAGAAATGGTTTCCTTCCCTGCAGTTGACTTGTTGAATAGATGTGTGCCCTTATATACTGTTGGTAGTTATGGTGGAAGAAGGCAGTGGGATGGCTGGTATGATAGTTAGAATGAAGCAAAATTTGAAATCAATTCTGTCCTAATCATGTTTGCAACAAAGGCTTTGAATACACACCTTCAAAGACTGAGCAAGCCATGTCACTATTTTGAGGTGACTAATAGAAAGATTATAGAACTGAGCATTTTTGTTGTTCCGCATGCTAGGTAATACATATGCTTTATTTGGGAGGAAAATGAAATGATATGGCGGTTCCATTACTGAAAAACAAACTTGCCGGTCATTGTGGCATGTCAGTTATCATCCCAGTGGGAAGAAGAGTAGCACGAGGGCAGAGAATTTTATCAAACTCTATATGTTGTCCCTGCTGAACTCAAGAACAACAACATCAAAAGCAGGGTTTTGAAATTTATGCTATGGTAAAGGCAAAGAGGGTTTCTGCTTTTTATTTCATTTTAGTTTATTATTATTAAGGATGAGGGATAGCAGTGCATGAAATAGGCAACCTGCCTATGAAAAGTTTTACTTTTGTTTATGGATGCTTATTCATCTTAAAGAAACAAATAGCCCAGAACATCTCCTGAGGCGTTCAGTCTTCATTATAAATAGCATGTCTCTTCTATCTCTGGGAAATTTATTATGTGATGTCATTTAGAATCAGAATACTAGGCTAAGTTGATACTGATACAGTCCTTTATAATTTTGTGATTTAGAATTGTCTCTATCTTCTGGAAGAAGGTAAAGAGACTTGCTGTTTGTCATTGGGAGCACGGTCATGGGGGCGGACAGCAGCCTGTGGCACACAGGGACCTGATGCTACTTGACATTGATCTGGGACCCCACTGACCAGAACAGAGATGTCAGTCTTCTGGATTGTGAAGCCTGATTTTAAGCCTGATTTTAAATTTTGATTCGAACCACTCTTGTGACCAAGCTTGAGAATCAGTTGATATACTTGGAAAACACCAACTGATGAAGCAGAACGCAAACCACCCATTATGAGGAAAGAGCTATAGTAGTTTCGGATCAAGAACTTTGCAGCCAAATCTGGCCCTTCTACTTAGTAGTTTTGTGACTTTAGATGAACTTTTTTTTTTAACTTCACGGAGCTCCAGTTCCTCATTTTTGAAATGGTGATAATTTTTTTTTTTCCTGTAGAGTTCATGATAGGATTAGAAGAAATATTTTTAAAGTGGAGGAGTTATTAAGTAGGGATGGTGGTGGTGCTTATCCATGCTTCTAGTGCTATAATTTACATGGTTACTGTCCAGGAAGGGGGAGTGGAGAGTGTATAGAGTCCGAAAGGTCATTGGTGAGCAAAAGGAGATGGAAAAGAGCCATGGGGTGGATCATAGCTTAGGAAGGGATGTCAGCAATGAAGTCATCTGATGTCTTCTTGTAGCTGATGAGGTGTTGGGAATTCAGGATTATGAAGTGATTTGCTCAAGTTCAGCAGTCACTGCATCATTTCAGCTGAGTCTACATTTTTTTCAAGTTTCTGTTCAAACCTTCTCCACCTTAATAGCACACTTATATTCTTGGTTAAATCCACATTTCTTCTACTTATTTAAAAATGCTTATTTATTTGAAGAACAGCTCTTTTCAGTTGTTATATTCCAGGTTTTCTATAGGCAAAAAAAAAAAAAAAAAATCATCTGTGGATCCCTAATTGAATTTGTATAGTTCGACTTAGCTGTTCACCTAAATGATCAAATTGATCAAGTACATCTTCATTTTTTTCCTAATTGGGATAAACATAAATAGAGTTTTAGGTAAAGGTATCTAAGAACCAAAAATACCACTGTGGATAATATTCTTCAACTAGGTTACATTTATTGATCAGAAAATTGAAGATTGGCCCTTCTAGTGGTTCTGATGCCAAAGGTCATAGTTTTGTTTTAAATCAGTTTAATGCTGTTGCCATTGTGGTTTCTTGAAAAAAGTTTCAGATTCAATAAAAATGTAAAAACCTATACGCATTAGAGGTACTTTGCAAATTGTAAGTTATATTATGTATGATGTCTTATTTGTAATTTATAGTGAAGATATATAATCAGTTTGCCATAATGAAAGGCTTAAAAGTGAAAACCAGGACAGATGGCAACTTTGAAAGGACATTCCCTTTAGAATCAGACAAACTTGAATTCAAATTCAAATCTTTTTTTTTTTTTTTTTTTTTCAGTTGGTGGCTGTGAAAACTTGGGCAAATTATTTGGCTTTCTAGTTTCTCCTATCTTTTGAGAATCACACCTGTCAGATACCAGATTATGAGTATGATTTTTGTTGTGATTGAGGGAGATAAACAAATAAAGATCTTAGCATGAATCCTAGTACCCTTTGTCCTTGTACACTACTAATCCTACCATATTTCAGCCTTGCCCTTGAGGGTGATCATTTATACTTGAATCAGTTCAGATTCTTTTACTGTCAAGGATCAGAAAACCTGATTTCAAGTGGCTCGAGGAAAAAAAAAAAAGTCTTCATCACTATGTAACTGAGTGTAGGAGGGGACTGTGTCTCCAGGTAGGACCTGATTCAGGGTCTATACCATGTGACAATTTCCTTGTTTTCCCGTTGCATTTTTTTTTTTAAAGATTTTATTTATTTATTTGAGAGAGAGAGAGACCAAGAGAGTGAGAGAGCATGAACCGGGTGAGGGGCAGAGGGAGAAGCAGACTCCCCACTGAGCAGGGAGCCTATGCGGGACTCGATACCAGGATTCTGGGATCATGACCTGGGCTGAAGGCAGACGCTTAACTGACTGAGCTACCCCCAGGTGCCCCCCCTATTGCAGTTTCTTAGCTCCCCTTCTTGAGTATTGGCTCTGTTTCTGACAGGCTCTCTCCTTGGGGTTCTAAGATGGCTGCCAGAAACTTGTAGGGTTTTATACTCTCAGGTTCAAATCCAGTGAAGGGGGGAATCTTTCTATACCTGTTGCAGAAGAAAGAAGAAGCCGCTCTTTTCAGAAATCCCAAGAAACATCCCCCTCATATCTTGCTGGCTTCAATTAGGTAAGAGCGTATTCTACCAATCACAATGGCCAGAAGGATTGTATAGGCAGGTTGGGAGCTATTTTTTTCCTATAGAAAGGTGGGAGTTTGTTCCTGGGAGAAGGAGGATTCTATATTAGGCAGATAAATAAGCAGGGGCCACTACAGCACTTCCGTTATTATTCAGCCCTAAAGAAAAATGTTGTAGTCATGGTTTTATTTCATCCAAGTCATGGTTAAACTCTAGAGAATTCTCCCCTCTCCACTACTGAATAGATCTGAATCTTCATGATTAAAAGAAACCAATGTATATTAGCTTTCACCCTTAATTATACATCATTAGACTGGATGGGTAGACACTGAGATTTATGTTTTGTTACAAATAAACATTTGTTGGGGTGCCTCAGTTGGTTAAACGTCTGCCTTTGGCTCAGGTCATGATTCCAGAGTCCTGGGTTTGAGCCCTGCATCGGGCTCCCTGCTCAGCAGGGAGTCTGCTTCTCCCTCTCCCTCCACTCCTCCCCTGCTCATTCTCTCACTCACTCTCTCTCAAATCAATAAATAAAATCTTTAAAAAAAACCCAAATAACTGTTTGTTAAAGAAACTAATATATTTCCTTACATTAGACATTTGGTCATAGGATCACTGTTTTCTCAAAATGTCAGGGGTAGCTGTCACTATGTAAGTTATTATTTCACATTATTATCTAATGTCTAATGACTTATCCCTTGGATCACAGGTGACCTTGCTGGCCACTGGCCCTACATCCACAGACCAAATTGTAGTGGACATGAAGGCTAGGATTTATGCTACAAACAATTCTTAATGTCTACAAATTTCTACATGTAGGCAGCTAGCAAAATACTCCAGAAAGGTTAATTTATTAAATCTTTATATTTATTTAAAAATTCTATAGTCCTTGTTGGGGCTGTGGCCACAGAAGACTTTTAAATGCAGTTGTTTTCTAAGGTAACATGTGGTCTTACATTGAGAATTAATATAGTAATAGACTAAGAATTCCATCTCATCTATGTTTAAATCTTTATGTAAATCACAGTGACAAGATGTCACAGGCACATATCACAGTTTAGCAGAAGAATGTTAACAGCCATGATAAATGGCTTTGAGTAAAAAATATTTTATTCTGTTTTCATTCATCTAAATGGTTTAATAACATAAACATCATTGCAATTTTAAAGCCAGCTTTTAAGTTACTATAAAATATAGTCTACTTGTGATGAGTGAAGTGAACATGTTTGTTGGAAAATTGGTTTTCCCATAGTTACTTTCCAGTGTGAGGGAAAATATATTCTAGCATAATGAGTTAAAAAATAAAAACGACAGAAATTGGTAGGGCATTTATTACCATTAGATCTTTTTAGATCTTAAATTCTTAAAAGAGCCGAGGAAGTTTAAAGGTGCTCTTTCATATCACTGAAGTATTATTGAAGTGCAATTTTAACTCTTTACCACCATGTTTTTGAATTTCAAATAAGCAATCATATTGGCAAATATACAGTAGAGAAAGAATAAGATATAGTTTTTAATTATGTGAACTAAAATAAACAACCAAGAGGGAAAAAGAACCATTCTGACACTGTGGAAATATTCAGCGATTTTTAGAAAAACCTAGAGTGGGGCGCCTGGGTGGCTCAGTTGGGTAAGTGTCAGACTCTTGATTTTGTCTCAAGTCATAATCTCAAGGTCTGGTTGTGAGAATGAACTCTGCATTGGGCTCTGTGCTGGGCGTGGAGCCTGCTTAAGATTCTCTCTCTCTCTCACTCTCTCCCCCTCTCCTTTTGCCCCTCCCCCCATGTGTATACTCTCTCTTTCTCTCTAAATAAAAAAAGAAAAGAAAAGAAAAGAAATAAGAAAAACCTAGGGAGATGACATTTTAACATAGCCTTATAGGCATAACTGCTGGTTATGTTATATGTTAAGAATTTTGTGTTTCATTGTTAGGTACACATCATGTTTGTCATTAAATATAATGGGGAAACTTTTTTTGGGTATTGCAGTTAATAAATTATTTTCACCATCCTTAATGTGAGAATAAAAAGTTTGCTAGTAGTCCACTTGGAAACTATGCATTAATTTCTTTTAAGTTTTCCATCAGCTTCCTCTTCTTGAACTGAAACACATAGCCTTGCAAATAACAATAACAAATCCATTATAGATAGTTGTACCTCAAGATATTTTGAGCTAATCTTTTGGACTTTTGTGGGAGGGAATTGAGTGAAACTGAAATTTCAGTGGACCCTAATAGTTGTAATGCAAAATAAGATAAACAATAAAAGAAAACAGGACAAAATTGAGAGCTTCAGTTTTCTAATTTATCAGAGTTTCCTAGCTGAATTAAATAGAACTGATTCTGGTTAATTTAAGCAGAAAGGAATTCATTGGGTTGTTAATGGAAGAGTTCATGGAACTGAAGGAAATGCTGATGAACAAGACCTTGGGAAGGCTAGCCCACTACTGGGATGAATCAACTCTAGCTCTTTTCCATCTTTGTGTCACTATGGTCATGACTCAGAATTGCCAGCAGGAGAGAGAGAGATTGAGAGAGAGAGAGTATGTTGTGGGGAAGAATAGGACATCTTGACTGATAGTCCATTGACACTGTGTTTAATGAGCCCAAGGAATTAGCCCAAGATGTAGTCAATGATCTGCTGCTACCAGAAAAATGGAAATAGATGATGCTGGGCAGGCACACTGAACTAATGTCCATTACATAGGTTCACCATGGAGAAACTTGCTTCAGTGGTGATGAATTACTAGAAAGAAAAAAAGGTGGAGGGAACTCTGAGTATTATCTAAACAGAGTATCTATGTTGAAGACAAAAATACCGTGTTACTCTCCTAAGTCTGCTCTAACAAGTTTCCACAAACTGGGTGATTTAAAACCACAGAAATTTACTCTCTCACAGTTCTGGAAGATAGATGTTGGGAATCAAAGTGCTGGTGGGGGCTATTGTCTCTCTGAAGACTAGATGGGGAGGCTCTGTTCCATGCCTTTCTTTTACCTTCTGGTGCTTCCAGGAACCCATGACGTTCCTTGGTTTATAGATGCGTCATTGCAGTCTCTGTCTCCATCATCATATGGCGTTCACTCTCCGCTGTGTCTGACTCTGTCTCTTGTCTTGTGACACGGGTCACATTGGATTAGGGGCCCTTACTATTCTAGTGTGACTCCACCTTAACATAAGCAATGACATCTTTTAAGACTCTACTTCCAAATAAGGTAACATTCTTAGATTCCAGGGAGGACATGAAATTTGGGAAGAACGCCATCCAAGTTAGTACAAGTGTGATGTGGATAAAACACAACAATGCACACAGCTAGATCTGAAGAGTGGGAGGGTAATAAGATTCTCTCTTATAAAACTCTATCTGAAGTATCATGGCAAGTTTTAGGCACTCTTTTTTAGATAATCTTGTGTCCACTGGAAAACTGGTAGAAAACAATTTGGTTTTTAAGAACAATTTTTTTGAACTACAGATGATAAGCTTGGCAAAAGGGAGTTTAAGATAAATATAATATGAGCCTCCGGATGTTGAAAGGAAGAAAGATGTCGTCTTCTTTGCTCATTTACAGAGAACTAGGACCCATGGCCGAAGTTTCAGGGAAGCCCATTTTTTCTCACTGTAAGCAGAAACATTCTTATATTGGTGTGGTTTTGGAGAGGAATGATCTACCTTGAGAGTTAGTGAGAGGCTCAACTCTGGAAGCAGTCAACATAAACGGGATAAATATTTGTCATGGATGATGTAGAAGAGATTTCTGAATGTGAAGGGAGCTTAGATTAGATAACTGCCCACGGTTCCATGTTGAAGATTCTCTTCTAGGAATACAGAGGGCTCTAGTGAACCCCAAATGTTTATTGAGCATTGAGTACGGCATTATATATTGGTAGAAAGAGAAGTTAAAATGGCAGACATAGTCTCTGGCTATTACACAGATACATATTTTGGAGGTGTACTCTGGCACTGATAAAGAACAATCCAGGATCCTACACAGTATCTGTCATAAAGCAGAAGATCGAGAACTATTTGTTGAATGAATTTGTTGTTTAATCAGAGTCTGGTTTACAAATATATGTGCATTGTTTACCCGGGTACTTACTTGATTGGTATCAGCCCTGCCACATTCATTCATACAATCTTTTATAGCCCTCTGGTTTTCTAGGATTACCTTGCTCATATATCATCACTATCTTTGTTTCATTTTACCATTTTAAAAATAGGGTGGGAAGTGGGGAGTAATTTTTCTCCTTAATCTCTTTCCTCCTCTAGGCTGTCTTTGCCAGCAGAGCTAGCCCTGAACCTCTAAAGTTAATGTATTAATGTGAAGACTGGAGGGGACTTTGGCTAAAGCAGTGTTTCTTTCTTTCTTTCTTTTTTTTTTTTAATTAACATATAACGTATTATTTGCCCCACGGGTACAGGTCTGTGAATCATCAGGCTTACACATTTCACAGCACTCACCATAGCACATACCCTCCCCAATGTCCATAACCCAGCCGCCCTATCCCTCTCCCTATCCCCCAGCAACCCTCAGTTTGTTTCCTGAGATTAAGAGTCTCTTATGGTTTGTCCCCCTCCCGATCCCATCTTGTTTCATTTTTCCCTCCCTACTCCCCATGACCCCCGGCCCTGCCTCTCAAATTCCTCATATTAGAGAGATCATATGATAATTGTCTTTCTCTGATTGACTTATTTTACTTAGCATGATACCCTCTAGTTCCATCCATGTCGTTGCAAATGGCAGGATTTTGTTTCTTTCAATGGCTGCATAGTATTCCATTGTATACATATACCACATCTTCTTTATCCATTCATCTGTTGATGGACATCTAGATTCTTTCCATAGTTTGGCTATTGTGGACATTGTAAAGCAGTGTTTCTAAAGGTGTGGGATCGATACCTGGTTTTATGCAGGATGACTTTGGGTAGCATATGGGTATGTACTGAATTGAATTGAAAGGATTTTGAATCTGTTCCCTTTCAGTGTTTCTCATTAAGGCAAGGAGAAAGTTTCAGTTTGGTGCTAGTTTATAACACCTCTCTAATACACATGTATCTCCCCCTTTTTTTTTTTTAAGATTTTATTTATTTATTTGACGGAGAGAGAGAGATCACAAGCAGGCAGAGAGGAAGGCAGAGAGAACGGGGAAGCAGGCTCCCTGCTGAGCAGAGAGCCCGATGCGGGGCTCGATCCCAGGACCCTGAGATCGTGACTTGAGCCAAAGGCAGAGGCTTTAACCGACTGAGCCACCCAGGCGCCCCTGTATCTCCCTTTTTAATGAAGAGTAGGCTTCATATATAAAGCTTTTAGAAGTCCAATAATATTGTTTTGTTTTCGTTGTATGTATTTTTTGTTTTATCTTCTATTTATGCTAAATTCTAGCTTTAATATAAAGTAACAACACAAGCTTCCTTTAAAAATTCAGGTAGTTAAAACTTAAAAAAATGGTATGATATTAAACAGGAGGTGGATGATAGTGATGATTGTGAAACAGTGTGAATGCCCTTCATGCCTCTGAACTGTACACCTAAAAATAGTTAGGATGATAAATTTCATGTTATGTATGTTTTACTACAACTAAGAATAATAGTAAGGAAAATTTAAAACATGAAGTAGAAGAAAGCATTTAAAATTGTAAATGAAAGTCAAGTGAAGGCCAGCAATCTAGTTGACAATAAATGGGAGCACAGACACAAGGAGAATATGCACTCCTCACAAGTTCTTCCCCACGGACCTCTGCTCAGTGTTTACTAGAAAGCTCAGGGACAGGGAAGTTGACCAGAGAGAGACCCCCTTGGGTCCTCGGATGTGCAGGTAGTGAGAGGCTTCCCCTAGGAACAGGCACAAAATCTCACCTACAAACCCAGATTCTTCTCTCATATACAAAAGCCTTAAACCACTGGGGGAGGGACAGAAACCCCACTGGGCCCAGTATCCCATACTGATACCAGGTGGAGAGCTGCAGCAGATCAAGAGCATATTTTGGTTGACACATGAGAAGGACAGGGCAGAAATGTTGAGGAAAAGTCAACCCAAGGCCCAGACTAAGTAAGGCCTAAGACTGAGGAGAGACCCAGAGAGTGCAAACATCGATAGCCGCTGTATTCGTAATTGCCAAATATTGGAAGTAACCCAGATGTCCTTCAGTTGGGCAATGGATAAACAGATTGTTGTAGTATTCCGCTGAACAGAATTCTACTTGACAATAAAAAGAAATAAAAGGAAAGTTGCTTAACCTCACCACTGTGCCAGTAATTACTGAGGGTGACTGTTAGAGCAGGAGCCATGAATGTTTCATGAAAAAGACGGCGCTTTGGAAAATGCAAACATTCAGAAGTAGATCAAGAGAATTATGGAGAGAGCAGGAGTTGCCTAGGGGTTGATTGTAAGGATAGGAGTGACCCGAAGGTCCTGATTTTCTCAGCAAGAAAAAAAACCTAAATAGTATCTGCATGTTCTTTTTCATTATAATGCATAAAATACTACTGATTTATAAACCATTCTATTTTTAAAACTCAAAGGCCTTTCCACTCCCTTAAACTTATATCAAGTTGATCAAAGATTCTTCCAGGCTAAAGGATCTTTAGAATTCATGTAATGTCCTTCAAAAATGGAGGTTTTTTAACCTGTAATTTGCAAGCATGGATAGAACTCAGTATACTAGATACAGAAAATGACATCTTTATTGTTACTAACATCCAACTGAAAGTTAGCGTTGTCCTTAATTTAGAGTACAGGTCACAAACCACAGAAGCTTTGGCAGTACCTGTGACTTTATTACCGGTGGAAATCACAGATAATATCACATCACATTGCAGTTGTTTGCAGATTTTTTTTTTCTTTAAGTAGGCTCCATGCGTGGTGTGAAAGCTGCCACTGGAGCCCAGTGTGGGGCTTGATCTCACCACACTGAGATTAAAACCTGAGCTGAGATAAAGACTTGGACACTTAACCGAATGAGCCACCTAGGTGCCCCTACAGATATATTTTTTTAAAGTCGTTTATATTTATTCCTACTTTGAAAGTGTGGTTATTATTGGAGCTGCTGTTAGATCTTTGTATTTAAAGTATCAGTAAAGAAACATGTTTACCATGTCACAAGGTCATGCTTTTAAAATTTGACAGTTGTATTTCATTGTATTTTGTTTCCTTTATAGTCCTGTGTATCTCATTCTTCAGAGAGGTCATAGGCTTTAAGAGACTCCCAGAAGGATTCGTAGCACTGAGAAAGGTTAAGAACCTAAAACCTTTCTTGGAATCTGAGTAGTGAGTTCCATTCAGGGCGTGGTCCAGAAAGCCAGAGCTGTTGAGTAAGTTCTAATTTACCAGATCTGTGCTTGATCGGCTAAATGCCAGCTGTGCCATTCTGTAGGAAGCATTGGTTCTGGTAAGTTTTGTGCCAATTTGTAAGTGCAAAATGTACATTGTGAGAATCTGTAGATTCTCTATGTAGATTCTCTAAATACCTCAGGGTAGCTTATTTCATTTTGACAACCCTGACAAGAAGTTTGCCTCTTCTGGGGCAAAATCTGCTTTAGTTTAACTTCTATCATTGACCTATGTCTGATCTGTATAACCTCACAGTTATCTGGGAATTTCCTGAAGTCACTAAAATACTTTTACTGTAACCTTCCTGATGGGTCTCAGGAATGCAGATCAAAGTGAAATCTGCCAAATCAAAATATATTTTGACAAAAATATACTTACAGGGAGACATTAGGCTTCGATTTCATGGAACATTTTTCTTTTCTTCTTTTTTTTTTTTTTGATGGAACATTTTTCTAACAAATATTTGGGATCCTAGTATGTGCCAGGCACTCAGCTTAACAAACTGGGATATAATAAGGAGCAAAGCAGACATGCTCCGTGCCCTCATGGGTATTGGAGGGAAAGGCATGTTATAGTGCCAGGAAGGTGCTCTATAGACCAAGCAGGTGGGATGGGAGGAAGGCTGAGGAATAGAGGGATTTGAGCTTAAGAAAGGAGGGGGCTCCCTAGGTTGAGAGCTGTGTGGGGCTGAGTTGGTGCAAGGAGTAGAGAGGTGTTACTAGCAGAGGAAACATCTTGTCACATATGGGAAAATGAAAGTCTGTGGCTGGGAGAAGGGTAAGGGTGGGACCAAGTGGAGGTGGATAGATAAGCCAGCATCAGACAATGCAGGATCTTCCTGGCCAGACAGAGGATTTTTGTTTTTGAAGCAGGGGGTGATATGATCAACTATCCTTCATTGATACAGAGTAACTGTATTTCTCTTCCAAGAGAACAGATAGCATTAAACAAAAGCAGGATGTCTAGAAATTAAAAAAAAAAAAAAGTCTGCTATTTAAACACAGTGGACATGACACCTGTGTCACAATACATATTCATTATTACAACTATTCCTTCAACTCTGCTAGCAAGCTTTTGGTTTCAGTTCCAGGATTAAATTACTTGTTTCTTTGAGGTTCTGAACTGGGGGAATTTTAAACCACTGGCTTTTTTCATGTGTCTTTGAAGATGTCTTCCATGAGACTTCTTCATAACGTTTCCATTATAAAAGCTATTACATTGTTTCCAATCTTTTTAGAAAAGGGGCTATTAAAATCATTTAGATATCCACTTGCTATTTTAGTTGTGATTGTTTGCCTGATTATTTGGACCTCATTATAAAGGGCTGAAGGTACTATAGCTGTAATTGAATTGGCTTGCAAGAAACCTCTTTGCAGGGATGGTAATTCCTGGTACATTTAAATTTATAGAAAAGTTTCAAATTTCCCATTTGATTAACAAACATGGGCCATAGTAGTATTGAACACTGATGTCTATATGATCCTCTTAGCCACTACTTTGAATTAAAATTCTTGCAATCTTTATATCATTTGAGTGAGAATATAAAATACAATTTTCATTTCACGTGTGTACTTTTCGAAATGGCAAAATTTTGTCCTCAAAGTAATTGAGCAGCTCTGCCTCATTATAGTATTAGTTACCAATGGAAAGAATTAGCTACCAGCTCACTGTGTTATTCTAGTTGGACTTTGTTTTTGGGTAGCCTGAGGCACTGGACATGAACAAGAGGAACATTCTTCCCTTTCAAGGTGTCAACCCAGGGTCCATGTGCCTACATTTGTGCAACTTCTGAACTGTTTCACATAAAGCTAAGGCAGTGTGTTCTGAAACAGTTGACATCTACCTGTACTTCACTGGCTTATTAGTAGTATCTAGGTTCTTTTTACCTAGTACACAGAAGACATAAGAGGATACTTATTGATTCTATATTGTAAAGGACTTTGAAAGGTCCCTGAGACAAGGATATTCAGAAGAGGTGATTAGAAAAGTTGCAGAGAATTTTTTTTCTGTGTATTTGGCATCTTTACACATGATATCAATAAGAGCTTCAGAGCCTAACCACAGAATCAAAGGGCTTTTTTCTCTGTTTCAAGTGGTATTTGTTTGTTTTTGAGAATGTGTTTCCACGAATGTATGTCTTTTGTCTGAGCAACATTTCTTTGTGGACTGCCCCCACCACTAGAATCAACTTTTTCAGTTCCGTGGTTGATGTGGGGCTGACCTGTCTCCTTTGTTCCTTTTCCCCTTGGGGTGAGCATGTGACCCAGTCAGCCAAAGTGTCCCCAGCTTTAGCCAGAATGGTTTGTTCAGAAGTAGGTATATGATGTTAGCCAGCAAGATGGAGGGAGTTACTCCCTGGGATTTTGGCAGAACACCAAAACAATGCTCTCTTCCTCATGGAGGTTACAAAACTGTTAGGATTTGTATCTACAGCTGCTGATAGATTTTTGTCACCAAATGGGGAAAGTCTGCCTGAAAAATGAATCCACTCCAAGGAAAATTGAAACAAAAGATGAAAAGGCACATTTCAGCCCATTGATCCCACCACACTAAATAGCTGTTTCTGAGTGTTTCAGTTGACGAACCCATTATTTTCTACTTGTGCTTAAACTGTTTTGAGTTAGGCTTTTGTTACTTTCAACCCAAAGAATTAAAACATATGCTGCCAATAAACTGCCCTGACATTCAGGTGGCAGCACGAAGGGAGCGGTCCAAAGATGTCATCTGGTATGCGAGTGAAAGATTTGAACATCTCTGTTTCCCTGAGCCAGAAAGAGTTTGCAAGAGAAACCAAAGAATATGCTAACTTTCCACTCCTGTTGCCATTTCCTTTAAATAGCACTGCATCTTTTAAGCTACATTCTGAAGTAGTAGCATCCGACTTTTCCTCATGTACAGGGGACTTGCTGTTGCTGTGTGTTACACAAGCAAACATAAAAGGTAGCGGGCTGATTCCTACTTACAGCTCTGCCATCTGAAACCTGTGGATCCATTTATTTGTTATACATTCGCTTTTAGCATGAGGCATTCTAGGGTCTATTGTTCAACAAATAAGATATTTCAACTCCAGTAATGGTCTTTCACATGAATAACAAGATTAGAGGGACAAGCAGTAAAAATAATAAAAGACAAATTATCCTCTATTTCTAGTAACTCAGCAATGAAAGACATTTATGTTCTCATGTGGACGTTAAATAGTTAGGAAATATGAGTCAGTCATTTTGGATGCAAAATTCTGCCACAGCTTCATTCTGTTTGGTATCCTAGGTATCAGTTTCTTACAGACATTTCCTTTTTAAGGCAGGGAAGAAAAGATACACAGTGTGGTAATGGAAATGAGTATGTCAAGTGTCCTGTGAACCTGAAGTAGAAAGCAGAGGAACTGTGATGACATTTCTGATATGACTTTTTGTCAGTGGCTTATTTTGTCATAATTCTTTATGAAGAGGGAGACAGGAAACATCTATAAATTAGGATGGTTCATGGCTAAAGGAAAAGCTAGGGGAATCAGAGGCATAATTTAGGCTCACTTTATCTTACATCGGTGCTTGTCTCGTGGATAATAATTTCTGCTAAGAAGGGTTACAAGATAAGCCCTTCAGCTAAAAATAGAACCTGGTAACTAAGCTATAAGAAGAGGTGCTCTGCATATCGTAATTGAGTGAGTAGAAAACGTCTTCCAGGGTATGGCCTGAATGGTTTCTGAGCACATTGTGAAGCTTTTTGGTTAGCTCACTTCCATTTAGAGGGGAGAATATAATAAACAACGATTTTCTACATTGTATCATAGAATATACTGAGGTGTTTATTATCCCTTGCGCTCCTACGATAGGAAAGTAGGTTTCTCCCTCCCAGGTAATATAATGGTGAAAACATCACATTTTCAAAAGAAAAATGCTGCACAAGGGGAGGTAGCATGAGGATAATGAAACTCTGCTGTGCTGTCTTTAATGAACTGATGGCTTAATAAACTATTGCCTTGGAGACCAAAAAAACAAAGACAAAAACAAAAAACAGTTCTTACCTCTGTATCTATAGGAAATTGTTAGTAAACAAAGATGAGCATTCCCGTTTAAATTTGGGGTTTGCTTCCAAGTGTTTGGCTTGTTACCAGTTATTGTTTCTATAAGCGTATATAACTGAGAGAACAGAACCCTCCTGGGCTGTTCGAGCTAGATAGGACATTTCTAGTCTCACACAGGTAAGCAGCTGGAAAACACCCATTTGTGCAGTAGAGTTTCCTGTTCATTTGGGTCTCAGTCTGCTCGTCTTTCTGCCAGAAGGAGTGAGGTATGAAGCACGTCTGGTTGCCATGGCCATGCCCATGAAGAATGCAAAGCTTGATTGCTGGGACCTGGAGCCTCAGCCAAGAGACCGTGGGACATGCAAGCAGATGGGGTTCTTGGACAATAAGAATTCAAAAGTGGCAGGCAAAGTATATTGGAAGATGTGGGAGCTTCCTTAAGTTTTGCGAAAATCAGAAAAGAAGAGAGCGAGGCCTAAAGAATTCCAAGTGGTGATTCTGACTTTATGAGCCTTGCACTTGATACAGTTGCTGACAGAAAGTACATACACTGATGCAAGGAAAGGACTGTTCCAGTGCAGAACAGTGTGAGTCACAGAGGAGCAACATCTGGGTGACAAAAGCACAGGGAAGGTCCAGAGCTTTCCTATAGCCTGACATGGAAGGGTGTCTGATTGGCATCGACCAATTGGACCACCCCACAAACATATATTTTTGTATAATATATTTCAGCTAACTGTATACTAAACTGATTGTAGTTTTTATTCCGTATTAATTTCAGGGATTCCCAACTTATTTTATTGTATTTTTTTACTATTTTCCCTATTTTCCCTTTTATCCCCATGATACTCATTCCATAACTGGAAGCCAACTTATTTATTCATTCACGTTTTTCATTCAGTACATAAACTGAGTGCTTACCGTTTGCCAAACATTGAAAAAAACAAACAAACAAACAAAAACAAGTGGTGAATAAATCTAAAGAAATCCCTGCTTTCACAGACTTTATATTCTAGTCGGTGGAGACAATCAGCAAGGTAAGCACATATACAAAGGCTTTAAAGAAAAGATATTCCAATATTGTGAATAATGTGACAGAGCTTGATAAGCCTGGAGGGTGAAGAACAATATTAGTGTGTAGATAAAGAAGAGAAGGGAGTTGAGGATCGGCTTGAGGACAGAGTAATATTCAGAGAACGAGAAGGGATGGAGGCAAAGCATGGGGCCTGAGAAGCCGCAGCCAGCGAGGTAGCAGGACAGCCAAGAAAGCAGTCCTTAGAGAATGTTTAAGGCATTTGTTAAACCCATGAGTGACCTAATCCAGTTAATGATTTTGGAAGTTTCATCCTGGCTGCCAGGGAGGCCAGACTATCACAGGTCAGACACAGGAGCAGAGTGGCAAGACCACGTAGAGAGCAGATGGGAGAAGTCAGAGGTGTCCGCACTATGCAGTAGCGGTAGAGGTGATCAGAGAGGCTGCAAGTGGGATGTGCATAAGATGTGGGAGAAGGTCGCCCACACAAAATGGCAGTGCACGTCGCCCTGACTGTTGAGATTAGATACTGGGTGTGAGGGAAAGAGAACAGTTGTACTCGGGCGATTTTCATTTAGATCAGTGCTACTCGGAGTACTTGGTCTATAGCCTTTGCCACTGATCTGTGACAACATAAGAAGCTTGTGGCAAAATGTAAATCGGCTGACTTTCTTTTTATAGTATGATTTTTCTCAACAAAGATGCAGTACATTGATTTATATTCTAGTACAAGTTGCTCGCTTTGCTGCAGACCAGAAAGAGTTTCTTTTTTCTTTTTTTTTAAAAGATTTTATTTATTTATTTGAGAGAGAGAGAGCAAGAGAGCATGAGAGGGGAGAAGGTCAGAGGGAGAAGCAGACTCCCAGTGGAGCTGGGAGCCCGATGTGGGACTCGATCCGGGGACTCGATCCGGGGACTCGATCCGGGGACTCCGGGATCATGACCTGAGCCGAAGGCAGTCGCCCAACCAACTGAGCCACTCAGGCGCCCCAGAGAGAGTTTCCAGAGCAAACTCATCTGTGGCCCTCACTTTGAGAAGCATTGCTTTATTTTATTTTTTAAATTTTATTTATTTATTTGAGAGAGAGGGAGAGTGAGTGAGAGAGCATGAATGGGTGGGAGGAAGGGGCAGGGGCAGAGGGAGAAGCAGGCTGAGAGAGAAGCTGACTGAGACCCTGGGACCCTGAGATCATGACCAGAGCCAAAGGCAAACGCTTACCCGACGGAGCCCCCCAGGCATTACCTTAGACAAAGTCATCATTGAAACCCATAATTTTACCAAGTTCTCCGGCTTATTCAGGTATGACATATTCTTGAATAGTCACTGACTGACTTTGTAGTTTTAGAGAGAGGTGTGCTAAGGTTGCCAAATTAATGGACTTACATACTGGTAAGTTATAAAATACCCGTGAAACAATACCTTGAAGTTATGATTTCTAGATTTTCAAATGCTTTGTTGATTTTGTTTTTTCGATTAGTAGGCACATGTAAAAGAAAGGGCTTAGGAAAACTTTTTTTTAAAAAATAACAAATTGGGGTGCCTGGGTGGCTCAGTGGGTTAAAGCCTCTGCCTTCAGCTCAGGTCATGATCTCAGGGTCCTGGGATCGAGCCCCACATCGGGCTCTCTGCTCAGCAGGGAGCCTGCTTCCCCCTCTCTCTGCCTGCCTCTCTACCTACTTGTGATCTCTCTCTGTCAAATAAATAAATAAAATCTTTTAAAAATCTTTTTTAAAATCTTTTAAAAAAATAAATAAATAAATAAAAATAAAAATAAAAATAACAAATTAACTCATGTTTATGAAGGAGGGTCACAGGGCAACTCAAGCTAAACTTCACTTGTTCTTTAAAATGTAGCTTATGCACCATCATTTAGAAATCCTTCTACATCCTCTAACCATTCTGATCTAAGTGTTTCTCCTATGTTTATTTCTCACACTCTGTTTTTTACCTTTGTCATAGCACTATTTTAGGTCAAGAATGATTGACTTACTTTTCCCTGCCTCCCCCCAAACTATAAGCAAATATAAGGAAGACTGTGTATTATAACTCCAGTATCCAGTAGAATGTCTGGAACATTATCAATAACCAGTTAAACTTTATAAAAGCTGAGTAGTGTGACCATTGATTTCAAAGAACAAAAGTATAACTATATACTGCTGGGCATAATGGTTAGCATTCAAGTTTGGGGTGACTACTATAGCAAAGTTTCTTTTTTTTTTTATAGCAAAGATTTCTTTAGGTTAGCCAAAATCTGAGGTAAGTGACCTCAGTTGTATCCTCAAGATTAAAGTTTTAAATATTTAAATGAATATTACACACTAGACTTCTCAGTCATATCTTTTAAAAGAGAGCAACTGACATGAGTGATAGTTCAGAAATAAAGGACACTAGTGCATATATATATATTATAATAACCTCACTATAGAGGGAATGACTCATTATACCACAAATAATGTTACCATAAGATCTTTAGCATCTGCTGGAGTTCCGTTGTGGTATTTGGCAAAAACCCCTTGAAAATCTTAGGGTCTAATTACAGTTTACAAGCAGACCAGGTACCATCCAGTGATTCCAGATTTCTTAACCAATTAGAATATTTGGAGCGGAACTCTTTTACAATCAACAGATTTTTTTGAACATCTTCTGTGTGAGAAAGTACCAGGTATCATTAAAGTACTAGGAGCTGTTGGGGAATAGAATGACAAATCAGAGATGGGTTTTGTCTTTAAGGAGAAGAAAATGAAATATCACCAGTCTCTTTGCCACATTATAGGATAAAGACACTGAACCCTTTTCTCTGGAGAGTGAGTCATGCCTTCTTGGTGAAAATCTCAGAACCTGCAGTCTTCTAGCTTGACCCTGGCTGCTGCTCCCAGTGATTGCTCCCTGAGGTGACTGTTTCCATCAGTTCTCACAATTGTTATTCCCTTCCCATCAGGGAAGATCACAGACATGCAGCAATTTTCAGAACCACTGTTATTCACAGTCTCCTGCTGGTTGATCCAGTCTCCTGTTCTTATAGGGACTTATGGGTTCATCATCAATTTGCATTGTACCAACCCCTTTCATTGTTTTGTTTTGCCTTGAGACAATCCATGGTTTTATCAACTCTCACTTGGTTATGAGTGTGCTCATACCTAAGGGTATCCTTCCTGTTGCTATTCTTAAATACAGATATAAAAAGGCTTTAGTGATTGCCCCAAGCTCTTTTACAAAATGACGATGTTGATGATGATAATAATAATCATGATATCAATGATATTTATTGAGGATTAAAAATAGGTGAGTCCTTGCCCTTTGTAGTTTGCAGATGTTTTCTCATTTATTCCTTATAACAACTCTGGAAGGGAGGTACCATTATTATGTCCATTTTACAGATGAGTAACCAAGGCAAAGAGAAGTTAAGTAACTTGACCAATACCCTTCTCAGCTCCTACCATCAAAGAGGGAGGCACTTACTAAATGAGCCTAATACTCATAATAAATGAGCTCTCGTTCTCCCATTAGCTTTCTGTGATTGACTAAACTCTTGTGATGGACCTGGGTTGTGTTGATGAGTAATGGTGAGACCAGTATACATATTGTGGACTAAATATGATCTCTGGCTGTCATTCTCTCCTTGGACAAGCAGTGAATGTTTGTCTTTGCCATCCCTGAGATTGCGCCAAAAGCCAAGGAAGATTTAAGAGGGGACAGATAACGCTGGGACAAGAATAATCTCAGATTTTGGGACCTAATTCCTGGCCCGTGCTGGTACAAGTGTTCCTAAGTTTTGGCTTATAATTTCTGTTATTTATTTTGACCTTATATGGTAGTAGATGCTATGTTATCACTGGTTTGCTCTGAAAAAATTACTCTTCACTTACCAGAGAAGTCCGACCACAACCTAAAGCTGTGATGATGGCTCTAGTCCATGTCATCACCACTAATAGTGAGAGGCATTTATGCCTGAAACTGCTGCCTACTTCATATGCATTATCTCATTATCTCATTTAATGCTCATGCTAACCTTACTGTATTATCAGTACCTATGTGGCTGGTGACTACATTACTCAGTCTTGTACTATCAAGATAAAGTGACTTGAGCCCCATGACTGGGAATATATTAGACAAACAGACTCTAAGATTCTATTTTATTTTGTCTTGGATTAAATGTATTCTCTTGTGTGTGATTAGATAATTTTTAAGGCATAGTACCACTTATGAAATATCTGCTGTGTACTGGGCACTGTGCTGTTTGCATGTTAAGTTCTTATTTTTACTAATCTTAGGATTCAGTGTAAATATTCATCAAGAGTATTTTATCATGCTAAGAATATCTTCACTTAAGAACACCTTGGGAAAGAAGTAGGGGAGAACCCACAAGATGAGGGAAATAAACAAAAACTGGTGAGGTACTTAATGAATACAGAACAGGTGCTTCACATGAAGAACAGATTTTTGATGGCAAGCTTTTGCCCTGGCAGATACATAAAATTTATCACTGTGGGAGGTAGTGATCCAGCAATGGATCAAGTATAAATCTTGCAAAAAAATATTGCAAGAATTTTTTTCGGTAGATAGGTAACAATCTTTTTCTTATTTGCTTTTCAGCCTGTCCGATTTGCTGCTGCTCATTGAGGCATATCAAGTAGGGATTAGAGGAAAATAAGTCCTTATAATTGGAGTTAGTCATGACGAGTACAGTCTCTGTCTCTATAATACCTATGTTTTATGGAGTATTTTCTGTAGATGAATAGAGTAGAATGGAATAGAAAATGATGCAAAGGTGGATAATCAGAACCAGAACTATACAAGCACGTAGGTGATTTAATATGGGGTAGCAAATGGTATTTATGTTTATTGTTTTATAGAAAGGAGGCCCTTCTGAGCAAGAAAACAGAACAAAAGCAGTTTTGTTCATTGGCAGACAAATAAGAATCTTACCAATCTCTCTGCACTGACACTCCTCTCCTTCCCCTCTAGTGACCTGAAACTCCTCAGAAACAAAACACAAGAAAGACATATTTATACATAGATATGTATGTGTTTTATGTATGTATGTGTTTATACATGATACACTGCTTGTGTAATCTCACATGTATACACACATGTAATGAGTTGGGATAAACCAGGTATTGGGTGTTAGCAATCAACTTCTAAATCTTAGTGATTTAGACGACCGAAGTTTATTTTGCACTCATTCTACATGCCCACTGCAAGTCAGCTATAGCTTTTCTTCTCATCATTTTACTCTGGACTCAGGCTGACAGTGTAGCCTAAATCTTGAATATTGTGTAGCTCAATGCAGAGAGAAAAAATGAACATCACAGACTTTATAATTGATCCAGAACTTCTGCCCCTGTATCAGTTCTTCCCAGATGTTGTTGGTCAAAGTAAGTCATGCTCAAGCCTGATGTCAGCATGAAATGAGTATATTCACAGCAATATTTTTGAACAATAATGCAACCTACTGTAGCATAGTAGCTCATTATAGTGATATACAATACGAATGCTGTTTTTTGTTGTGAGAATATTGGTGTTTAGTGAATGCGTTATAGTTTTCAGAATGTAATTGTACCCACAAGAACTGGTCCATCTATTTCTAGGTGTTTTTGCAGGTGTTTGAGAAGATCGTGATAGATAAGAATAGGCCATTGCTTGTGGCTTTAACCTCATTTATTCTCATGTTCTCCCCCATCTCTTCATCTCTCACATTTCCATTCATTCTATTAATGACATCGGGTCACTGTTTCTATATTATAAAGTTCACTCCCTATAGTTTTCAATCACATATCTGTTGAGAATCTCCTCTATGCCAGGCATGCTACCATGTGCTTGAAGACACTCTGATCTCATTCAGAAATACTTCTTAGTGATTTAAGGCCTGGAGGCAACAGTTTATTTCATTTAAAAAAAGTATTGATTAAGCATTATAGTGGATGAACGAAACGATGAAACTAAATCACAGTTTCGTAGAAGAGACAAGACATGTTAGAGGAGAGTTTGCAGAGTCCTTTGGCCCATGAAGAGAATGACAAATTCTTGAGGAGTGGAATAGTTCCTATCCTGAGAAGGATGAATAGGGTTTTATTAAAAGTCAAGGAAGAAGTGAGGTAAAAGCCTTGGCGTATAGGATTTGGGGGAAGCATATTTAGAGATAAGACGATGTATAGATTAAAATAATCAGGGGCGCCTGGGTGGCTCAGTGGGTTAAAGCCTCTGCCTTCGGCTCAGGTCATGATCTCAGGGTCTTGGGATTGAGCCCCGTATCGGGCTCTCTGCTTGGCGGGGAGCCTGGTCCCCCCTCTCTCTTTGTCTGCCTCTCTGCCTACTTGTGATCTCTCTCTCTCTGTCAAATAAATAAATAAAATCTTAAAAAAAAAAAGAAAAAAAAATAATTATACAGTTAGTTGATAGAATTCATCAGATCTATCCAGAAGGATTGGCCTTTCTGAGCCTCTGAGTATTGTCCTGACTTCTGACAGTAGAGCCTGATCTCTTCTTTTAAATTCACCCTTTCAATTGAGCAATGTCCCAGACTGAGCCTGATGGTTTCCTTTCACCCATTACCTTTAATTTGGGACCCTGATCTTTTCCCTTTTCCATATCTAAGATTTATATTTAAGTCTCTTTGTTTTATGGCTTATTCCATTTGGATAGAGTAGGCTAGTTCCAATAAATAATGTGAAAGATTTCTTTTCCTCTAAATGAATTTATGTGTATGTCCATATTTCTGTTGAACATACATAATTTTCCCTGTTATACACAGATCCCTCTGTTAATATGTTTGGAAGAATGAATTAATGAGTCATTTGCAGCATAAAATACACTGAATCACTGTTTTTATGATGTTCTACAAATATTCTACCCAAGGCATGCAATGACTCATCCGTGGCATAAGGACTATGCTGTACAGACATTTCAGAGACAGATCAAAGTGTAACCTGCAGTGAAAACCTTCATTGCTTCAGTAACTCTTTCATGAAAGCTCATGGTACAGATATTGAAAAAGAACTTCTTCTGCATTACCTTTTTGAAGAGGTTCAGTTGACTCAAGGTTGGGAACACTATGTGTCAATGCTTTGTGTTCCACTAGGGAAAAAGAATTTCTTCATACAGCTGCCTTCCAGGCTACTCCTTCAGAAACCTTCTTGGATAATTTCTGTTTGGGCAATTACATTCTTTTTCCTCACCATTCTTTTTCTTCTTTATATCTGGGTTAGAGAATGGATAATTTGGGTTTAGAAGTAGAATATTTCGAAATGGCTCAAACCCTTACATTGTAAAATGTGACAATTTTAGGTCCAAAAATATGAAGTGATAAAACCCAAGTCATATAAAAGCTGGAGTATAAAGCTGGGATTCTTTTTTTTTTTTTTTTTTAAGATTTTATTTATTTATTTGTCAGAGAGAGTGCACAAGCAGGGGGAACAGCAGGCAGAGGGAGAAGCAAACTCCCCACTGAGCAGGGAGCCCAATGCGGGACTCGATCCCAGCACCCTGGGATCATGACCTGAGCCGAAGGCAGACATATAATCAACTGAGCCACTCAGGTATCCCAAAGCTGGGATTCTTGGCTTTCAGTATAGTGCTTGTTTCAGCGTAACTATAAAGTTGTCCCAAAGTAGGAATAGTGAATATTACCTGGGGTCAAATTGTTTGAGGAAGAGTTGCTTATTACTGATAGGGTAGTGTTTATAAATTTTGCAATCAGTGTATGTTTAAGGTATGCTTATGTATTGATTTCACTACTTAGAAAGTTGAGTCATCTAGTTTAAGATAGGAGGTGTCTTCATGTTATACATGTAGAATATGCTATGTAAATACTTATTTTAGGGGCTCCTGAGTGGCAATCGGTTGAGCACCCAACTCAGTTTCAGCTCAGGTCGTGATCTCATGGTCATGAGATCAAGCCCCATGTCGGGCTCCACAATGTGTGGCGTCACCTCAGGATTCCCTCCCCTTCTCCCTCTGCCCCTCCTGCTTGTGTTCTCTCTCTCCCTTTCTCTTTCTCTGTAAAATAAATAAATAAATCTTTAAAAAACTAAAAAAATAAGCATTTATCGTATTGATTTATTTTTTATATTTCAGTGGGTTGATTTCAGTGTTCAATCCAATAGCAAAATAAAAATGTGTTCAGGCTTTGACATTTACAGTGAATGGGAGCTTAATCAAGTTTTGAATTTGAGGTTTAGACCTATTTGACTGTTGTAATGCAATTCTGTAGGGGAACAGAGGGGTTTGCATTGGACAAATCAGAGTCCAAATCCCTCCCATAATGCTCATCCCTGAACTTCATCAAATGAAGACACCACTGATTATAAATAGGATTCCAGTTTCAGGGATGCATCAAAGTGGAACAAACCCATCTTAGAATCTAAGGAATACAGAATCTATATGCTTTGGGATAAGTTAAGTAATAACCTCTTTGAACTTTAATTTCCTTATGTGTTAAAAAGATGAATGAATAATAGTAACCTCCTCAGAAATGCTTAAAGACTTGCAGAGATACACTAAGTGTTATATGAGAATATATAAAAATGTTGAGCCTTATTTTAAGGACTCAGTAAATGCCTCAGTTATTTAATGTAACTTGTTTATATTTCAAGTAAAAATACTTCCTCTGAGGAATCAGAAATAAGAATGTAATTTTGGCCATATTTTCCTTCGAAGAGAGAACAAAAGCCTCTATCACATGAAAGAATTAAAAGCAAAATAGATACAAATAAATTATGTTAAATTACTGATGATAGGGATAAGAAATAACCAAACAAGACCTACTTATATATAGGAAGATGTAGGTCATATGAAAGTATTGACATCGTAACTTTATAAAGAGTTCATGGATACCTGCAACTTTTGTCAATTTTATTGTCAGTCTTATTTGCCCCGAATTCTAGAATCATTCTTTGGTCAGAAGAACTTCCTACTACATTCGAATTCAGCAATTTGATTTTCCATAATACTAAGTTTAATACATTTCATATTAAAGGATGAGGTTAAAGGATGAACCTATACCTTAAAAAAAAAAATTGAGAATCATTTAGGAACTATGACCTAAGTATGACAGTAAACTCATGTGGGAGAAAAAAGCTATGGATTGAATATTTTGAGAGAAGAAAAAAAATAATGTACACCTGTTTTTTTAAAATTACATAAATGAAAAAGAAAGTCCTGAATAAATTTTTTAATTTTCTATATTTATTTGGCTGAATTTGTCTTTGTTTTTAATGTATACATTTCACGTTTATTGGGAAAAATACACTTTATGGATGCTTATTCTGCCATAAATGTGAAATTTGTGTATATTACTTCATTTAGTCATTCAGGTAAACCTACCAAATAGATCAAAAAGCAAGATTCACAGTCACTGTTGGTATTTTTAGGATTTATGTTTCACATGTTCAAAAATGCAAATATCTGTTGAATGGAACAATTTACATATTTTAGGATAAAATATTTATAATACATAAACTTGTTTTAATTAAAATTTTAACAAAATGTTTTAAAATTGGTGTGATTTCCCTTCCAGTACGTGTCAGGTAAATGTCCTTGAGTATGTGGTTCACCTTCCAAAATTCTAATATCTGTTAGTGGCTTAACACTAGTATGCATTTCACTTATCTTTGTAAGGTTACTAAGATAAAATTGCATTATTTGCCTCTCTTTTTTAGCTGTGCAAATTATTATTTATTTATCTATAAGTATAAAAAAATCTCTATTTGAAAATGCCTTATGTTTCATTAAATACAATTGTTTGGCTCCATCAGTGTATATTATTTGTAATTACTTTTTCAAGAAGGTGGATTCAATCAAGTCTTTCTGCTAGTGATTGCAATTCTGATTAAATTTGAGTTGTTTTAAATCAAATCCTCCCTAATTCAGTTTGTTACTATGCCGTGATTTAATTTCTGTCTAATCTCTAAATGATAACTGAACTGGTTTGCTAGCCCAGAATCTTGCCTTATCGTCTACATTCCTAAATATTTCCTATATTTATTTTTAAAGTCGAACAACTGGACTCTTTCCATTTTATATTCTATGTGTTTTTGTTTGAAGACACATTTTCTTAAGTGTTTTGAATTTGATTTTTCCTGATGTCTAAAGTCTAAACTTGGAATTATGCCTAATTAGTAAAGTGTCAGAACCAACCTGTTAGTCCCCAAAAATTTTAGGCTTGATTGTTGTGCATTTTAATTTGAATAAAGTCAAACAAATCCATAGCTTTTAAAACCTATCAGAACTAGATACTCAGTTTTTATTTTCTTTTAAAGAGTCTAAACAAGAGCTGTCTGTGAAAAATGTAATGTGGGCCACAATATAATTTTAAATTTTTAGTTGCAACATTTAAAAAGTAGAAACAGGTAAAATGATTGTATTTATGTATTTACTTATTTACTGGGAGAGAGAGTGTGCACATGCTTTTGTGCAGTTGGGGGAGGGTGCAGAGTGAGAGGGAGAGAGAAAATTTTAATCAGGCTCTCCATCCAGCTCAGAGCATGACCTCATCACAGGACCCTGAGATCGTGACCTGAGCTGAAATCAAGAGACGCTTAACTGAGCTACCCATGCGCCCCAAAATTATTTTAATAATACATTTTATTTAGCCCAATTGCCAAAAAATACCATTTGGATTTGTAAGGATTATAAGAAAGTATCGATGAGATATTTAGCATTTCTTATGCTCAGTCTTCAAAATCCAGTGTGTATTTTACACTTATAGCATATTTCAATTAAATTAAAACTATTCAGCTCCATCATTGCATTAGCCTCTTTCCAAGTACTTAGTAACCACATGTGACTAGTATCTACTGTATGGACAACTCAGGTCTTTATTTGGGGGAAAATTTCTTGGCAGGTTATACATTTGACTCAAGGGAGCTTTAGTTTCACTGTTAACTAGGGTCAGTTGTCTGGAAAGACCACAAGGTAATTCACAATGGCTACTAATCCAGCTAATATATAGATAGAAGCCCACATACCTAGTTTAATTTTTTTGTTTGTTTTTTTTGAACTGAGATAAAAGTATAATAATCTATACCAGAATTACTCCTCTTACTATATGCCATTTTAAGTGATATAAAATTTTATAAAGAAAAGAATAAAACTAGATTCAGAGATTTTGTTCTTTTGCCTTCCGAATGAGAAGAAATTTCTAGTTAGACTAAGATAAAACTGTTTAGAGAAAAAAATCATAGTTGAAGGTGTTATACTGTTTCCTTTCCCATGTAGTCACTTCATCAATTAATTGTATTTTAATAATTTTTCCTCTGTGTATGTTTCCTTTTTCTGGTACTAAAATTTGTGTTATCTTAAAAACTTTCCATAATCTCCAAAATATATTTTATAAAAAGATAACCAAAAGAGTTGATATGTATTTCCAGCTTAAGATTCATCATGTGTGAAAGTACGTGCTTTCAATGTTACTTTAAAGAGTCAGATTTAGTAAATATATTTTTAAGTGTTAACAGCTCTGGCTAAGGAAAATGCTCCAATTAAATAAGTTTAAATTAGTTTAGGAGATTTAAATAATTTTTTATGACTTTGCTAATAGTTCTTTTTTCACTATAATAAAAATTATCTTTGATTTCTTTATATTAACTTGAGACATATTAGATTAAAATAATATTTAATTATTTGTTTAGCTGTGTGGATAATAATTTCCAAAATCCATTTTTGCCTTCAAACATCCCCCAGCCACTCATCCATTATTTTCTGCTGTGACTGACTCATGTTTTTTTCATCAGCCAGTGTACCCCTTGGTTTTCTCTAGGTCCAGTATCTATTCTTAGCAGTGTTTGTGTCTAAGATTCATTCTCTGGTTTTTATTTTTGTTTCGTCAGTATTGTATAACAGTGTCAGTTGGACCTGCCTTCTGTTTTGTTTCCACCTGTAACTGGGATAGAGAGGTTTTTATTTGCTTTTTCTAACACAAAGCTATAGTTTGTATTCTAGAGCAAAAACTATAGGACTCTTTGCTAAGCTACTTAAATGCCTTAGGAGAGGTATGTAAGAGAGTTTCCAAGGGGCTTAGATTTTTAGGAAGCAAAGTGGGTTATTTTTTAGTTTTTTAGGCTATTTTCATTGTGCATTTTTCTCCATGCCTTCAAAGCTCTTTTTTTTTTTCCATTAAATGCAGTGTGAATCGGATTCTCTAGATTTTGAAGAACTATTGATACTGTTATACAGTTGGTTTTAAAAATTTCCTTGTACTAAGATGTTTTCCTTTGGTGATATCAAAGGAGTAATTTTCTTGATGACTCTTAAATTGCAATATTAGACATAAGTGTTCAGATTTAATCTTCAAATGAAATTCAACAGTTTTGGATTCACAAAGCATTGATATATAAATCCTTAAAGTTAATATTTTTTTTTTCATTCTTATTCATAATAAATGGGAATTTAAAGCTGTGGGAATCTATTATCACTTGGTCTTATTTATCATATTCCTAACCTGTAACTAATTCAAGGTATTTTATTCAGAACAAGTGGAAAGGTTTATTTACAAAAATAGTTGGGCATGCTTATAGTAGGCTAAATGTAAATAGCTAAAAACTGGGAAAAAACCAACACAACAGAATGGACGAATTGTTATATATTTATACAGTAGAATACTATTTAGCAATGTAGAAAAAATAAAGTTCTGATACACACACATGGATGTCTCTAATGACTTTATATTAAGTGAAAGAGTAGTATATTTTGTATGATTCCACTTTTATGAATTTTCTGAAATAGGCAGATTTGATCTGGCTGATAGCAAATCAGAAGAGGGGTTGCCTGTGGGGGTTGAGAATTGACTACACAGTGAGGGGAGGTGAGAGACCTTTCCAGGAAAATGGAGAGGTTCTATATCTTGATTAGGGTGTTGGTTACAGTGCTGTGCACATTGGCTAACACGTATGCAGTTGTACACTTAATGTCTGTGCATTTCAGTCTGTAAATTTTATGCTGATTTTCAAATTAGAATGTAGATGTTCATGAGATTGCAATAATACTTAAAAAAAAAAAAATGTTAGGTGGCCAAAGGGGAGAGATGTAAAAAGGAATGTGAAGATGGAGGAAGATGTAGAAGCATTCATAGATACATCTCACAAGCAGGACAAGGGGATACTGATTCTATATTTAAATTTGTAAAAATAATATGATTGCCAAAAATTGTGGAAAGGAAGAATAAATAACATGAGTCACCAGGACATCAGCATTTTATTTGGTATTGGGGGGCCATCAAGTGGTCTAAAAGAAAAACTGGGTAGAAGAGGTTGCTTCTTGGAATAGTACTGGGGAGGAAGGTGTGGGTACCCTTGATCACTGCTTTTCAGACAAGCTTATCCATCAGTCAAATACATGATTATATACAAATAGCACTTCGATGAGAATAAAATTTAAAAGACATCACGATTTCCCCATTGCCCTTAGCATAAGACTCAAAAATTTTTATCTTTTATGGTTTGGCACTCAATGACCTCTTCAGCTGTATAATTTGTCACCCTTCACCCCCGCCCTTACATTCTGAATTCATCCATAATCTTCTGATTTCCAGAATGTATCTTATTCTATTTCATTCTGGGCTTTTGCACATGCTGTTCTCTCAGTGTCAAGCACTCTTTCCACAACATTTGTGGCTCAGACTTCTTACTTAGGTCTCATACTTGCTTGCTCCAGGATTTTTTTGTCCTGTTCTGTGTTCTCTCCCTTTTTCTCTGTACATATCTCTCACAGGAATGTAAGCTTCTCCCACAAGAATGTAAAAATGTAATGGCAGGGACCATATGTGTGTCCTTTTGAAGTTTGCATCCTCAGCAGGGAGCATGGTGGCCTGGGGTATGGTTGATTCCCAGCGATACATTTCAAATGAAGGAACAGTTTGAATTGTTAAAATAGTGGCATGAACTTAAGAAATGATTTACATGTTGACTTGTGAGTGTTTTCCTGTAGTCTGTAGACTGCTTTCAAGATACTAGGTCAATGGGCAAATTCTTAGAATGAGATTTCTGAGCGTATAGAGTCAAGGCAGTGATTATCAAAGTCCACTTCCAGAAAATGAGTGGTGTCTACTCAGTAATAGGTCAGTAATACAAGTCAGACCTAGTAAGATCCAAGAATTCCTTGCCAGCTCTGTGTATTAGCAGTTTCCTCCCTGTTAGCTGCTTTTTAATTAGAACAAAATCGAAGGAAAGAAGCCACAGGTGAATATCCACATAACAAGAAATTTTTATATAATCTTCTATTGATTAATGCCTAAAAGAGCTGCCTTATTTTTTTCCGCATGTTTATTTAAATTCCAGTTAGTTAACATACAGTGTAATATTAGTTTCGGGTGTGCAGTATAGTGATTCGACACTTTAATACAACACCCTGTGCTCATCACAGCAAGCACCCTCTTTAATTCCCATCACCTATTTCACCGATCCACCCCTCCCCCCCCCGCCCTCTGGTAACCATCAGTTTGTTCTCTAGAGTTGAGATTCAGCTTCCAGGTTTGGCTCTCTCTTTCTTTTTTTCATTTGCTCTTTGTTTTATTTCTTAAATTCCACCTATGAATGAAATCATACAATGTTTTTCTTTCTGCGACTGCCTTACTTTGCTTAGCATAATATTCTCTAGCTCCATCCATGTCCTTGCAAATGGCAGAATTTTGTTCTTTTTTATGGCTGGGTAATATTCCATGGCACATATATACTAAATGTTCTTTCCTTTTCTTTTCTTTTTCCCACCTACCTAGAGTTAGGGTCAAGGTAAGTTGTTGGGTTAGCGTTATTGCCAGCATGGGGTATGTGCCTCGTTAGCTACAGTTTGGTGACCTCTCCAGAGGGTTAGATTTAGGGTTAGTGTTAGGGCTAGGGTTAGGATTAGAGTTAGGGTATGTGCCTGGCATCCTACAGTTTGGAGACCTCTCCAGAAAATAAAACCCCAGACTTCTGCTGGGGTGAGAATTGACATGGCAGCAATCCACAGAGCTGAGGCAAGGAAGGGATTTAGGACTCTAAATACTCTTCAAATAAATATTCAGTTGTCTTTTTGTTTTTTATCTCTACCTTCATACCCATTTTCAGAATTATTACCAATTCTTAAATGTTTGGGATCTTCTCTAGAAGAACTAGGCTGCTTCTCAGCTTTTCTTATTGTGTGTTCAGGAACCCAGTTTCTCACATCTAGGATTAACAGTTAGGGTTAAGGTTAGGGGGAAGGTATGTGCCTGGTAACCTGCAGTACAGAGACCTCTCCAGAGGGTGAAGATTAGGGAGAGGGTTAGTGTTAAGGGTTAAGTGTTAGTGGTAGGGTTAGGGTTAAAGTTATGGTTAGACTTACAGCTAGGTTATGTGCATGGTGTCTTGTAGTTCAAAGACCTCTCCAGAGAGTAAAATCCTGGACTTCTGGTGGTATAGGAGTAGATATGGCAGCCATCTACTGTGCTAAGGCAAACAGAAATTGGGGCTCTAAATACTCTTTATATAGATATTCAGTTGTTCAGTCTGTTTATATCTCTATAATCACACCTATTTTCAGAAACATTACCAGTTCTTCAATGTTTTGGGTCTTCTCCAGAATCACTAGGCTGGTTCTCATGTTTTCTTTCCATGTGTTCAGGAATCCATGTTCTCAAATCTAGGGTGAGGGTGAGGGTGAGGGTATGTGCCTGATATTCTGAAGTTCAGAGACTTTTCCAGACTGTTGGGGTTAAGGTTAGGGGGTAAGTGTAGGCTGTGGGTTAGGGTGAGATTATGTGCCTGTCATCCTGTAAAAGATCCTTTTTAAGTAATACTAGAATGCATTTAGAAACTCTCCTATAAAATACTGTGTAGTACTAAGAGATCTCCATAAAATACAGTTTAAAGGCAGCTAAATGTGTATGTTGACATAGGAAAATAGTATTTACCTGCTTATTACCCTTATTATTTATAAAGTATTGACAAAGAAAAACACAAATATTTCTCAATTTGATACTATATGTGATTTCAATTATACCACTCTGAAAAGCTTTAGTTAGAACTCTGACAACAGAAAGTAATTATTTACAAGACATGAAGGAGATTTTCTCATACAAGAAAATAACGCAATTTTTGTTTCTGTTGTAAAACCTATTCTTAATCTATTTGTAAACATAGCTGTTTTGTGGGTAATATAAATGTACTCATGAAATCCCTAATTTTTCTCTAATATATTCATTCTTAAAACTTAGTGGGTTAGTCATCAAGAAATCCATATACTTAATTGGAAAACAAATGATGTGCATCCTCTGGAACTAAAACCTTCAAAATTTGGAATGTGTACTTTTCTAAAATCTATCAAGTCATGGAAATATTTAGCTCTGGTTTTTTATTCAGAGTAATACTCAAAAATGATCTATCTACAACTTACAGATCTGCAATTTAAGTTGAATTTCTTATATTGAGCAAAACACTTTCAGAAAAAAATCTATTCTATGGCAATCAGCAAAATTATATTTCTGGATCCTACATTCAAATTTTAAATAATTTTTGTGTCCATGTGTATGTGTATATATGTATGTAGACATATATGTATGGTAGCATGTTTATATAGACAAAGTAGCAGGAACATACTCCAGGATACATGAGGTAATTATATCCTTTCTTGATGGACCCATTTCAAATCTCATTTGTTTAACTTTTATATTAGTTAGATTTTAAGACTATATCTGGACTATATTAATGTAGAAAGTTAGTTATTGAAGACTTTTATGTCAGAGGGACAGTGAAGAAATTGAGTTTCCCATTCTTATGGAGGTAAATATATTTCCTTTGGGAAATGCAATTTATTTTCCTCCCATTGTATTCATATGTGGATAAAGTTTTCTCATGTTTTATTAAATATAATATTTTAGTACTTTTTGGGATAGTCAATTAAGTTAGGTTTGATCTTTTAAATCTAAATTTTTTTAAACAATTAACATGTATGTCTAGTGTAAAGGTCGGTAGTTTCACAGGGTCTGTAACAAAATGTCCCTTCTCTTCACCTCCCTATTCTTATTTTTATTCCTTGGGGCAGCTACTCTCACACTTTCAGCTTCTTTTTCCTCAGATTTACCTCTCTGTTTCTGAATACCTTAATTCACATTTGTGTAATGTCTTCAGATTTCCTATTATAAGAGGAATAATTTTTAAAATGTATTTTCCTCCATGTTTTCAATTGGTTATGTCACTTTTCAGTAAAATCAATATTTAATAATAAAATTATTACCATAAATATGTTATTCACTGTTGATTCCATTTCTGTAATAATGCTGTTTTTCTGGAGTCAGTAATGGATGCATTTTCTCTGTTCTGTCTTTGCTTTTCATTCATTCTAAACTCTCCATGTTTTTATTTTTATTTTTGTTTTCTTAGAGATATCCTTCATGCAGCTATGTTACTCCTGTCTATCCTCATGTTCTGATCTGATTCAGTTCTGTAATTCTGCTGCACATCTGTCGTACCTAATTTCCCTTTGTTGTCATCCCCAAATTCCCTCTGCTTCTCTCTTGTTTTGTATTTCTTCCCCTTTCTTAGCTTTTTCTCTCATTTTAGGCAGGCACATTCTCTTATAACTTCTAGAGAAATATTACATAATTGAAGGTACATTTTTGAGATTATATAGTCTAAAAATGTCTCTATTCTAATTTTACATTTGATTGAAGTCTGAATGAGTATAGAAATATAGGTTAAAAATACTCCCCCACCCCCCAGATTTTAAAGGCATTTCTCCATTTTCTTTTAGCACTCAGGTGCTATTGAGTATGATGCTATCCTGTTACCTAATATTTTGGCTTTGGCCTGCTTTCTAGTTTTTTTAGTTTCCTTTTATTAATGTTTTTAGAGATTTCTCTTTATACCCAGTGTTCTGAAATTTTACATTGAGGTACTTTAGGTTGAATCATTTTTTTATTCATGATATGAAATCCTTTGTAGTTCCTTTCTATCTGGTGACTTATGTTCTAGTATATTTTCTGAAACATTTTCTTTTATGATTCTCTTGGTTTTCTGTTTCGCATTTCTGGAGCTTCTGTAATACAGATATTAGACCAACTTGGTTGGTCTTCTAATTTTCTTATTCCTCTCTAATTTCCATCTTTTTCTTATTCTCGTTCTACTTTGTGAGATTTCTTCAATTTTATCTTTTCTCTTCTTTACTGAGTGTATTATTTCTGTTCTTATTAATTTTCACATTTTGCATAATATCCTGTACTTGTTTCATGTTTGTCTGTCTTCTTCTGTTCTCTGCAGTTTTCCTTCTTTCTTGTTTCCTTGATCTATATCTTGATTGTCTATTCATATTTCAAATAAGGCATTTAAAATCCCATTGTCTACCTGTTAATTATGGGTAGAACTTGACTTCACTGTTCACTTATTAATTTTTAATCCTTTCATTTGGCATATACACACCAAACTCCATGTCTGTATTTATATATCAGTCTACATCTACATCTGTAGTTTATATACCAAACTCTATTAACTGTAAGTATTTTGTCTTGTTTGCCAATTTGCTCACCGAGGAATAATCACAAGTCCTCCCTCATAAGCTGCCCTCATTCTTAGAACTAACTGGGGCAGGGTGGCTGGAGTGTGTGATAGGGCAGGGGAATTACTTTTGAGTACATAGACGTTCACTGGACATTTACTTATTGCCTTTTTTATGACACTCTTAGCAGTTACCTCACTCTGCGATCTTTTATAATTGATTCACCTTCTTAGGAAACTGAACAATAAGTCTCTTGCCTGGGTGAAGGAGTTGTAATCATCTAGTTGCTCAGGGTAGAGGATTGGATCTAAGGGCCTCTGTGCTTCTCAGATGTTCAGTCAACCGTTCTTTTTAGCTTCACCTTTGCCACTACCCTCAGAGATACAAAATGCACCTATTCCTACCTTTTTCTGATTTCTGCCAGTTAATTTGCTTGTTTCTTGGCTGTTACTCCTTCTTACCCCTTCTAAGCATTGGACTTTCAGCTTTCTCTGCTCTAAGCTGGTTATCTCTCATTATTCT
Organism: Potos flavus; assembly: GCA_028534135.1. Taxonomy (NCBI): domain Eukaryota; kingdom Metazoa; phylum Chordata; class Mammalia; order Carnivora; family Procyonidae; genus Potos; species Potos flavus. The sequence goes on along the minus strand of CM052900.1, from coordinate 24,671,312 downwards.
ACCTTCTAGCGTTGTGGATTTATGCTCTGTCTCTACCTCCCCCACTCCTCTCTCTGCCATTATCTCCCTTTTTTTTTTTTCCCCCCAATTACTTTTATTTTTTCAGTGTTCCAACTTTATCTCCCTTTCTATCGTTATTGTACTTGGGTTTATTCCTTTTAATATCCATTTGTGATTACTTGTGTGTACTTATAAGAGGGAGTAGAGGCCAACTTGTTTAACTGGGAGTCTCACAGATTTTAAGAGGTTTAAATGATTGGATTTCATATCATTTCAATATACTCTTGAACTGAGTCAATCTTGAGTATATACTCCTTCTCTACCCTCTTTTGCTTTCTGTGTAGTTGTTAGCAATCACAGTGTTACCAAACTCTACCCTCAGTGCATTAAGATAAATAGCTGAAATTAGCGTTAGCTCAGGCTAAGGCCAGCTTCAATTTCAGTGGAGGGTCCTTTGTAAGCGAGAAGAAAGAAGAAGGCATAGAAGAACATTTGTAGTAGTGCAGGATGTGTCTTCCAACTAGACCTGGCAAAGCAAATATTCTTTTTCCTCTCTGATGTTCCTTTCTATGATAACAGGAAGCATTCCAAAGCAAAGAATGTGATTAATGGGAGTTACATGGAAGATGCCCTCCCAACTGTGCATACATTCATTCATCTACTAAATATTAAGCACCCAATGTAATCCAGGCACTATTCCAGGTCTTGAGGTTACAGTAGAAAATAAAACAACAAAATCCATGCCCTTGTGGAACTTACATTTGTGTGATATTTGTAAGTCATCATACAGTAAATGACATTTGAGAGAAATGCCTGACTTCTTTGAAAGTCTCTACTCAATGCTTACCACTAGAATATATATATATACACACACACACACACACCTTACCACTAGAATGAGTATATATATATATACACTTTATTTATAAAACAGACATGTAACACGTCAGGAGCTACAAAACGTTGTGGATTGGTTGTTAGGTATACTTATCCATTCCTATGCAGCAAATCACCCCACAATTTAATAGTATCCATTACAGTATAACAAAATACCCCACAATTTAATGACTGAAACATACAATAAATATTTATCATTTCACACAGTTTCTGCTGCTCAAAGCTTTAGAAGCAGCTTAGCTGGATACTCTGATTGGAAGTTTATCAGGAGATTGAATCAGTTTGCCAGATAGGGCTGCAGTCATCTGAAGGCTTGATGTGGAGTGGCTTCCAAGATGTTTCATTCACAAGGTGCTAGTTGTTGGCAGGAGGCCTTAGTTCTTCCCCATCTGGGCCTTTCCATGTTTGAGTGTCCTCACAACATGGTACCTGACTTCTGTCAGAGTGAGCAAGCCAAGAAGACAAGGCAGAAGCCACAATGTCATCCATGACCTTGCGTCAGATGCCGCACTCGATTTCCACAGAATTCTATTAGTTAGATCATCTAGCTCTATTCATTGTAGGAGAGGATGCATGGGGATATTAATATAGGCTACAATCACTGCAAGTCATACTGGAAGTTGGCTAACACACCAAATATTTATACAGGCTTCCTCATTTATTAAGTTTCTTTCTTCCTCTGTTAAGGCTGCTATAACAGAATACCATAGACTGGGTGTCTTATAAACAACAGATACAAATTTCTCACAGTTCTGGAAGCTGGGAAGTCCAGGATCAAGGTGCCAGCAGATTTGGTGTCTGGTGAGGGACCACTTCCTGCTTCATAGACAGCCATCTTCTTGCTGTGTTTTCATACAAGAGAAAGGGAAGGGAACTCTCTTGGGTGTCTTTAATAAAAGCACTTATGGAGCCCCTTTTGTAAGAGCATTCACGACCTAATCACCTCCCAAAGTCCCCACCTTTAAATGCTATCACATTGGAAATTACATTTTAACATGAATTTTGGGTGGACACAAACATTCCATCTATAGTATTCTCAAGCTTGAGTGACTCAGATTGGTGGACTTCGATGAACTAGGTTACTTATGAACAGTCAAAATAAAACATGTTCATTTCTTGAAAGGTACTTATAAGGCTTAATTTAATACAGCAACCTATATAGTTTGTTATATAACATGAAGTTCTGTTTCAGCTAATGACTTTATAAATGAGTTGAACTAAAAAAATAAAAAATAAAAAATAAATGAGTTGAACTTAAAATTACCCCTCAGATGTTAATAAAGGGTACCTACATTGGTATATGTCTGTGTTTCATCTGGGTAGGCCATATAATCAGATGACACCAAAAAGAGACATGTGTTTGGATGAGCCATTCCTTTGAGATGCCTAGCATATACTTTGGAGGTATTTTCTTATTTAGAAAAGTGGTCGTTAGAAATATGTGATCATGAACAACATCAAAGACCACTAAGTAAAGTGAAATGTAAGGAGGATATGGAGAATCTTCATTTTTTTCATTTTTATTTTTTATCCTAATGTTCCAAATAGTCATAATGCTGTGTGACATATCATTTCAGGATTATAGAATATTGGCCTCTCCCTTGTTGAGAAATAGTTGCTATTATCATGACTGCCT